>CM022492.1:7841625-7887335 GCA_011952105.1 Coreoperca whiteheadi
TATATATATATATATATATTTATATGCTTTACATTCAAGTGAATCCAGCAACATGCACAGAAGGATAGTTTGAAAATGCGACATTTTCACACTAAAAACGACAATATTGCACCCTTAACAATCACAAAGTGATCTTGAAACAAATAAGAGCAGCTCTTTTTTTATTAGCTGAACCCCAAAAAATTCAATTTGACCCCAAAACAATTTGTTATCAGGCATGATCAGTTGTGCAATGTTATTGTGTCACCTGACTTTTATTTAATTGTAGTGTAAGAGCTTTGACAAAATGTAGATTAGATTTAGTCATTTGATTGATTTTTGCTGGTATGTCTTATTTCTCAGCATGTTAAGGCTACAGCTGTCTTCATTTTTGATGTGTACAGTTACTGTGGTTCCTGGTGTCCTATCGCGAAGTCAGCAGTTAGTTTGTTATGGTTCACACACAAAGTGTCCATGTCACGCTGCTCTGCAGTAATACCACAGACTGACTCACAAACTCACCGCTCACTTGCTGTTGTTAGTTCTCATTTGGGACAATTGTAGCTACCTGTGCTCCCCACTGCGGACCAGTATGATCATTCAGAAACTGGATTCATTTGCTTGTTCGCTAAATTACCATTCACAGTTTAGCATCAGACAAGCAGTGACATTCCAGCAAACAAGGGACGATTTGAATGGTTGACAGCCAACATTAATCCTATACTTAGACATTACATTGAGATAATGTCTCACCCATTAAGCTTTTTTATATTCATAAATAAAGTTAGAAAATATTAAACCACCACGATTTTGATTTGATGGTTCTTTTGGGGGCTTTTTTATTGCTGCACTGCAGTAGCAGGACAAATTGTTGGGACAAATAGGGAGCAGGGATGACTCGCCGTGCCATGTCTGGCTCTATTAATACATCCATGGTCCAGCCCTGTGAATCACAGCAAAGTGGATGTGGTCGCGTTTCAACATAGCAACTGGATCCAGCCAAATCTTGCTTAATATTGGCCAACTGGAAGGCCTCGGTCAAACGTGACCATGGTCGTTAAAAAAGATTTGGACAAAATTAAAAACTTATCTAAAGATTTGGAGCTGAGCGTTGACAATCATTCCCATATTGATCTAACTTAACCGAAGCAAATATAAATGTTAATTTCACACTGCACAAGTCCGGTTTCTAGTTATACATCTTCTATGTAATGTAAAGGTGTGTTCATACCAAACGCGAAGCATATATTGGCCCAACGTTACTCGTGCGAGTTTGACCGCCAGATCAATTGTGTTTACTTGCACGAGTAAATACAACCCGCGAATGTTCACCCTTGCTGGCTTACTACAGTGATATGAACCCAAAATAACCTGATTGTGCTTTGATTTAATTGCAAAAAATGGATTACAAGGATAAGTAAGTATAAGTATGTTAAGCCTTTATTTGTCCTACAGTGGGGAAATTGCATTTAGCAACAGCAGGGGTGAAGTAGAAAAGCAGCAGTATCACACAAACTATGATAAAACAGAAAACCTAAAAGAAACTAAAATAGACTATACATAAGTGGGTTAAAAACTATGCTAACAGGTATTGCACGTTTTAAAAGTTGCACAGTGAGGATGCCGGAATGACTACACCATGATGCTGATTTGTAAAAAAAAAAAATCTGAACTCACGCTTTGTCTGGCCTGTCTGCAAGACAACAAGCAAAAAACTTTTAAGATTCTTGTTTTCGGAATGACACGAATTCTGCATATTCACTTCACCCGGCGCGGCTAGAAGCGAATTTGCGTCTTTGCTTTGACTTTGTATGTAATTGCTCCGCGTGACAAATTTGCTTCGCGTTCTATGTGAACACACCAGAAAAGTGAAATCTCCACCTTTTAGTGTATCAAGCAGCATGCATATCCACTTAAAAGCATCAAACTTACTTCATGTAACTTTCAACAGCTGAGAAGAGAGAATGCAATTTTTCAAGCAACTCGTTCCAATGTTTAATTCATTTAGCCACACAATAATAGTTGGTAAACCAGTTGTTTACTTGAATGAAGTCATTCTGCAGTCATCTGCAGTTTGAGACCAGCTGAAACAGAGGCTCTGAAGAGTCCTACCTCCAGGCGGGCCAATCAGCATGAGAGTTGTGGGTGAGGACGCATGGCTGGCAGCGTGGCAGCGGAGACCACAGCCACCTCGCAGCTTATGAAGGTCTCTATTCACCTCCATTCACACAATATTCATGCAAGCGAGAGACTTCCCCAGTGAAAACAAGCCCCGTTTAAAGAGAAAACAATCGGCCCTCCCCAACAAATTCCTGCTAATTTGCCAGGGCCGGAGAGAGGCAGGAGAGGAGTGTCGCGTGTGATGGACGCCTGCCCGTCTAGCTGCTGAATGTGTGTTTCTGTCTGTGTGTGTGTGTGTGTGTGTGTGTGTGTGTGTGTGTGTCTGTGCTACTACATGCCTAAAGGGTGCCAGCTCTTCCATCAGGCTCAGCTTTGACACATCCCCGATGCATCCTGTTCTGGAGTTTCACTCGTCAAACTTCCAACATCCCCTTCCTCCAAACACACAGCTCTCTCATCTGCCTCCACATACCTCCTAGTGAAAAATAAATGTTTGTCTTTACTGCTTCTCTCATTTTATTTAATTTTTTTAATTGTGTGTCAGTTTGAAAGTTGATCCGAAAGCCTGAACTGAATGAGTATTTTCATCCCGTTTCATTAATCCTAACCTTTGGTAGTCCATGTGAATGACCTGTTACTGTGTGTCAATTTAACACGCGATGCAATATGAGTCAGAGTATAATTTGACTTTCCATATTTATTTTTCTGGTTTATTAGAAATAGTGCTGTTTGTTCAGCAAAGGACTGTGAGGGTGCACTGTGCTGCAGGAACATGTTCCAGCCCACGGGGGAGGAAATGTGGGGGGAAACCTTGCCTCACTTGGTATACTGGAAGGCGCTCGTGGCAAGCGTGTGCACGGTTAATATGTGTGTGTTCATTAATTATGTGTGTGTGTTATGCATCTGTATGTGCTGGTTACAGTAGCCAGACTGTCTGAGCGATTAGCAGGTGGGACCCGTCCTCAACACTTTGGACACGTGTGTTTGTTTGTGTGTGAGGTTCAGGTGTTACGTGATGTGAGACAGGGAAATGGAGGATTGGCTCAGTGTGCGTCCGTGTGTTACTGAGGCTGAAGCTGACGGTAGAAGTATTTAATTGCAGCATCTTAAGGTGTGCTGTTACTCACAGAATCGACGATGGACAAAATATTTTGATTAACAGTATTTGATGGAATAAACTCTGTTAGAAATTCAGTTAGAAATAATCCCAATTGCAGTTGCCTGTGAAGCTTTTCATTCGCACACGGCACATGTGCAGGTTACAATGATGCCATGGCAAACATACCACTCAAAAGTTGTTGTCATTTTCGAAAGCAATGGGTCTCTCATTTCAGAAATAAGTAGACAAAAGCAGGCTTCTCCTTTATAGCAGGTGACCACCGATTTTGCCAGCTGACATGACAACTGTTTTAGGCACATTTTATCAGCTGTAGCTAGCTTACTAAGCTAACTTTAGCTCCATTAGTTGGTTGAGAATGCCGTCTTTGGATTACTTTTTAAAGTTTAGAGCTGACTCATTTGAAACAAGAACCCACTAAAGGCCCCCAAATATGCACATGATGACTATATACATGATCGTGCTAAAAGACCCTTAAGACATGGAAATAAAGAACCAGCGTTGTTCTTGTACGGCAGTGTAAAGCTAGTTTGTCCTAGTATTATAAGTATATAAGAAAAAAAACACAGTTTCGCTGCTTAACTTACTTGTTTGTATTTCGAAACAGTATGTTTTCACTTTTAACACTACAAGAGAAAAGGCTTTTAGCGTGACGACTCACGGATGTGTTGAGTCGACATGTAAGGCTATCTTGGCTAGCATCGGCTGGGGTTTCTAAACACCAAATCCAATAAAAAGCAGGACAGAGCTGCTAATGTTAGCCTAAACTCTGATAGCATCCAGGACCGGCTTCCACACAGTGGGGAAATACTACACAATGGATATGCTAGTTATGAAATTTTTTTAATGTGACCTGTAACCCCACTGACTAATGTCGTCAGCTAATGATGTGCTCCCTGGCCTTGGAAGTAATGCTCAGTAGGTTATAGTTAGCTTGGCATGCAAACTTATTTTAGAGCTGATAAACACCCTGTTTAATCCATTCATTGCAATTTTACTCTTGTGTTTTTGGTCTTGGAAAGGCAAGGAGAAAAAGCCACCACCCTCCAAACTCTTAAAATTCAGAGAATCCCTCTTAATACAGCCGAATGCACGCCACTCCTGATTCTACGTAGTTACGGTTACTAAGCTGTGATTGGACAATCACTGTTCAGAGGAGGGGATTAGCGAACGGTCAATTCAAGAATGCACAACACAACCGGTGAGATCTGAGGCTAGATGCTTAAAACTCAATGTTTATAAACCCCCACCCCTCTATCACTTCCCCTCATCCACCCCCAACACACCACCCAAACTACTCTGCCCCCCCCCCCTCACTTCAACCCACCCAGCCCTCTGCACTCCCCAGCCCACTCTCCTCCCCCCTGCTCTCCTCTCTTTCCTCTTTCCTCCTGCAGTCAGCTGGCATGCAGAAGAAGGGCTCTTTGACTCATGTGGAGGGGGAAATGATGAGGTTTGGGGGGTCCCGGAGCTCTTGGAGTCTGATAGTCTGGCTGGTTAGTACACGCTTTTCCTCCGGGGTTTTAAGCAGTCAGAGAGGCGAGGAGAGAGAGGAGATTTCTGACGGCACATCTCCACCATGTGGACTGCTGACAGGGCCGCCACTGAAACTGGCCAGGAGAATCACTGCTGGTAGATGTGTGTGTATAACGTATCTATGGTTGAGAATAAGGCTTTCATTAATTATGATGTCTGTCTTTCAAGGAAGTTGGAAGTCTCCAACAGCACCTGACACAAAAGTTCTTCCACTGCTACTCTCAGATAGAGGTGGGTGATATGACTAGATCACTTGAGACAATATATATTTGTCAACTGTACCATACCATTTATACTGAGGTAAATCAATGTGCAGGACACCTTTTCAGCAAGATTTGCAGGACTTTTGCATTTCCTGAAAATGTATTGAATCCCAATATCTCTTTTGATATTGTAACACATTATACCACGATTGAAAATGTTTCCCATGTTGCCCACCTCGAGTCTCAGGTATACAGCTAAGCTACATTTCCTGGAGATACGCAAAAGAAAGATGAACCTCTAGTAGCTTTTGACATGATGGCATGGATGACAATCCAAGAATCTGAGTCACTCATCATTTTCCAAATACAACACATTTTTTGTAAGACAAAAATGACTAAAAGACATCACCTAACAGCGTTTTACCATTGCTTTGGCTTCGTTCCCCCAACAGAATTTCAAGATGCAAGCCTGTTAACATAAAATACTTCTGAACTTGGCCTCCAAATCTCACATATCACACAAAATGAAAACATCTGTATTAAATCAGCTAATATATTACACAGTAAGTATTCATAAGCATCACAATATTAATGAAGATTATACAAAAAAAGCAATGAGCAAAAAGTGCCATTTATGCAGAAGTCAGTATTTGAAATGATGTATAACAAAACGTCCATTTGACCTATTTAATATATTGTATTCCTGGAAATGTATTTAATGTAACACAACAGTACATTCAATCCAAAAAAACGATTGAGATTATAATTCACTGCATCACTTTACTTTTTGGGGGACACTGTATATGATGGACAAAGGACATCACTCAGTAAACTCACTCCAACACACTCCCTCAAACGTCATTCATCAGCAGCGTTCAGCAGCCCTCCTGCCCTCCAGTAGCTGTTGACCCCCATGCTGACACCTAATCCTGAGCCTCGCTACCATAACATTTTCACAAGGGTCGCGAGCCACGCAATAACAGCTCCACACGAATTGGTGAACTGCTTCTTTAAGAGGTACGACACACACAATTAGTGTTCATTGGTGTCAGCCTGCCGCCACTTTTTTTCTTTTACACGACTTGAATATAATCCTTAGATAGTGTGTATCTTTAAGAGAGACTGGGGGGGAGGGGGGTGTTTGATTATGTTCTCCTGTCTTGAGGAGGTCAGCATATGTATGTGCACATGCCCGGTGGAAGTCAGCATGTCCACTGCAGCCCTGTACGTTTAGGTTATGTTTTTAATAGGAACTAAGTGTACATATTAAAGGATAACAAGACGTACATTTTGCTCTATCAAAATGGGATAGTGAGATATCCACTAGCCATATCTTAAAGATAGTTGGGGACTTTTTTGAAATATGAACTTCAGGTAACATTATTTTTTTCCTTTACACCTTTATAAAACCTTTCAATCAAATATTTCTGACAAGCCAACTCAGACGTCCTCGTTCTGGCTAGCAGTAAAACTAATGACAAAATTGGAACAATCTGCTTTTTGAATGGCCACTTTTATTCCTCAACTTTAGCGATCTGTGGCCTAATTTGTCCTGTGGGACGCCACGCGCTCCCCATAAAGCCACATTAGGGTTGCAGTAGCAGGGATAATGAATATGGTTCAGACTACGGTGCCAGGCAGCAGCTCCTCCTACTCGGGACACAAGGCTGCAGCAGCGCGCCAAGGAATTGAGGGAAAGCACATACACACACATTTTACTACTTTTAACACCAAGGTCACAGTAATTAATCAGCCCAAAATAATCAGTTTAATCTTGTTTTATTGTACTTAAAAAGTAAATTCTGATTATCATTACTTTAATTGATTATGACATCATTTATTGCTTTTTTGTCCATTTAAACACACAATTGATTTCAATAATGTTAGAAGCTTTAATCAGCTCTTGAATGAGTGCTGGAATTACAAATCAAATTTAAAGCTGCACGTGTTGGGATTTTATGTATCAATGCATATACAGTACCAATCAAAAGTCTGGACACACTTTCCCATTTACTTGAATGAGAAAGTGTGCCCAAACTTTTGACTGGTACTGTATTTCATTAGCCTAAATCAAGAGTTAAAGATACGCTGTGGAGTTTTCTTGTAAACATCCACACTTATGTTACAATCAAGGCCCTGTTTTCGTGGTGGTGCAACGACCAGCGCAAGAACCACTATGTGGTATTTTGGTGATCAGTGGAGCGCGCAGGGAACAAAAGCACATTTCATGACACCATGAAATGCAATCAAAACAGGGCCAGCTCAACAAAACATTGCTAGATGGCACCACTAGTGGTCAAAATCTCGACAGGGCACCTCTAAAGTGTCCCATCCCCAAATACTGACACAATGTTTATTTTCTTTTTTGTTGTTAGCAGATTTGTGATTTGGATATGGAACACTTTACAATTTTCAAAATTCTAAAAGTCTAAAATGTCCTGTTCGCATGCAGTGGATTATATGAGAGGAACAGAAGTTCATATGATCTGACATACCCACCAGTAGCACTCTGGACATTAGTGAAAAGAGTGTGTTCATAGACATGCTGCTACATGAGAGCAGCAAAGACCTTTCCCTTAGGCATAACCCTCATCCTTCAGCACCTCTGGCCTGTACGTCACTCAGCATCCCAAGCTGTCCTGAACAGCCCAATAATACTGTCAGTGTCAGCACACACACACATACACACAAACACATTACATGTTCTTGACAGACACAAGTTTATATGGTCTCGATTATGAACAGTTTTTTTTTGCATGTACACACACACATACACCATCTGTGCACACAGTGAGGGAACATCCATCCACACCACAGCGTGTGCCAGGTAATTGTGTTGTAAAGATTTATATGACAAGGTGGCAGACAGACAGTGGCAGGGCTGCGATCCTGCCCGTCTCACTGCTCATGTTGACAGTGTTATTGCTCTGGCTGTGCATGTGCATGTGTGTGTCTGTATGTGTGCAAAGTCTTGTCCACATTCAAGCCGGATTACAGAAAAATGTTATTCCCTTTGTCTTACTTTGTAAACTATCACTGTTTACACAGTTGATACTCTTAACATCTTCTTTTAGAAATACTTCCAGATACATTCACTCACTCACGCACACACTTTGCGCCACCCTGTCTGTTGCCTTATCTAACTCTTACCCACGGAAGTGCATGCCCCACCCCCCTCTGATGAGAGTTTGAGGCTGTTACCGTTGGCCCGGCTCTGCGCTCACACAGAAAAACAGAAATTAATCAGTAGTTGAGGGGCAGGAGCTCTGATTATCTCTCCTACGGGCGGTACAGGTTTGGCTTCAAGCCTCTGCCCATCCATCTTTACCTCTTTTGCTCTCTGTTTTCCAAGAATGACTTGCTTCATGTACAGTATAGTGTGGATGCAAGCTGTTAATTTCTGTCTGTGAGTTCACATTCTCCTGCATGCACACTGCCCACCCCTAACAACCTAGTAACACCCTGGCAACCACAAGTATTCACCTAGTTAAACATTATCAAATGCTAGTATTGGCATTGAATCATTTTGGCCTTACATTTGCCATTGGGGAGGTCACATGTGCCTCACTGAATTATACATAAACATGAATCTGTTTGGCTTGCTGTTTAGTAGGTTACCCATCAGTCACTTTCCATTACACTGATCTGCATGTAGCACCTTTCCTCATCCTCTGGTAATGTAAAGCTGGTGATTTTGAAGAATGCCTTTGTGCCAGCCAAAATCCCAACAACAGTGGACATTCTAGCCTATCAGTTCTCAGACAGGAACAAAATTGCATAATGTCTTTGTCCAAAAGATCCAGGCCACAGGAAACAAACAGCCAAGCCAATGTTTTATCCATCCTCCCTGGCAATTTGAGCTTGTTTGAACTGGAAAACTACGGTAGTGTGGGTACTCCCACCAACTAAGACCACGTACAGCAGTGATCCCAGCCAGGGGGCACTTCAGCAGTTGCCAGGGGGTAAATGAAATGACTGTGGAGTAGCGCTGCTAATTTGAAAAACTAGAAATGATATGTTGATTAGAAAAAATACACACATATTGAGTTAGCTGTAACACCTGAAAACAATGTAATGAGAGGTCTAAACAGTTGTCTTAAATATGAACAAATGATTGAAATAGCTAAAAGTAATGGGTTAAAAGTTAAAATAGTTAGTAACGATAAATAGTCCATTCATATCAGTGTTGTGAGTGTATCAAATTCCGAAATTGGCTGAACTTAAGTAACATTCGTGCCTGCTGGTTTCTTGTGCATGTGTGTTTACAGTGTGTCAACGCCTGGTGCATTTGAATTGGCAAAGAGCTTGCACTTAATGGAAATCTCACCATGTGACAGACCTTTCAGCTGCTCATGAAGTAACACATTACAGTACAAGAAGGAGAGATGAACCGATCATAAAATGTACAAACACGCACACAGGCATCACTTCATAACAGGTTCTGGTGCAGTGGTAATGACTGCTAATGTCTTTCTGTCAAGTAGGAGCTAAGCCTGTGAAAGCAACATGAAAGGTGACTGCTCTGGGTCTTTCTACAGTCCTGCTGCAGGCTGATGCCAGGATTGAGCCACAGGCCGAGTCTGGCTGGCAGAGTAACACTAGTCTGTGGTGGTGCTCTGCACAGGTCTGCAGACTGTCTATCTGACTTCACCTCTGTTTTGTACCAAGCCACAATTTGAAAAGCAACCACTCTCCAGCTTCTCACAGGCTTCTTCTAATGTGAATTTACATGTGTACATGTTTTTACATTTTCAGTATATACAAGAGGTTCCATACGAAACAAGATATTCACCATATGGAACAAGGAACACCTACACTGACAAAATGATTGATGGTATACAAATTAAATCAATTATTTTCTTTAGAAGCGACACAAAGTTGCAAGTTCTTAGTGGGCACAATGATGACATTTTATAGAGTGGAACGTCTATCCTTAGGACATGTTGAATGATGAATATAATGATTTTTTTTCCCCACTATCAAATCGATCAAATAGGTTTCAAATGTTACAGTAACTGTGCTCGGTGATTAAATGTTTCAGTTGAAACATCTGAAAATTCTGAAACAGTTGAAGTGGGAGTTGAGATACAAATACTGAAAAATGTTGAAATAGCATTGTTGAAAAGATCTGAAGTTTCACTTAAAGTGTAAGTGCTGAGCGAAGATGAAATATCAATTGAAGTGAAAGTGCTGAAAGGGGCTGAAGAGGAATTTAAAGTTCAAGCACTAAAGGGAGTTGAAATGCCAGCCGAAGTGTATATTGTTTCTGTTACTGTATACTGTTTCATCCAATATTTTTAATTTTACTTTTGTGAGTCCCAATACTTGTGTGGCATCGCTCTCAAGCGTACCCCAAGTCATCACAAACACACACACATACGCAAAGTGTCAGCCTTTTTTTTTTAACTACCCGTTACTGTTTTCCTGCTGTGCTCAACGTCATTCAAAATAACTAATATATCCTATAAAACCCAGCAGCAGTAGCCTGTTCAGGTTTACACAAATAATTAGCTGCAGGCAGACACAATTATACGCTGAGAGAAATATGATCTGCCAGAGTGCATGATAGAAAGTAATGACCTCATATTGTGGGGTTTTTCTTAAGCGCTCTGTGGTAAAAAACAAATGGGACCTATTTTTGTTTTGGGAAGCAAAGTAAGCAATGATCTATGGCTTTTAAAAGGGGATTAGCAACATTATATGCAAGATATCTTTATTTAAGACATCTTCATCCACCCTTTCCTTTCATTCCCCCTCTTTTACCCACACCACATGCCTTAAAACATGTAAACACCATGTTTTTTAGGAACAAAACCAGCAGGGTGATCTGTGGATTTTTAACAGGGCTCGGCGCTGTGTACCTCCAGGGCCTGCAGTCCCTACTGACAGCTTTATAGGCAGCTGATTGGAGGTGCCATGCCAGCACAACAAGGGAGGCCTGCAACCACAGCGGCTGCCATGAATGGGCACTACCGTGCCTTAGTATTGTAATTCCATTTTCCCTGGGACAGCAAACATTTGGACCAAGTGATCTTAATGCTGAAGTATGACACGCAAATTCTATCATATTAAACTAATCTGAGCTGAATTTTGTGTCTCATGAGTTTATGGAACTTTGCTGAAGTGTGTATGCAAGCTTAAATGTTCCTGGGTTGCCAAAAAATTGGCTTTTGAATGGTGTTGGGTAGACTTTATATATAGAGAGCATACACAAACATCATTCTTAATCTTAAAAAGATTTTGTTAATTCTTTATCTTGCCATTCAAGGCATTCACCATGTTCCTGTTATGGCCTAGCTTGGTCTGAATTCAGATGTGAACTTCTTTCAAAGTTCCTATGGGAACCTGACTTTAAGATCAACTTGAAACATTGAAAAGAACCTATTCTTTAAGCCCTCAACCGTCGTGGGTTAACGGTCACCATACTGACAGAATTGCGGGGGTCCATGTGCAAATCAAGTGGCCATCCAAACATGTCTGTAAAAACAGCAGCAAAGTGAAGGAGGAATGGTGAAGACATGTATAGATAGAAGATATCACTGCTAAAAAGTTTGAAAAATTACATTTAGATGAGTCAGAAGTGTTAGTGGATATCAATATCATTGAACCAAGTTATGACGCTGGATATATATACTTAGCCGTGCTGGTACATTTTCATCATAGCTATAATTTCTTTGGATATCAAAAAAATTATAATCACTGTTGGACTTCACTGGTTTTAACGTCTAATGGCAAGCGATGCAGTAGAAACTCATTCATCTTTTGCGGGGATTCCACCAGGTACGGCTCTATAACGTCACGTCTGGGAGCCGGTTTTGTCCCGTCCTCCCAGCTGCTTCAGCGGTTTGCCTGCCCGACGTTGTTGACTTGTTGATTTGGTCCTTTTTCCTTGGCTTTTGTGCTCCCACCATGGGAAAGTAGATTATGTAGTTAAATGGTTTCTTTTTTTGTCTGTTTTAGTTGGGTTTTTTGTTGATGTATTATCAGGAGTCTGCGCAGGGTGTTTTATTTTGAAAATGTACCGTGTTCTCTATGCCGTTTCTGTGTCTGACTTCCTGCTTAGTTTGATCTGCTCTGTCCCGTTGACGCGGCTTTCATCTAAAACAGACTCTCTGCGTATTCACCGCGCAGGGTTCCAATGTACCGAATCTACAGAAGTTAGCTGTTAGCTAGCTAGCGGCGTACACAACATCTGTGTGTGTGCGGAGATTGCCTGTAACTTAGAAACTTACCAGGCATCGCAGTTCTTCCCATTCTTTTCTTCCAGACCATGCTTTTTTCTAGCGTCTCTTTGTCTAGTGTGAAATTGGAGGCCATTCATGTCCACTCCATTGACTCTGGATGCAATTGTTATGCCTATAAAATTCATTTTGACTTCTTAAGATATTTGTCTGCTTGCTGTTTGTCTCAAATTTGCAAGTCCATCCTATTTCATCCTAAGTGTATTTTATTACACTCCTACCTTAATTAAACAATGGTCTTCCACCAAATACTGTGGACGTGAGTGAAAGAGAGTCAATTATAGTGACCTGCAGTCATGCACTGATGAAAGGGATGAGGATGTCCAGGGTATGGCTCATACACAAACAGGGGAAAACAAGAGTGTTAAAGTGACGCTGCAAATCCATACAGGAGGCACACACACACACCCACACAGACAAACATAGAAGCACACACACTGGAAAAATACCCATGACATCACCGTCACTTTACCTACTATTGACATGCTCCTATTTATGCACAAGACGGCTGCTGCGTGCCACCGGGACATAAACACACACTTTTACGTACCACACCCTTACACACGCCCTCATACACACACACACACACACAAACAGTCACTCCACCCCATACACACCCATGCCACCACCTATGTACCCACCCAACGCCACAAACATAGTCAACATGTCTTTCACACCACACACACACACCTCTCAACCTGCCCAACAAACACATAGCAACCCAAACACAAGTGAGTTTATGTGCATGTGTGTCTGTGTAGTGGAAACTTTCATTGGTACAGAGGTGTCACCTTCCAGACTGACGCATTTACCGGAGGTTTCCTACTTGTTACCAGTCTTTCCCCTCCTCTCTCTTTGTAACACTTTTTCTTTCACTCGCTTTCATTCTTTCTTTCTGTTATTCTCTCTGCTCACACCTCTTTCTCGCAAAACTCTTTTCATTTAGTTTCTTGGGATATATTTATTGTCGTAAGGGCCTACCGAATGTCATTAACATTTTACCAGAATGTGCCATGTTCTTGGTTCGTTGAAATAAGTGAGAGTAAAGAGTAAGAATAATCAGTTTTGTCCCTGTTTTGCTGTGGCGCTCCATGTTGACACTCCATATTGCCAATCAGCAGCATACGTGGTCAACAGAAAATCTAAAAGTAGACAAATTTCACATCTGTCATTGAACAGCCCACACAGGTGACCTCTGGGAAATGAAGTGCTGAACCATCATAGCAATTAATGCTTGGCATCAAACACTAAGTTCCGGGATGATAGACCCATATTGGCTGTGCTGCAGGAACTTAAATAGTATATATGAAATGCTAATCCACATAAACCCTGCTGTCTGTCTGACTTTCCGCCTCTCTCTCTCTCTCGCTCTCTCGTTCTCTCTCTCTCTCTCTCTCTCTCTCTCTCTCTCTCCGGACCAGTTTTATTGGCGTCCCGGTTTTGGCCCAACTGCCGTGTGTTTTTTAAAGTGCGGTCACAATAAAGTAGGAACATGTGTACAGACAAACACTCCCCACGCTCGCTGCTACTGTTGCTACAAACTCACACCGTCTAATTAAATTCAAAATGTCAAGCTCGATCAATGTCAAAAAGGTTTACTGCGCAGTAAATGTTTTCGACGCTTTTTCGAAATATCACAGAGAAATGATTTCACTGACAACAAAGTGACGCGTTGAAGGAAATCCCTGTGCGTGTCTTTATTACTTCCCCGTTTCTCTTTCAAATTTCTTTAATTGAATCGTTGTCTCCCCTCTGTCCTCTCAGCGACCTCTTCTCCTTACCCCCTCCTTTCCTCTTCCTCGTCTTTTTAAAATGTTGCCACTTTGTCTCTATTCCTTCCACTTCCCTCATTCCTTTTGTTAATGTTCTCCTTCATTCCTTCCCTCCCCTCCCCCTCTTTAAGTCATTTTCTTCATGCCTCCCCAATCAGCCCCAGCTCTGGTTTAGCGCTGAAATCAACCCTGTGATTTAGAGTGACACTGTTAATCAGGGTTCAGCTAAACTTGGACACGGCCAGATTCAGAGTGTGTATTATACTGTACGTGACTGTGGTGTGTGTTTTGGTGTGTGTATTCAACAAGGAAAATAACCATTTTGTCCACCGGCCAGCATGGCTGGTGCCACTGTCCCTCTTTTATCAGCCAACTAGATATTAAGTATAAAATATCGCCAAGGATGGTTGGTTTCCTCCCAAAGTGACTAGTGTTCTGCTACGTACCAATCACAAACACAATGGTTGTGCATTTGTTAATAATGTCCCACTGTGGTGTCTTCATGCATGACTGTGTATGGCTATTTTGAGTGTGTGTGTGTTCCACATATGTGTTTTTTATATGTTTTGAATCTGCCGATATTTGCTAAAAGTTTGAGCTGACCTTCAATATATTTGAACATGTTTATTATTAAATATATGTAGCTGACATTCGGGTCACCATAGGACACTAAAACTACAGACAGTGGACGGAGTTGTATTGATGACAAGTTTGAATGCAAAGAGTAATTCTGTGAAATAATTTACAGGAAATTTTATGGTGCTCTTAAATCGTATTAGTAGCCTGACAGGTGTTTCTATCATTTTGTCCTCCCCATTCATATCAATGAGGGCAAATAACAGAAACACCTTTCTGTATAATGCAAAAATAACCACATCACCATAAAAGGTGACTTGATTCATATATTATTGTGTATTTATATATATGTGTATATTTTGTCACACATATATTGTCAGATCACAATTTTAAGCAGGAATGCAAAAACAAGACTACAGAAAATGATTACCTTGATTCTAGATTGTGTAATGACTGTACCTTTTAAAATGTGCAAAAATGTGTTCATCTTTGTACGTATTTCACTTTTTCAGATGGAGGCAAATACATGAAGTCATTAACAGTTTAAAAGTTCCGTGATGACATGTTGTGTGACTTCCTTTCAGTTAGTTTCAGATTAATGAGTATCAACGTGAGTTTTCTATTTCTTTTCTAAAGTGACAGTGACATAAAATGATTCTACTGAACAAGTAAATAAAAACAGTTAACATGCAATAAAAATGAAGCAATGAAACTGCCACTGCCACATATTTATATAAGACTTCAAATGGACAATAATCATCCCCCATCCCTTCTTGCTCTCGTTCAGCAGTGGGGTAAAGGTAAGCTTTATTATAGCTTTCCACCACACGTCAGACAAGAAGCCTTAAAAATAATCAACCAAGGGCAGAGCACTGTCTTAAAAAGATAAAAATACAAAAAAAGAAGTAGTTTGGCTTTTACCTGGCTAGATCCCGGGGCTGAGCTGTAAGACACAAGCGCTGCAAATGTTCAGCACCTGATCATTTGTGTGTTTTGGACTTCCACATCCCTCCCCATTGTTATGGCAGGAGGACGGAGGGAGGTAGGGAGGGAGGACAGGAGGGGGGAAAAGCCCACCAGAGTCGTTGCTCGTAACCCCGGGGCAGGCGGATGCATGACGTGATTGACAAGGCTGATGCTCACCCAGTATATTGTTGCGGATTTTTTGAAACCCTGGTCACAAGTTGACATTTATTTAGACAAGGCTCCTTCTGGGCTGCCGAGAAGCCACACAAACCAAAAGATGTCTGACAGAGGCAAGTATTAAATGTCGTGTGTGTGCATGTGCGTGTGTGTTTGGTCTGACAGGAAAATATTAAAAGCCACTTGTTCTGAACTAACCGACATACCTGCCTCGCTACGTCGCACCTTCTCGAGGTAGCTTTAGGGACAGGATGAAAATTATGGCGGGAGGGGGGTCAGAAAAGGGGGAGGGTTTTTCTTTTGGCTGATGGGGAGGGTACTATTTATCATTGCACTTCTATAACAGACTCAAGATGGACTTTTTTAACGGAAGCCTCGAATTATGTGTGCACGTCAATGTGTAATTCAACAGTGTCACATTATTTTGAGTGTGGTGTTGTATTTGAACATGAGTTCAGGCTTGTATGCATTTGATTATATTTTGTGTGTGTTTGTGTGTCTGGATGCATGTCGGCTCCACCTTTATCTGAGTAGTTTTTCAAAGTCAAGGGGAGGATCCAAAGTAAATATTAATAATGCTGAGGAGGGTCTTAGTCTTTGAAAAATTTACCCATTAGGTTCAGCCCACCCCCATAATTTATAAGAAGAGCGAAGCAGCATCAATAGAAGGCCAGGAGAGATTGGGAAGCAGCGAATATCAACTTTTGCCTCTGCTTTTGGTCTGGGTGTGATGATGTGTGTGTTTGTGTGTGCCTTGGACACAGATGAAAAGTAAACTAAGATGTAATAAGCTAGCTGCAAGAGAGTCTTAAAGTCTTTGGTAGAAAGCCAGGGTCTTGTTTCAAAGTGCAAAATCTGCTGTAAGCCCCCGCAGACGCAGACTAAACACAGCATCAGCCCTATTGTTGTTCTGCACTGTTACGGCCCTCCCTGGAGATTTAGCAGGAGCCATAACCCTCCATTGCTGTGTCAAGCAGCCAATAGCCACGCTGCTTCCTGATGAACTGGCCACTGAGGTCACACCACAGCCTGATCATGAGCACTTAGACACCACTAGATTGGAAAATGATGGGATTTGGGGTTGTTGTTTTGACAGTTTTCAGGTATGCCAGTGAAACAAATCCCGACTAGTTTCAATTGCTTTCCCACCATAAATACAAAATAGAGGCAGGAATATGGCATAGTTTCCTTTTATGGCAGAACTACAGTTGGTGATAATCGATTCAGCATGTTCACCATTTCTAACCATTGTATTTTAAGACCTGGACAAAATGTTTCACATGTCATTTTTTTTCCAGTTAATTCATGACTAGTCACTCCATCTTCAATTTTTTTTTTTTCATCAGTTTCCGTCACGTGCCGTTCTGTGGTTTGAAGACCATGTATACACAAAGTAGCCGTTACGGGAAGGAAAAGGAGAGAGAGCTTACTGGAAGAGGTGGCCCATTACTGAAAGCATGGAGTTGGTTCAGTGGCTAGGTTGAAGGTCAAACAAACCCGGCGCATTTGTTCCATTCATTGTGGTGGACATATGGAATGGTTTCACATGCATTTAGGCTTGTATGCATTTGTATATATTTGGTGTGTGTGTGTGTGTGTGTGTGTGTGTGTGTGTGTGTGTGTGTGCATGTCGTCTCCACCTGTGTCTGGGTTTCATCACCATCTTCCACTGGCGTCTCTGAATCATGTAATCTGCCAGGTTAACGGAGTGATTAACTGTCAATACGCAGAGGTCCGGTTTCAGTGACACCATTCAATCCAACATCCAATCTGGGTGTTTACAGCGTGTCAGCACGGTATTCTCTTTTCCGTGCGCCAAGTCCGGGGTGAAAATAAACATCTTCGTCTGACTCAGAGCGCAAAGTACGATTAACTTAAACCTGCAGAGGCAGATAGTGAACATGGTATGGCTATCATTTTGGAGTGACTGTTAAGAAATGGAGAGGTTTTGAGTTGGTGTTTTAAAGGGTTACTGTGTCAACCAACCAGAGAGAGCCATTAGTTCACTTCTAAATGTGTGTGCACATGCCTGTACTGTATGCCCCTGTGTGACAAATCAGTCTATAAAAGTTCTTTATATTTACAGCAAACTTGAGATGATGTGAAGGTAATAACCATGTTAGTTTTCTTCTTTTCTTTCTTTTCCCCCCAGTCATTATCCTTGGACGGCAAGGAGGCTACATTAACACTACAGTACTTCCACCCACAGTACCCACTGTAAACTAGCTGCTCAGCACCAATCAATAGATAAAGTTAGCTGGTGAACATAGTGGAGCGTTTAGGAGCTAGAGTCAGATATTTTTCTCAGGAGTTGGGGAAGACCAAAACAGACCTGAAAGGAGAGTGAATATTGACCCCAAATTAATTATAATGTCGCTCCGTGTCTGCTGGGTGTATAAATAAGGAATTGTTTTCTAACACGTTCACCAAGTGGCCACATTAACCAAAGTTAGCCACCATTAGCTACTAGTGCTACCAGGCCGAAAATTAAATTCAACCAAAGTGCTTTTTATTATTTATAAATGTGACTTCTCACTTGTAACAGGAAGATTGTGTTCTTCTTTCAAGTTATATAATTTTGCTTTAATGCTGTGTGCGTAAACAACAACTAGCAAAGGGGACATCACTGACTTTATGTCCATGTTCGTAGCCATGCTACAAGGTGGCTAAGTCAGTTTCCAGCCCGCCACTTTGGTCTAGACTGAAATATCCTAACAAATATGAGCTGTTGTTAGGATGAATCCTATTCCATGGTTTACCCTAATCCTAATTTTCTACCTACCCTTTCCTCTTTTGCTCTAAACAAATATTTTTTTAATATTTTGACTGTCCAAAGTAATTAAATATGATGTCTTATGGGACAAATAAACCCAGAATTGAGACATTTTCAGCTGCAGTGTGAACACAGCACTTATTAGAAACAGTGAATTCCACTGTTGGTCTTATTTGGCCCTCTCAGGTTTCTGCCTACACAGCGGGTGGTCGTTTGTCTGGATCCTCTTTAATACCGTGCTTTATCCTGCCAGATTATGTTCCACATGTGCGTGTGCACTCCAATGAACAAACTTACACTTAGTATAAAGCACACATATGCACTTTATCCCTGTGCTTTAGTCACCTTGTGAGTGAGTTATCGCACAAAGACGTCAATTGGTAAATCTTAACGTCTGCCACAAAATGAACACCAGCCCCCAGTGGCATGAAACACAGCTCCCAGCATGCTGTAAGGATAAGAGGGATAGGAAGGCTGGGATTATAATGAGAGATGGTGGTCGGACGAGATGACTGTGCCATGTGGACGCCATGAGTCTGTGCTCAACAGGCATCGTTTGACCCATGGGTTTAGAGAGAACACATGATATTAATGCACAATGCAAAAACTGTACACATATTGTGGAATTATTGAATTACCAGCATTTTGGAAGAACCTGAAATACCCAGAAGAATACAACAATACAGAATATTGCTTCTACAATGTCCAGTTACACACAATCTTCTTTTTCAAAATTATATATGGAAAGAGGACAAAATTGATGTTCTTTCTTCTGCAATAACATTCCTATTTCTCATTTGCCCTGATATATATAGATGTGCACGTGTGTGCCCTCAATTTTACTTCAGCATCATTCCCAAGCATCACAAGACCTGGATTTCCACCTCATATAACGTCCTTCACTGACAGGAAGTTTTAGCCTCAATCTCCACTGGCCACTTCTTTCTTTTGGCTTTTAAAGAAGCATGTTCGAGGCACTGGAGGTGCCGGTCGCTGCTGCTGTTGCCAAGCAACTATTGAAAACCTACTTAAAGTGCTTTTTTGTGTTAAACATTAAAGTGTTTTTAACTTCTAGCTCTTGGCAGGAACCAACTCTAACAGAAAACTATTTCCATTGAAAATAATGAGGCAAAATGAGGCCAGGGCTGCAAAAACAAGAACAGGAATCATTGTAAAAGGTTCAATACATTTCACAATGAGTAGTGACTTCCCAGGTACAACAAATACAGAAGAAGTTTTAAAGGGTACACAGAGGCCATTTCCAACTTTGCTTTAGATAGGGAGAGTAGGCTATACCTAGAAATAGGACTGTAGTCACATTTGCTTTTATGCTAATTAAGCAGTAAATTAGCACCCCTGTTTCTCTTATCTCTGTTGGTTAGCTGAAACCTAGTTTTACTGATTTCATCTGCTTTCAGCTCTAAGGCCACTTCAGACCTACTTTAGCCCTCCATTCATTTGAATAGGGCCAGTCTGGCGGCGCAGCGAGGGTGCAAACATCTGACAAGATGTGTTGGCCAATCATATGCTTGCAAATGCCCATTCCTGGTGGATTACTTTGCAAAGTGAACGCCGTATTTCTACCGTTTACCTTAGGTGTCACCGTGAAATATAAAGTAGTTGCCACCTTGATAACTTTCCAGAGGTTTAAAATCCTGTATCAGAGTTTTATAGCTGTGTTGTTTTAATGCAGGGCTGTTTTCAGTCTGAATACATGCTTGCAGTTCAACTGGCACCTCAACTCCTTTCAGTGCTTACACTTCTACGGACACTTCAAACCCTTTCAGTGCTTAAACAAAAACCTCAACTGCTTTAAGTGCTGCAACATAAACTGTGAACCTGCCATATTTAGTGTGAGCAGGCACAAAATGTGTGGCATAATATTCATATTAAAAATCAAAACAAATTGCTTTTTACCAAATGTTCACTGATTCCATTTAATAGTCTCCACCTGAAAGTTACACCACCATCAGCCCCCACCATCAAAAATCTACTACTGCTTGTGTCACTGCAGCACGAACACTGTGGTAATCAAAAGCACTTCATGTATTTATTAGTATAGTATCAGTACACACTTTATAGTCTTATTTCTCAAATGCTTACATAAGTATATTATGTATTATGAGACGAAAGACATTTCCTAAACAGATCTCCTTACAAGTGCAGAAATAATTCCACAAATAGCAACAGGCATTTTTCAATACTTCAGCTGGATACAAAACAAATAAGAAGTACTTGGAAATCTGCCAAGTCCTCTAAATATATAGTTTTAAGAATAGAAAATAAAGGTTTTTTCATGTTGATTTCTGGAATATCCTGCTGAGTAACATAAGAGTTGCATAAGGTGGAAATGTGGCATATACTGAATGTTTCATCTTGAATCAAGGAATACAGTAGTCATCAAAATCTGTTCAGTAATTTTGGAGCTATCCTGATAACTAACAGCACAGGCAAATACTGGGGACCGAAAACGTAACCTTCTTGGTAGCGGTGACTGTGCTTATGTACCATTTTTGAAATTGAGATCAATAAAATTAAGTGAACTTCATCACCTCATGGGATTCCATTTATTAACTTCCTCTGGAAACATAAGCTACCATAGTTGAGAGCGAGAGATTAAAAGAATAAATCAAGAGATGTCCTGTGTAATGGTAAGGGGGTAATCTCCTAAAATTCTAGTAGGAAGGCATTCATAAGACAAAGAGGATGGAATACATGAAGGGGGAAGCGAGAGAAAAGTTGGTAGAGGATATGTAGGAGACTGAGAAGAGAAAAAAAGCAAAGTAGCTCTCTCTTTTGTTGTCTGACTGAAGTCTTAGCTTATTAAATAGTATTAGTTTTGGCTGTGGTGTGACCTTATCCCAGCAGTACCTCCGGTTTAGTCGTGCGTTCCAGCAAACGCAATTGCCAGTTTATGCAGTCATTTTCAATGCTCAAACTCTACACAGAAAAGCCAGTAGATCCTTGCTGTGAGGTGACAGAGCTAACCACGATGGCTTACCACTCTGGCTGCAGACATCTTTTACACTAATAAAATATATCAGTTAAATAATCGAGTATTGTAAGTGTTGTCAATTCACAACATTGCAGAATTATACACCTAAAGGTGACAAGACTGTGAATACTCTAAAAAGACCACTGTATCAGGGACTGATGGCCTCCAGAACCTGCCCTACACTCTGGCCCCCATGCTCCCTGCCGTCCAAACACACTCACGCAAACATCCATAAAGGCATGCAAACATGCACACTCATACAACATCTGCTTCTCATTTTGGTTGTAAGATGGATGCTCTGGGTAAAGGAGGGAAGAGAACCTGATAGAGACAGGACACACAGGCGTTCAGATGAGCAGATAGGTACCCAGAAATGGATAGATGATGATGGGATCTCAGCCTCCCAGCAACCTCCTCCCACTGAGCCAGAGAGCTCTGCCATCTGAGCGTGGACTACTCGGAACTGATGAGATTGTTATACATATCAGTAACTTAATGGTTGCACTGTACTCCTCATTCATTTCCAGACTAAAAAGCTTTGCTCTCAGGACAAAAAAAGAAACCCAAAGCAGTAACACTGAGGCCAAAAGTAAGCTATGGTTTCCAATGGCATGCTGTCCTTTTTAGGTCATTTTAACATATTTGTATTGCTATACAGTAACATATATTCACATATGTCATTTTAAGCAATCAATTATTAAATTCTAGCTTTATGACCCCCCCAAGCCATAGCCCCCCAAAGATCTCCAAATAATTAAGTAAATATTGTCATTTTAACAGTAATTGAACTTAGGTCATAGAGCACGTCTTGCATGCACACACTCAAAAACATGTTAGAAATCATCTTAAGACTAAATATACAAATCCTAATATAAACATGAAATTAAAAAACTGTATGCAGCATATTCAGATTCATGAAAAGGCCAATTCAAGACTCATGTCAACAGTCATCTTTAGGCTACTCTTAAATATGTCATGAAGCTAGCTGACCTCTGATCTGTTTCAACAGTAAGGCAACAGGTAGCAAAAAGAAGGGCCACATGAGTTCAGTCTAATGGAAGGTTTTTAAATGAAACCCCTTAGATTTCAAGTTAACCACAGTTCGGAGAAACTGACACCTTCTGATCATTTAGTTGCTCACTTGATTGACAAATGATCATGTTGGATCCGTTAAATGGCTGTGAAAGCGACCCGTTCACAGATGGAATCAACCTCTCTTTTCCTGAAAATGACATTCACTCATTTCTTACACCTTTCTTACCTTTTACTAACAGCTCTTATTTGTGCTGCGAGTGTGTGTTTTTTGTGCACGCGCTATGTACAGGAACATATATTTTTGCAGTTTCCATGATCACTCTATATTATTGTGGTTACTGCAATATGAACGTCCCTCACCATCTCTTGCTTGACTTTAACCAGAGCTCTAAACAGAACTAAACAGAACAGAGCGAAAACCTCGCCAGTGTGTTGCTAATGTGTGTGATTTATTTACATGAGAGTGCAATTAAAGATCTGGCTGTTTGTCGGCTTTTTCTCATGCTAGCTCAAAGAGGCGCTAAGGTACGTGCTGGCTCAGATCTTTCAATGCTGGACTAGCACTTTGTTATATTTAGTGTGCAGGGCTGGCTGCGGGCCAGTCACATTTACACCCCGACGTTTGGCTACAGAAGCTACCGTGTGCCTGTTTGTGTGTGTGTGTGTGTGTGTGTGTGCCATCTCGATATTCACACATTACAGAGGTGCCAAGCAATAACTGCTTAAGTTTTATAACATTTCCACTGCAAAGTTGTCATGGAGATGATGAATGCAAATGTCCTTCAGCATTTTCTCTGTATTGCATTTTCTTGTCATAACATTGTCATATTCAGTAGCTGTACATACTGTACATATCAAGTGTCTGTGGTGTGCATGCATGTGTATGCCTAATGATGTGCGTGTGTGTGGTGTGTGTTTTATTGTTTATGTGGAGTGGATCGGTTACACAGTCAGCTGGATTTGCTATTAGACAGCATGTAAAATCTGACCCCGCTGTCTCCAACCTGTTTTCACATCTAAGAGCCTCAGAGTGTGTTAGTACTGTGTGTGTGTGTGTGTGTGTGTGTGTGTGTGTGTGACTGCTCGGTAAAAAGGGGGTATAAAAAATGTATTAAATGTATTTTGAAAATGTTGAGGGCGACACAGGCCATACTTCTTCGGAGGCAAGAACTGCATCTCACTTTGATTGAGGTTAAACAAAGCCGGAGTATGACAAAAACATGAATTTTAACCGACACACAAGTTTTTAAAGAAAATACTTTGGAAAACTGAGTTGGCTACCATTGGCCAATCAGATGCTGAACTGAGGTTGAATGTGTTTTGGAAATCTCAAATATTATCAGAGCAGTTGCACCCACAGTATTTGCGGAAGGAGCATCATCTAGATTTGATCTATTGCAATGGCTTAACCAGGACAAATCATGCGGATATCGGACGGAGATCGGCTAAGCTCGGCACATACCTGACTTTGATCCCCACTTGTGGATAGAGACACAGAGGTGCAGAATGGGATCCGACTGCATAAATCACCAGTTATTTATTACCTGATCAGACCTTTCCCAGACATAAAGCACGGAGCAAAAAGTTCATAAAGTCATCAAATGAGTTTATTTTTGGAGGAATCCAAGAATGAGAGCCTGGCAACTACTAGTGCTTCAAGATTCCCTTGTGCTCTCTGTTCTGGGTTGTTTCCCCAGATGACAAATGCATTTAACAAGATTCATGACCTGTCTTATGCTAACGGATGACACATGCATTTTCAACTACTTCAACCCTGCTAATGGTGTCCTTATTTGTTGTCCATACTTAGAAGTCAAGCTAAAATTGAAATTCTGTTTTGCCAAGAAATCAGTCTATTGGTGTTTGTTTTGACTTGTGTTGTTGACTTGTAAGTTCAAGGAGTTATACGCTGTTTTTATTTGATTTTACTTGATAACTTGTCGCTTTCCTCCTCTCTGCAGCTTCCTAGGTAAAATAATAGCAGAAATACGTCAAAACGTAAAAATGTACTTTTCTGAACACTGTGACAAGCAGAATTCCCCCATTTAACTGTCACACACACACACACACACTCTTGAAGAAATCTAGGGGGTGGGGTTTGAGCCTGACCACAAAAACACACGAGCAACGTTGACGTGACAGATCGAAGCTAACTGATGTTGTCACTGGCCTCTACCGCCCGGGCAAAGTGGTGTATGTGACTGTGATTGTATTTGTATTCGTGTGTGTGTGTGTGAGCAGTTAGGCCCATTAGTGTGCAGTAATGGGAGGGGATATTGGTGGTGTATAGGTGTAATTACCTCAAGCTAACATGGAGCTCAGGCCGCGTGGCGCCTCCAACACAAATATGAACTGCAGAACATAGATACCACTTTGTCCTCCTTCACCGCATGACCTGGGGGAGAAAGTTCAACAGGGCCTGTCGTTCTGCGAGTGTGTGTGATCGTGTGTGTGTGAGTGGGTAGGAGAAGAGAGCCCTGGGAAATAAAGAGAAAGCTAGAAGAGAAGGGCAGAGAAAAGAAGAAATACAGTGTAGGTGTGTTGGACAATGTCTGCGTTGACTGTTATCTGCTGGTTCTGTTTTGACTGACTTCTCTCCCGTTGTTCTCCTCGTCCATGATAATACGCAGAGCTTCTTCAAAAATCCTCCGTTCCCATCATCTAGCTGTCCATCGATCCACTTCTCTGGCACTCTGCATACACCCCCCTCCAATCTTTTCCTTCCATTCTACAATCCATCAATCTATCTCCACCTCCTTCCTGACACAGAGGTTGGACATCTCACCATTATATTTGCTTTATGAGAACATCTGTTTAGCTTACTGGCTCAATCCTTGGCCTTGAAAAGGCTCCAATAAAGCCTTAACTCGTCCTCCATGTGGCGCACCACCACTCTGTTGACTGGGGGATAGTGCTGGCTGTAAGTGGCCACAGCTTGGTGACCGTTATACTCTGCAGTACGAAGCTGTTGAAACTGAGACAACTAATAGGGCCTTTCGAGTGATGTAACATTGCCTCTGGAAGACCCACTGAAGGTCCTGGCAACAGAGACTGTAAACAGATAATTGCATTTTGAATGTACGACTTGTGTTACATAGTCGCCCGTCACATGCTTCTCTGACGGAGCAGATTCTCTTTAATATTAATCAGTACTGCAGCTGCCTACACCAGCCGCGTAACCGCTAACGTTTAACCCAAAATGTCCTTTTACACTTCTAGTCTATTTTCTTTCAGCTTATGGGCGCAACTACATCGATTGTGTATTGTGTTGTGAGCACTGTCAAAAGCTTCAGGGTGCACAGCAGCACTGTGACTGAATGGATCCAAAGCTGCGTGAAGTCTGATAAATTGCCTCAAGTGATGTCAGCTTCCACTGGGGCTGAAGTATGAAAATGAAAAAAGATCTGGGGGTGTGGAGGTAGAAAGAAGTGAGCTCACCAGACTGCTTGAGGCTCGCAGCTCGTGGCTACATTAGCTTCTACACCAGAAACTGCCGGTGGTCAAGTTGTGATGTGGGAAATGTAGGCAACAGGTTTTTGACAAGGAGGAAGAATGTGTGGAATAAAACACATATTTGGTTCTGCTGCATCGATTTTGACACTTTTTTAATGATTGTTATTGGGCTGCAGTGCTAAATCGGTGGAGTATCCTTTTGAGGCAACACACAATTAAATGTGCTCATGCTAAGCAAATAGAACTATAATAACAATTCAAATAAATAGATCTATGTGAAAAATAACCAATCTTAAGATGTTGTGTTTCTTTAGTGTGTACGATCCCTTTTTTACATATAACAATGTCTCTCAAAACAAAAGCACCTCTTCATACAAATCTGGGATACAAGATATGTGTGCCAGATTCATACACCAAGTTCAATAGAGTGAGAGTGAACAGTGGAAACTGTGACAACATATTTCTAACTGCACATCTGTATCTTTTTACAAATATTTATTACACTGTAGCCTTTTCATCTTTCATGAAATAGCAGTTTAAACCACATTTATGGTGTGTCTTTTAACCTTATTTTTAACAATACCTCATATTTGTTTTTAACTTAGTCACATGCTGTATCTTAACATCATTTTTATTACAATGTATGGTATTTTTAACCTGGTCACGTTTTAATAATGGCATCAGGTATGCTTGCAAGAGACATGTGATTCAAACAGTGTATGATGGAGGACCCCACTGAAGGACATGCTCGAAGTCTGCGTTTGGCCGTGAGATAGATTGTAGCAAGGCCATCTCGTTATCAAAGCCAACTTGTCACTGTAAGGTCTCTGGTTCCAGGAACAGCGGAGTACGTTTTAAGAGAACGTGATAAGCAATGCTCGCTCCTCAGTCAACTGAAGGTTTGTGTGCAAGAAAGACATTTGTATTTGAACTGACACATGCAGTGGTGCTGGCCCGTTACCAGGTGTGAAATTATGTAACTGTAAATCAGAGCGATGCTGAGAACGAATATGTGTTCTCTTGGAAAAGTAAGGTTAAAAAACCTCCACCAACAACAACAACAGCGGAGGGATGGAGGAAGAAGAGGAAAAACAGGGTGGCGGTGGGGTGCTGTCCAGAGATTTGTGTGGTGATGTCATGTTGTTGGTTTGGGACATTTTATCACACATGGTTTCTATATCAGTGGGCCGCTGCTTGGCATGATGCATCAGAGTGGACTGGACAGACCTCAAAATCCAGCAGGGATCACATCTGCAGATACATGCTGACCATTGGCCAAACTGAAGATTTAGCCTACAGGCTTTTGTTGGTCAGATTAATAGTGTCCAAGAATGTGTGAGTGTGTGTGTGTTTGCACGTGTTCATATTTGAATGCGTGTTTGTATTTCTTTTGGTGGACACAACTTTTGACAAGTTGTCGTTCCATGAAATCTATAGTCCAGAAACCGCATTAATAACAGAATAGTTGTTGGTGTGTTTTTGTAGCTGCATTATTTCTACGTTATGTTATGCCGCTTCCAAGAAGGTTTATACAACTACCTAAAGTTGCTAATGGTTTTTGGCCACTTGAGGCAGCAGAACAACCTGTAAACACATCCCTGACATATTATCACCTTAATAAGTTGTTACATACATGCAACATTAGCATTCAATGGACTCCAGTTTCTGTCCATCTGACAAATGTAAGTCCAATATTCACTCATCTTTTAGCTCTGTTTTTGGTCTCCACCAACTCCTGAGGGAAATATCTGGCTCTTTAGCTACTAAATGCTCCACTGTGTTCACCAGATAGTCATTAACTTCAGTTAGCATCTGATTGCTGCTTTAGTGATGGGCAGTTAGTGTACAGTTTTCAGAGATTTTTCGCTTAAAATGACCTCTTGCTGCTGCCGGTAACGTAATGAAAAGCTAAGATTGAACCAAAATAATAAAGTTAGCATCTGAAAAACCAAATCAACGAACTACACATAGTAATTTGACCCACTGTTAATGTAAAAACATAAATTAGTGCAGCTTTAATGTTGATCAAATCCAAGCACAGTATGTATTAGTTATCACAATCTGGCTGAACTCACCTAGTTGTGACGGTGACAAGCCCTACTCTTTAAACACGGTCATATAATGTCAGCTAATTGTAAGTATCATCTGGCCATTGCTTTTGTATTACTTTTTGGCCATATAAATTGCACTACATTACTTAGTTAGTTACGATTTATATATTTATGTTTACATTTTTTTTATTTTTACTTTATTCTTCACAATTTCTACTGATACATTACTGTTTCAGTCAGTTTGGAGAAATCGGACTCTTGCATGTGAGTTTTGAGTCGCACCTGCATAATATATAACAGAACCAGAACCAATGAAGAGGTGACAAACAGGGTGGAGATAAGACAAAAACCAGAGAGACAGAGGGATGGGCAAGGCTGTTTTCATTCACCCGATCTCTATTACTCCTCTGCCTGTTTTTGTCATCACATAATGTCATTGTTCAGTTTGAACATACTGTTGACTTTATGCACATATTTGTGCGCCTGTAACTCATATTCATAGAGACAGGGCCCCTGGAGAGGAGGTTATTTCATGCCTTCTGAGATTCTGAAAAGGATTGGTGGTGTCGATGATATAACCTTAAAAAAAAACAGAGGATGTGAACAGTGCAGAGGGAGATATATGAAGTGATTCAGATGGATGGAATGACTACAGGAACTTGAGCTACTAATATGACTAAGAAGAAGAGGAAGAAGAATATACAGAATTTGAGTTTAATTTCAGGTTCAAATTGAACAACGTAGGGTAACTATTTAGTTTGACTCTTTAAAATTCAGGACCTAGTTTTTGTAATCCCTGTTGCAGTTGAAGTGCATTAATTGAGTCCCCTAAAATGGCTACCATTGCAATCTGCCATATACAAGGTCACACAGGGAGAGAGGTTGTTTTGGGTGAGTTGTTCCACCAACTAAATTTCAAGGCCACCTCCCAAACTTTGCAAAAACATGGGTGTGCATATGAATAGCCTATTCTCTTATTCTTGCATCAAAACGAGGGTTGGGCATTTTCTAGCCTGCAGAGGGAAAGGTTAGCAAAACCAACTGACCCTCCGTTTCCCTGGCTACCAGTGTTTACATAACCAACATACTCATACTCGTTCGTGTATGTGCAATCACAGGGACCGCAAACCTCCTCAGCAGGCTTTATCTGCGGTAGAACAAATCAATCTTGCGTATGCATGTGTGTGTCTGCCTTCATGAGTGTTTGAATATGCAACTATAGCAGTCATTTGCCTCAAACCTTTGAATTATGGATTGTTGTATTAGTAAGATGAACTATCATGAAGTCAGGCGGAGCATGCCGTGTGGAATGAATAGGGTTGACCCAACTGCTTCCACAGTTGGTTACTTGAGAATTAAAACAAGGAACCAAGCATTGCAATGGTGTTGCTGTTTTCAATGTAAAGGGGATGTTGGGATGGGTCATTAAGGAAGGAGTGCCAATGAAGGCCATGGCATGGACTACTTGAACATAAAGCACTTTGAACTGTATATCCACTGTGCTATAAAATATAATTCATTACTGTAGTTATCATTATTACCTTGTATAGCTGTTTCAAACCTTATTAAGTATTTGTCTGTAACATTAATTATTCATGACAAAATAAGCAACAATCAAAGTTCAACTCAAAGTATCCTTAATTATATGTTATTAAGCATTAAACACCATAAAACCCAACTAATCTGCTTCAGCAGGACTGTGCGGTCAGATTTGACTGACAGTGCAACCCCACCACTGATTCAAATATTGCTACATCTTGATTGGTGCACAAAAGTACGTTGACGTCACCTTTTTCTAGCTGAGCCCCACCTACTTTAAGCCAGTTTAAGAAGAGCACAGACACAAACACAAAATACTGAAATCTCGCGTGGGAAAAAAAACTGTTCCAACTTTGGCAGAAAACTGTGTGTTTATCTAGGACCCCATTGCACATAGTAAGACGCCGAATGAGAAAAAGGTTTTTAGAGCAGTCACAAATAAAGGCTATCTCAAGTCAATCAATTCCAGCCACCAGGATAGAGCAGGTCTCTCTTAAGGCTTCTGGTGTTAACACCCTAAAATACATTTTCTGCACTACTATTTTTTTTAGCAATGTGAAACACAACACCAGAAAATAATTTCTACATTTTGCTAAAACAATATTTGACATTTTACATATTTTGAATTTAGTTCTGTTTTTGTATTTTCTAATAAGATCAAATCAAAAAGAAGAGGTACAGTCTTGCCACCAGTTGCAAAGTAGACAGAAGTTTTGTGATTTTGCAGCATTTTTGAAACAACAGAACAGGCCCCTACAGTAGCAACAGATACAAAGACACGATAGCTAATACTCCCGGAGGTTGACTTGTAAATGTAAAAAGGTTTATGGTTATAGTCAGTGTCACTCACCATAACACATTGTATGTATCCTTGAGGTCTAATAAACATGTTGAGTGCATTTCCTTTCTCATAAAACATTTGTTAAACATTTTTCTTAAAGGCTTGAAACCTGCATTGTTTACGGCCACGTTTACTAGATAGCAGTCTTCTTCTTTGTTGGTGCATTGCTGCGTTTCTTGGCACGTTCACAGTCCATGATTGAGATGAGCGCATGAAAAGTCACAAAATCTGGGTTTTTACACAACAATAACACTGATCAAGTCAATTACAATTTGTAAAACTCAAGCTAACGTTCATCGCCGAAGGCTGCCGAGTGCAGTTCTATAGCTGCCGGATAAATAGCTGCTTTGTAGCAAGGGACTGGCATTATTCTTCCTATCAGTATTGCACCTGGTCCATTCCAACCACGAGCTGCTTGCTAATCACAGTCGGTTCAGTGGAGTGTTTTCTTTTTCCAAATGTTGCTGTGTTCCTCTGTTGTCATAGAGAGAGCAGGAGGTAGGTGGAGAAATGGTTCCCACATGTTTGAATATTACTCTGTTCATTAGCTGTGTGTGTGTGTGTGTGTGTGTGTGTGTGTGTGTCAGAGAGAGCTTTGATTAATTGGTCCTATCCACTAAGCTCTGGAAACACCAGGGTTTGGACCAGGCCACTAATTGTCATAATCCACCTTTGTTTGTTTCTACTGCTCAACCAGACCTCATCAGCTGAGAGAGAGAGTGTGTGTGTGTGTGTGTGCGTGAGTGTGTGTGTGTCACCTACACTCTCGACAACACATGACTTGGCATCAGCACCTCTTCCTCCTCTGTTCCTTTCTCTGTCTAGACTGGACTGCAGCAAAGAGAGCGAGAGGTAAATCGAGATACAGAATGAAAGAAAGACGGACAGAGAGAGAAGAAATTACAGAGAAAATATGCTTTCTGCTCAGCCTCGTTGTGGCCAGACACGACTGCCAAATGGATCCCAGTGGATGCTCCATTCTCTATAGATGGTTTAAACTGGTGTGCTGCTCACTGAGGCTCTTTAAAGCCTTTCAGCATATTACGGCTTGCTGATTTTGCATGGCGCAGGGCCTGTCATGACGGCTTCCACCCCCACAATAAAGTAGCTTGCTGTATCCACCAACTGAAGTTTCTTTGAGCACACCAAACATCCAGCTGCTTCTGTAAATAACGCACCTGTTTGAATACATAAATCGTTGTTGCCCGTCTGTTCGCCCACATATCTGTCTGCATCCCCTCCTAGCGTTTTGTATATCAGCGTGCTCCTCCTGGTATGTAAAATGTCCGTTTCATCAGGGGTGGAGCATCCTGCCAATCATCAGGCCAATCATAGCTTAGTAACTGAGCACGGCGGTGTTGTCAAGCATTGGATTTCTCCACATGCCGCAGAGTTTGAGAAATTGATTAAAGTATGTTTATCTGCTCTAACATAAGTCGCTCATAACATGCATGGCTAACTAGCTTGTTGCCAAGTAACCAAGCGTTACTTCCAAGGCCGTGACTTAGAAGAATATCATTATATATACATATATATCAGTACTCAAATTACAAACATAGGTTCATACTCCCATCATATTACTCTGCAGTGTAGAAACCTTGCTTTCTAATTGACAGCAACCTCACTTTGAACAGCCACATCAAATCTGTCATACATTCATGTTTTTTTCAACTTAGGAACATTTCTAAAATCAAGCCATTTCTGTCTACCAAGAACCTTGAAACAGCCATCCATGCTTTAATTTCATTACGGCTAGATTGTTGCAATCCAGTCTGCAGCAAATAGTCTCTCTCCTCTCTACAATTAATTCAAAAGGCAGCTGCCATTTATTTATCGGACCATTGGGGTTTCGGAAAAATGGGCCGCTGGAACAATGGAATGGCACCATTCAGTGGTGTAACATTTCGGAGGCACCACTGGGATGAGCGCGACGTGGGCTAGCTTTCATCCAAAGTAAACCCAGTTGTCCCTCAACCCCTCAAATTACCCAGGTCGGTGACATCGGGTGGTACAGTAGCAACGGTGAGCCGCGGGATATCTCAGTACAGCCTGTTTGTGATCAAAGTTACCAGGAGAGCTAACGCCACTAGTCATAGCTAACTCTATCACGGCCTACTACTGCCCCCGTCACCACATGGAACATGGAGTCATTGGAGCTAGAGAAATCTGCTCCAATGGTCAAGTTGAGCATTTCAAAAGGACGTGCCTGCAAATAATGTAAACGCTCACACAGAGGCTTCTTACTGAGGCAGAAAGCCACATGGAAGGAGTCATTAAACAAGCTTATCTATGTATACAACTGCGCAAGAAGTGAGGTCACATACATCTTTTCCTTTTCTACCTCTTATTCGGGAGGGCCCCACGACTTCCTATCGATTTACTATTCCGGCTGACACCAGAGACTGGAACCTCAGACCACCAGAAATAAATTAAAATAAGGATAAATGGAATGCAAGAAGTGTATGAGAGAACCAGAGAAATGTAAGGAGATCTGCAGAGCGAGGCAAAAGGAATAATGACAACAAAGTCAGGAGGAACTTCCATGTAACCACTTACCACTTAGAGATTTCACTCAAAGTTGCTGAGCAGAAAAAGAGCCCCGGGAAAGACAAAGAAGAAATCAATGCAGCACAACCTGAGAGCAGCAGTGATGATGATGACTGGCATTGCTCCCTGCCAGTACAACCTCTACCAGCAATGCAATCTCAGGCAGATGAAAACACAGACCAAACTGAAATGGGGTATGTTAATGATTCAGTGAATTCTGAGTCAGGGGAGGAACCAGTGCCAAACAGGATACAAGATAGATGTATTGATTATATTACAACGCAGGGTTTCATAATGAGATTTTGTTTTGTAGTTCCCTTATTGTTACAAAAAATATAACATACATATAAAATATATAAATATACATATATATATATGTATGTTTGAAATAATAAGTCATAGAAGGAGAATAAAAGTGAATCACTCCTGCGGGATCAAAGGGACACACCAAATCAAGTTGAAAGTTGTCTTTCCAGATGAGGTTGCTATGGAGGACAGCATTAGGACACACACATCACCTGGTCTAAGTGAAAATTACAACGAGGCTGTGCAGACTACAGGGAGGCCGACGAGAGAGCGAGAGAGAGAGAGACAGGTACCAAAAGTGTTCACCTACCATGAACTGGGTAAACCAGTTTTATAACAGCATCAACTCACCTGCTAATCCCACATCCTGGTACCACCCTTTGTCACATGGACACAAAACAGCACGGACTCAGTGGAGGAACACTGTGCCGTTCCTCCACCATCAACCAGTGTCCTTACATGGAAACTTACAACAGAAAACACTCATTCACACAATTCATGGACTATTTTGAAAAATAGAGTATATTTACACACTCTCACTATTTCAGACTGTTTCCAGAACAGATTCCACTCATACACACATCTGATGGACTTTCTTGAGGAAACAGAATAGTCACGCATATTTCATGGACTGTTTCAAAAGCTCACAATATTCACATATACATTGATGGACTGTTTTAGAGACCTAACCTGAGGGCCTATGATTTATGTGTATATATATATTGTAAAGCACTATGTGAGAGAAGCTGGGTGTTTCATTGGTACTTAAAAACATTTGTGTCACCGAATGTTATGGAGTGTCAGAGTACTAATGTGTTCTTATAGCATATTCCGTCTGTTTTGAATGCAACTCACACAAACAAGGTCGATTGTTAAGTGTGTTTGCAAATGTTTAATCTCATGGTTAGCGAGTGTAAAAATGTTCATAAAAGTTGAGATACTTGGCTATGGATGAGTACTTATTTCCTTACAGGTAGCCATACTAAGGGGATGTGGGGCTTAGCGAATGGTCACCTGAAATGAACAAGAGACAATGTGCTCAAGAGAAAATGCAAGTGTGACTGCACATTAAAACGGAGTTAATCTGCAGGCAAAACCTATTTCATTGGATGATTTTGATTTCAGTGGGCGAAGCCAAAGGAAGAGATTATTCCTCCCTATGAAGCAATTTTGCCTCCAAGAAATGTTTCTGTAGCCAAGACCTTAAATGCAAACAAATACAAAATGATTAATACTGATGCAACAGGGATTAGTCAGACACACACAGTAAGTGGTGACAGATTATTCTTTTGTGTTCTTTATTAGTCACTGGGTCTCCCTTAATTCATCTGCTGACTGGTTTGTTGCACGTCAGCCAGGCAGGGGGTCTTACAGAGTCTCCAGCAGCCCTGCAAACAGAGCACTAAGCCAGCATTTGGCCATGATAAATGCTGCCTCTCCCCGCCTGACCCTGATAAATAAGACCTCCTCTTAGAAAGAAGGAGGAATCCCAACAAGAGCCGTTCTCTCTGTCTTGTGTTACTCCATCTTCTTCTGTGTTGTTGTTGCGGCATCTGGGCTGATCCTGCTATCACCTCCATACCTACCCGCAGTAGACACAAACGTGAGACACTTTTGTATTTGCTTGTTTTGGTTCTGTGCCACGGCCATCCATGTGAGGGAAACAGATACAGCTCCAGAACACCGCAAATGTACCAGGGATGCAGCAGCACAGTACACACAGGGAAGAGAAGGCAAGAGGGCGTGAGAGGGGTTAAAGAGAATAAAATGAAGAGAGAGGTGGGCGATCCAGAGCAACACTAATGGAGTTTTATATCATGTACAGCAAAGGCTTTGTGGCAGAAATCACCTTTAGTGCATTTCCTCTGAATCTGTCTTGAATTTTTTACTGCTGTCTTCACTTCTGCTGCAGGAAGTTGTTGTCTGTTGCAACTGTTGAGTAAGCATGTGGTGGTGGTGGCATTGATTTTTAGAGAATACCTAAGAAGATTAAGAATTTTAGAAGGAAGAATTTTGCAAAATTTCAAGTGAGTCCGTCATGACCACTGAGTTATGGTCATTTAGATCCTGTTGTTTGAGCTCCATCTATGCAGTAAGTACCATTACATTGTGCAAGATTGCTTGGAGCTAATATGGCCATGCGTTATCTGAATTTGTTTGCAATTACATTGCATTCAAAGGTTAGGGCAGTTTATAACAAATAGGCCACACCCACAAAATTCAGCCGCACGTATAACAGATCGGAGTCATACAAATATTTAATGTGCCAAATTTGGCGAAGAGTAAAATCTGTAGTGAGGATGATGAAATAAGACTAAGAATCGAAACATACATTGGAAATCTGTGATGTACTTACGCACAGCGGAGCTATGTCAGCATGCTAACATGCACACAATGACAATGTTTTTACATGCTGATATGCGGCAGGCATAAAATTTACCATGTTTACCATCTTAATTTAGTGTGTTAGCATGCTTACAACTACAACTGATGGAAATGTCATTAGTGTTGTAGGGATTTGATCATAAAGTATTGGCCAAATAAAAAATTTGACCTGATGATGGCGCTAGATGAAAACTTAAAGTATCACCAAAGTTACCACAGTTTATCCTGAGGAGGACATGAATGTCTGTACCAGATTTCACAGCAATCAATCCAGGAAATGTGCTTCTACATCTTACAGTACACGTTATGAGCAAAAACGTGGTCTATAAATAGCCACATGGTGGCCCAATCTATACTAAAAACGAATCCGTTCATCCTTGGGTCCTGACCTAACTTTTATCTACACTTCAATGAAAGCTGTCAAGTAGTGTTTGAGATCCTGTATCTTGATAAATAACAGACAAACAGACGAATAGGACTGAAAACATGGTTACCATGGAGGTAACAAACAGTCACAGCAGTTACAATGGTCAGCATCATTTCCTCTACTTTATTGAGCTCTACTCTGGTCAGGCCCCCGCTCTCCCTCCCTCTGACCATTGACTTTGACCCTGCTGAGTACCAACAGGCCTACCTTCTGTCCCTCTGCCACCTCGTAAACATTGACAACAGCCCAACTAGTCGCCGGCCTACTCTGGTGCGGACGGGTGACCAGGAAGCTTTAATTCAAACTTTCCCATGAACAGCCAACCGGATGAGGCACCTGTTAATGATGACATGATGTCACTCTGTTACCACGGCTACTGGTCCAATTAGTAAACAGAGGTGTTTTCCTAGCCTGTTTTTTTTTTTATTGAGGGCCACCAACAAGACCTTCTGGTTTCGCTGCTCCTGTATTTTCTTTAGCAGATGTTTTTGATGGCTAGCGGGAGCGTGGAGCAACTTTCACCTCGCTCTGGCTGGTTTCAGTTTCTGACCCTGCTTTTAATCAAACTGACATGAAAACCCATTTTGGGAATTAGAGCAAAAAAGGAAGAAAACAGTCAGTACTATCATCTCTGCAGAGGAATCCAAGCTGACCTTGATAGAGTCTGGTTCACAGTCTGGAAGTGTCCCCATTTAATTTGGGCACCAGTGGGTGTCATTCGATACCTAGGCTAACTTAACTTTAAAAGACCCCTCCTTTTACTGCCTTGGACGTTACTCTATGAAAACACTGCACTGAAACTACAAAAAGCAACTAAATGGCCAGCCACCACTCGCACACATTGTTCTAATGCTTGCCATGAAGGTTCACTAGCAGTTCACCGTCTAGTATCCACAGATCGAGTGTTAAATAAGGCATTATGATCTTACCCTGGACCTTTAGTGAGCCTCTTAAACTACCCTAAACGCCTCTGACCACCCTTCCCCCAAACCCCAGCCCCACGCCTTTAGGTGAGGCCAATAAAATACACCTCCATTTTGCACAATAATCAGCCGTTTTAATCATGCATATTAGTCCTCCGATAACTTTAAACGTCATCTAATCCCCTAAAAGAGGCTGTGAGAGAAAGCCGGCCCTCATGCCTAATTTTACCCCAGTGGTTTTAGCCGGGCGCCTGGTCTAATTCAAACTTTACGTGGCCCCAACACATCTGAGAACAATGTGGAGGCCTTTAGGGAGCAACTACAGTGACAAATAGCCCATATAGGCTTGTTGGTCTGTGACTGTCGCTGGAGTTAAAGTGGCTAATCTCTCAAAGTTTTAATGTGTTTCAGTGTTTGTGTGTGGTTTTAGACTTATCGACCATGCACACTTTTGAATCTGCAATTGAATCTAAACCCCAAAGGTGAATTCAAAATCTCCTTTTTTTTCTCTTGCTTGACCTTTTAGGGGAACTGAGTTTAAATTGTGGGTAAAGATAAATGGCTTTGGTGTGTGAGCTTGTGTGTTTATAGGCATACAATCATGGCCATTATAGAAGGTACAGAGATGCATTTATCCTGCCTCTAATTTAATGTAAAGTAGATCCAAATGGCTATAGCATTAAACAAGAAAGAAACAAGAGAGCAAACTTTGACTTCAATATGTTATCTATAAGACAAATGCAAAACATTTATCAGCATACATACTGGAAAATCAGAGACTTCTATAAGCACGGCATCTGTTGCAACTGGCTGTGTGCATAAATATGCGACTGTGTGGCTTGTGCTTACAAGTATGTTAATTTGCAACTGGTCACCCGTGTGCATCTGAATACATGCATATTTTCTACTTCCCTAAGTTGGTTCCCCTCACCTGCACAGCTTTTGTCTTATTTTCAGTGCCTTCCAGTTCTCTTTAATGCAAGTAACTGCAGTCAGTGCTTCTGTGTGACTTTACTCTCTCTTGCACCCTCTCTGCCACTCCTCGGTCTCTCCGGAGATTGATGTACTGCCTGTGTGTAATGTAACCAGCACTGTCTCCCATACCAGGGCACTGATTCAGCCCCAGGAGTCTCAGCTCAGAAAACACTATCTGTATGGGCACAAATACACACACACACACACACACACGCACACAAACACACTTACACATACATAAATCTACAAGTACAAACACATTTTTTTAGTGGGTAAACATAGTTAAAGATGCAGGTATTGGCATATTCCACATAGGACCAGCACATATTCAGCCTCTAAATTGTATTGTACACTGTTAACCACCAGGTCAGATTTGGCTTGAAAAGATAATAGATATAATTTATAACCAGAAAGGCATCTTTACTTAATGGAATTGCTCACAAATCTGTGATGTACATACAATAATAAAACAATTCTCAAGGACGTATGGAACTATTTCGGTGTGAAATACAAGAATTTTGTAATTATTGTTAAATGTATGCACATTATGACATAAAATAATTGCTAACAATGAGAAAAAGCTAACTTTAGTGTAGTTGTGACTTTCAGAATCACACAGACAAACATACAGGTACAAAAACACCGTCTTGATCCATCTGTCCCTCTCGCATGGCTTCTCATGGCCGCCTTCCAACTGTGCCCGGCCGCTGAGCGCTCCCGCTGTGTCCACGCTGATGTATTTCATTGCGCTCAGTCACACATACACCCCTCACTAAATAACTGCGCTTCCTCCCTGATCCTGTTTCCATCTCACCTCCTCTCTTTTCCCAAGGAAATAATTACAAAAGCCCCGCTGCTCTCTCTGATATTCCCCTGCTGACCCACTGCGCTGAGGCCAAGCGTGGAAGCTTTTGTTTTATGTGCTTGTAAGTTCTTGGCATTAAGAGGAAGCGCTGGGCTTGCCAGGGATATATATCTGTCTCTCTTAAACCACATCTACACCGCACAGACATACTGTACAGTGGTAGCCATTGTAACAGCCACAGTTCATGCATTAATCATGCATTCATCCTGGATTATTGCTATATACAGGAGAAGAAACATGAGTATAATGTAGCATAAATAGCCATTGTGTGCTCAAGCAGTTTGTTACTTGTACCTTCCTTAAATCTGATGACTTAAAATTATACTAACAATGACATTTATTTTGAGGGAACGTTTCAAAACAACCCTATCACCAGACAAGACCACCAATATTGGCTAATTTTGCAAGGTAATGTTCAGTGACAACGGTTTTAAGCCCAATTCCAAAAATGTTAAGATTTTCGCTTTTGGACAAGTTAAGCAAAAGATTGCGGTCACGGGTTGGCCTGTGATGGGAAAGAAACTCTTCTTCTTCTTCATCTTTCTGATATAATCGTCTACAGTGGCTCATTTACAAACAAGACTGAGAGTCTACACCCGTGCTAGCAGCTCTGTGAGGCTGTAATTAGGCACCGTGGCACTTCGAGTCAGCATGCTAATATGCTCACAATGATGTTTAGCAGGTGTAAGGTTTACCATGTTCACCATCTTTGTTTAACATGTTAGCATACTATTTCACGGTAATAGTTGTTGAGATATAGCTCTGAAGCATATTTAACCATTTATTGGCAAAGTGATGCAGGAGTGGCTTGAGAAGTTTCTCTGCATGTTTTGGTTCACCATTTCATAGGACCATTTTTAGTCCAATAAAGTTGTTGGCAAGTCTCCCTGGATGCTCAGCTTCTGTTGGAAATGATGTGTCTCTTACAGAATGAATGAAAGGCCACACACATACATCAGTGCTGTCATGGCTCCTCAGTTACCCAGTCTAAACACATTCACTGTGTGTCCAGGCCATCTCTTCCCAGGCACTCGGATCTGCAGGATGAGCTCATACTCAGCCACACCAAAGCACTTAAACATGTTCTTATAAAAAGATAACTATTCTCTGGAGACTTCTGAGAGCAGACACAGTATATATGCACTGCTTATAGGGACCACAGTCCCTCCACATGCAAGGCTTTAGGCAAGGCTAATCGATATGTCAGACCCAGCTCATTTTGTCTTGAGCTTTCAATCCAAGATTTTGTCATGTAAGTTGTAGCATGCATAAGCAGTGTTGAAAATGCTTCAACCAATGCTTCACCGATTTCCCTTATGTGCTTCTGAAAACTATAACTTTCTCATTTCAGCATTCCCTCGATTCTCTTTCTGTCATTCATCATCATTGAAATGCAACAGGAACATCGAATACATCTGATATTAACACAGTACTTGTAACATTGTTGACCATTGTTGTGCACTCTATAAGATACTATGGATGAAAATGTAAGCTGTACTGTACAAGTTGTTGCATTAATCTGCTGTACGGTATATTCACCTAGACCTAGTAATAGTTATTATCAATTATAATTATATACTCTGTATCTGTATATTAAAGGATAAAATTAGTGGCACTGAAGGTGTAGCTAAAGCTGCGCTAGTTGACTTTTTGGCCACTTGGTGGTAGCAGAACAAGGTGTTGTGTAGCAGAACACAACATTGACATATGACCACCTCATAACAGTTACCTATTTACACATCCAGCAGACAGAGAGCAACATTAGCATTTATTTTGACTTGTGTGTCTGGCCACTTGGTAAATGTTCGGTCCAATATTCACTCTGCTTTTACCTTTGTTTTGGTCTCCACCAACTCCTGAGAAATTATTTTGCTTCTTAGACTACTCACGTTAACTTCTTTTACCAGGTAGTCAAAAACGTTTTCTGTCGGCCATTAGGTGCTGAGCAAGTAGGTGTTAAATAGTAGGTACACGATAGATTTTTCACTGAAAATGGCTGCCTGCTGCTGTAAACAAGGCTGATTAGGATGGAATTTGCGGGCCAGATAACCCCCCCAAGCGCCTGTAAGATAAATCTGAGGGCTCACAAGACGATAAGCAGAAGAGGTAAGCAGTAAAACAAAGTTCTGCTACACAAAACATTAGTTTTTCTTACATTTTTCTCACCTTTGCTTTTTGCTTGTGAATTAATGGATAGTTTGTATCATCAGGCCCCTAAAAATGATTTAAATTAAAATTGGAATCTTTGATTGGACCAGCCACCACGCATTTGCACATGCATATGCATGTGCAACCTGTGACCAGGGTTGGGGACCACTGAGCCAAAAAACGCTAACACGCTCCACAGACCTGAGAACAGTCGGTGATAATTCTGCATGGGTTTGTCACTACAACCAATCCCATTCATATTAGACATAGTCATTTGATCCATTGTTAAAAATATTGATTAGTTCAGCTCAAGTTTTACCTGATTTAAAAAAACCAAAACATTACAGCTACATTACCCTAAAAAAGAGGGGGAGGTTACTTTTTGGAATTGGGAGCTTAAAGTAAAATGCACGCAGTGTGTTCATGTTCACTGCTCAGGCCAGTCTGTGATAATTTACTGAAGGAAACCAAACATTTTACCTGCCTCTGTGAACATCCTCTGCCAGACTCTTTTCTGTTGCAGATTTAGTTAAAAATACTTTTAATTTTACAGAAAACAACAAGAAGTTTATATAGCAGAATTTTATTTTTCTCACTTTCCATCAGGTTGAGTACCACCGCTATGCACCATAACACAGACTCAAGTGTTCCTACTCCCTGAGCCATAAGGCCTCTGTGGTGTTTTTTAAGAGTGTTGAATCCCAGCCAATACTGTTCTTCTGGGATTTCTACTACTCTGAGGGTCCCGTCATGGTTCCTCTCCAGCACTGGCTCTTCATTAACCAGGGCATTCGGTAGAATACACACACACACACACACAACTCCCTCATGGACAAGTACATATTCTGGCATTACTGTTTGTCTTTTTGTTAGTTACAAACATGTAAAAACCCCAAACTCAGATTCAGCTTTAGGGAAATGTAAATGATCTGAGTGCATGTGTATTTGAGTGTGTGTGGATTTAATGAGAGCCACGCAGCTATGGTGCTTCAGGGGTGGAGTGGCTTGTTTCTCTTTTTTCACTTTGAACTCTAATTTACACCACCGTCAAGACTCATGGGGGATTTACAGATTCAGTGTGTTTGAATCCCTTGAGATCTTGAATTTCAGAGTCAGAGGGCACGTAAACACCGAGAGCCAATCCTTTTCTAAAAGTGTCCTTTTTCACGGCATCTTTGCTGCATATTTATTTCTTACCCAGTTCACATGATGAGTTGAATCTCATCATGTATGGTAGTTCATTCTTGCTTTTGGGGTGCTGAAGTGCTGAAGTCAAACTGACACACTCTAACCTCCCACCTAGCTGTCCACCTTTAAACCAAACTATTTACTTTTGAGAACGTCAGTGCTACAGTCTACCAGTACCTTGAATAATGTAGACACAACAGAGAAGGGAAGACATTTTTTACATGTAAGAGTTGTAGGGTATACAAGGCCTCAGAAAATAGGGCTACCAAAAGGGAGCTGCACCTTTTTAGATTTGGGAGTAAAGTCCTGTTCATTTTCTGCAGATACAATAGTAATTCCGAAAAATAAACCCAAAAATAAACCCAATTAAAGAAAAGGTACAAGCATATATAGGAGAGAAGTTAACTCCCAAGGAGCACTTCCGAAAGAAACAACCAATCACAGAGTTTCACATTTTCTTTAATGAAAACAGGTCCACCTGGAAAGTGTAAAATTAGAAGCAGATTTCATCCTTTCAAAATGTCACTTTTATTGTGAGTTTCACCTGAAAGGAACAATACACTTGGTGCTTGGAAAAGAGTTGCATTCATCAATGGAGTCGACGCTATGATGTCATTTTTTTTTTAGCTTATGTCTACTTTAACTAATGCTTTCTTGTTATCAAAACCCTGCAAAATCATGAAAGGAAATACTAACGCACTAACAATTATGAATGGACAGATTATTTTTCTTGGTCAAAAGATTGTAGCTACAACCAAGTTCTTTGCTCTGTGTAGCAGTTAAGTTTTGCCCAAAGCAAATGTTTGCCTCTACTTCTGTGCTTTTGCAGACCTTTAATTGTTCCTCTGCTGTGGCTTGAGCATATAGTTGGCTCAACCATTCCGAAATAATGAGATACCACTGCCAAGCTTGTGGTCAGCTCCACCAATCAGGAGTGACCCAGTGACAGAAGAGTCAGTCCCGGATCTGATGGTTCAATCCAAGCTGGCAGCCCGCCAGTGAAACATGTTGTACTGCCCAAATCGTTTTGTGAACCATTACAGTTTCCAATTATGACATTAAAACATAAAATCCCCCAAAATACATCAAATCAATTTATTACAGCAAAATGTTGTAAATTACTAATTTACTGATTTGAGATTTTACGGCTATTTGATTAGCCTGAGTGCAGCCTGCAATAACAAGACCTTCCTGGTCGCCGAGTCAGTACATCACCCACTACAGTATGTAGCCAACTTGGATGAGGACACTGCTGGATGAGAATAAATGAGAAATTTACTTTCACAAGAGCAAGTGATCAGTGACTGATGAGGCTTAGTCTCTAGAGACATTTGACCCTCCAAAAGAAGAGGATAATTTAAAAAAAAAACAAAACAAAACAATCACCCAGAAGTGATAGACTCCAGAAATATTATGTGACCCAATATTGAAAAAACAAACCACACTGTGAAGGAGGCTTCTTTTATGCTACTTTGTCATTGATTAAATATGGTACACCATTTAATAAATCTTATTTTAAAAATTATGGAACGATCATTGTGGCCATTTGTGATGAAAATGGGTCTCGAGTGAGCTTGTGTTCATGGCATTTGGCCACTAATGATTCATTTTTTCAGTAAAACTCACATGTAATTACCAATGTGCCAAGGTGTAAAACATAAAACAGACATCCTGTTTTCTTGTCGCTGGCTTTGCTGTCTTCCTGGCTTGTTCGGTGTGGGAAAGCTTAGTGCCTGAATGTATTCGTTGCAATATTTACATATAAGAGTAGGTTTGTAAAAAAAAAATGAAAGAAGTGACATTTGTGAAAGTTTTAATCAAGCGTTTTGACCTGCAACCTCTGAAAATAACACACACAGTCCCAGTGTAAAACAACAGAATGGTAGACTTGGAAAAATGTTCAGATGAATAGCAACCAGAAATAATCCTTGCTCTGCCACAGCTGTTCTTCAGTTTCATTCTAGGGGGAGGGGGGGGGCCTTAGAAAATTAAATGAACATGAAATAATCACTTGACTATCACTGACCTTTGTCTATGACCAGTTGGGAACAGGGCAACAATCTGTAAACACAATATTAGCATATTAGCATCATATGGCAAACATGTTAGCATACTTTGGCAAATGTACACATTGGGCAGACGCTACATTAGCATTCAATTGAAGTCGTGTTTGGGCCCACCTCACGAAACCATATTCACCATCCTGTTAGCTCTGTTTGGCTCTCCACCAACTCCTTGAGGAAATATTAGTTGCTAAATGCTCCAATATGTTCACCAGCTAGTTGCTGACTTTTGTCTGTAAAGTTACATTGTTTGGTGCTGGGCAGTTGGCGAACAGTGCGCTTTTTAGCTGAAAACATCTGCCTGCTGGGGCTAAAAACGCGAAAGGTGACAGTTAATCAAAACAGGAAAGTTGCAGGCAGTAAGACCAAAACAATGAGCTGAAAGATGCCAAAACCCTTTGATAAAGCTGAGGGGAACTGCAGAGTCAGGTGATAAATCTTTGTAGGTTAGTCACTATGAGTGACTCCCTTCACAGTGCAGGTAGAAACTTTATCCATGGTTAATATAAAAGTATTGATTATAGCAGCAGTAGCAAGTTGCAGTAGAGAGGTGTACAATAGATAATTAGAATAGGAATCAGAAGTGGTTATTTCACATTGAAGCTTTCTGTGTTTTTGCATTTACATTTAGTTATTTAGCAGACGCTTTTATCCAAAGTGACTTACATATCGGGAAGACAATGGAAGCAATTATAACAACACAAGGTAACAAAAAGTGCACCTGAAACTAGTCTGTTAAAGCCTAGCACAGTATACAAAGCTAAGGATAGGAAGTTTGTTTGTTTTTTTGCCTGTGCAAACTGAGTTTGCAGGGGCTACAATGGGTGGCAGATATTGCAGCTCAAACTTTAGAGTGATATCTTGAATCTGGCATGTCCTAGGATGACTCATAGCCCTCTAACTCCTGTCACACTAAAAGCAATATTTTCATCTCCAGTGGTTAGACTGTTCAGTTTGCTGACCTAAAATAGAAGATGAGAAATATTTTGGATTTATGGTCCCTGTTAACCCACTTCATCGCCTCCCGGCAGCAACTCATAACCCTGGAACACCTGTATCTGTCTGTTTAGAAAAGACAAGTCACATCTCCTGTTGTTCTGTTTCTGCTGAGTGTGTGTGCACGTTGGCAGGATGGTTCACCTACGTGCTTGTGTGTGTGCGTGTGTGTGTGTGTGTGTGTGTGTGTGTGTACCAGAGCCATCTTTGGCCAGCACCCGAGCCAGAGGGATGTTGACTCTGTTATTTTATTGATATCTGCAGCTGCAAGACAAATATTGTTGTCTTGCAAGTCTATTTGCTTAGTCTTGGTAAGAGAATGTCTGAATCTCTTTTTAAATGTTAACTAAGAGAGTCCGAGGCCAACTGTCTGACTTCAAGGCTTAAAAACAAAGATGCGGTTGCATCATCAACCTCAGCTCTGTGTCTAGCCCTTGTTCTCATATGATCGTTTGCTTAAGTCGAGCTCTCAGAGGAAAACCCATCCACCCCCACCCCACCTCCGCTACAAC
>CM022492.1:7887360-7996808 GCA_011952105.1 Coreoperca whiteheadi
GTACACGATAGATTTTTCACTGAAAATGGCTGCCTGCTGCTGTAAACAAGGCTGATTAGGATGGAATTTGCGGGCCAGATAACCCCCCCAAGCGCCTGTAAGATAAATCTGAGGGCTCACAAGACGATAAGCAGAAGAGGTAAGCAGTAAAACAAAGTTCTGCTACACAAAACATTAGTTTTTCTTACATTTTTCTCACCTTTGCTTTAGTCGAGCTCTCAGAGGAAACCCCCCCCCCCCCCCTTAGATACTCTTACACTGTTAAACAGGGTTATTTTTCATGAAGTTGTAATTGACTTGCTTTTGGCTCATTTATTTCATCTAGTTCCCTACAATTCCCGGAATGTGTCTTTACAACCCCCAGAAATTAAGTATGAACTGAAACATGTGGCTGGAAAAAGCAACACTGATAGTAAAAAAAAGAACCCACATTAATGCTGTTTAACTGTAGAAAAGATCATTTGTTTTTAATTTTGATTCAATACTTCAAAATCCTCCTGCTTTGGCTCTTGGGCAGACCACTGGCCTCAGAACTGGACCTGCTCCCGGGCATTAATTGCGTTTTGGCTAGGCACTGCTCCTTAAAAGGTTAGGAGTAAAAAACAATATAAAGGATGAATCCCCATATAAATTAAACAAGATAAGAGTTTAGAGCCACGTGAGGCTGCTTTGAGCTAACTGCTAACTTAAGCATGCTAACATGGTGATTTTTAGAAGATAATGTTTGTCGTGTCCATCTTAGTTTAGCATTTTAGGAGATATTTCAGTTTGGACTAAAGTGATGGCCATACTGAAATTTTTATCCTATAGAGGTCAAGCCACTAACGTGGCTAAAAATTCTGATTTTACTTAATATCATCACAACCTAATGTTAATCATTTTCCTTTAAAATTGCTGAACATATCTAGACATGATCTCGTCTATAGGGAAAGGCACAAAAAATGGGTCAAGAAATCTAAGGAATATCACTATTATCAGATTTGAAAATGTAACTTAACACCCTCTGAAAATCTTGTTTTTGCTGACCTCCAGTGATTTAACTTCTTACCTTGCTGCAGTGATGTACAGGTGTACTCCAGTACCCTGTGACATCACTGTTGGGTGTGGTTACAGGTGCAACAAAGCACAAACCCACTTTTGACCGCACCCAACCACACCTGGTCAGAAGTTAAAACTGAGCGAGCAGAGAAACATTGCTTTTCAGTCTGGTGGTAGTAAATTAGTAAATGGGGTTGATTTATCCACCACAGTGCTTTTCAACCTGAGTAGGACCATTTGGGTTTCAACGTTTTGCTCAAGAACATTTCAACATGTGGGTGGGAGGAACCGGGGATCGAACAACCAACCCTACGATTAATGGATGTCCTAAGCCACATCCGCTCCAGTGCCACAATACTAAAATGTTTTAATGTTTCATGGTGAGAGGATATTCCCTTTGGACGAATATACAGCCAAAAACAAGCAAAAGGGAAACGTTAAAATATGTTGTCTGTATGCATTTTAAGTGCCCTCACAGCTAATTCTCTAACATTTTACTGGAAAAACATCAGCCACTTGCCTCACCCACTCACTTTTCTCAAGCTCTGAGCTTCTTGGCACGTCTGCCGTGTCTCTCCCAACAGGGGCTGCAAAAACAGCATTAGCATACGTAGGAGGGGATTTTTTACCATTACTCAGAATCAGATAGCGCACAGTTGACCGTGACATAATTCTATTTATAATGGCTTGAGACCGAGGGCTTTATAAATGTCATATCCTTCTATCTGGGATATCTACATGTCTACCCGCAGAGCATGAAGAGAGAAGGTGTGGAGGTGGAATATGGAGCCCTGGCTGGGCGAGGACTGACCTGCGACTGGTCGTAATGTAAAAGTAATTATACAGTGGGTAGTTTCAGCCAAGCAATCTGATTGGACAATGGTGCGGTCAAGCCATGGTGACAATTCCCATGAAGCACAATTGCCAACTCAAGGTGCAATAACATCTGTAGAGCTATGGCTCCAACTATCTTCTTTCACATTTCTTCTGTCCCCTTACCTTCCTTTCTCTGTGGCTTTCCTATTTTTCTTTGCTCTCGTCCTCCGTCCATGCTCGCGGAGGCCCAGTGAAACCTGGGCAGCACATGTGTTTGATAACATCATTTGAAGTACGGATCAGGTCCCGGTCTGTGTTGCTTACGTAAAGCCGTAACAAGGCCCATTTAGACAAACAAAATGAGGTAAATTCACCAAAGCCATTTTCTATTTATGGGTAATTAAACTCATTTCTTCATAAATGGTTAAGCGAGAGAGAAAAAAGGCAGAGATTACATTTTGGATCTCTTTGCGGGTTTAGATCTAATTGCAGATTTACAAGTGGTTGATATGCCACAGTGGCAGACATACACGCACAGTGCCACATTAAAATTAAGTCACTGGAGAAGTAGCACAGTGCAATTCAGTTGAAATCTACCGTCATTCTTCTTCTTCAAATGCCCAGTGAAATGTAAATCTTTATCTTTGTTTCGGGGCAAAGTCGCAGTTAAATTAAACCTAAAGCAACACGGTGCCTTTTTTTAAAAAAGGAGGTCAAGGACAACAGTGTACTGCAAAATTAACATTTACTATTATGGCTCATGACTAAATCCACAAAAGGAATCAAAAAAGTCAGAACACACTAGAGTCTGTCATTAAAACATGCATTTATTTTTACTGCATGAAGATGAAAAATAACTGTCTGCAGTGTATATGAAATAAAAGCATTAAGGGATATTTTAATGTCTGTCTTAAGGAAATACTTATATGCCATATTTTCTATTGAGAGAGTTATTGGTCAGTGTAGAGAGCTGAAGTCGTTACATCATCTCCGGGCATCATCAGCTTCTGTAACTCGACGCAGTCTTACATTGAGCATTGTTTAGTTTCATCAGAAAAAAGGAAACGTCTTCCTGTGACTTACTATCCTTATTCTGAGATAAATGAGCATGTACTACGGCAATTCTTAATTCACAATGACACAAGTGAAACAAATGAATTAATTTGGTGTTGGGTCCTGCTATAATGACAGCCCCTTCGACTCTCCCATGGACTCACCCAGCCCTAGCCCTAAACCATGAAGGTCTGTGGCTCATGGGAAATGGTGTTCCTTAAAAGCTGTTAAAAATAGAAATATTAAAGAAACAGCAATATCAAATTGTCCTTAAAAACATTTACCATCCTTATCTAGACATATAGGGTGAACCCGGAAGTTCCAGTCCTTGTTCTGTGCACACAAAAGCGTTCTGAAGTCCTGCCAAATTTTATATGAGGCTTCAGCAGTCTGAGTTAGCCAAATCAAGTGGCCGTCTGCCAAAGTTCTTGGCGGTCTTTGTAGTACAATTTGGGAGTTGGGAGTTTTTCCTTATCCCACTCGAGAACGGAGGTTGTCGTATGCTGTACATATTTCAAAAATTGCGAGAATAGAGACAAGATTGTGATGTTGTGTTGTGAAGGTGCATCAAATCATAATCTGACTTGAAAGAACCAAAAAATCATGCACATTGCCAATCACTGTCCTCACGTTATTCTGTATGAATAAAAATGACTTCACTTGACATGGTGTTTCCACAAAGAGTATTTCCTCGCCGAGCTGTGGTGGAGGGACACGTCGTCGTAGTCGTATGTATTATGTGTTTGTTGTTGTGACACAACACCAGCAGGAAACTTGAATGCGAAGGGATCAATTTAGGACAGATAGTCTCTCAGCGTACAAATGGCATTTGAGTATCGTATTAAGACAAACGCCTAACCAGGCATGTGCCGGTATCGATTTTTCATGCTGTGATTAATTGATTGAGCTTTTATCACGGTATTCGGTATTATCACGATATTTTAATAGCACAAGAGAAACGGGTTAAAAAGATAAACAAACTTCAGTGTTGTCAACTTAGTAACTTTAATAACTTTTTTTCTTATTTCAAAAAGTACCTCAAACATTTAAATAAATATAAATAAAACAAGACAAATGCATAAAGTGAGTAATTGTATCAAACAGCAAGTGCAAACTATCTTCAATCAGCAATCCCTCTGTATTTTTTTGGAACCCAAAATATTTCCAACTTCTGACTTTACCCTTTACCCGAATGACGGATATTCGCGCCGCGTTCACCAATCAGGAGCTTGCTCTAGTAGTGACGTGATTACGAGCGGAGGCAAAAATCCGAACAACAATGGAGGATAAAATAATAGTTTCACACCCCAGTACAGTAGGTACAAGTTGGTTGCGACCTGCCATAAAAACCAGATAGAGCGAGAGAGAGAGGATAAAATAATTGTGGCTGTGTGTGGATACCCGGAGCTGTACGAAAGGTCCCCATATCATTATAGAAACAGGAAACTTTTGGACGAAAGTGAGTGAGGAGGTTGGACAATCTGGTAAGTTGAAACAAGCGCTCTTTACTCAATGGGACCGGCTCAGTCTGAAGTACCGCTGAGCCGCTCCCATGACGCGAATTCGCGTCTGATGTGTAGTGTCGCACTCGAATGAAGCAAATAAACTCAAAATGTTCGTGCGTCCAGCTTAACACGAATAGTGATTCATTCGCAACGGGTGTGAACGCACAGTCAGAAGTGGGATAAATCGGCAGCGTTCCTCCTTCTGCCATGCGTCTTCTCCATGTGAGGTGACTGAGGATTGTTTACATCAGAGTGCGCATGTGTGCTTTGCGCAGCATACACAGTGTTTTTTAAGCGGATGATGGAAAATGAGCTAATGCGCGTTCCAAAAATCTAAATTCGGATCCATTATTATTAATGGTATTTTTAAGTTCACGCAATAATAATATCGTGCATATTCATTACCGCGATTTATTGCATTACCGAAAACCGCCACATGTCTACTCCTAACATATTTTCTAAAGAGCACTTCCTCAGTGGCTGCCCCTGTGTGCGCCAGCCCTCTGTCTCCAGCCCAGGCTACTGCAGGTTCACACAGGTCACAGGTGGTTGCATGTCGGGGCAAGCAGCTCCAGATGGATGTCAAAGGACACCTCTCAATTTCACAACTCACCTCTAAGATAAGTCAACACAGCAGCGAGAGGAAGGGCAAAAGTGTCAGTGAGGGTAAGAGGAAACTCCCTATATTCTCATTGTTTACCCTTGTCTTACTTTGGCTGCACTTTTTACACTGCACATGAAACATCGTAATTTTGTCCCCTTCATGTCACTGTGAACAGCAAAATGCTGTCTGGAGTCATATTTTTTCTAGTACAGGTTCAGTCTGGACCTTGTAAAAATATTGAAATGTACCAGTACAACTGGAGAAAGCGCAGGTTCACAAAAATGGATGTGGCATCTTTTTCACATCACTGTCAGCTCGCATTCGTTGAGGACTCATGTTACATCCTAGAATACATATGAACAGTCATCCACAGGAAAAAAAAATCCAAATGAAGCCTTTATTCTGTGTTTCTCTCTTTTTCTCTTACTCTAAACTTTAGACGTTTTTCAATGGAATTCAACCTGGGAAATTCCCTCTTTTGACACTCTGACAGCTCTGATTTGTGTTTTCCAGGATAATCAGTGAATTCTAGAGTGGAGCCGAACCTGTAATTACAAGGGAAATTAGCAATAGGCAGTAATTTGTGTCTATATACAGCCAGGCTTTTTTACAAAAGTGAATACGTTGCAAGAGAATTGGCAAGGATGCTGAATGTGCTTCATAGTAATCCTCAAACATTTAAATACCCATTCATTATAGCATAACTAAGTCTTTTGTATTACAGTTTATATTATGGTATTAGTCTGAGATCTAATCCAGGTTAGCAGAGAATGACTGCAAAGACAGAATTAATTTGCAATGCCATTCCTGCATCCCTTTAGTTCTCACTTCCTACCAAATTACGTCATGTCAGTGTGTAAAACATTGTTTAGTAATAAAGCCTTTGTTGAGTTCTTGAACAAAACCGCTTAATTCTCTCTTTAAATGCACCAAGAATTGTGCTGTGACGCCTGTAATCTTGAAGCCATTTAGGCCAAGGAGAGGCCATTGCCCAGAACACAGTTAAAACACATTCGGTCCGTGTGGTTTCGAAAGCTCAAACCGTTTTTTAAATGCTCTGTGTTGCTGAATCACTACCAGCTGCCACGGTCAGCATCCTGCCAGGTTAGTCACTCACTGATGTGTTAGCAGCTGGCTGTTACCCAGGCTGCGGCTGCACAGGGTTTAGGTTGGTTTAGATGCAGATATGATAGGAAAATCAAAATAAACAGCATCACACATTGCTCTGAAACAGAAGGAGAAAACTTTGATTCAAGATGGCAATCATGGCCAGTAATTGCTTCTACTTGCATTGGTTGGTGCCGAAAGCTGCCACCATATTACCATATTACACCAGATCAGCCAATAGCAAAATTCAGTCGCAATAGCCGAGTTTCAACCAGTCGCTATGCATATTTAAAACACAATATGTAGAATTCAAGATTTGCACCTGAATCCATCAACAACAATACTTAATACCCATATCCATTGGTTTTCAGCTGAAAAAAAGGGGTTTGGGGGTTTACCAACTAGTTGCTAACTTTACGTGTCTGCTGTTTGGTGCTGGGAAGGTAGTGCACAGTGGGTTTACCAGTTTTTTTCAATGAAAACCGCTAGAAACAAGGTTGATGAGAGCGGTGAGACTGAACCAAAACAGTGAAGATGCTAAGACACTGTAGAACGGAGGGGAACTGAAGTGATTGGTGATAATTCTCTGCAGGTTTGTCACAGCAAGTGACACCTTTCACATTTCCTTTAGTCATTTGACCGCTTGATTATACAAAAATATTGATTACCGCAGCTTTAAGGTTGAATTTGTTAACCATGCCCCTGGGGTTTGGGTTTACAATTAATGTTGGTTTTTTTATGGGGGTTGCATTTTTATGCAATGTTATGCATTTTAGTTTTAGCATTTTAATATGCCATTAAAAACTGAAACGGTTGAATGCCTAACCCCATTCATACAATTTACTCATTGTAGCATGAGTGTATGTATGAATGGAGATAAGAGTAGAAGAAGTCGAGCCTGGACCTTGTCGTGGCAGAAATGTCAAAATACAGTGGTGTCACACAGCCATTCAAACTTCTACATTCAGATTTTTCTATCGGCAGTATAAGACCTGGCTCTTTTGGCTCATTTTGTGTTATTCTGTCTCTAAAAGACCGTCAATATTGCTGTTAAAATTTGCAGACATGTAATGGCTACGATTAATTTCAACTTTTTACAGAATTCTAATAATTAGCTGCTTTTGTAACTTGTGCCTTTGAGTCTTAACCCTATACTTGCCCAGATCCCCTGTGGTAAAACAAGTATCTGATTTTAAGAGAACCAATTGGTTGAGGAGAGAAATAAAAACAAGACAATAAAACATAGCCAAACACTGTTAACGCAGAACTCAAAAGTGATGCGTCTTCTGTCTGCTTGCAACATTCACGATGGCTCTTTCTTCTTGTGACATTTTCTGTCTTCTGTCTGTCTGTTTTGTCTCGTCCTGCTTCCCGAAAGGTTGCTATGATATTTGCCTCAGCGCAGGACACCTGTGTGGGGCGTGAGCGCCTCTGTGTAAGTGTGTGGGTGTATGGGAGACAGCTGCTTCGGCGATAACAGCAGCATGTGATGACAGGGCACCCAGGTCTAATTAGAGAGGTCTTCCAAAAGCTGCATGATGTCAGTGGCACTGCAGCTGCGAGGGTCATCTATGTCCACACATGCACACGGGAATAAACCCACCTATGTTACACACCTGGTAGAGGGTGTGAGGTGTGGGGGCTTAGAGGAAGGGTGCTGAAGTGTCAATCATCTGATGTAGTTGAGGGAGATTACGTGCTGACTCAGCCAAACAGCTGATCGACAGCAGTCATTAGCACAGTCCGGGGCTTCCCCACTTGTTAGCTACTTGGATACGAGGACAGCAATACACCTGTACACTATATTTAGACGACACCCTTCCTTCTTCAATGAGCTGCAAGTTAGTGAAAGGGGATCAAGTTTACTTAGATTTCAAGAAGCAGCCCAAGGATACATTACTCAGTGACATTTTCAAAACATTTTTCCATTATGTTTTGATGTGTTGAACATTGTCTGATACCATTTTCTCGTCTAATTCTCAAGTGCATGGCATGTGAATCATTGTTCACTTACAATAACAGTTTGACATTTTGGAAACTATGCTTATTCTCTTTCCTGCCGGGAGTCAGATGAGAGGATTGATACCTCTCTCATGTTTGCCTGCGGGAAGTAACAACGTTTTGTGTTAGGAAGTGTCCTCTGCTAGGATGTCAAAGTTGAATCATACATACGGTAGTCCCTGCTGCATACTGTGTTCGACTAAATGTATTGCCCTAGTTGTTAGTACACTGTAACTGTGTGTATCATGTATTACATTTATGAGTAGCCGCCATGGCTAACAAGACAAAGAGAAGAACCTACAGAAACTGCAATAGAACATTTTAGGAAGATGTCACAGCCACAGTCTCATTTCTTCTCAAACAGTATTTAGTTTCAGCCTCCCACATTGTGCCCATCTTCCTATTCCCACCCACAGAAACCCAGACTCTTGGAACAGCATACGCTACCACAGCCAAGTCTCTGAGGACTGACTTCCTCCAAAAACACAGTAATCTTGTTTGTACTGCCAATTTAGGGGTTAACAACACTATTCTGGTGTTTAACTAAAGGCCCTTTATCATTCCTTGGCTGACCTCAACAACCCCACAGGGACCTAATGATGACATCATTAACAAGCGCCAAGTATTGCTGGCTGATAATCCCTGAGATCATGTACTGTAACTGACGAGGGCAGAGCCTGACGGTGGGCATGCGTGTGAGAGAGAAGGAAAGTGATGGAAAGAACAAGACCGAGGGAGATCGCTACAGCGCTACCAAAAGAGACGCTTAAAGGGTTAGTTCATCCAAACTACTAAAAAATGTTTTTGTTAATCTCTGTTGGCATCCAGCCATGCAGATAGTTCTGGTATGTCTGTGTTTCAAATAGCTGTCTTTGAGATGTCAGCTGCCACCAATAGAATAGAGTTGGATGGAATTTCATTTTATGTTCCGACAGGACTGGAAAATGAGATTTTTAAAAACAGCAACATGAACAACTTTGGATCATTTACTGACCTTACTATGAGTTTTCATTGGAACTACTTTATACCAAAAGAAATAGTCCCTGTGAAAACTGTTGACAGTTGCACGTATTTAGTCAAAAAAATCCAAATTTTGGACAATTTAAATTGTTGCGCTGATGATGGTTTTGAAGAAGCTAAAGTTATTACAATTCATTCGTTGGGACATGAACCAAATATCATCGCAATCCATCCAATAGTTTGACAAATGTCAACCTCATGGTGGCACTAGATGAAAAGTCAGGAGCTCACCAAATTAATAGTAATTCATCCTCTCAGCAACATGAATGTCTGCAGAATACTTCATGGCAGTCTATCTAATAGTTGTGGAGATACTTCACTTTGGACGAAAGTGGGGGAACGACCAATACTGCCATCCCTAGATCCACACTGCTGATGTGGCTCAAACGTTAGCAATCCAACACATCAACTCACTGGTAAACATGCAACCAACAAACGGAAGAATCATGCTAATAACAAACAGCACCTCTTTCTCAATTTCTCAGTCTGACCTTAGATGTGTCATTCTTTCAGTCTGTCTTGGAGCAGACTGAAAGAATGTCTAAACAGCATCATAATCGACGTAACTGCACAGAGGTGGTGAACAATTATAGGACAATTTACAGCTGTGTGTCGCAACTGATTTGTGCAATGTCACGTCACTGCCGTGATAGTATTTTTTCTAAGACAGGCTGAAAGGAGCTTTCACTTCAAGCAAACCAGTAACATGGAGTCTAGCAGCTGTGCTGTCAGTGAATATGCTACTGTCATATAAAGCCAACATACTGGCATGCCCAGAGATCAAACTTTCTACAGAAAAGCTAGTTAGAACTTTCTGGAGCTAATTCCTACTACCACTACTACTACTACTACTACTTCTCCATCATTTGGGCATCATGACACTTAGGTTTTTTATTAAGTTACGCACATCTGTTTTCTTCTTAGAGAACAGTTCACAGCTTCATTATAAAGTTCTAACTTGTAAAATGTTTTTAAAAAGTGTGTTTTGTACAGTGTCTGATATGGCAACTCTGCCTGAGTTTCTCCTCAGAACACTATGGCGTTCATGTCAAAACACGCTTCCCACGCAGATGGCACATATGTGTTTATGTGTGTGTGGTGAGTGGGATAGCCTATCTTATCTAGGAGTTACACTCTAACGCGCACACACACACACACACACACACTATCATCCCCTACTGTCCAGTGCTTGTCAGTTTCTCTTGGCTAAATGAGCTACATGATGAGCTGGTAAAAGCAGAAATAAGCCATCCAACTGTGAATGTGGGGGAGAAGGGAAAGGGGGTTTGGCAGCTGTAGGGTTCAGTTCCCTCATAAGCCGTGTATTCCTGCAAGACAGTGAACACCTGTACCTGCTGCACATTTCTGAGGACACAAGCTTCTGCTAAAGGTGTAAAGCTGAGGGAAAAGAGCAGTAGAGAAATAGAGAGCACCTAGTGTCAATACGTTTTTATTTATTGCCTCTTATTATCTCCTTCCTGTAGCAGACGTGCGGAAGCACACATCTCTTGATGCCGAGCGCTCGGCCTTTACATGGTCCTTTACTGCCCCCATCAGGTCAGAGTAGAAATGGCAGCTTTTTATAAAACTGACATTTGGCATTGAAGATGTGACATTTCTATGATAAAATTGTCAAAACATAGACTGATAACTAAGATTATTTTGTAAAGTACTATACAATTGTAGTAAATCACCACCAGGCAGTGTGGGATTATTTTTTAGGAATCATTTAATTGATTTTGGAAAGTTTGAAAATACAGTTTTATCATATTCCGGGGTTCTCCTCCCTGGTAGCATTTGATGGGAAAACTACAATCACCTAAAGAATGACCATTTATCACCTTTACCTTTACCTAGTTCTCTTGGAATTCAAGAGGGGAATCATCATCCTCACCTTCCTATAAATATTCAATCGGGAATCAGTTTTATGCCATAAAACCTATACCAGCCTACAGTAATTACCACAGTTTGACCACAAATCAGAGTTATGGCGGAGTAAAAAAGTTGGGAAAATCAGCCAAAATCGTCATGTTTTTCAGTAGAAGTATTGACTAACCACCAGGAATCAGGATGACAGGTAACAAACAGATAGGGCCGTTAAGTAGACAAGAGAAAAGGCAATGAGCTAAAACTGGAGCTTAACGAAGGGTCTAATTTCCACTGGGAACAGGGACATGTTCTCCACAGTGTTCGAAATCCCATTTTTTACCAACAATTCTTTCATTCTTTCTTTCAGTTTTGCCTCCCAGGTTACATAAATTGCACTGCCATATTGGTGGAGGTTGTTGGGGCCGTAGAGGCCTGAGAGAACGATTAGCAGATACTAATCAGTGCTGAAAAAGGTTCTTCCTCCTCCCTGCGTGTTTTTTAGGTTTTAAAAAAAGCTAATATTCTATATTGTTATTCAGAGTTAATGCCAACTTCAAGACAAGATTTTTATACTGTAAAATGTCCCGCTTAGTATGTATCTTGGTCACAATTCTTTACATAAACAACTCTAAGGGGTTCCTTATTCCTCATTTGTGTGTTATGTTGTAAAGATTATTCTATAGCAGCTATATCATTATTCAATTTTTTAAACTCCTAAATATCGATATCGGTATTGGCCTCAAAAATCCTTCTGTCGGGCTAGGCTACCATTATTATGAATATAAATAAACATAAATGCATGAAAGAGCATTGACCTGTGACTTCACTGTGCCCTTCTTCTTCTTCTTCTGAAACCAAACATGCCACCATTGAGCTTAACAATGCTCAAATTCACAGTATTCGTAGCCTCAATGATTGCTGTGCCGTATTTCACGCACCACTGTCAACATATCCACAAATATAGAAGCTTTCATTCCAGTCCGTTTCGTTCTTCTCCTTTTACGATTACTTTCACTGCACTAATTGCCTTTTCTGCAATGCATGTCTTCCTGTTTGACTGCTGACAGAAAGACTCGTGTGATGAGAGGACAGAACACATTTGTGATGGGAAAACGCATTATCCCTCCCATCCTCTGTAAGGCTAGCTGTACGAGCCGGCTGGACACTCGAATAGGTTGCAGACTCGGGGTCCGGAAGTATCGCCAACTACCACAGCCCCCTCTCTCTGCCAGACAGAGGCGAGGCAGAGATGGTCCTGATAGGAACACATGTTCAAGATTGGACACATGCACACATCTGCTCTACTTTATGACCTCTAAGTATGACGCTACATAGCACTAACAGCAGACAAACACAGCAGTCTCGACACATTAGGTTAAAGATGGATTATCTGTGTTTGTGTCTGGGCCGATGGCTACAATATGTATGGATGCTTATCTGTTTGCAGGATGTGTCTACGTGCGTGTGTGTCCGAACATGACGCTGCAGGTTACTGGTGATCAGAGTCCTCCCTGTTTGAGTGTAGCGCTGTAAACAATTGGGGACTCTTAATAATAAATGGGAAATTTGAGCTCAGCCATGGTGCAAGGACTCAGCCTCAGGTGCTTAATTTTGAGTTTAGCTCAGCTGGTAAAGCAGCCTTACTCTATGCCATGCCAGAGCTCTTTGGTGATAATTCATATACAGTATACTCAAATATAATCAAACATATTTACAGTGGTGCAGCGTTTGTCACATTTCCACAAAAGTACAGCCTTGCTGAAGCGTAGTTAACAATGTTTACACGTTCTACATTTGTTCTGTGGTAGGCCATCCTCTTAGGGGTCTACACCAGAAAATAGTGGGTTTACATCATAGTGTGTTATTCTCATTGGCTTTGTTATGACTGTTGTGTAAAGTGTAAAGAGCAATAGGTGAACTGCCCTGAAAATCTGGCATTGTTCCATTGCACTCTGCTTTCAAATCGAGTGTGTATTTTGTCAATGTCATCACAGACCAAACTCCATTTAAAAATGGAGGTACTGTTACAGCTGCAAAGCGTATATGCAGAGATTATTCCCACTTCATTAGTTTTTTATACCATTACTTGTTTATTGATGTTGGCCTACATGAGTACCATGTGACTAACTCATCAGTGTACCAGTGCCAATTGAGTCAGTAAGCTAATCGGTGCTCAAAATCCAATTCGTTTTGGAGTGATTCACTGCCTGCTGACTAGCTTCTAGCACACCCAAAATATCCTCTAAGTTGTAAAATGACTCCTGTTCGTCTTTAGAAAGACCGCAAAAGCTCACACAAATTTCTTCTCCTGTTTATTCCACACAAACAGATCAGTGATGCATGTTTCTTTTTCGTTTTTCCAGAGGGTTGTGGAAGGGAGTGTTGGAAACAGTCATGTTGAGGTGGTATTAACTTTATTCCCAAACCTTCATTTTCCATTAGAATCAAAATATGAAAACTAACATCAGACATTTTGCTTATTTGTGATTCATGCCCGCCAACATGAAGCCACATTAGATCATTAATTATTCATGGGTTTTCCACTGCTATTCTAGGAAAAAAACCTGACACTCTTCAACACATACCAAACAGCAACTTCACCTCTTTGAATCAAACCCCCCTCTGCCATGCCCTCCCAATAATTCACTCTAACGTAAATATTATGTGGCTCTGTAATTGTATCTCTTGCTCTCTGAACTTATTTTCTCTTTAGTGCAGTTTGGCAAAAGAATATATGCAATTTCTTCTCTAATCAGTTTAATATCTCCTATTTTCTGTCTAAAGGAAAACATAATTAATTGGATTTGTAATATTCGGGATGAAAAAGTCACATGTGCTGTTCACTCCACATATGAGCCTGGTACAGCAGTTTCACATGGAACAGTCCTCCAAAAATAAATTGAAGTGTTTTGTGCCATTACACTCGTTGTAAATTGTTCTGGATAAGAGAAATCAGAAAACTGAGTTTTCTCTCCCAGTTGCTGGAACAAAGCAACAACAATTCTCAAATCTCCTGCCAGATGAAACTGCAGAGAAAAGCCGGAGCAGATGTCTGATGGGAGACATTTCACGAATTCTGCCAAACCTTCAGGGACTTTCAGGCCAGGTATCAAGGATAAAATATTCAATAAGTCATGGGCACAACACACATACATAGAGCTACAGACAGAGATATTTAGAACTGGAGTAACATTAAGGTAACTTATAACGTTATTGTGTCTCGTTATTGAATAGGAGAGTACTGCCGTGCAATCGCTGTATTTACTTTCATTCATTCATACAGAGCAGCGATCACAGCGAGCAGAAGGTTTGCAGTGTAACTGCTATGTTAGATGATTGTTACTGGAAAGGAGAAGACTACGGAGAGTCATTCTTCCTTAATGTTGTCTTTGGTCTCAACAAACTCCACCGTTCAAGAAACACGTAGGCAAAAACACAAGCAGCCAATCACAATTCTTGCAGTCCCCACGCGGCATCTGCGTCGACGCCGTAGCCCAGACGTGTGGTTACATTTTTGAGGAGGCCCCCATGAGCTATGTCGTAGCCAGTAACCTCGGAGCCTGTGTGCATAGCCGCTGTAGGTCCGGCGTGGCCCCTTAACACAGAGGTACCCCCCCCCCACCCCCACACCCACACACACACACTTTTTTTTCTCAGGGTACTTTTAATATGGAGCAGGTCTAGAAACTTCAATTGACACTGGAGGATTTCATATTTGAGATCTATTTTGACTCACCTCTACAATTTAAAGCCCACAAAGTCACCCCTTCATGTTCTGCTTAGATTTATCACCAAAAAGCTGACGTGAACATTTTTCCCAGATGGGGCATATATTTACGGTAATTCGAGTTTTAACTCAGCATTACACTAGTACCAATTGCACACGCCCTGTTAATGCTCTCATTTGCAGATTTTGGGAATGGCATTAACCTTTTCTGAACAAAAATTAAAGGCATCTCAGTCATTTATTATTCCTTTTAATTCATGGTGGATGAGAATAAATCATTTCTTTAATGATTGTGTCAGTGCAGAAATACTTAAAATTAAACAAAATGATACGGCTACATTGGAATGCACCCGGACAATGGTCATTTTGATAATGATTAGAACATCTGACTAATGCATGCGACTGTGTGAATTTGCGGCAGTTCTGGTGAGAAGAAAAAGAGCACACATGCTCTGGAACTGTTCCTGAGCTACATGATTTTAAAAATGAATCGCAGAAACTTGTACAGTTTGTTTATATTGTTCTTGGCTCTTTTTGCCTTTTAACAAAACCAAGAATAGGCGGTGGGCAGGCGCTTTGTACTCCCAGCCATGCTTGGATGTTAAAGCCAACAGCGTAATAGGATACCATTTGGATAAGTCCTGGCATTTTGAACCGCTACTCTTTGTCAGAGTGACTGAAAGGACGTAAACATGGCAGCAACCGCCTAAGAAGACAAACAATTACCTGGATGTAACTCGAGGTCTATAAATACGTTGCTCTATATCACAAAGTAACTGAAAGAATGTAAACACAGTCCCTGCAGGTAATATAATTGAAGTACAATACGGACGGATCATGTATGATACATCTATCAAATGTGATGGGGATGCTATCAAAGGCTGAAATCTGATGTTGAACTATCAGTCAAAACCTGCACAGTGCATGCTGGCTGGAAGTATTGGAAATGCTTAAGGCTACGTTAATACAGTTTGCAACACAACATTGATACAGTACCCCGCCTAAGGCCCGAAGCCACTGGGATAGGCTCCAGTCACCCGCGACCCCGAACGGGAACAAGCGGTAGAAAATGGCTGACTGACATAGTAACTGGTTGCATATTTACACTCGAGTGAAATCAGCATTAGTCGTTTTTCACTCTCCTTTTAGATCTCAATTAATCTTCACCAACTACTGAGGGAAATATTGAGTTCTTAGCTGCTAGCTTCTCCACTATGTTCACCAGTTAGCCGCTAACAGGTAGCGTACAGTGGACTTTTTTACTGAAAACAGCTGCCGGCTGCTGCCGGAAACAAGGTTGATGAGAATGGAGTTTGCGAGTCAGGAAACCAAAACAATGAGCTGAAAGAGGCTAAAAGGCTAGGGGAACTGCAGACTTGGGTGATAATTCACTGAGTTCATCAGGAGTCACTGTGCCTTTGATCAATTTGTTAAAATAAAAATGGACTAGTTTTAATGTATATGTGATCTTGTGTAAATGTTTTTGTGTCATAAAAAAGTAAGGCTGCAAACCCTAATTGACTATCAAACAGTTGGCTGACCGGTTGGAACCGATGCAGATTTCGTTTTGGAAAACCCACTGATTTGGCAAGGAACAATGCTAAAGTAGGATATTTGCAGGAACACACAGGACTAGTGATGAAAACTGGCTGCATTTTGGGAACAAATAACAGAAGCTGCAACCATTGTGTACCACTGGATCGACCAGCCCTCTGAGGTACCAACATGAGCAGAGCTGCATACCATAAATACAGAACTACAGCCATAAACACGAGGGACGTGGATGTTAAAATAACAAAACTGCTGTCCCGCTACCTGGCGTCCACGCTGCAGGGCCCCGGGCTCCTCTGTTTGTCTTGGACCAGCTACAGCATCACTCAGGAGATGACCCCTGCGAACTCTACAGTTAATGATGTGGTGTGTGCGTGTGTGTGTGTGTGTGTGTGTGTGTGTGTGTGTGTGTGTGTGTGCATGTCCATGCGTTTGGGTGTGTGCTAACTTCTCACACAATTTCTCCTAAACTACAATATAATCTGACTAATGTCCGTATCACTGTAATTAAAGGCACTGAGGTTAGTTTTGGAAGCTAAATATAGTTTCAAGGCCATAATGAAAATAAAAACATATTAAAAAGTATACTCCTTTTAGGACAGAGATGGACAGAGCTAAGTATCTTTTGTGAAAGAGGGATGACGTCTTGTTCGTTATCACCTCTGCTCTGTGGATGAAGGACAGCACAATGAGAGTCCATTTGGAAGGTCCTGTGTTTAGTTTGTCTTGGCTCGCACAGATTTTTTTTCATCCCTCTGCTTTGCTTCGCCTCTTACGGTACCGTACAACAATTTGTCTCACTGTTTTCATGCATACCGTCATTCTCTTCCAATGTCTTGCCATGGTACGATCCAAGACATCGCAACACTCTAAACTTCAGGTTTTACCAAAAGGTATTATCGTGCTAAAGCCCTTTTTAGAAATGGAATACGTAGCGTTGCATCTTCATCTACAGTATCTGTTAAAGTTGTCATTCAGACAGAGGTTTCCATCCTCTTTACTGCTTTAATCAGACACGACATGACCATAATGGGGAAAAGAGCCACAAAGATTGCACAATGTTTGTCCTTAATCCTTAATTAATGACTATCGTGAGCAAGAAGGACTGCTCACCACTGAGCGACTCCTCTCATAAATGTTCTCATCAGTTTCATCATTTATTAGAGATATCGGCTTCCTGTGTGCAATCAATGAGTCCGTAGTTAGAAGTAATGCCTTACTTAGTAACACGTTACAGTAATAAGATTACTTTTTTCAGTAATAAGTAGCGTGAGGGATTACTTTTTGGAATTCAGAAATTACATAACAATTACTAAACCCAGTAAGCTTGGCCACTTTCACATTTAGAGGTCGACCATTTACTGTGTTACCGGGAGTTTGATGAAGGGTTAATATCAAACTTGTCTCTCTGGTATGCTAACGTTGGCCATTTGTAAGGTTCCATTTTGTTCAGAGTTGAAGGGTGTGTGAACCCCCGCAGCTTCACTGTGAGGACGGGCCTTGTGGAGTCACCGGGGGTAAGCCAGCTGTTGATGGTTAGTTGTACCTCTAAACTAGTAAGTTTACCGGCATCACCGTTACATAAAATACAAACTAAATGAAAAGCACTTAATTTTGCATGGAAGCCACTCTTGCTATCCACTCATGTCTAGTCAGTGTGACTTTAAAATGCAGAAAACACAGAACTCATTTTGTTGTCAGTTGTACCAAACGCTGCATTAGAAAACACAAACTCTTGCTAATATTTTCATTTAAAAACATCTTTTCCAGGCAATCCAATAGTCATCAGACATCAGTGAGGTCTGCTGAATCAATAAAACAATGATCTAACTCAGAAGTCAGCCTCTGTCTCACTACCTGTATATCAGCTTTCAGTATTCACTTTTGGCATCAATTATAGACAGTGCTGTCGGGGAAAGAAATGCAACAGATATCCGTTGTACAGACGAGACTCTCGCCTTCTGTCTATCTGTCTCTCTCACCACGACTCCCTTTGGGTCTCTCTCTAAATGTATTTATTTCTATGTCTCTCGCTCTGTCCCTTCCATCATCAAAGGGGTTGTTGTTCATCCTCTTTGAACCTCGGATTCCCACAGAGAAATCAAAAACACCAAGTCATCCCATGAAAAGCCCCCCCCCGGGCTCAGTGTGGGTTGCTCATGGGACGTAGTGACCATGAGATCACAGTGGGAAGTATTCGGTAATCAAATCAAAGTGTCTTTTTTGGTGACATTTCAGCTTTTGATCTGGCGGTGGCAATTCTGTGTACCGTTCTCATTTTCTGTCTTTTGTACGTGTAAATGTGGAAGTAGGTTTCATTTTCTGACCACTGTTTGTGTGTTTGTCAGCATGATTGCTCAGGAAATTATTAACATGATTTGGCTGAAACGTCAGCAGACAGGTCCCTTTTGGTCTGATGATGAAATCATGGCGTCGATCATATGACTTCCATTTTCTAGTTGTAAATATAATGTTGGAAGCAAAACATCTGGGACTACCAGCTTGGTTGCTTAATAGTTTCAATACATGCACATGCTATTTTGTTGGAATCATGAAACACAGATGAACTACAAATACAAACCACTACGGTTCTGCACTTTGCCATCTTCAGCTGGTGAGAAATATAGTGTATGCTTTTACTTTTAAGTTAATTATTGCTAAAATAACCGTTCACTGTAAGGCAGCTGACCATTAGTCACTTTTTTACGAGCCATGCTTCAGATGAATAAATGATCTCATCTGATAATTGGTACCAACAACAGACTTGACCTTAGTGGCTGACAGTGTTGACTACAGGCTCCTGACTTGCATACTCTGAATGCCGCTGATTTGGCAAGAATAAGCTCCAGCAGAGTAGCGAGTGTTTATTATCTATTTTTTAATAACCTCAGCTCATCTAAACATGTTTCAGGCCTGTCTTCAAGACGCTCTTTAGCTGCTTCTTCAAACCTTTTGTTGCCTATTCTTGAGATATGTATGGCAACCTGTTCCAGTGAGATATGGCTCGATACTTTCATGTTTTTTTCATAGCATTGGTCTTTGGATGGGGTGCTTAATGTTGTTTCAACACTATCATATTACTTCCTCTTACTGAACAGTGGAGTGCTAATCGTCCTGCTCTATTCTGTGCTATCTTTTTTGGACTGAGCAGTTATCCAGATGAGACAATACTATGGCTTGTATTTCCAGCAAGGTGCAACTTTAACTAAGACATGGGGAGCACCTTCTTATAATAGGTACCGCTCTTCCCATTTTTGCAGCTATTTTGTTTATATAACTTCCTCAGGATAGTTGCTCATGTTTGACACCCAAGAGTTTAGCGTCACTGACTTGCTCTATACAGGCCTCCCTTAATTATAGACATCATTCATTCTTTTTCCATAGTGCGTAGCTTGAGCCAAAAGCCTGTAACCATAGTTTTTGTCTGCCAAATTTAAAATCAAATTTAGTTCATTTTTCTGTGTATTATTTAACTCATCAATATGTTGACGATGTATACACAAAAAAACATCAGCAAGTTTTGTTTTGGACTGTCACATTTTAGGATTTCTCGATATTACAGCTTACAATTTTCAAATGGTTGTCTTAATGCAGTAGTTTCGTTTTATTTATTTAAACAAAAAAATCAAAACAAGGGTGAATAAGAAGGTGCGTTCTTTGTGGATTTTTGGCATTGAGCTTCTACCTCTCTTTACCCAAACCTGGCTGTGATGCAATTTGAAAAAAGTCTAAAAACATCAATCTGAGCCGTCAGGGTCATTTTTGTAGCCATTGTTATAGAGTACAGCAACTGTGAAGATTAAACCATTATGCAGACCTTATTCTAAGATTGAACACATTTTCTTTTGTTTGAATAAGCGCAAAGATCGTCGCTCACTGGAATTTTTCGACAGAATGTGAACTTCTGCACAGCTCAGCAATCTGAGTGGTGATAAACATTCCTGCAATGTAATTATCCATTAAAGAAGAAGTCAAATAGCAGTAGCTGTTCCCAAGCCAGGCCTCACACCTCGCCCCAGGTCATGTGTGTCTACGCATGTCTATGTGTGTTTCTATAAAAAAAATAGGGGTTGGCAGTGGCAAAAGACTTTTTGGTCATTAATTAAATGTAATTGGAGTCAAACCAAACTGTTATCAGCTTCTCCTCAAACAAGCATTTTGGTTGAAACTCAAGATCCTTTGCTACATTTGGCCTCGGCTGTCCCACTCACACTTTATATAAACACTTTATAAATCCTTTCAACTATGAGCGTCTACACACACACACACACACACACGCATACAGTATCTTCTAGTTCCAAGCAATCGAGGCACTTATTTATAAATGAGGCCTGTCTCAGATTTTTCATGGAGGCTTTGCAACAAAACCACAATCTGCCTAAAGCGAAAAGCCAAAGAGGTACAGAGCCTCGGCCATGATTTTTCTTTTTTCTTTCTTTTTTTGTAGCCTTTGTCTGAAGAACGAAAAACTCACAGAAAAGAAATATTTAGTTTCACATGTTCCTCTTTTACTCTAACATTTAACTGGCTGACTCCTCTACAATAAAGTTTGAAAAACTAAACCAATAAACTTCATGCGTCCCCATACAGATAAATAGTGTCATCTATTCAATGTTCCGCACCATTCTTGCTATGCGTTACATATTTCTGCCGACTCTTGAAGTGTTTGAATGCACACATTTTGACTTCTAATGAAATATTTTTCTGGTGTGTAAAGGATTACTTTACCGAGGAGTGTAGGTTCCAAAAATGACTTACCCGCATTAGAATCAGTGTTTTTTGTTAACATGCAACCTTCATAAATTTGCACAAAATAATGATTTGTATTTCACACAAGAATTATTGAAGATTTGTAATGTTTGTCATTTTGAACACGTTCTAAAAACAACTGTATAAAAAAAACAATTGTATTTTCGACAAACTGCCTCTTCTTGCATTTTACTTGCATTTTTTCCTGGGCAGATTTGGCCTTTTTAGTGAGTATTAAGTGACAGCCTGGGTTGTCTTTATATGAAACGTTTTATTCTAAGTCTAAGTCTTTTCAGCTGTATGTCTAGCAGCCATATGAACACTACATATTAAGAAACACAACGTGAAGAAAATGCTTTAAATGGCACACAAAACCAGAGGAGTTGTTGTTTACAATTATTTGTGTACATACCTGACAGAAGAATGAATGGTTACTATGTATTTCCATAGGAAATGCATACGGGTCATTTTTAACCCACAAATGGAAGTTGGTCCAAAAATTTGGGGTAGTGATACAAAAACCTTCTTAATGTAAAAGAGGTACATTTAAAAAAAATCCTATGGGGGCAGGTATGATACCTGGAATATGAAATGCTGCCATTTTTTTGTCACAAAAATAAAAAACAGGCACATGCACCTAAGGGTTAGGTAAACAACTTTATGAGCCACCTAACTGACATCACCTTGCAAGATATCTGGGTACTGAAACTTGACTTTTCAAGAAGTTACCTCTTAATGCGCCGACCCTGTGTAGTTTAAAGACACTTCTGAAGACAAGAGCCATTCCTGGAGTCATGAGCATGAAAGAGTGCAGAGCGTTTGGCGTATAAATGGCCCGCCAGTCAACCAGAGTCCCATTAGGAACTCAGCACAACAATAGAGAAAGGAGAGGAGGGTGATGATGAAAAATGGGTGTATGTGGTGGATGCGTTCCATATGCCGCTCTCCTTTGAGACGGGAGCAACAGGCCTGGATCAGGTTCCCCGTCCCAAATCCCAATCCTAGACCATCAGCGAGAAAGCAGGAAAACTGACCACAAATCAGCATCTAGGGGTTTTTTATCCTCTGCCTTCAAGCTTTTATGTAATAACTGTTTGCATAGACTTTATATTTTTTATTCAAGGTGACATATAAAGAGCATTAATGCACCAAACTTTTGCTCAAGGACAATCTGACACTCTTAACCGCTAGGCCCGGTCACCCCAGTCGGATGAGCAGCACGCGCTCTTCCCTCCTCTTTCCTCACTGATGTTGAAAAATCAAGTTTGTGAATGAGCCGAGCTGCTGCGGCTCCCTGAACTACCCACCATGTAGACTTAGATTAGTTTCTCGAAAACCTTAGGACACTTCCGTGCTGCATTTAGAGGTGGTTATAGACTCTGAAAAGCTTTAATACGGATATAGAAACTTCTTATGCCGATGAGAAAAAAGTGCACTGTCAAAGCCTAATGTAACGCCTTGTGACCACAGGATCCGACTGCATCGCGTTCCAGTCGTCCACTGGAAACATTTCCGAAGTTCCGCAGCCACATTTTTAATATAGTTTAGAGTTGTTTAATATTTCACAAGCATGTTGAATGCTATGTGGTTGTACTTTAATATGACGATTAAACGTCAACACAGCTGGTCACATATAATAATGATATATTATTACACTGGGAGTACACATAGACAATAAACTGGGCTAAGAACACTCGAGTTCTGTACAGGAAGGCCCAGAGCCGCCTCCATTTTCTGAGAAGGCTGAGGTCCTTCAAAATCTGACGGACAATGCTGAGGATGTTTTATGAGTCTGTGGTGGCCAGTGCTATCCTGTATGCTGTTGCATGCTGGCAGCAGGTCGGGGGTAGCGGACCCTAACAGACTCAATAAACTGATCCGTAAGGCCAGTGACATTGTTGGGGTGGAGCTGGACTCTCTGTCGGTGGTGTCAGAGAGGAGGATACTGGCCAAACTACATGCCATCCTGGACAGTGTCTCCCACCCACTCCATGACATGCTGGTCATTTACATTTACGTTTAGCAGACGCTTTTATCCAAAGCGACTTACATATGAGAACATCCGCAAACCGAAGGCGCAGCTTCGGGAGCATTTTTGGGGTTCAGTATCTTGCTCAAGGATGGCTGGGGGATCGAGCCACTGACCTCCCGATTGGCAGGCGACCGTTCCGCCACCAAGCCAAAGCCGCCCCTGGTCAAGTAAAGGATTACCTTCAGCGGAAGACTCATCCTCCCAAAATGCACCACAGAGCGCCACAGGAAGTCATTCCTGCCTGTGGCCATCAAACTCTATAACTCCTCCCTCTAAGTGTTAGTCGATATGACCATAAGTCATTAAACTGGACACCGATCATGAACATCTCTGCAATACTGGACATAATTTGGAATATTCTGTGCTTAAACTACTGTGCAATACACCCTGTTTTAAATTTACTTTCTGATACTTATTTTTACTTCTAGTACTGCTGTGCAATATCCTCCGTCCCATTATATATTGTTAATAAGCTACACGTAACTTGACAGTTCATGCTATTACTTTATACTGTGATATTAACCTCAACCGGTAAACCCACTTTGTACATTACACTTATTTAAATTTTAAATTTATACTTATAACCACTTTGTAGTTACCTGTATTATAGTGTATTATATTTTTGCTTTTTGCTTAGTACTTCTATTCTTGTGTGCACTGACGTGATGGTGAGCTGCTGTTACAAAGAGTTTCCCCTCGGGGATTAATAAAGTATTTCTGATTCTGATAATGATATGATCAGCATCACAGCGCAGCAGCTTGGGAATAAGTCAGTCAGTCAGTCATTTTCTACCGCTTGTTCCCGTTCGGGGTCGCGGGTGACTGGAGCCTATCCCTGTGGCTTTGGGCCTTACAGCCTTACACCCTGGACAGGGGCCAACTCGTCGCAGGGCTGACACTTAGACAGACAACCATTCACGCACACATCATCCACTAGGGACAATTTAGAGTCACCAATTAACCTAATGCATGTCTTTGGGAGGAAACCGGAGAACCCGGAGAAAACCCACGGTAACACCCAGGGAGGTCAAGGTCTGGTCCAGGATTCGAATCCACGATCTCCTTATTGGGAGGCGGGAGCGCTAACCGCTCTGCCACCGTGCAGTATTTATAGGTTGTGATTAGAGTTTTTTTCTTGTTCATAAAAATCTGAAAAATATGTAAATCAGAACACTTATATCATGATTTTGGCTGAATTAAAACAGTATTTGTGATCACAGAGAGAGGCAGGGGCCAGTCGTGTCATTAGCTGAAACTGTCTCCCTCCCTCTGTTGCTTCTTTCCTTCTCTTCCTCCTGTCTCACTAATTATAAACACCAAAAACTAGTTTTGCTTTGCATGTGTTGTTGAAATGAAAAGTATAATTAAATATTCATTTTAAGTTAAATGCCAATAAAAAACCAGGCATTTTAATACACTTCAGATGGGCAAGATGCACCGGCAAAACCTGATTCATAGATAGCTGGTGACCATGAATTGAGACGGAACCGTTGGACATTGCAACACCAGCTTTGATGGCAGCGGATCGTCTCTGGCTGCCACAACAGAGCCGAATCCTGTGGACATTGGCCATGAGGTGTAGTTGTTGAGTGACAACAAAATAACTTTGTAGCAAGTGCAGTAGTTAATACCCGCTGAGTTTAGTTTTTAAGCATTATGTTTCAGATCTCCTAAAGGCTGACAAAACAAACAGGAAAATACATCGAGGAATGAGGTAAGTGGCGCAGAAAGGGATTTCTGTTCTCAATTGAAGTACACACCGCTAGCTATAACTCTAGCCCAAACTCCGCAAACCTGTCCATGCTTGAATATTTGGAACAAACAAACGTACCAAGCAATCTACCCTTCAAGAGTTTGTCAAAGTTTTTCATCAAAAGTTTGAAAGCCTTTTCCACAGCAGACATTTAGACGTGACTCACAACATTAACGATGGCTGCACTTCCTTAAAGTGTCTCTGTAAGCCATGCCAGCATGCACAGCAGCAGGGTCCTGCGACCTGGATCCTGGAACACCTAAATGGAATGCAGCCATTAATTAATTACGCCTGTGCTTTTCCTGCTATGACTCATCAAGCTCTCTGCCACAGAAAAGGTCTGTGGGAAGTTTATCCCACCCCTCCTCCTTGGCTGACTGAGACCACCAGACATCTGAAAGGTAAAGCGTGTGCCAACTATGCAAAAATGCAAAGCCATGTTACCTCACATAAAGATGGTACAGGTATATTGTTTCTGTAAGCTGCCTCAGCAGTGGATGCATGAAGGTACGAGTCACATTGGCTCTAGATTTTTAATATGACTGAAAGGTCCAGCTCTGTTCTGTGACTATACTGTACTATAGGTCTTGCAATCTACAGTATATCCCTGCCCGAGCGTTTTGTGAGCTTTTGGGCTGAAGCAATAAGACTGCTGAAAGACATCAATTGTCCTGTGTTTTTCCTCCGACTAAAGCCTCAGATACTGCAGTATTTCGGTAAAGAAAACGGAAAGGACAAATTGAAGCAGATAGACAAAGCTCCAGTTTTTGCTCGCACCATTTGTGATCAACTTTTTTCAAGCCAGTGACCAGTTTATGCAAATAAAGAACACAAAAAGGGGGCAGGAGATGTGTGGTTCAGATAGCAGAGCTCCGTAATAATGGGCTGGTAGCATGATGTATGAGCCAATTTAAATATCATAAACCCTCACTTCATCTGGAAACTTGACACACGCACAAACACACACAGGCATATACGCACATGCATACACATAATATCCATGTATGTGCACACAGTGGTACCGCACATCTGCACTCCACGTGCCTGGTTCCCTCGAGCCACTGGAGCCATAGCTACAACAACTGGGCTACTTCAGTCTATTTGGCCAGTCCACCTTAATCTACATCAGTCGAGCTGCAGGAGCCAAAGGATGTTGGCACTCAATGAAAAAGACAGACATTTCCCTCCTGCTAACCGTCCCTTCAACACATTAAATTCCTCCTTTCCTCGGTTTTGTTGATCGGTATCACTTAGAAAAATGATGACTCTTCTCACATTTAAAGTTAGATATACTGTCATCTTGGTGATTGCAAACCGCTGCCTATTTACACATCACTAGCCGACATAGAGACAAACATTCAGCATTCATTTAGTCATGTTTCTGGTCAAAAATGTGAGTCTAATATTAATTCTCACTTAAATTCTGTTTTAGTCTGTGTTGGCTCTCCAGCTAGCTAGCTGGATGCTCCACTTTGTTCACCAGCTAGTCGCTAACTCTAGATATACAGTGGGTCCATCAGGGCTTTTCACTGAAAACAAATGCCTAATGCTAGAAAACTAGATTGATGAGAGGAGAGTTTGCTGGCCCAAAAACCAAAACAAGGAGCTAAAAGAGACTAAAAACTTTGTAGGGGAACTTAGGGGAACTGCAAAGTTGAGTGATATTTCGCTGTGGGTTTGTCACTACGAGCAACACCGCAAAATGTTTCACATGTTTTTTTTAAATGTTTGATTTCCTCTCCTTCTGTATTTTATGTTTCTCCTAAATATACTTTTACTTTTAATACTTTTTAAGTTATACTTTTTAGAAAACTGGAACTTTTATTGGCTGCTCTTTTGTGCATAAACCTTTACAACCAGTGATTGCATCAGTTTTTTTCTTTCGCCCCTCCTTCCTTTTAGTAAAATATTTGTCCGTAAATTATCTAATTTTAGAATGAAATTAGCTAAATCTAGTAATTGTAACCCTCAAAGCTCTAACCCCAGTTTTATATGCTTATATCATTCTACTTTTACTGGCATTTACTTTTGTCATTTGTTTGTACTTTTTGTCGTTAATGTTGAGAAAACACGAACAGCCTAAGCATTTCGTTGGCACATTAGTGATTCATTTGGCTCTGGCTACATGCGTAGAATCCGTTGCTGTTTCTGATTCTTGATGTTTGATGTTTGGACACTGATGGTCCAGCCAGGCTTTAACCACGCCAATCTGCCTTTAAGCTACGCACTCGCTCCATCCTTTCATCCAATTCTGCCACCAATTTACTCATTGTTGGCCTTTATTCCTCCATCACTCGCACCAAACTGGCTGAATACATTGGCACTGGATTATTTGCTGTTGTCAACACTCTAACCTTGCTTTGGGGGGGGTGGGTTTGGGAAGGGGGAATCCTCTGACAGGAAGTATTGCACTTCCAGTTTGTAAACAGCGGAAGATCAGGAGCTAACATGACGGACGGATACTGAAACTACCCCTTACACTGTTTGACCAAAAGGCAAAAAACAAACTACAGCAATGAGACCTTTGCACCAAAAATGGAGACTACATAAAAAAGAACTCCAGGACTGCCACTTTAACAAGCACATACTCACGTGTTCATAACGCAGTCAGAGAGGTAGACACACTTATGCAATCAAATATGAATGTATTCCTACAAGCAAACTCTCTCACACACACACACACATAAGAAGACCATGCAGGTGGCCGACCACAATAACAAACAGCATAATTAGGAACAGGTGAATGTTATAAGGCACTTTCTACTGCAAATATTGCACAAAGGAACGCGGAGCAATGTTGGATACAAGTATGTTTCGGTGATCAGGAATATCATCTAAACCGCAACAATTTGCAAGATGAAGTAGCGTCTGGCTGACTTAATGACAGAAAGGTGAGGTCGCTACGCCGAGCAGGGGGGAAATGGGATGTAGGAGTCAAAAAAAACAAAAAAACATAACTGGTCCACAGCCACATACAATACCACTGCCTCTGGAGCTCGAAGCCAAAACCAAATGTTCTTTCTGTTTCTCCAAATTAAAGCTGCAATGTCAATGAGATGAAAGATTGAATTCAGACACTGGATAAGTAAAGAGCTGAGAACAGAAGGTTTTAAAAACTGTAGAAAAGGAATGAAGAGAGAGTGAGATGTTAGTCACTATCATCTTTAGCCTCCTCCTCCTCCTCCTCCTCCTCCTCTGCCGTATTTCTTGTGCAACATCTTCAGATCATCTTGTAGTTTGACATTTTAGGAATATTTCACTACACTTTCTTGCAAGAGTTACGTGAGAAGATCGATACCACCCTCATGTCTTGGGCTGCCATCTCCAATAGACCAAACGGTACTGCCCCCGGCAGAGCTCCCCTGAGAACTAGATACCTTCGAGGGCTTTATTCTGTTTGTACAGGCTGAGGGACAACAGAGCAGGAGGGATTCCTTCTATCTCATAACAATTGCCCTGTATCAATAGTCCAACCTGTAATATTTCTCTCCCATAGACTGAATTGATTCTCAAAAATACGGAACTAAAGCACATCCCGTATCAGTTCAATGCGAAACACGCCTTTTAGTTTCCAATTACAGGATGGTTGGCAACCCAACTGAAAACAGGGGAAAACAGCTAGCCTGGTTTTCTCTTTAGTTCTTCATTTTACATTAATGTTTTGTATGAATTAAACAAACAAGATACAAGGGTTTAATTAGCGAGTTTTAGAGTTGCTGGTAGACATTATTTTTTTTATTTTATAAGCTAGCTATTTCCCGTCCTTATGTTATCTAAGGGAGAATGTACAGCAAGTCGATCATTATTGCAAAATTATTAGAGTAATAATGAGCCTGCTGTACATTATTCTGCTTATTACATAGATACGTACTAAAGAAAGCAATAATTTGACGCAAAATATTGATTTAAAAATGATCGTATTGCCTCCACTAAAAAAACTAGTCCAAAGTTTCTACAGTTGGAACTGCATCCATACCAACATAAACTCTGTAGCCTTTTTAAGATTAGCCTAGCCTACTTGGCATTATAATTCACGTTAAACTGAACATTTCCATTTGATGGTGAAGTGAGCCAAGGTGAATGGGACTTCTTTGGGGAATTTGGATGGTGACGTTTCTGTCCTCATTCATCTCGTTTCCTCTCTAGCAGTTCAATAACCTGGAAATATAATTTTTACTAACATCACAATTGGCAACAATATTACTATTATCACTACCGCTTATCGCTTTAGTTAGTTAGTTTGTAGCGATAGGCAAATGGGGGGGGGGGTCATGTTGAATAAACATGATTTATGTACAGGTTTGCTGATGCTATTGTGCTGACCTGAATCATTTATTTTATTTCAATCGCATTCAACATGGCTATTTACCCCTGCAGATAGTTTAATCTTATTTGTCCAGTTTTTGTGGTCTCTGCCGTTGAGACTTTTACTGTGGTGAGACAGTGGTGGTAAAGGGAACTTTGTGTTTATTTTAGTTTTTGTTTGTTGAAAATACAAATAGGAAATATAAGCATAGCCAATTTCATAATTGTTTTCTTTGTGTTGTTTTTTTCATAGTTTATGATGATAATCTTGAAATCTACAGATGAGTATCCATATATACTAATCATATATACTCAAGCCTGCTTGCACTCAAACTGCACATTTGCACACAGTTCTAACTTTTTGGCGTTCTTCCATCATGAAAATGATATATTTAAAAGGCGAGCCAATTCTTCATTTAGGGAAAGATGAAGCAAGAAGTCCTCTAGTCTCTACCCGACCAGCACATGTGTGCCTACTCTCATCAGCTCTATTGGAGCGGAGGAGGATATCCTCTAGTCATCCTAATGGCTCCACTGAGTATTAATCTAATACTCCTGTCTCAAGTATGGTGATGGAGGCTTACAGAAACCTGGCTGCTTTAGTCTAAGTCTTCAGTTTTCTGTGTCTTGCTCTGTCTTTTCTCTCTGTCTCAGTCTCTCTTTTCTGTCATCCCCTATCGATGTCTGCCATTTCTCTCATTAGCCCTTTTACGGTGTGTCTTTCTCTAAGCACTCTCATTTTCAGCTCACCTTACTGCAAAATGTACTTAAGCTATATTTTGACATTTTTATGAAGCGGAGATTTAGGAGAAGATATTGTGTCTGGACTGACCTTAAAGGGAGTAACAGAATAAGGCTTACAACGTATTGGTGTTTATACAATCGATGCACCCGCAGGGGGCGTCCTGCAGTACTGCTCACTTGCTAAAGGAACACAGTTTTGCTCCGTCCTCAAGACTTGTTTAGGAAAACTCAAAAGAGAAACTCTGAGAAAATGTGTCCACATTCAGGTAATGTGAGTCTGCCCATGTGGCTCAGGGCTCCCAGTGGAACCCACAGTGCAAACTATCCTACGAGGGCCCCTTTTGTGTCCACTCACTTGAGGGGCTACCTCACTTCAGGCCTCATATGGTCCCCTTTTAATTAGATGAGTATTTTTTGGGCCATTAGCAACTAAAAGTGGGAAGGTTACAGGACCTGTCCAGAGTGCCTTCCTTGGTTTCTATTCTTCTACAAACTGGTTATTTGTGAATGCAGGGTTTATTTATTCAACAGTAAGGGCTTTTATAAACTTTATAGACAATTCAGACATTTCCATCAAGAAAAATGGTGACGTTGTTGAAACATATGATTCTTCAGGTTATCTCGTTATACAACCCTGTGTTGTAAAATGATAATAAATCTACCCTGTTCGTTGTACCCTGTATCGTTGTTCAGTGTTCTGAAATGTGTGCACCCGTTTTCTTGGGTTTTTCTTTGTGTCTATAACTATATGTTATGCATAAATACATTAGAGACTGAGCAATAACATTTACTATAAAAGCTAAGGAACTAATTGTTAAGGGAACCAATTGAGTTAGAGACTATTTACTGCTGTCCACTTTTGTAAGAAGATGCAAGTTCTCCTGATGTGTGAAACACAGAAAAAACCTTTGGAAAGCCACTATGTGTAAAACTGTAATGAGATTATAGAGTCTTTCAATTTATGATGAGGGCCTTGGTTTTTGTTTGTAAAAAATAAATTTGAGTCTATTAATCTTGATGTAGCCTACCTGGATCATGTCATTTTTGTCATGTTTGACATCCAGGTAACAGCTGTGGGGCATATTTGCTGTATCTCCTCAGGTCATCCAGATTTCTGCATCTAATATTACAGTAAGGGTAACCGCGGCACTGGCAGAGAAAATAAGAACAACAACTGCGGAATAGTTGCTAAAATAATTCATGACATTAAACTACAAAAGGATGCCCTGGAAGAAATGAACATGGTGGTTGAGGCATCCTCATTAATGACAGCAACTGGAGCACTGGCGGAAACAATTCTGTTGAAAACAACTGCAGAAGCTTCTTCTGAACTGGCAGAAAGGAGCAAGGAAGCTATAGATGTGACTGACCATGCAGTGGGGAGTGAACTGGGAACTGATAAACTCTGTTACCAATATCACTCCAATCCCTGAGGACGATGCAGAGTTGAGCTGAAACTGCATCACAGGTTCAGCCTTCCAGTGTGCAATAACTTTTACAGAGTTTGCAAAGATGAGGAAGACATTTAAAAAAAGGACTTATGTGGCTATCAGCAGCGCCATTTATCGATTTGACACAGCGTCAGTTTTAGCAGAACTCCCTCCAAAAGACTTTAAATCACATTTAGTCATCCTTTTTGCAGTCGAAAAGAATGTCTATGTGGTTTTAATGTTTTGTTAATCGTTTTTTATTGTTAAAACAAACAAAAGGGTCTTTGGGGAAATATCAGAAATGCTCCTTTTTGTCTCAGCTGGCTAGAAGGGCGTGTCCCAGGCAGGGGAACCACAGGCAAAGTAAACCAAGTCATGCTGTAGCCTACATGTCATGGGCAGACAGCGTGTTGGTTTTAAAGAGTAAGTACCACACCAGCATCTAATTGGACCCAAGTGACATCTGTGGGTCCGTTCACACGCTGATTAATGTGTTGCCGCTGAGCAGTTAGTAGCTATATAGCCTGAAAACTGACTTTAGCAGTGTGCGTTTCCCCGCTGAATATTTGGTCTCTCGTTCAACAAGCTAAGATGCAGGACAAGATATGTGTTCACGTTTTTCAGTTACATAAGAAGGCGACTTTAGCAGGAAAGCTAAGGTGGTGGTTGTTCAAAATCTCGGAATGCAAAAATAGTTGGTGGCATCATGAAACCAAAAAATATAAAATATGAATGGCTCCCTTTTGGTTTCGATAGTTTTTTCAAAGGAGAACACAGGAGACCTGGTTTACAGAGCAGATGTGTATGCTGTAGCAGACAAAAAATGCAGTTTAATTTCAGTTGACTATTATTGACATTGTACTTGAGATTCTACGGGATCGTAAGCAGAAAGAAGAACGACACTGCAGTCAGATTTTGTTTTGATTAAGACACAAGTTACGGATCTGGGAGTGGTTTACGACTTTGTAACAAGCTCACAAAAAAACATTTTCATCTGAGGAACACTGCACATTACATCTTGTTGGTTTAATCCGTATAAAAACTGAAATGTAATTAAATGACAATTTGTGGTTTATTGAGGAGTCCCGTGCTGGAACTATGTCTTGGCTGGGCACAATTGCTTCCTGTTAATTAGTGAGCAGAAGGGTTTTTTTACCTTTGGCCAGAGCCAGGTTAGCTGTTTCCCTCTGTTTCCAGTCGTTATGCTAAGCTAAGCTTGTCGCTTCATTGTAAGCATACAAACATAAGTGTGGCAGCCTATTGAGCTTCACATCTAACTCTCGGCAAGAACCCTAATCTTTTCCCAAAATGTTGATCTATTCCTTTGAGCATGAAGTAATAATGTATTATGTGATGAGATGAAATGAGGCGGATGTTGTCGCAATTTTGGCCGGTCACCAACCGTCTATCAATGTCAGTGTTAGTTACAGTGGTGCCCCTGTAACCTCAGCAACAACAGAGACAGATGGCAGACCCTCGTGGTTAAAATGGACATTTCAGACATTGAAAAGGGCAGCTGACCCTGCTTGTTTATGGTCAGGGGCGATAGAGAAGCTTTTTTTTTTTTTTACATTGTGGCTGACTTCAACGCCCTTGTCATATGTTTCCACTTTTGCTGTGATTGTATTCCTCTTCATTATTCATTCAAACAGAGTTGCAGCAGTGGCCAGCACTCATAGCAAATGCCTTCCATGTGTCTCTAATTGCCTCAGTAGAGGTATTTAACACAAGGTGAAGTCATTAACACCTGGACACACTGTCAGATGTGGAGCCAGGCGGCCCTGGGTGAAGTAGACAACAGCACTCTAAAGCTAATGCAACATCCACTCTGCCTGATGAAGAAATCCGAGGGGTTCCTCGCCAACATGCTGAGGCAACATTCTCAGGCAAAACATACCTGAAATTCAACATTAACATTATTAAGCTAGTCTGTAAAAGACCTACTTTTGTTTTTGTTTTTTTACATTTCTCTAGGCAAGTTCACTTTTTAAAAACCCTTCACACAGTCAGCATAGCAGAAGTCAATTTGATCTAAATTGTGGATCACTTTTCATTGCTTTTACACAAAATGCATTCAGACCGCATCTTTCAGATTTCATGAACTGTGTTCTTACTCAAACTCAACCACCACCAAAATGTATTTACACTCCAGTTTGCACATGTACATACTATTGTCAGAACTGTTACATTTACATTAAAAACCTAATATACCTAAGAAGAAAAAATATATATATTAAAATGCATAAACTCCTAATTGGGACACTGAGCACATATTTTCATTCCTTGATGACCTCTATGAAAGGTGCCAGATAAGGAAAGGGGGGCAGGTGCAGCAGAATCCAGAGTGTTTTGTAATTGTATGGGATGATGTGGCGTTTCACCATCTCCTCTGGACATGGAGTGGTTTACAGCCCATCGAGGATGGTGTCACTTTTCCTTCCGCCTTACTCCCCATTCCTCAACCCCACAGAGGAAATATTTTCCTCATGGGAGGTGGAAGTTTTAAGACCACCAGCCACTTGATCAGATGTCTCTCCTGGATGCAATGAATTTTGTGATGTGTGCACATATCTGCAGAAGACAGGGCTGGATCAGGCATGCAAAAAGATCCTTTCCCAGGTGTATTGCGAAGAGAGGACATAAGGTGTGATGTGGCTGAGAAATGCAAAAGATATGGTCGACTGGCACTGTTGTATTACTGTAAAGCTGTAGCTCTCCAATGCAAGTATGTATAGTGGATATGTGTGGTTTGGGGTTACATTACTGGAATTACTTTAGTTTTATTTTGTGGACTTGGAATTGTTCTGCGCAAAAATGGCACAAAAAAATTCCTATTGGAACACATTTCTGATTAATTTCTGTGACATTTACTGTAAGGTAGCAAAATCCCTGCGATAAAGAAGTGCCCTTGTTTTTGTTGCAATGGAATCTTGTTTTATGCTAAATAAATAAATAAAAGATACTTTTTACAAAGACAACACCAACAGTACTTGCAATGCTGCCTGTTGTTAGTGATTTTTCTGGTCAACATATAATGAGTGACAAAGTGTGACTATTGGCAGACAAATGTTGTCAGTGTTCTGGTACACGAGTTGATCCTGAGATGCGTAACAGGGTTTCGGTTAGTGGATTTTGGCTGTGAGATTAAAGAGAACTGCATGAAGCGTTCTGAAAAAGTGAACTCGTATAGAGAAATCTTATTCAGCAATTGTAAAATCTTGTAGCAGTTCAACAGCTGGGGACTGCAGAGCAGTGGATTTGGAGGACAAATATTCGACGATACAATAAATATGAATACATTTATAACTTGCTATTAAGGAATTTGAATTTCATTAGAATTGTGTTACCTTGGATGCTGCGTTCGAGCCAAATCCTGGTGTTGCGTTTGATCAACATGTATTTATGAGCTTATCTAATAAATCTTTATTCAAGACACCATGCGGTATGAGAACATCAATTCCTTCAATTGAAATGTAAAACAAGAAAACCACAGAACTGGCATTGACGGGTTTTTTTTCGTATGGATAGTCATATCATTTTCAAACTATGCTCTTACATATGAAATTGAGGAGCCAGCCCTACTTGTTTTCACCATGCTTAAGTCAGTAACTCCATCTGCTGTTCAGCTGACAGCACTGCATCCATCCAGTAGCAAGTGAAAACAGAGTTAACACATTTACATTTAGTCATTTAGCAGACGCTTTTATCCAAAGCGACTTACATATGAGGAAGACAATGGAAGCAATTATAACAACACAAGGTAACAAAAAGCATAAGTGCATCAAAAAACGAGTCTGATTAAAGCCTAGCACAGTATAAAAAGCTAACGATAGGAAGGGGTTTTTGGTTTTTTTGAGCAGAGGTAGAAAGCAAGAAGAAGTTAGTGATTGTCAGTTAGGTGTTGATGTATGAAGCACAAGACTTGAGTCTGCTAAAGCACCTTGCAAAGCAATGCTGAGATTTTGGTGTAAGCGTAAACATAAATGAAATGTCAGGTAGTGCGGATGTGTAAGCACAGACGTGATCACTGTCGAAGACTGAGTGGAAGTGGCTCTTTTCACAGAAGACCTTTTGACATGGCACAGTAGGGAATGCACAGGTATATATAATAAAATGAATGAAGACTGAATTCCATTTAGCTGCTTGGTCCAGGGTCCTGGCATTGTGCATGCTGGCTCACTGTGGCACTGTCGTGGCTTACTGGCACACTCGAACAGAACAGAGCATCGTTACTGTCATTAGTAACACCTCGGTCTGCTGAGAAAAAGGCCTCACGCTGTGAGTCTAATTTAATCATACAGTTACAGTACATTCTGTCACATCCTAATCCAGGTCTCCACGTGGACACTAACCCCAAATTAAACAAGGGATATTTACATGAAATACTATAGTTTTTGTTTTTTGACATGAATCTGCTGAGTCTGGATGTGGGAAACGTAAATCCTGAACTACCCACACTACAGATTCAGGCGCCACTTCAGACAATAATTTCTAACAAGTGGATTTAAAATGAGAATGTCCTTTTGGGAAGTGACCGAGTTAATATGTTAAGCAAGCTAAAGCTTGTGAAATAAGTATGTGAGTTTACAGTAAGTAACGCTGGCTTAAACAGTGTCGGAACATTGGTTGGTTGTAAATTGTTCTGCTTCCAGCAATTGGACTGAAAAAGATGCGACAAAGAGGCTAATAGCATGCAGCTTAACACTGTTGCTTCTAAATGGGAACAAATGCAATCTACTCACACCAGTCCATCTAGCCTAACTGTCTTAATATTGTCACGTTAGCTGGCTGTCTGGATGATTTACCATGAAAACAGCAGTAAATGCCAAGCATAGTGATGTTTCCCCGCACTTTGGTCCAGCTGGGAAAAAGAAAAAGCACAGCCTCTGGGGACTGCTGGGGACTCTTAGATGGCATTCAGACCCAAAAACAGTCCAACGTTAAAACAACTCAGGGGGTTGCGTTGGTTGGGGTTGTTTTTTACGGCACTGGTGAGACAAAGAAATACGATCCAGGACATCCAGTTGGAGAAACAGATTGATGCGTTTAAAGACTTGTCAGACACCTAAACGCTGCATAAAACTCTGTAAAGTTATCACGGCAGGAATTGCTTTATCTTTCACAATGACAGCCGCGAGGTAAACAATAGAAATACAGCGTTCACATTACAGAGTAATCTACCAGGAATGTGTGCAAAGCAGCGCCTTGCTGGATGACGTCACGTTGCGTTGCAGCAAAAGTTGAGCCAGGTTAAACTTTTTTGCTGGCTTCATTCATATCAATGCAAGTTGGTGTGAACGCGGCCTTAAGCCAGTAATCTTACTACAAGGATGAGGAATAAGGAGCAAAGCAGCCCTGAAGTTAGACACTGTAAATGTCAATGTGCTGCTAGGTCATATGATACGAGCCAAATCAAACTCTTCAGTATGGCATCCCATATATTGTTTCTTCGATTTGTTGTGCCAGAATGTCGTGTGCTTTAGTCAAGACTGATGTCGCGAGGGAGACCGATTCACTACTCTAGTAAGATCAGACACAAGAGTCGTGCAGCCTGCTCAAACTTTAGGGCTAACCCAAGTTATCACACCTTAGTATTGTTTATTTATATTTTATATTTTACACTTTTGCTTGTGCACGCAGATTTGGTGGTGCTGGTAGGCGGGGTTTCTTTGTTTTATCTTCGGTCAGAGCCAGACTAGCTGTACCCTGCCACGAGTCTGTATGCTAAGCTAAGCTCTCTGTCTCCTGGCTGTAGCTTCATACTTAAAGCTCCGGAGTATAGGATTTAGTGGCATCTGGCCGTGAAATTGCAGTTTGCATCCATTTGAGTACTGCTTGCCTAAGCCTCCCCATCCAAGAGTGTAGGAGACACTAAGGTGGCCGCAAAAGTCGCACAGTAAAAAAGCGAACATCCCTATATAGAGCCTGTGTTTGGTTTGTGACGGTGCATGACGGTGCAACATGGCGACCTCTGCGGAGGGGGACCCGCTCCCTGTATAGATAAAAAGGACTTATTCTAAGATCATGAAAACACAATGATTGTTATTTTCAGGTGATCATACACTAATTAAAACATACTTATTAATATTATAGTCCAATTCTCCCTATAGCTCCTCCTAAAGGTTACACACCGGACCTTTAACTGACAAATAAAAGAGTGGTATCTATCTTCGCATCTTATTTTTATTTTTTTTTTAACCTTTATTTAACCAGGAAATGTCCCATTGAGTTACAGTAACTCTTCTCCCAGGGAGTCCTGGCCAAGGCTGGCGGCCAAAAGTTTCAAGAAAATAAATATATATACATAAAAGACAAGACATAAGAAAGCAAATAAACATACAGTATTTCCCAACATGTCAACCTATTCCTTTTCATTTAAATATAATATGAAACTGTATCTTTCTCTAAAAATCTTTACCAAAAAGCTCATATCTATGGCTCCCTGCTCTATTGTAGAGGTTGCTGTGTATCTGTGAATGTAGCCATATGCACAGCACGCTGTCGTCTGCCCTTAGCTGTTAGGTGAAGCTGTGCACAAAGCTACGTCAGGGGGCATCCCTTTGGGTCTATCTGGGATCGGCACATTGTCAGTGTAAACATTTGAGGACATCCCGCGCCCACCAGCTGTCTCGTATAGGTTCACGTGCCAGATGTCACATACAGTGCACATGTACAGAGGAACCCAATCACATACATCACAGGACCATGCGTGGCCAGTATGCGAGTCCTTCAGCTCTGCTGCTCTTCACTGCACCTTTGCTTCCCCAGCATGTCATTTCCTTAGTTTAGCAGGAAATTGAAATTTGTAGAAGGCTGCACCCTCCCCAAAAGCAGTTTTTTCTTCCTGATATGTGCCCTTAAGTTTGTCATTAGCATTTGATTAATAATGACCTTGACTTTCTAACAAGTAAAAATGATATTATAGAGTCAGATTCAGAAAAAAAAACAAGTCCTGTTTTAGCAAATCCAATCATCATTTGATCTCCTGGTATCTTTATGTTTACAGTGTATCGCCATAATCTATCCTGTGGTTTATCGGACAGCGTGGCTACTAGGTGATACAGGCGAAATCAGGCCTTAAACGTGAGTAATGGCCCCTAAGTGAGGGGATCATCATTCCTGTGTAATCATTTGATCAAAGACCGGGAGGGGTCGGGCTATTGATCAGCATGATGATCTTGGGAATCTGATCCCTTTTGTTCGAGCTGATTGATTGGAGATCATCTCGGATTCATCTTAACGGAGGAATAAACATGTCGTGCGGATTTCAGTGTTAACTCTGACTCACTGTCCAAACAGGGGGGACACGGGCTGCGTTTGGGGGGGGGGGGGGGGTGTGCGCATTAACAAGCAGCTTTTGCAAACGCGCTTCATTTGCGTCACGGCTCGCCTGTTCGTTTGCTCTCTCGCAACTGGCCTCATACTGATAACAGACACCTGGGTCGAGAAACACGTGATGAGGAGCGCCGGCGACAAAACATCATAATGGGATAACTTTATTTGGTTGGCCCGCTAATTGGTCCCTATTATAAAACAACTGTAATGCAGCAGTGTGATAAAAAAAAAAAAAAACACGTTTCCTATGGAAAATTAAGTTTAATCCTGTAATTAGACATATAGGCTATTATTCTAATATTTATATTAGATTATATTAGATTTGTATAATTATATTTTACTTTTTCAAATGGTCTTTCAACAGCCTGCATTAATGACTTTGAAAACCTCTCTACAAACAAGTCTGCTTTCTCATAAAAGTCTACGGAGCGGGTCAAATAAGCCAAATGGCCCTCTGGACATACAAATGAAGGGGAATTGGGACATTTATTTATTTTTATGGCTGACTCTCGGGTCATTTGCACCTTTCATTTGTGTGTGTTTTCCACCGCCATCAATCACGGCCCAATCATCTCCTGGTGTTAGCTGAATACAGGGGCATCCTGCCATCAAAGGCAGCGGGTCGCCATTAACACCCGCGGTCCCACAGGTGTAGACCTCAATCCGCTCGCACTAAAATGAAAGCAGGAGCTCTGCGCCTGTGGCTCGTCCTCGCTCTCCAGCTGAGATGCGTCACCCTGCTCGCTGTCCCGCAGGACAGAGGGACAGCAGGGCGACAGGATGGGTTGGATGCAACGAAGACGGCGAGAAAGAAGCTGGACGCGTTGGTCCAGCTGAAGGATTTACCTCGGGGGCCAGTGGTGGCTCCTCACAAGAAGGCGCCTCAGTTTATGTTGGACCTTTTTAACGCGGTGGCAGTCTCCGATGGGACCCTGAAAAGCCAGAAGGATATTCTGGAAGGAAACATAGTGCGGAGTTTTGAGGATAAAGGTGAGAAAAAAGAATCAAACTGGCCTTTACGGACGAATGTCAATTGTGTTGTGAGAATGTATTTTGGACAAGATATTTATTTGATTTTAGTTTGCCACACAGCAGCACTGAATATTATGGACTAGAGTGCGCAATTGTTATCCAAACGTGCAATTACGCACGATTATGCGTGGCTGCAGTTAAGCAGCCATATGCTTTGTTACATATCATACGACGATTTTAACGTTTCACTAAAGATGTGTTTGATATTTTTTCCGCCTGCAGGTCATGCTGGAGAGAGGTTTCACTTCTTCAACCTGTCGTCCTTCGGCAGAGAGGAGAGAATGATGAAAGCGGAGCTCCGTTGGTTCAGAAAGAAACAGAAGTTTTACCAAGGAAAGTTATATCGGCCTCATTTCTGTAAGGTAATTGCCCTTTGTGTGACTTTATCTTGTGGCTATTTTTTTTTCGAGTAAGTCTCAACTTGTGCAAAATGCAAACAATAAACGATTAGTTTATTATTCTGAGCAGTATTTTTGTATAGGCATTTAACTGAGGTTCGGGGGTTTCGATGAGAAAATGTTCTTTTATAGACACAGTTTAGAGAACTAACAGCTTTGTGTTGTGACCGTTCAGGTGGATCTATATGAGGTGCTGGACAGCCGAGTGAAGCCATGGAGAGGAAACCTCATCACCTCCAGACTGGTGCCCCTTTACACACATGGATGGGAAGTCTTCAATGTCACTCAAACGGTAACAACCTAATCTTTGTTTACTTTGTTGTATATTTCATTTTTTGGTGTTATTAAAAAAATAAATCCCCATCATTGTTCAAATATTTACTTTAAATTAAATTAGGTTTTGTATTCATTTCCATGACTTAATGTATAAATACATGTATTAGATCTGTGTTTGATTCGAGTGAGACATCATTTGTTACTGAGAAGTATTTCTATGTTTATGTGTTTAAACCTATTCAATCCTGCTCTGACTATCAGGTGTCAAAGTGGATCCGCAACAGCCAGGAGAATAACGGCATCCTTGTGGTGACAACACTTCCTTCTGGTAACTGGATGGAGTCAGTGGTGTCCTCATCTAAGCAGAATGGAGAGCTGACAGACACGAATGCCTACCTGGTCATATTCTCAGATGACAGGAGGACAGGAGCATCAAACCACTCATACCTCGGTAAGGTGATGGTAGACCTATGGGTGTGTTAGGGTGGAAGATACTGAGTATGGGCATGAGAGGGTATTTTATCTGTAGTTACTTTGCTTTTCAGTAGCATAGCCATTACAATGTTCAATATTAAATCAATTTTTAAAAGACATTATGAAATAAATGATCATATGAATCAATTGTGTAAAGAAATTAGTAAAACTCAACTCATGAATACGCTAATGATGATTGATTAATGATTTTATTGGATATCATTTTTTTTCATGACATTTTCCCCAATAACACATTTCATGTTAAGTTTTATTCCATAATTCCATGACATATTTTGTATGTTTGCAACTGTGTTTCACTATGTTGTAATTCATTATATGTTTATACACCAGCCCACTGGAGGAGTTATAGTTGTTGGAAAGTACATTATAGTGTGTTATAAACCATTTATTAAATGTATATACTACTTGCCATGAAAAATAGGGGGACTTAAAGTAAAGTGTTTCCAGTCTTACGATTTAGGAGAAGAGGTGGAAGCAATCTATGCAATCAATTATATGTTTCGGTGTTGTGATTGGACTACAACCTTTAGATTCTACTGAATTTATGTGAATCAGAGCAGCATCAAGGATACATTTTTTACTGCGTGCATCCATCAAATGTGTTTTCTAATTAGATTAATCAATAACATGTCACTTTGCATGTATATTGTTCCTCTTGTAGTATAATCAACTTAAGTTGGGGTTAGGGCGCTGCTGTAAAATGGTTTTAAAAGTAGAAATTTTGTTTGAATTCAGCAAATTCATCTGTCTGTGCTATTGGTACAGATGTCAAAAAATCCCAAAATTGAAATACTTTTTATTCATTATTCTATCCTAATCCAATGTGATTCATCTTCCTCTTTCCATAGGACAACCCCAACCTGCCACAGCAGCACCTGAACTCCGTGACAACCGCAGCAGGAGAAGACGTGCAGCCCCACATTTCTTGCCCCACGGCCGCTCCCAGTCCTGCCAGCGGGTTCCCCTCTTCGTAGACTTTGAGGAGATCGGCTGGTCTGGCTGGATCATCTCTCCTAGGGGCTACAACGCCTACCACTGCAAAGGCTCATGCCCATTCCCCCTGGGGGGAAACCTGAGAGCGACCAACCACGCCACGGTGCGCTCCATCATGCATGCGCTCAAGCTCTCTAGTGATGAGGTGGGAGCACCCTGCTGTGTCCCCGACATACTCCAGTCAATTAGTTTGTTATATTTTGATGATGAAGAGAACGTCGTTTTGAAACAGTATGACGACATGGTGGCATTAAGCTGCGGCTGTCATTGACTGGCTGTGCATCTCCTGCATTCTTTAACACTGGGACAATGAGGGATGTGGAGATGATGGTTTGCTTGAGTTGATTAAAACACTGTATTTTCGTGCATATGTTTAAATATTGTATTATTTGAGAAATAAAACTATTATTCCTCAACTATTAATCAGTGATCCGTTGTCCAACTTAGTCCTGGGACTCCAAAACTTTTCTTGAAAGGATGCCCATATAAATTTACAATAGACCTAAATACAAGATCTGAAAACGTACAGTTTTCACAATCCTTAGTTGAGATTAGTTTTTGTTCTAAGTCATGGATTGGTCATTCACTAGTTGCTGCTGGTTGGTAGAGGGAGTTACTTAAGTTCATACTGAAGTTGAATTATAACATATTGTACTGGGGGCCCCGTGGACCCACCTCGAGGTCTTCTGAAGGACCCTGGTCCTTGATTTAAGGCTGTCCATGGTGATTAGCCATCCCAAGGTAAGGTGCTAAATATCTAATAATCTACTGGCACGTCTCCTCAGACTAAATTTTTAAGTAGCTAGGATGTCAGTACTTGGATTTGATTATATCTGAGCATTATGTGCTGATAGACTGTTGTTTAGACATCCCAAAAAGGGATTTGGAATGGGTAATCCCAGCCCACATTTTTCCTACAATTCCAAAAGACAAAAGCAAAAATTAGCAAAGTTGTGTTGTCACGAGTCAAAAAGGTGGTGAAAGGCAAAATTAAAAAGATGTGAAATAAATTGAAAAGTAAATACTCATAGTAAAAACTTCACAGCCTATACATTTCAAACATAGTTTGGAAACAGCATTAAATGCTCAGATTTTATTCAGGCTACACAAACACAAACAATCTAAACCAGCGCAGGATGAGCAGCTGGATGTGGAATTAAAATTGGGCTGTTGTGAACCTCTATGATTCAAAACAGTTAGTAAGGAAATTTAAAGTTTTATCCAGACTGAAAGGATTGTCCAAACAGACTCTACATTTTGTCTTCAAGTTCTTATTTCTATAGTTGTGCCGATTAGCAAATAAAAGCAACATATTTGTTGTTATTCACTTTTTCTCATCTAGTTCACTCCTGTCACTACAGCAACTGACCAACAGATGGCAAGATATAGGCCTAGTTGAAGACTACACACCTACTTCATAATGTGATTCTGCAGCATCTGGATCAGATTGTGATTACATTTTGACCAACTGTCTCAAAATAAATAACATCTTAAGCAAGGGGAATTATAGAACCACTTTGAACTTGTTCCAAGCTAAAATAATCCTTGTAGAATGATTGTTCACTCATAAATATATGTGTAATTTGTTGTAGCATCAGGAGTTAATTACCCAAAGGTAATATACATTTGTGAACTTGTGGAACATGTGGAACATGTTGCTTGCTGAGAGCATTATCTAAAAAATGTTATCTGTTATTGAATGATAATTGAATCACCAATCATAACAGTTCAAATCCTATTTTTTAAAAACAAGTTCAGTAGTTTTGAATTTAATTTGTTTAGACATATGCTTTAGATGACGAATGACAGTGCTTTGAAATTTAACACTAGCACAACAAAGGTCTGTAACAACAGTTGTTTTTATTGGAATGGATCACAGACACAATACAGCCCAGCTTTATTCTAGTTTAGAAAAGAATCCAATGCAACAAACTTGCAAAACCAAGTCTCCTTCATGTCCTCTACATATTAAAAAAAAACATTAATTGCAATAATGCCAGTTAAAGCTTTTAGACAGTATAAATTAAATGTGTGTTGTCTCAAACACGTTCAACAGGTGTAACTGCAATTTCAACTTTAGCATGCAAAATGTTATTAAAATGTAGTTGCATGGACATGATCAGCTGAAATCAATAACGTACAAATCAAAGACAATAATTTTGAATGAATTATATTTGTTTCAAGTATCTCTAATGATAACTTAAGTGACTGCAAACTGTCTGGTGAAAAAAGAAATCTAAAGGCAACAAACTTTGCAGGTAATAAAACAAAAAGCCACAATACCTGAAAAGTAGTGGAGACCCCAATATTACTGTAGTTGTATATCACAGACTCAGCATTTACAAAAATAATCCACATTTACATTCAAGCTTACCCTCTCTGTTTACACTTAAATACATTATGTACATGGATCGTCCATGTCGCTTATCTTTCTGAAAAATTTAAGATAATCTCTAAATCCGTTAACCCACATTCAAACAACAGCATTCAACAACAACTATCATTCATTCACAACTTCATTATCTCCTGTCAGTTTACACTCAAGTCAAACTCAAACCTCTTTACAAAACAGATCGAGGCCTCGGAAGCTTTGCAAAGCCTGCACAGCTTGTGTGTCTCATGTAAGTTATGGCAAGTAAAGCAATACAAGGATCAGACACTTAACCTTGAAGGAAAAATCCACCCCGAAAAACGTTAACACTGTTCCAAATTAAACAGGTATTGGCGATGTACCTTGCATTTATGGGCCCATTTTGTTGCTCTTGGTGTATTGTTCTTATTCTGTATTTTATAGGCCAAACATCACATTGAAATATCTCACAGCTACAATGGTGTTAAACAGCAGAAGATGTGCAAGGGCTTCTTTCTCGAGTTGACATCTTGTACGAGCATTCACCAATCAAACAGGGAGAATTCAACAATGAAATGCTGCTTGCTTAAAATCCTTGAGGCAAATGTAGGAAATCACTAACTACAGAAAAAGTAGATTTCAGAGATTGAAGTTGGGAACACCAAAACATGAACTTACAAGACTTGATCACAAAATAATCCCTGGAATGCAATGAACACCACAATGTGATGATAAAAGAACAGCTTAAGCGGAGGGGGGATTTTTCCTTTCAAACTTCATGGCCTATCAGCTCGGACAGTCTAGCTCCTCGGTGCCTAGAAACTCCCCTAACATGGGGTCGTGTTGACCATAGACAGGCTCTAAATATAGATTTCTCTCCTTACAGTGCATTTGCCTCGACCTTTCCAGGTGTCTCTGCTCAAACTCCTCCGGTGCCATATGAGGGGCTTGGATGGTAGCTTTCTGAGCCATGGGAGACAAAGGCACAGGGACAAAGCTGTGGTAAACAACCAGAGGTGGGGTCAAAACCTCCAAGGGGGATGTCTGAGGAACAGCAACCTCCGGCGGCTGGACTGGCAGCTGCACATAACTTCCTGTTTCAGGATCAAAGAAAGTTTTCGTTTTGACTTGTACGGGCATGTCTACAAAGAAGTACTGTCCGGAGTCTGGATCCTGGAGGAGCTTACGTTGGGTCATAGGAAAGGACTGTGTAACAATGGCGTGCTCAATACTAGACTGGCGAGAAAGCTGGCTGGTGTGGCTTGATTGGCGGGACAGGGTTGAAGGGTGAGGTACTTCGGTGCTGTACGCATCAATACTGTGACTTCTTCTCAATGGGTTGTCTCTGCTCACCTTGTCTCTGGCTCGGCCTCTCTGCTGAAGCTCGTCCATGATGGATTTCTCAATGCACTGGGTCCTTGGATCAAGCTTCTCGTTGACTGACACATCAGCACTGAGCCTGCGCTTCACTTTATCGCCTAAGTACTTATCAATGCTTTGTGATCGGTGGATCGGCCTGTCCGAATTGGGTCTCTCACCGACGTGAGCTTTGTACACAGGTACATTACTGATGACCCTATCACTACTGTAGTGTCTTTGCTGGGGCTTATCTCGAATGTGTCTGTTGCTGCTGCGACCTTGCCTTTCTGTCGCAACACTAGGTAGTGTTTCATTGTTCTGGTTATTGCTCTCCACTGAATCATGGCTCTGTGTCCGAGTCTTGTGGCTCACGTCTGTTCTGTCTTGAAGGTGGTTTTCACTGTTGTGGCCTCTTCTTTCATAGAGTAGTTGCCCACTCCGGTCGTCGCTGTTTTTGCCAAGGTGACTTTCACTGTGACAATGACCATCTTCAGACTTTTCTCTGTGTTTTTTCTCACTGCTCTTGCTATTTCTACTGCTGCTGTTGGTGCTGCTTTTGTGCTCAGATTTGTCATTCTTGTTTCTATCCACTCTGTGTTTGTTGTTGCTTTGAGACGACTTGTGGGAGGACTTCTGGGCCTCCTCCTTCTTTATCCTTCTATTTGCTAGCTTAATGGCTTTGAGGACAGCCTTTTCAGATTTGGGTAAGACTGCTGGTGGTTTGGGCAGCCCTGTTTGGCTTTCATTACCACTGCAGTTGGACCCAGAGCGGTCACTGGGAACCTCTGACACTTCATGCCCAACCAGCATTTCAGCATTCATTCCCATCTCATCAGCTGTGTCAGCTGTGCTGGCTGTTAAGCTCTCCACGCCTTCAGATGATGGACTCACTCCAGAAAATCTGTCTTCCTCTTGTGGGACAGTGAGGAACCCTCCAACTTGTGGTTTCTTTAAGTTTTCACTTTGCACATTTGAAGGACACAGCAGCAGAGGAGGTGAATTGTTTAATGAAATTGCTTTAGGTTTGAAGCTTTCATCTGGGATTGGTGAGCTACCACTGGTGGCAGGTTCATTAGCAGGAGGGAGCTCTAGATTTTCCTTTACTTGATGTAACTCCGCCTCTCCCCTCTCCGAACCACTCAGACTCCCTCTTGGTGACCAGGGTTGTACAGTCTTCTTCAACTTATTACTGAAAGTGTTGTCTTTGACCTTAAATAGGGCAGGGATGCCCAAAGATGGTGAGAAAGTGCTGGAGGGTGACACTGGTGTCTGATTATTTTCATCATAAGTTACGCTTTGATATGTAGTGGCATTTTCTCTGTCTTTGCTGTCCTTGTATGGTACGTCTGTCTCTTTTTGAGGAGATTTTGTCGGCCGCTTTACAACCCCCGGCTCGCTTTCATGATCGCTTAAAGAATAATAATCAACTTCCGTCTTGTCCGAATCCTGCTTTGTGTTTTGGGAAATATTCCACGTCACCTCATCAACCTCCTCCACCTCTCCAATCAAGTTCTCCAGAGAATGGTAAACATTTGACTCAGTCTCAGTATTTCTGTGCAGTGCACTCTCCACAGAGAAGTAGGAGGATTTTGAGGACAAGCTGGCTTGATCAGGTGGGCTCTGATTGACGCTAATACCATTTACCAATAGTAAGGGTGATATTATATTGCTGGGGATTTCACTGAGAGCCTCTGCATCCACATTTATTTCCTCACTTGCTTTATTTATTTTGTCAGGTTCTTCAGCCACTAAATTGTTAGTTACATTGTCATCTGGGTTTTTTAAATGGTCTGGTTTTAAAGGAGCCTTGCGCTTTACCTTGTACGTTTCCTGTGCCCTGGCATTGCTGTTTTCAAATGTGGCTTCCCTTGTGGGGCTCATATCTGCTTGCAAGTTATTTGCCTTATTTTCATTTCCTCTAAACTCTGGTGATAAACACAATGGATTTTCATACTGTGGGTATTTTAAAGGTAAAATGGACTCACGTGCATCAGTTACAGAAATGGATTTTGAATTTGCATTATGTACGACATCCCACCCCTCTTTATCAGAACTGGTTTCACTTTGACCGGACATAGCTTCTTTTATGGACAGGTCACTATCTACTTCCGGTTTTTCTGAGCCTGTACTCCTCATCTCACTTAAGTGTACCTCACCATTTCTATATTTTCCATCTTTGTTAAAGATGTCCTCTTCTACTACAGCTTTTAAACTATCTGTCTCCTTAGTAACACTTCCATCTCTTTTATTCCCTCCCCTTTTACTCCTAGGAGGAACAGGAGGAGCATCTCCCACTTTGCCTTCATTTTGGTTAAACAGATTTTCTCCTCTCTCTTCAGATATCTGTCTCACTGTACATCTCAAATTCACCTCGTCTGGTTCATAGCAAGGATTATTAGGTAATTTATCATTAACATGTTTAGCTTTAGTTTTTAGGAGGGTGTTTAGCTCAATGCCAATCTTGTCCATGCCAGGTAGCGCTATCCTTTCACCTGATCTGTATGTCTCACCAAGTCTAGGTTCAGTTTGCGACAGTATCTGTCTCAAGCGATTGTGGTCTCTCAGATCACCTAACCTTTCTTTCAGATCTTTCTCTTTTAGTGTAACAATGCTGCCATTTTGTTTTTCCTTGGCCACTGTCATAGAATCTTTCATGGATTTTTTACATTGCTGTACTCTTGTTACATAACATTCATCACTAGCGTTCTCATTAAATATTGGATTTGCATCCTGCTCTGTGAATTTATTCTTTCTCATCTGCCTTTCTGAGATGATCTCCTCAAGTGCCATTTTGGCTTTGTCATAATTGTCATTTATAAGTGCTTTGTTTACTATGACATTACTGTCAATGTTCGTAAAAGCCTCCTGCTTGCTCTTCTCCTTCTCTTTATTTGCAAGTAGTTCTCTCTTGGCTAATGTGCTCCCTCTCATAGTCAGAATACCCTTCTTAATATTCCTTAACTCCCTTGAAATCAAGTCATTCTTAGCCCTCGACTCCTCATCTATGTTAATAACACCTAATTTGTTCTTTGCATTCTTGAGAATTCGATCGCCAAGTCTTGCTCTCTCTAGCTCTTTCAAAGCATGCAAATCATTAATTATATGCTCACTGTCTCTCATTTCTCTTAGTGGCATTATCTCCTCATCGGCCTCCATTCTTGTGTTTACTTTCAGATCATCTTCCTCAAAGTCCTCTCCTTGTTCATCGTCTGTCACTACATATCTCTGACATTTTATATAATTGTTTTGTCTGGCTGAGAATATATGTTTGAGTTTACCCTGTTTTTGGACAAAATCATTTTCTTTTGGTGGCTCTAGTTTTGCATCCCCCGAATTACCATTAGTGAGTTTGTCAACACTATGTGTTTGCTGTTTGTCCAGAGAGAGTTGAATGTCAGATTTAGCAAAGTTTCTCTTGGGAACTGGTGGGGCCTCTTTCTTGACATTATCTTTTTTGCCAACCAGTGTTGCACATGTTGCTTCATTTCTACTTTGAGATGAAACATTGTTGTTTTCTGGTATTGGACTCTCCCTCTTGCTGCTAAACATTTCCTTTGAATACCCAACCTTCTTTTTTATTTCTTTCTCCCTCAGTTCTTCTATGTCTGACTGAGATGCAGATAGAGCTTTATATTTGGCTGCATTAATTGCTTCCCTTGCTGCTCTGATCACATCCATTGTACTAATGGGTTGGCCATTAGTATCTTTTCCCTTAGAACTAATAGGCTTGGTGCCAAAGTCTTTTTCTTTTATGTCTTTCACAGGTCGTTTTGCTTTGTCTGGTACGTTTGGTGGTCTTTTCCCTACTGATAGATTTGATGAAAACCCCTCTTTCTCAAGTGCATGGGGTGAAATTATGGGTGAACAATCTTTTTTGACATTTAAAGTATTTGGGGAAAGCCCTGTGTTTGTTGGCATTGCTTTTAGAGAGAGTTGTTTGTTTAGCGTGAGTGGTGAGACTTCATTTGTCTCAGTTGGTTGATCTATGTGTACAGGAGCACCGGTGCTCAGAGGCACATGAAGATATTTCATATCACTGTCAATGGGGCTGGCTTTCTTATACAAATTCAGAGACGGGTAGTTTTGTTTTTTATCCTGATGACCCTTGGTCTTTTTTGAGTGTATAAAGGGGGAGATCTTCTCACCAAGACTACTGTTCCCTGTAGCCTCCCTTTTGGTTTGCAGTAGATTTGATAACAAATAATCATCTGAAAGAGGTCTGTCAGTATCATGCTCAGTAAGATCAACAGTTGGGGTGCTGTTAGATTCCAAATCAGGACTGCAAACTGTCGTTCCATCTTTTAAAATGGCAGGAGTGCTGAAGCCAGTCGCATTGCCCTCAGAGCAAGCTTGTGGATGTTTCAGATAATCTGATTGTGGAGAAAGGGTGCCACCCTCAGGAACTTCTAAAGTTTTGAATTTAGGTGGGCTATAACGGCTTTTCACCCTTTTCCTGTTGTCTTTGAGGTTGAAGAGGATGCTTGAGGCGAGTGATTTGTAGCTGTTCCGCTTGACTGGAGGTTCAGGGGTCAGTTTGGCCTCAGAGTGTGGTCTTAGTGGAAGGTCAAGGGCAGAGGGCGAGAGCATAGCCTGGAGGATTTCAGATGTTTCTGTCAGTTGTCTAGAGGGAATGAGGGGAGTCATCAGCTGGCAGATGCTGAACGGAGTAGACGCCAAAGAGCTGACTTCCTCAACTTCTTTCACCTCCACAGATCTGGCTTCCTTTTTGACCAACAAAAGACTTTCATCCACTGTTTCTGAACTATTTTCCTGAGATGGTATCCCAGGCTGATTGACTGGAATCACACTTTTTGCCCTGGACCTGTTCCGCCGCCAGGGGGCAGCACTCCCATCCCCTCCATCTGATGAGCACCTCTTTTCAGCCGGAGTAGCTGAGGGCTTTGGCAGGACCTTTGGCAGAGGAGGGGGAGGAATGAGTTTAGGGGCAGTGGGTGGGGGGGGCTCAACTGCCGCTTTCTGGCACAACTGCGCCTCCTCTGTATGCAGAGTCTCTTTTCTGTGTGCCTCTGTCAGCTCCTTGTAAAAAGGCAAGTCGTACCATTTAGGGGTATTATCTGTGGGGAGAACTGTGTCCTCTTGGCCAAAAGGGAACCGGTTAAAATCTCTCCATGTTTGGAAAGGGCTAAACTCACTGTGGAGGAAAAAGTTTTTAATGTTAAGTTTCCTTAGTTTAAGAGTGGATTTCCCATTTCTGATCTTTGAGGATTTCCCTGAGGGAAGGGTAACATCTTTGCCTGTTTTGTTTGTTGAACCATCACCAGCGTGATGTCGATGATGCTTCTTGTAATGTCCATCTGTGAGATTGGTGTGATAATCCGAGGAGAATTCCGATAGCTCTCTTTGGATGCTGCGAAGTGCAGACTTATCCCATGATTCCCCCTTAGAGTCTGTCATACCTCCATTTTTGATTAACATGCCCTCACAGCTTTCGTCTGTGGCACTTAATGCCTTGAGGAAAGACGACATGTGGGATATATTCGTCTTTTGCTGCTGTTTCCATGGCTGGGCATAATGTTTGTCATTTTTGTTTTGCCCTTGCTTTTTAGATTCCTTATGATGAGTCTTTTTAAGAGGCTCCCCTGCCAAAGGTTTGTGGCAGCTGAAAGGTGAGTATCCATACAAGAACTCGTCATTGTAAACTGCGTCATCTCCAACACAGAGACTTCGGAAGGCTCGATCGGTGAGAGTGCTGACCTCGCGATCAGTCTCGTCCATGAACAAGTCGGTGAAGCCGTTGGGAAAGCGATGGTGGAGCATGCTCCCCACCCTATTGCTCATATGTCGCTTTTCCACACAGCTCATGATGTCAACAACTTTGTTTCTTTCTCGTGCATCACCTGTCTTGCCTCCTCTGCAGCTGCTGCAGTTCTACAGATCCTTTTATTTTCTTCCAGTTCAGGTTGACATTAGGGAAGGGGTGGGATATGTGAACTTCCTTTAAAAAAGACAGTGAAACCAGTGTCAGTGTTTAAAAGTAAACCAATCTACTTACTCACACAGTGTAAGCAGTTATCATTTCAGCACTTGTGCAGGTATGAATCTAACAAAAAGGTTGTTTGATTAATATGACTACTATAAAAGGTTTTGAACTCTGCAGTTGCACTGATGACATTTATGTACACGACATGTGGCGGCTTTTGGCCATGCTGTAACTATGCAGATGGCAGACAAACACTTCATACCATACACTTGACTATTTTAAGCGCCGTATGGTGCCTTTAGCTGTGAGGACTAAGCATACTGTTGGGGCAATGAGATCAGCTCCTAGTGCATTTAGGTGAACAGTATTAGAAATGATGAACATTTCTATTCTTCATGTGTTCGCATTTCAAAGAAAAGACTCACACTTCACATTGGTCCCTTTCAAATGCAATCAGATTTTTCACATTGAATGAATTAGTTGGGTTAATATATAGGCAATCCCTTTGCAAAGCTCTAGAACAATATTCATGCCAACTGGTTTACACCACACAGCGCAGGAAACGCAAGTAAATCATCACGAGTCACAGAGCGCCTCAGCAGCTGCTGCTCTACTGTAGCTTACTTTAGCTATCTGGGTGAGGTCTTAGAATAGCTCATTAACCCATTTATATGTCCTGACCTGGGAGCATAGCCACTGGCATATAACTCAACTCTTCAACTATCTGGGAAACCATGACTCTCCTTATAAGCAGATGAGGATTGAGACAAATATAAACAGACATTCCAGTGATTAAATTATGCGTTTGATTTTATCTGTACATTAAAACTATATAGTTTGAAAGAAATCTAAGTTGTCAAGAGCCATTCATGATTACAGTCAAGGATGATTTGAAGAAAGGTAGGTGAGTGAGCCAGTAAGAAAAATCATTACTATTATCATTATTATTATTATTATTGTTGTTGTTGTTGTTCCTACCTAACAACCCAGGTAAAATTGCTAGAACTCACCCTTTATTGTATCTTGAGTCTGACTTACAGTTAATGTTTTGGCTTTCCAGGAGACTTTGGTCGCCAACAGTCTTCCAGCTCCCATAACCAGAGATCAGTTAGCAACCATGGTACTTTCCCAGCATCTGCTTGTATATTTATACCCAAGGAATGAAGTAGCCCAGTTAACTATACTGTATAAAGGCACAACCATTGGAATATCATTTTATATTTTCCTCACAGATGTGTAAATATTTGTGTGAATGATATGACTGTATGTGCAGTGATTTTATAGCAGTAAAATGCAGACATGCCGATGGGGCCCTTGTGCTGTAGGTGTTTTTGGACATTAATGTTTAGCCCGTATCTAAAGCTAAACTATATTATATTCTGTGTGCTGGCCCTCAGTACTTTTCATGTCTTTGTAAACATCCATATAATCACACTGCTCCCTCACCTTGGTGATGAGTCTTTCATGCTGAGTGTAACCGTCCAATCTTGACTGTGGTATCAAACACAAACCCTCAATGTAGAATCCAAGAACCAACGCAGAATCACCTGCTGATAATAAATTCTAGTTAGCGGTTGTCATTCACAGTATACAAAGTTTTTCTCTTGAAGTTGAGGAAACAAAGAAAACTCACCAAGGTGAGTCAAGCCCTCAGATCCATGTTGAAATGCATTGGTGTGGCCAGGGTCCTGATAGCAAGCTCAGAAGATACCAAAATAGATGCACAAGTCGGTGTGGCCAAACTGAGCAGCAACACAGGATGCTGCTCGCTAGCTCACATTGGAATAACCAGTGGGTGTCGAGTGGCAGGGCAAGACAGGCCAGCAGGATGAAATGGACACTGTCATTGGTTATTTTTGTAACTAAGCAATGAGGGCTGATAGGCTCCCACATGGACCCTCTCTTTACTGTTAGGCACTTCTTTGAAAAGATGACAGGGCCTTCATGTCAATGAAGAAGAGGCATCAATAATTTGAGTCTTGGTGGAGACAATACAGAGGGGTGGGCAGTACTCACCTGGTTCCCAACACCATTGGCTAACATTAGCTTGTGACTCATTTTGCCTCTGTCATCCAAGGAAACAAGCTTTCTGATATAGCCCATTGCATTACACAGCTCCAAATTAACGTGACAGTCCCTGAGGTGGAGATTGGTAATTGGAGGCAGATGTCTGCTGAATGACATGACAGTAGCAGGGCTGGGCTAATTCTTGTTGTTCAAGCTATGTTTACAAGGCCGTGTTGTGGGCATGAAGGTGTGTGACTGAGTAGTCTAGTTTTAGGACTGATGCAGCTGTTGTTGCTATGAGATTAAGCTGAAATGGAGGGGACATTTTGTTGACTTGTTACCCTTTGTAAATCAGAAGAAGTCAATGGACGACGTCCCATGTGAAGGTTGACCCTGTGCATTCCCTAAATGGAGAAAGTGGAATTTTTAAGAAAAAATGTGTGGCTCATCTTAGTTTTATACCATCATCTGTTTCAATAGAGTATAAGCCAAAAAAGGAGTTTCGAAAGCATGAAATCACAATTTCTGTTGAGCCTTCCTTGGCCCCAACAACAGCCCCATGACTCCAAGGTCCCAGCATCCACAGGGCTCCATCAAGGTGCCATATTTAAGGCAGTCTATTTCTGTCATGTTGTATTTCATAAGGTAACAGCCTGCCTCTCCTCTCTGCTGACTGCACCTTCCACACTTGAACAGTCAAATGCTAACCTTTCCCTTAATTTACTAGCTATAGGCAATAACATAAAAATTGTCTTCTCATTATACAAATATATTCTGAATGGACAAATACTGGAAATGTGCACAATATCTCAGTCCCTTGATATGCAATAGCTATAAACTTTTATGCAAATCATATTTCGTTATTATCATATTATTATTTCATTTTTTAGGGGTTTTTTGCTTGCTTTTTTTAGCTTATAATTATTGCACTTGTAGATAATGTGATGTGTTCATATTTAACAGAGAAAAGTCCCTGCGTTGTTTAGGGGAGATAGACTTACTCGCTGAGCAGTGTGGGAATATCATGTTGTGAGCAGAGATACTGTATGTGAGAGCACATTCCCTTTACTGTCTGCACTCATGTCTTGCCCAGAATACGGCCTCACACAGGCCTGCCGCCTCCTTCCCTTCTCACACCAAACCTCCTCCACTAGCCTATTTCTCACCTTTCTCTGTTTGCCTTCAACCCTCTGACAGCAATAGACCACCCATTGCTTGTGCCAACTACCCAGTTATTCCCCATGTCCTAGCCAAAAAGCTAACCCATGCCTTAATGGGAGTTGAAGTGATATTCAGACCAAAATCTTACTTTTAAGGTTGTTGTAAACTGTAAAACTGTCCACTTGAAAGGTGGCTTTAAAAAGTTTGTAGTTTTGTCATTATTTGTGAATAATGTAAATAATTGACTAATCATGCTCCATCATGTTTTGGGGGGTTTGTTTGTTCGCTATCTTGTCTTCAGATATTCAGTGGAGAAACTGATGATGTTGGCTTGGTGCAATGGTGAAGCTGGGCGCACGTGGCTAGCCTAGGTAACTCCTAAGTTGTTATTTATATGTTGTTTCTTCTTAGATAACTAGATAGCACCTGGTAAGCCTGCATTCAGGAGTCCCTGGGTTTTGTTTAGAGAGGGTTTTGCTGTGAAGACTGGAAAGGTGCTGCATACAATAACCAGGACTAAGCTAGCTGTCTAAGGTCAGCAAATACCTTCAAACTGTAGGCTGGCTGCTTGTCAAACTACATGTATAATGTCTGGTTTTCTATTTTTTACATGTTAAATACAGTAAATGTCATGGAAGGCACCTTTGATGGGCTGGGCTGAGTAACCAATAGAATGTAACAAGTAACATAAATTACTCCTGCTGTTGAGTAATTATTAAAATAATGAAACATTTTTATTGATTAATAAGTAATGAGTATCTAATTACATTCACTGTAACAATCAGATTGATTTTGTGCAAGTGCATATAGTCAGCAGTCACTAGAAATTCACTGCAACAAACGAGTCTCATAGACAAGGTCCGAGGGAAGTTTGTAAATTAGGCAAGCCAACGAGTGATCTGGGATAGAGCCAATGAAAAACAGGAGACAGGCTTTCTGAAATGTGCAAACCAAGGCATGTGCTTTCTCGCCAGCTTGACAGAGTAACCTAAGAGATTTTAGCATGAAGTTGTGTAGCTATATTTTGGCAGCTGTTAGGAAAATACTCAGCATACAGATGAACAACTGCCTAGCCCTCATGCTAATGTTACTACAGTGAATATAAACAATGTAGGGCATATTGTATAGCACTTCTGATTGCTTTGGTTCTGCTTTAATAGCAGGGAGCAAACAGAAAGGTGAGTAATAATGAACCCAATAATGAACTCAGCCAGGGTAAGGATTCAGTCTTTGTTTGCGCCATTATGACTGACACCCACATGTGTTCCGGTTGGCTGTGAAACTCATGCTGCTTCATGCCCTCTGAGACCTGGGACAGACAGGCAGAGGGGGTAACCGGCCTTCAGAACTGACAGGCTAGTAAACCCAGGCATGGTAACTTTAGGACAGCTGAGGCAACTCATATATACAGTAGAAGATAAGTGTATGATAGATCCAGTGACAGAAACATTGTAACTTACCACACACATTTAGTTTCTATAAAAATCTCACGTCAATGCATCCTGATTAGGGGCATTCTAGTCTACATAAAGGCTACCTCTTACGATGTTGCGGTAACTTTTCGTGGACTCCTTTTGTGTGATATAGCACCTCTGTTACTTTTTCACAGCAAAAACTCCTAGCAAATTTCACATTTAATTATCGTTTCCTGTTCGTGGTGAAATGAAAGTGTCAAATAGGTCAGTGTAGACATTAAACACAGATGTTAGATTGTTTTTAAAGAAGATAAAGGTGTTTCCCCACAGATTTACAGATTGTATTTTCAGCAATGATGCACAGGAAGTTTTTTGATGTGTCTGGAAGAAACCTATTTCTCTGATTTCCTTGATATAAAAACTAAAGACAGCCTAGACTGCAGCTCCAATGTAATATAAATGTATCACAGTCAGCTGTGCTTTGCTTTGTGTGAGTTGAGTGCTTACTGGACTGCAATAATGGAAACCCTCGAGGACTGATACGGCAGGTGGCCAATCAGAGAAAAACATTAACCCACGGAAAACGCAGGTACATCATCATCACGTCAAGCAACATGTTAAACATGGTCGAAAAGCAACTGCCAAGCACACCATCAACTTCATGGTAGAAATCTCACCACATTTCAACCCACTGAATCGGAACCAGTATTGTTTGAGCGCAGACCCTGACCTATGATATTTTATTGGTAGTAATAAATCTGAGGAGCATGTCTGCTGTGGCAGCATCTGGCCCACAAATCTTTCCCCCTAAACAACAATATAAATAATCTGCATTTAACAATCTATGTCAACAAGTATCAGTGCCAACCACTTAATGCTGCTCGTCAGTCAGGAGGTACACGCTGAAAATATATGGAAAAATACCTCAAACATCAATGGCATAAACTATAAAATTTGTTTAGATTTCTGAAGTGCTATGATCAAAAATAAAAATGTACAAGAGATACAAACAAAAAGACACAAATCTCAAAACTTATTGCAACAGCTGACGATGAAGTAAGAGGATAAGGGGCAAAACACAGTTTTAAATACCAAACCAACGCAAAAAATGTATTTATCTGACAAAATATCATGCACCAACACTTAGATGAGAATTCCTCACTATTTAATAGTCAGTGCTAAAACGTTGGCTCAAACTCGCCCCAAGAAATGTGAGGGGCTTTGCATTATAGCAGCTCACAGGACACTGAAGAAAAGTCACATAGACGTGTTATCTTTTAATCAGCAACGCTTTGAAACCCCACAAGCTCAGGAAATTGCTCATCATATATGAGAAAAGACTTCAAGCACTCAGAAGTCAGAAAAGTGTCCAGGAACACCACGAGAGATGGGGGAATTTCAGACGTGTGGGTGTCTGTCTGCTGTTATCAGGGCTGTCCTCCTCACTGGTGAGTACAATGGACATCTGTATGTTGCAGTGAATAGTAAACAAACTTATACAGATGTGATGTGGGGATGAATTGGATAGGGTGAGTACAGCATGCTGCTTAGTGTGTAGTCCAAAAGTGACCTGTGTGCTTTTTGATTATGTTGTCAAGTGACCTTTAAACTACATGTTTAAATGTAAAATATTGTAAATTAATTTATGATATTGATTTCAACATAAATGTTAACACTAGAAGAACAGACACAAAAAACAGGCATACATTTGAATCATATTAGCTTTAAATAATAAAGTTTCTTTTTTTAAACAAAGTAGTTAAATGGAAAAAAGCTAAAAGAACACATTTTGTTATATACTGTATTTTCCCCTTATATTCAGCCTCCCTGAAGAGCCAAAGGCAGAGCGCAAGAACTGCATTTTGATTTTTGGGAGGTCAAATAATCAGTCTAAAAAGGCGCAATGTGAAACCTGTCTTTCTGTTGCACAGTTTGTCGGCCAGCCTGAAAACTTGAAGCCCTTTTTTTCTCAATTTGACTGCTTCCCTCTTCTCTCCACAACAATGTTAATGCGATCCTATTATTGTCTATCTGCAAGACTTGTTCTCGGGTCTTGGCTTGGGCCGTGGGTTGAAGCCGCAGTGGGCTGTCAGACTGCCCATGCTCTGCTTGCTGAACATGACACATTATGTAAGAGGTCACACTCCGGTCACTGGAAACTTTATCTCTCCTAACACTCAACAACTGAAATGACCATAGACTGATACATAACACATAGACCATGGCTAGTCACAGGTTCAATCCCTGCAACATCCAAGACTTTTAACTCCAGCGTGTGACCTCCAGAAAGGCCCTCAACCTGTTCTTGCTCGGATCCCTGAGGGGAAATGCATGTTTCTGCACCACCAATATGCTGACTGCTAAATAAACCCAGGTTATTCACCGTTTCTTGTTTGTTGATAAGCTGATTGCGGCTGAAACCTCATTTACTTTAGTTCTCATTTAGCATGTCAGCTGCACATACAGGAACAACAGGCGAGGTCCCAGAGCTGCCAGAGGAATGCGACATGTATGCTCTGTTTCAGCAAACACCCTGCTCCACACTCAGTTACAGTCATACCTCACCGCCCACAGTACCACGCCACTGTCGTTTGGCATCTGAACAGGAGCAGCTGAGCACGGAGTGCCTGGCTCAAGGGTATTTTGGCAATAACTATGTTTTCCCTTGAATGTCTTCAATTTAAAATCCCTCTCTGGCCGCTAAATCGTGTGACGCAGTGGCAGACATGGTGCGTGTTGTTATATTGCAATTGTAATGTCTGCTACATGCAGGTGAATCTAACACAGTGTACAGCAGCTATTTGCAGCAGCTTTACATAAATGCACCTGACCAAGTACTGACCAAAGATTAGCTGTAATCCCAGGCTCATTCTGCTCTGCTGTACCTCGTTAACAAATTTGGACGAATAACATTTCAGCCACACGACTGCCATAAAGGTTCAGAGAGAATGACTATCAAGGTCTATTAATGGTCATATGGAGCTTGTGTGCACCAAGCGAAGGACAAAACATGAACCATCTAAAACCATTCAGCATGTCTGTTTATAACCTGCTCTTTTTCTAAGCGGTATTTCATGAAATTTGAATTTAAATACATAATTGCCACGCTTGCTCTCTACACTCACACATTTAAATGTTCACATTCGTTCGCCTTTCCCTATAAAATAAGTGCTTTAGACTGAATTAAACTGAGAACCTTTGAAATCTCGTATTTTCAGTGCCCTGTGGATGGGTCTCTTCATCAGCCCGATGGTAAGTGATGAGTCAAAAGTAAGATGTTGTAAAACACTAGAACATTTATTTACATGTGGAAATTAACAGTGTGCTTAAACTGTTTGGATCAATGTCTACCATCCCAACATTTAGTCCACATTCAAGACCCAACCATTCAGTTTAATCTAAAATCTACTATAGGGGTGGTTTGTGTTGTAGTGGCTTAATGGCTGGAAGACAAGCTGCAAACAGTTTACAGGCAGGTAGGTAGATAGGTAGCCATGCAGGTTGCCAGGCAGGCAGGTAACAGACAATGAACCAGTAACAGGCAGGTAGGCAGACATAAATTCCAAAACACACAGGCAGACCGAACCAAGACAGCAACTGGGTATGAACTGACAAGGAACAAAACAAGTGAACCAGCATATCTAGTGAGTGGCTGACGAGGGCATGGATTGCTGGTGAGGAGTGGACCAAGTCACTGCAGGTGTGTGCGTGAGAAACGAAACACACGAGAGAAGGAGAATCTTACAAAATAAAACAGGAAATAACTAAACATAACCCAAACCCATGACAGTCTTGTGTCCATTTTCTTCTGTCTCTATAACGCCCTGTGACTTGCTTGTTGCCTTGCTAGGAGTACTGAAATAAATGAACTGGAATTTTGAAATGGTTTTTGGGTTCTGTTTAAGAAAGAGTAAGGCCCGCTGTCAACATGCCTACCAGCAGGCACGTGTCAAGCTAGGTACAAAATAAGCATGTGAACTGTAGCTATCAGTGCATGTTTGTGTGGTTGTCTTTTTGTGTGTTTTAGAAATGCACATCATCGAAGGCTTGATTACTTGTTATTTCTGTCTATTATTATTTATTATTGTAAATTTTGTGAACCAAGTCCACACTTGTTATTTAATTACTTCATATTTAGAGTGTATTGAAAACAAGCTGGCATATGTAAAGCCTGTAACAGCACACATGAGACATTTACTATATGTTATCTGAGGCAGGAGCCAGAGGGCAGAGGTTAACCTCTCTAATCACTCTAAGCTTGTTACCAAATGGCTCATATCTTCAGTGGTGAAAACCTGAAGCCGGGAACAACGACTACTGCCAAGCAGTCCCTTGAGCAAGCTTTCCTACTGCCCCAGCCATGTTTAAATAGTACTGCAGACTACCGCACGAAAGCACTTCATGATCACTATGTATTGTGCAACTGTTTTTGCAACTGACACTGAGCTCGGTCTTATCTGATGCAAGCAACAGCGCTGCGGTGTTATGTCCTTCCTGACTGCCTGAACAGCGTGTGTCTGTGACCTGAAAAGTATTAACTGAAAACAATGTGTTTCAGAGTGTCTGCTGGCGAGTGTGAGAGGAGACGGAGCACACTCTGAAGAAAAACTAGGTGGGTCACCAAGTTACAACTGAACTTGCAACAATATTAATGTAGACTTGAGCTAATGTCCAATGAGTGTGGGCGATGTTGTAACACCGACAACATGACCCATATAATACAGTGGCAGCTTCTGTAGAAGCTGCTCTTAAAGAATTTTCATTCAGAAAAAAAGAATTATTTAGCTCAAAGTTGAACTCTTTTTTTTCAAACTGTCTTCTAATCTTTGCTCGTTTTTTTGGTAACTGGAAAATTTTTACTTTTCGTGAATCTAAGAACTGAACTGGTCACAACCATTGATGAGGGGTCGCAAGTAGATACTGCTTTGTTTTAAGGGGTCACAAGTCAAATGAACGTTGGGAAGCCCTGGAGTAGATGGGACCACAGGCTGCACCAAAAGTATCGCCTCAGCTCGCTTGGAACCTCGCCGAAGGTGGTACGAAAAAAAGTACCTGGAAGCAGGTACAGGTACAACTTTTACACAGTGAAAAACCAAACTGAGTCAAGTCGAGCTGAGGCGAGCTGGTACTGTGTAGTGGAAAAGGGCCAGATAAGGCTCCAAAGTGACAGTTGAGATGGGGTCCGTAGTTGTCAAAAGCTGGTATTTGCAATATGTGTTATGGTAAGTTGTAATATCAGAACACTAATCAATACAATCATACTGTCACAGTTTTGTGCATGTTAGCCTTGATGTTGAACTTGACCTGAAATCAGCTGGACATCTGAATTTTTATCACTCTTGTTTGTAAGATAAAAAAGCTTCATTAGCAGGACTTCTGCAATGACGATATTTGTGTAATTCACGGCCAGTGTTTTGTTGACGAGTCAAAATCTCCTAAGGGTGTTGGCTCACAATGACCAGCAGTGACCCCCTTAATGATTCCCAGACGTCCAGGGTTCAAATTGCAAACACTGGTGACGCAATTAAGAAATTTGCGGAGAGGAGCATAACACCATGACTGAGATCTTTATCATCCACGGAGTAAACAAGTTGTGAAATCAAACTTCCCCCCATCCTTTCATGTTCAGCGGTGTCAGGAGGGCAGAACATGAGAAGGCATTCCCCAAACTGATGCTCTGTTCTGTCATGGATATTGCATTACACCTTGTTTGCTAATGGCCGTATGATGTCTGCTGGTTGTTTCCCTTCCAGAAATTAAGTATGTTTTGATCGGAGCTGGGATCGGCCTGTTCTTAGCTGCTGGATTCATTATTGTCAAGGTCTGCATCATCAGGAAGCATGTCCGTGATAACAGCACAGGTGAGATTATATTACAGCCCCATTACTATTGAACAAAATACAACAATACTTTTCTAAATTCTTCCTCATATATTTGTCTTTTACATTTAGATTCTTAGATAATTTCTATTTCCTATATCTAAATCACAAGATGTGCTTTGTATGAAATATAAACATAATTTTTACTTAATATGTCAAACTATTCTTCCCTACAGATGGTAGAATGAGAACTTCACAGGTAAGATCCTTGAAGACTGGTTCATAATTATTTATACTGACATAATAATTCGAATACCAGAGGTGTCAGAAGTATTCACATTCATTACTCAGGTAGAAGTATAGATACTAGGGTTTTTACTCAAGTAAAAATGTAAAAGTACTGGTTTCAAAACTACTTAAAGTATAAAAGTGAAAGTAATGTAAGGAAAAAAATGCCATTAGGGCAAAAGCTTAGGCCACACCACAGGGGCCTATAGTGCACTCCCCCACCTCCTCATAAAAACATTTTCTAAAGGCTATAATGTTTTATTAAAATGTTAATGTTGAAACATTTGGGATGCACTAGGCTACCTGTTATGCCTATATATGCCCATTGAACATGACCGCATTTGAGTACAATGCGAATACATTAAAGAACCATATATGTGATGGACATCTTCGTACTTGGCTACATACGTCTGCTGTAACTTTTTACTTTGTTTAGTAGCGACCCCAACACTGGCTATCTGTCCTTGTGACGGGATTTGTGTCATGTGCAGGTGCTATGGATCGTACAAACCAATAGGGAGTCGGAATGGTACATGTTTATACTTCTCATCCAACCACAGTCAAATTCACTCTATCCGCATGGCGCGATTTATCTGGATAGGCTTTATTTTTATTTCATTATATTTTTTTTGAACTTTGACAAAACGCATTGAAAATAAGCCAGAATGAAATAGGAGTAACGAGGCTATTTTTAAAATGTAAGGAGTAGAAAGTACAGATAATTGTGTGAAAATGTAAGAAGTAGAAGTAAAAAGTCGGCTGAAAAAAATGTACTCCAGTAAAGTATAGAATACTTAAGTCTACTCTACTTAAGCAAGCTAACAAAGCTATTTGTACTTTGTTACTTGATACCTCCGTCAAATACAATCAGAATAGTTATAATACAGTCAAACTAAACAAAAGAATAATCTCTCTATTTTTGTGGTTTTTTTCTATTTTCATAAATCACATCATCATGGAAGACATGAAGATGAACCCTAAATATTTTGTAATGACACAAACATTTTATTGAAGGAAACCTGTTTGTATCAAAAGGTACAGGCCCATAACCTTTATTTCCTCTCAACCACAGCCTCACTTGGTCATGTTGAGCCATCTCAGCCAATCAGAACAACCCGTGGAGGCAGTGTCCAATGACATGCAGTGTTAAAGGTCAGGCAGAGTGGTTTGCAGGATGAAGGGAACCCTGCAAAAGTGGCCCCTGGGGGGAAGGTCAACCAGGCGGCCTGTTGTCCTCGCATCAATATTGTTCCACAATAACATGCATTATGGTTTTTGTAAATAAATGTTTGAAGAGAATTTATAATAATCCATTTTTACTTGGCTCTGGAGCGTTGTGCTGTTTAAAAAGCTTAATTAACCAGGTTTCCGCCATTTAAGGCGTGCGTTCCGTTCCACTCTTGGAAAACCCAATTGTTCTACTGACACACATGCGGCACAGAGATTATTTAACACCACACAGCAGAAAGCATCTGGACTAATAAGCATTTAATACATTTTCCACAAGGAGGCAATATTTACCTCCAAAAAAAACCAACCTTAGACTAACTGAAGTCCAGTTTCACATCCGAACACCAGAGGATCTTTGTAAACTATTCTTTGTACTTTGATTACTTGAAATTTATGTCAGAACATAAAAGAAATTACTGATGCGACATTTAATCCCATCTGGATAATGACAATGTGTCCCAGTTTCCTTTCATGAAGCAACATTCTCAAGTCCCATCTATCAAAAAAATCCTTTTTACTATACCTTAATCACAGCTCATATTTTCCCACATGCAGGGTCTTTCTGTATTCAAAGAAATCCCTTGTGTTTGTTAGCATGGCACTGTGGGTGTCTAACAGCGTTGTGTTTCTGCCTTCCAAGCATTGCATGGATACATACTGTACAGGATGAAATTAATGTATACAAGAACCTATTAAATCCACTTTAGGCTTCTTCATAATGCACTTAAAAAGTAGAAAGCACATAGGAGAGCGCAAACCTGAAGAATCCTCATTTGTCTTCCCAGTTTGTTGTCCCAACAAAATATCAGGTGAACTGTACAGCAGCTGACCAACTTTAGCTGTATTGCTAACATGCTAACTTTGCTGTTGGAGCTAAAACACACTCCGTACGTAAAACAACTTATTTTTAAAATGCGATGACAGCCAAGGGGATTTATTCATATAAAACACCATATAAACAGGTGATAAAACATACCACAAGGTCAGTTTAGTAGCTGTTCTGGAGCATTCAGGCATATAAAATGTGAAGGAATTCGTGTCCATGTTGGCTTATAAACTGAGGTTCAACCTTTGGGAAACAATCTCAACTGTTTAAACATAAGTTTAATATAAATATATATTAATATGCATGTCTATATCTTTAGAAACACATTTTTCAATGTCAATGTCTCACATTTTACAAGACCAAATGGTGTCTTGTAATGTTGTTCATTTAGAATTTGAAACTCACTGTACTGTTGCAGTTACTGCAAAGCACATTTAGTGCTCAGGCTATAGATACAGTGTTGGCATTGTTTCAACTCGGAACCATATGATCTATATCATCCTCATTAGCAGTCTGAGTCTACTGCCAAGTTTGTGAGACTGCCTCCGCCTGCCCAGAGATGGATGAAGAAGAACCAATAACAAAAAAAAACATCTCTAATATCCCAGTAACCCTATATGCAGACACAGAATAATAACTAACAGATGTGGTAATTGATGAGGTCTTACTGTTTGCTGCACAGTCGATGAAATACTGCTGCACTTTCCTCCAGATGAAAACTTTTGAAAAATCTGTTTGTAGCTTTAAGACATAAAAACGCTGTAAGAACATGACTGACTCAAGCTGTTACTTCACCTGGGTATTCATCACTGTACAGCTGCAGCTGTAGACGTCCTGTTTACTGCCTGCTTGCTGAGCTAATGTTACACTTCAGCTCCACCTCTAGGAGAATGGTTAATGCTATAATCAATATTTTTATGGAGGGTTCAAACAATGGATCCACTGAATATGTGCAATGTGAAAAGGGATGCGTGTAGTGAGGAACCTACAGGGTATTATCACCTGACTTTGCAGTTTCTCTCAGCTCCACTGGGTATTTTAGTGTCTTTCAGCTCTTTGTTTTGGTTTTAACCCCCCCAACTCAAATGTTTTGGTTCACATTTCTTATTAGCCTCGTTTCACAGCTGTTTTCAGACAAAAAGCTCTGGTAGACCCAACTGTAAACTACCTGCCCAGTACCATACTGCTGGTGAACAAAGTGGAGAATGTTGTTCCGTTTCTGCTGGATGTATAAATACACAACTGTTTGCGAACACATTCACCACACTGTCTTCATTAGGGGATAGTCAATGTTGTGTTGTCACTTTGCTCCCTTGCCAAAAAATAAATTGCTACTGCTTTTTATATTAATAGAAAGGTGTCTCTTGTATTCGCCGCTCAGCTCTGTTTAGCCTTATTGCCTCTCTTAACTCATTATCGTGGTTTTACAGCCCACAAACTCTGTTGTTCTCTGTCTGCTGGATGTGGTAATACGTAGCTGTTTGCTAACACGTTAGCCAAAAAACTTTATTCGGTGACATGTCAGATGTTGGGTTTTTAGCTTGTTGTGGAGTTTCTCTTCCATCAGAAAAATCAGTTAATGCAGCTTTAAGATACAATGTACATATATTTTACTCACTTTCTAGCGTGGACTAGTTGAGTTTTGTGCTGCCAAAATTGTATTCCTTTCTGACATGCAACATTAACAACAGAGCTGTGTGCAGAAGTGATAGTAAGCAGGAAAAATGCATGAATAAGGACTCGTGCACTGTGTTTAGAGCCCTCATTTGGTGAATCCAACACCACATTTTGCACTGAATGCTGAAGGTTATAGAGCTTTGGTAAAGTGGGGGCTTCTTTGTCACGGGAACAGCCATGTTTGTCAAACTGTCGCCAGACTAGAAGCACTTATGAGACCCCCGCAGGCCGACTCCTTTATTATCTGTAAATCAAAAGTGTCCCAGATCTTCACAGCGCTGCTCTCTGAGGTTCGATAAAAGCCAACAAAGTGTCCCAAAAAACCCTGAGCTGACAGACTGTTGTACAAAGATTCACTGTGGGATCCTGTTACATGAGATGTGGCGAGACACACAGAGTTGTAGACACACACACAGAGCTGCACAGACACAACGATTTAACTAATATGGGGTTTGAGGACCAATTTTGCAAGCAGGATGACCAGCCACACCGGCTTAACAGCAGAGGAAACTCTGGGATAAAAAATGACTTAACTTTAAATGCAAAATTCATCTGCTAATAATGTGGGCCACGGCGATGCCCACACACAAACACAAACTGCAACCCACCCCCGGCCCCCGCCCTCCTCCCTCTTTGTGTGTGTTCCAAAATAAAAGCCCTGACTTTGGTCTGTGCCCACTGTCCTCCACAGCTGGATGTGTGATTTTCTCAACGTCAATCTCAACAACACACTTCTCCCGCCCCTCCATCCCGCACAGGAAATTACATTTCCCACTCACTCGCCAGAAGCAGAGGTGTGTGTGAGTTTGTGTGTGTGTGTGTGTGTGTGCGTGCGTGTGTGTGTGTGTCCTCGCTCATGCTCACCTGTCTGTGTCTGTCTGCGCTGTGTGCATGTGCACATGTTTGTGTGTGGGCACGTGAGCCTGCCAAATGTGTTTTCAATGTGTGTGACAGGAGGTGGGAGGGGCGGAGGGAGGTTCTGAGTAGAAACAGAGCGCCCAATGGTTCATATTACACTCCTCGGCTGGGGGGAAAAAAGCGTAGAAGAAGAGGAGGGAAACCTGGGGATTCTTTTCTTCAGAGGCATTTAACTGGGAGTTTATGGAGGCTGCAGCCGTGGAAAATGAAGATCTCCTCTGTGGTCTTCGCTCTCCTGACTCGAGCACTGCTTAGAGGTAGGAAAAGTTCATTTTGCTAAAAAAGTGGATGTGGTGGAGACTAAATGTTTTCCACTACTTTTCAGGGAAGCTTCGCAGAAAACATCTCAGAATCAGAGAGGATGTTGGGGTGATGGGTGACGAGATGGAGAAAAATGTTTTTTGTAGATAAGATGATCTATTAACTAAAACTTCTTTATACACTGTCCAGTTTCTGCTTTAAATGAATATAGTTCCAAGTAAGTTTGCAGGGTTTGTTGGTAAGAAAATAACAAGTTTATCAAAGTTGCATGTGTTTGCACAGATGAGAGGGAATTCCGAAGTGAAAATTGATGGTTTTCCTGTGAGTGTTTGAAAGGAAAACAGAGCTTGCAGTTTTGCTTCTACATTAATTTATGGTCATTTCAGTGATCTTCTGTCAAAACGGATTGTTAAATTTAACAGCTTGAGCGTTTGAATCAACATGCAACACCAAAACAACCCTTTTCAGCCACTCTGCTATGTTTTCCTTGTTTTGCTCTGTCACTAAAAACTAAATGAAAGACAAAACTGTAAAAATGACTTTGATTTGAAATGATTTTAATTACGTACTGAGCTGAAAGCATTTGAGTTACGTGACAGCAAACATGCTTGCGTGTCATGGAAAGTGTGGATTTTGAAATTGCCCAAGGTTGGAGAAAAACAGATGTGTGATATATTGTCATGCAACACGTGCAGCAGTAATGTTTGTTCCTCAATATTCATCCAACGTATGTCGTCACGTTGCCAAAAACAACTTGGCCGTCAGCGTGACTGGGAAGAAGGCCGTTGTGCAACAAGAAACCCGCTAGAGATGTGGACTGTATGGATTTCAGAAATGGACGTGTAGCTTTTAATTGTTGTACATATGTTCACTATATTTGTTATGCTTATTGTTATTCTTTCATGCTGCTTTGGTGATCAAGACACGTTCACGTCAGTCATAGTAAGCAGGCATTAGACACTTTTAATGCATACCATCTTCAACCTTCACTGTGATTTTGGATATTAAATGAAAAGGGCTCCCATTCCCCATGTTAATGCAAGTCATCCGAGTACTTCTTTTATATTAGGGAACATTGTAGAAGAAACCTTTTGTAAATTGTTAAATAATTCGCCATAAAGACGCTCACCTTTTGAGTGTATCAATTACATTTTTTCTCCTCACATTTGACACAGATCTGACACCAAACAGAAACTTTTAATATGCCCTTACTAAATGAATGGGTGGTGAATCCCAAACTGAATCCCAGAACAGGACAGCCTAGCTTTGACTCGACATTATTTTGCGCATTTTTAGGACTTCCCGTCCATTTTTGGCTAAAAAGTTGTAGCAATGAACAGATCCTTTTTCACCATGATGAAAGTAGTTGACAAAACTGAGAAAATGAGAATAACGTCAAGTTTGAACATCTCCAGTTTCATGACAGGAGATGACAACTAAGCAAACGTCATCTGCTGTTGAAGACATTCTGTGATGCAGTCATAAAGCTCCAAAGCAAGCGAGGAAGTGGACCGTGAGTCGAGGTCCAAGGTCAAGAATCATCGACCTGTTTAAACTGATTTCAGTACAACTTATATAACTTACCATATGTTCAAGTCTTGAGGCTTAAAATAATGAGCTAAATAAATGTGCCATCGACTGTTCACAAAATGCATCAAATGAAGATAGTTAAGAGTTTTTTCACTATACCATGACATATAAATTGTATTTTTAAGTACATTACATTACTTTAAAGCCCTTTCCCCCTCTAATTTAGAGTTGCAAATGTGTCTTTATGCATGTTTGTCAGCCTACATCCATGCTAATCTGCATAAATCTGAATTTGCCATTTTCAGATGAAAATGACTCAAGCCCAGACTAGTGTTTTCAGGTCGTTTTCAAAAAAATCTACTCTCTACTCTCATCATCCGGTTAAAATATTTTAACCTGAACAGGAGACCAAAATGAAGAGGAAAAAGATGTGTTCTTACATTTTAAGTCTTTTCTGACGTCATTTTTCATGAACTAATGATACCGGCCTAAATGTGGCTACTAGTTTCAGTACTTAATTCAGTACTTAATTTGACATTTTATACAGTGTAGCCAAACATGTGTAGCATGGACAAAACAATGAAAAGACAGGAAAACTACTTGGAGAGGACCCTCAACTCTGTAAAAATCAAAGCGTTGCTGTAATCATCATGCATTTAAAATATGAGAGAAGCATGGCTTTAAAAGTCACTTGTTGTGTTAAAACATAACCAACATCTGACATCTTTTTCAGCTTATAAGGGATTGGATATGATCAGATATCGGCTATATTATATATAATAGAGATCCTCAGTCATCCAAACAAATCCAGACATCTTGATACTACACACTGTTCCAAATACAGATGCCTGGTATTACCAAATGGCATATGAATAACATGCCAATGTCTTAAGTAATTTGTTATCCCAAAAAGCATTATCCCCATTCACCACCATTATAAAAGAGACATCTGTAAATCTTCTGACAAAGCACCTCGAACTGCAAACAAGGTCAATTATGACTCGATTATGAATTTTTCTTCCATGGAGGTTTTATATTTGTAAAACTTTCCTCAAGCCTAGAAAAGCGATTTAAAAATCTGTGACATCATCACAATGTAAAGTCTAGGGGCCAAGCGGGAACTCGCGGGCGGGGGCCAGTGGGAGAAACACTACTGTGCATATTCAGTGAGCCGCATATCCCGGAAGTAAAACTGGAAGCTAGAAACTTTTTTGGCGTATGCGCCAGGAGAGCAATTCTTATTGGACTGAGTAGGCGCGGTCTTTGGATCTTACCGTCACGTATGTAACTTAACTTAATAAGTAGTAACTACCTACCGACTGGCCGGTTAAGAGGAGTTTTCAATGGCGGTATAAAACAGAGCAGTCAATAAAAGAGGTCTTTCAAAAATTGTGAATCACCGCGACCACGAGAGTTCCTTGAGCATACAGTCATACATGTGCACAAAAAATATCGGGCTAATGGGTCCAGTAGTATGTGAGATTAGCTGTGGACAGATACACACACACACACACACACACACACAACCCAACGCATTATCCCATCCAGGCTTACACCTGCCGGAGATGATAACATCTAAATCTTGCTTCTCCAGATGTGTGTTCGGCCATCAACGTCACCATCACCCCTTCCCCATTCACGGTGGCCCAGGAGGGTCAAAATATCACACTCACCTGTGTTGTGTCCCAGCGGCGCCGCAACGCTGCACTACCAGTGGTGAAATGGACCTTCCTGCCAGCGGGCACAGACCGGACAGAGGACGAACTCCTCATCGCCCGCGTCAACATGAGGAAGGCCCGTTTCTATGGCAACTACACAAAGAGTTTCCTGTGGCCCAAACTGAAGCTGACGGTGGTGAAGCAGGGGAAAATCTTTGACCTGCTAATCTTGAATGTGTCCACGGGGGACCGGGGGCTCTACATGTGCCGGGTACAGGAGTTTAAAAAGCACCAGGACCGCTGGAAGGCCTCAACAAACTGCACCGCCGCTACTGAGCTCAGAGGTGAGGGCTGGACTTATTGTTTTATTTTGTCCTATCCTTTTCTTATCACTGGAAGATTTGCCAAGCAAGCGCTCTGTGAGCGTCACCCTGTTTCAGTTGCAAATAAGTCGTTTAGGCCAAGACCACCTTAGTGGAGTCAACACTGAAGCCAGGTAGGAAACAGCGCACACCCCTTTGTAAATAATAGTGCTTATGGAGTTTCTTAAAGGGATGCTCCACGCAAAGTTATTTTAGTTAAACACTGGAAGGTGGCTCTAAACAGTTTGTAGTTTGCTCCTTCACAGAGAGCAGAGCGCATGGTCAGCTTGGGTTCATGTATCATAATGGACTCCAACAGTGACAAGTGTTTATGTGAGACTAAAATATCAGATCTTTTAAAGAAACCCACTTTTCCACTGTTCAATATTTTCCAAACACTCATACAGTATTTTGCCAAATGACTAAGCCAGGATAGAGTGGTTCAGACCAATGGAAGAACAGGACATGGGTGCTCTAATGCGCACAAACCAACCACAGCTTTTCATCAGTTCAACAGTGTATCTAGCCAAATTTAGGCAAAAATATCATTCAATACTAATTTAAGTCAAACAAAAATAAAATAGCTTCTTTAACTATTAGAACGTCCTTTCCCAACCTTGGAGTCAGAACCCCACATACTGCTTAATATGCAAACAGGGTCTCAAAAAAGTTCATCAAAATGGAATTATATTTTTTAAAAGCTAAATATTAAGTTTATTAATTCAGTTTAATTTATATTAGAAAATGTAAAAAAAATCAATTACTTGAATTAATAACTCTTGAAATTCATGAACTTGACCTTCCCTTCACATGACTGCATATTGACATAACCTGGCAATTCAAAGGACGCAAATCTCTTTTTTGTGATGCGTGTTAAGCTGTAAAGTTAGCAAAACGTTTGGTGATTGACCCATTCAATTGTCATAGGATCTCTCTTTAGACGTGACAGATGAGCTGAGATGCGTACTCTCGACTACACCCCGTACCTTTTAGACATGGTGAGTTCAAATGAATATCCGTGTCAAGGACATTTAAGTACCATAGTAGTCTAAAATGATTGTAGTCTAAAATGTTCTTTCATAACTCTTCATTAAATTTTTCTGTCTGTCATTCCTGTCTGACAATCTCTTTGATGGAAATAAGCGGAGCAACAGAAACGGTGGAGAACCGCTGCATTAGGCTGCTCCAATTCTTGGTAGGAGAAACCAGTAGCTGTAGCCCAGTTTCTCACAGAATGACATCACTGCTTTTAATGGTGCAGGGCGGAGACAGCTATTTCTGCAACCACAACAGAAGCATTGACAAATGCTGTTTTGATAATAGTAAGACCGCGAAAAGTTTTACACAGATGCCAGGTTCATCTGCAGAGATCTCTCATGGCCAGCAGCAGAGAACTGTGACTGCTATTGAGCAGCTCCCAGCTGCGAACACATGAAGCTGTTTGAGGCTTTAGCTGGACGTTTTTTGAAAAAGAGCATGGATGCCCTGTTAATGCTCTCTCTCTCACTAGCTTAGGCCTCAAAAATATGAGGGGAGGGAGGGGCGTAACAACTCTTTTTGCCACCAGATTTTTGTTAGTAATTCAGTCAAATGCCTCCAAATGGGAGCGATGTTCATATGTTCATAGGCTTACAGAGCTAAAGCGGAGCCCCAAGTAAATTTAAATTGTGATAACAGTACACTGAAGATAGCAGAAAAACTGTTTGTCTTAGTGGAGCAGTTTTGTGTCTCCAGTAGTAGCATTTTCTGCGACCACAAATGGATGATGTAAGTCATCTGGCTGAAGTAAAAGTGGGTTCACTGAGCAAAAGCACTGTCCTGCTTTCGATTTGGGGAGGGGAAATGTCATTGGTTAGGAGCAAGTCTGGAGATAAAAGGATTCTCCGTCGCAATAAGTTGCGGTTTTGACTGAGTAGATGATCTTGGAGAAAGATCAGAGAGAGTGCGAGGTCTCAATGCCACCGCTGGCACATTAGACGCTCACACAACGGAATGGATGACAAATCCGCTGGTACCAGATACTGCCCAGAAATCCCTTCACTTTCATGAAACCACACACTTTAAAAGCGTTGTCATTTTTTCCTCCCAACTTTTCATTCGTGTCAGATTTCGTGTCAGAGTTCTCATGTTCACTAACAGACATGAGGAGATTGTTGATTTTTGTCTCCAACGTCGGTGCTAATTGACTGTTCCCTAAGCGCCGCCGCCTAACAAGCGTTCTGTCCTCGCAAAATGTGCAATTTACAATGATAATAAGAAGATAATAATACTTTATGGCTACATGAATAATATTGTGCTAAAAGACTGAGGTAAAGCTGTGTGTCCTAGGCAAAAAGTCAGCATTGTTCTTATCTCAGTGTAGAGTTAGTTAGTTATTAGCTAAGCTAAGTCAATGGCTACTGTAGGTAGAGGCTAGTAATCCAGGCTGTGCAGCTTATGTTAGAGCAGATAAACACACTGCTTAATCCATCCTTCACACTTTTGCTCTTGTGTTTTTGGCATTGGAAAGGCTAGAAAAAATGGCACCACACTCCAAGCTCTTTGAATGCTAAGAATCGCTCTTGCTAAAGCCGCATGCAAACAAATCCAGAGCTTGACAGACCTGCAATGTCGAGTTATGGTTTCTAAGCTGTGATTGGACAATCACAATTCAGGAGAGGGGTTTAGCGAACAGTCAACTGCTTTGTCCTGCTTTGTCCTGTGTCTACATGTGTTGGTCAACCGGAGTGGGTAGCACTGAATTGTCCTCTTCTGTATTTGCTTTTTTTAATGAAGTTTGGGTTTTCATTAATGGTGATGCTAATGCTAACTATCCAGTCATTCTCTTATTTACTTGTAACAGACTGGAAATGTTTAACTATGTGTGCTTTTTTCATGGCTGTAGTCAGCATTGTGTCACATCAAAGATCAGCAAAAAGCAGTTGGAGAGGCATTTATGTGAAATGATTGCTTTGAGAGTGGTTTATCGAAAGAATGAGCGCATCACAAAGTGTCATCCTTGCAACAATCGTAAGACAATTCATCTTGTTCAAGCACATTGCTGTAGTCCTGTCAGTGTTCAACAACGCTAGACCTCGATCACCACATTTTCCATGGAAGCGCTCCTACAGGCTGTGACTTTTGGGGTGTCCACAGCCAAGTCTGGGCCCAAGTAGACACGCAGTCCCTACTGAGCGCTGTTGACGTTGGCCCTGACATGGAGTTTCCCTCCCAAAAGTAGAACAGAGAGTCCAGAGACACTCAGCAGAAATGGAACAAGAAATAGTTGTGCTGAGGAAGGTAAAGTTCGAATGTTTGCCTGCAGTGACAGTTGAGTGGGCAGCTGGCTCGTGTCTGGCTCTTAACCTTTCGTGGTCAAGGATGTGGAGAGCTATTTTCATCCAAGGAAGCACCAGTCCATTGTGGTTTCAGAGATATTAATAATAAAAAAAAAGCCTGTGGTGGAATGTTTGGGTGAATACTACAATTATGACATGAATGGCAATACATTTAGAAAATAAAACTACATCATTTATTTTTCAGTACACAGGAAAACAGGAGTGAAAGGAGGCCCAGAATACCTCCCTTGTTTTGCAGCCTTAAGACTACCTCCAAATACAGCTTTGCAGCCTCATATAATTTGGATATTACACTGGTTATATGGATTTTGATTTATTTTCAAACCCTGCTTAGCTCCTTATATTTTCAAATTTAATTGTAGCCTGTATTTTCCCTGTGTTTTGTATTTTCACTAAATTCACTTTAGCTCAAAAAAAAATCTGGATCCTACATTTCCCATAATGCAACTAAACAGCATCCTTTATTAGACCCTTTGTGCATGGTAAACACCATCATCTTTCAAACTGCATGCCCGCAGTTTGTCATGCAGGCTTTATAAACTTGCCCCTTTACACCTACACAACGTTCAGGGAAACAAAATGGAAAACAAAAATGAAGTCAAAGGTAAACTATTTACTTTTGTCACCATTTGAACACTTTGAAATACACTGTCCTGGGTCTAGGTTGGGTGATGTTAATGGATAAGCCAAAGCTCTAACAACACTGGAAAACTGCACTATTTCTTCCCAGTGGACCAGCAGGCAATGGTATTTCTTCCCAGTATCTACACCAACGGTTGACAGCTATGATAAACATCAGCTACACATTTGAGGAGTTAAAACCCTTCTGGGACCATTACTGGTCCCCACTTCACATGAGAAGCAACAAATGACGGAGACTTTATGTGCACAAATGTGTGTCTTTGTGACGTCAAACTAATGGAATTCCTGTGGTCAGATAACATTAGGTGACCAGGTGTTTCCACAATCTGCCTCACACACAAAACTCCCATTACTCTACTTACCAATGCTATAATAAACGCAACCAGAGAGGAAAAACTGAGGGCAGATCACAGTGTGGACACAGTCTCCTTTTGCCACAAACAAAATTAAATCTTAGGTATTTTTATAACACAATGTATGCAACTGCGAGTTAACAAGGGTTTTAAGAATAAGCTAAAAGTGGCATAATAAAGGACCAAGAAAATAGGTCTATGTTTATTGCCATAATAGGGACACAGTAAGCAAATGTACAGGAAGATGCTAATTCTTAGAAGAAAAGATGCAAAGAGACAACAGGAAGTTAAAGGATGGATTATTCAAAGCTTTGTTAATACACACAACGTTGTTGTGTGCTTTCATTCATCTCCAATCATTTCTAATACAGTGAATTATAGCAGTAGATGGTTAAGACACAGAGGATCATTATTCACTCCAGTCCTTGTCTGTGTATTGATGTTTACAGTGTTGGGTTTGTTGGGGCACAAAAAAGAGCCACAAATCCACAATAGTCATCAAGTCTGTGGCTCTGATGAACAAAAAGTAGTTTGTTTCAACGTTTCCACTGTAGTCTGATGCAGTCTTCGGCCATTCAAAAGTTGCTGTAAAAAGAAGACCTTTTCTAGATGAGGATAGAAGCCAGTTTTATGGCATACAGTACACGACATTTATCCCATTTCTGATTATTCCAACATGTACAGCTGCCGCACTGACAGAGCTACACAGAACCCGAGGCAAAAACACACCATAAATGGCATAGATGTTATCGAGATTTACGCTGTGACTAATTTACTGTGAAGGAAGGGCAAGGTCTTTAAATTAAATCATCTGCCATTTTAAACAAGCTGGAGAAAGTCTATTTTAAATGATATTTCACCCAGAAACTGTGCAGCCTACACTGAGACAGTGTTTGTGCCACACACCAATGTATTTACTGTAGTTTTTAAGAAAAGGGGAAATTAAAACATTGCTGTTATCATATAAAATATGCCTAGACCACTGATGAGTCTCTATAGCACCACGAGTTCATTCAGACCCCTGCTCGAAGCTAACACATAAGATAAACTCTACTCCAAGTGTACACTGAGTTTCAGTTTGCCTTTGGGATATTCTTTGCAAAAAACTCCAGCAAATCAAAATAGTCACGCTAATGTTCAATCCTGCTAGCTAGGCTACGTAGCTTGATCAGCAACATTGTAAACAAATCTTTTTGTGACCGATAAACAAGCTGAAATTTGTAGTATTAAACATTCAGACATTTATTTCTCCAGTGCTGTCTTACATTTTGGTGTCAACTCCTACTTGGACAGCAAACCAAGCTATTTGACATAACTATAGCCTAGCTGGTAAAAATGACTCGAAAGGAATGAAAGGCACGTCATCTTCTTTTGTCCATGTCATTTGTCATTTAAACTGCAAACCTACTCATATGTACAAAAGAGGTATTTGGCAAAAAACATAATAATCCACAGCCAAGTTTTAAATTCAGTTTTGTTTAGCTTCCCTTTAAAGATGTTTAAGGCGTGTTGGTGTCAGTGTAGGTGGCTTCGGAGATGTAGAGCGAATCCGATATCTTCCCAACGGAGAACAGTCTGGGGACTGTTGGGTCCATGCAAGCCTTTCAACCAACAGTCTAGAAAACTCTTCTGTGGTTGATTTCAATATGAATATAGATAACATAAACTTTCATTGCTTAACGCAACGTGGTGCTCTGTGAACTGGTGAAAGCGTGTGCTGTCAGCTGTTTTGTACCCTGTTATTGCTGTCCTTGGAGTGACATTTAGTTTTAATAAATGCAATCCTATAACAAAATGAGGATTTTGACTATGGAGGTTTTGAAGAAACTTTTCTAGGATTTAATCTTAGTTTTCTCAGAACTGCAGGTTTAGCAGTAAATATCCCACTCCTTAATGTGAGGTTTGACAGCTTAGGTCATGCTCAGGCTGCTTCACATAGATTTAGCACTAGCAGTGAACCTAATTTAATTTTTTCTGTAATGAAAGTTATGATTGGGAGGTCGTCCTGAGTGTTCAGTTAGGTCCTTATCTTTCAGCATGCATCCACCTCTTTGCATATCTATTTCCCCATAACCAGCAGAAAATATCAGAAGGAAGGTTCTGGTTACTAATTGATTGAAAGACATAGTTTGAAAATGACATAATGAGCCCTACTGGCAATATATTTTTGATTTAGTTTTTAGAGTTTTAGCTTTCGATACTCTAGTTTTACTGACTGGAGAAGTAATGCTGCATCAATGCAATCCTCGTTATAGCTCATTTTGCGTAGATGCGTTTTAGAATCATCTGAAGAATGCTTATAGTAAGTTTGTCAGCTCGCCGCAGAGCCAGTCTGCCTGTGGGAAAGTCTCCGGGCGGCGTGGCGAGCCTGGCTGTCGTCAGCTTCTGGTGGTTTGGGGTATTTCAAGATGCCCTGGTGGGTGTCACTTCACAAGCTTCCTACCACCAACTCAGCAAGAGTACAGCGGTGTTAAGACTACTGTGGTCAGATGGGGTGGAGAAATGAGCAAGTGTTTGGGGCGAGATTTCAGGTTGAGTTTGGGAAACATATTTTCTCAGTTATTTTGGACACAAGCAGCACGTAGGATTCTCATTACACAGATTAAGGCTGCATTCACAGGCCTTTGATTCCCCAGTGGTGCTCATATTTGATTTTGGGGATGCAATAGTTATTTAGGGGTGCACGGTGGCAGAGCTGTTAGAGCTCCTGCCTCCCAGCAAGGAGATCGTGGGTTAATTGATGATTCCATAATTGCCCCTAGTGAATGGCTGTCTGTCTATGTGTCAGCCCTGCGACAAGTTGGCCACTGTCCAGGGTGTACCCCGCCTAAAGCTGGGATAGGCTCCAGTCACCCGCGACCCCCAACAGGAACAAGCGGTAGAAAATGACTGACTGAATGGTTATTTACACTATGCCGGGATGTCCAGTAGGCCATATCTACCTAAGATCTCTTCATTCTCGTTATGGTGGGCCCTTTAATGTTTTGTCTGAACTTTTCACTAAATCCTTCGCTCAAAATATATATTTTCCAGTCAATGTTTAGCATTAGGCATGGCAGGTCTGTCAAGCAGTTTGATATAAAAAAAATTCTAATAATACCGTACTATAATAATTCAATTCAATTCAATTTTATTTATGTAGCCCAATATCACAAATCACAATTTTGCCTCAAAGGGCTTTACAATCTGACACCCTCTGTCCTTAGACCCTCGATTCGACTAAGGAAAAACTACCCAAAAAAACAACATTTTAACTGGGGAAAAAAATTATAGAAACCTCAGGAAGAGCAACAGAGGAGGGATCCCTCTCCCAGGACGGACAGACATGCAATGGATGTCGTGTGTACAGAATAGATTCATAACAGAAAATTGTAGTACATACAATTATGAAGAAAATTATGAAATTGTAGTATATTTAATTATAATACTAGGGCTAATAAACTTAAGCCTATTTTTTTTTTCTTCTGTCTCAAATCAAGGACCCATTGTTCCAAGGTGCCCTGGCACCCTAATGGTTAAGGTGTAAACCACTTAACCACAATGTCTACAGATCAATTCCTGGCTGGAAATGCATAACTGATATGGGCAGGTTAGCTAAGCTGCTGTGGTGCCAACATTTTGGCATCCGTTTCAGGCCGTGAATTCCACCTCCTGCAATGGAAAACAGGGAACCTCCATTTTTAAACACGAAATTTTTGAATGCCTGTAGATCAAATGAACTGGGATCTGAATGGCAACATACTGATGTTCAAGTCTTGGGTGGGACATGCAGCCACTGTTGCCTTGTGTTACCACAGCAGTTTGTTATGAAGATGAAAGAGAGGGCGACAGCCAAAGAATGGGGGGATGTGAGGTAAAAGTTTACGATGATGCATAACTCTAAACCAACTGTTTGCATTAATGTCTGAGTTAATAAGCTATTTATCATTTTTCATCCAGCAAAGGTTAAGGTTGAGCCCTCTGGACAGTGATTCAGTGACCGGATCAAGCAGGGAGGAGGCCAACCTTGGCTCGTTGTCGTCCTACAATTAGCTTTATTTAAACTCTACCCAGCGTGTAATCAGGCGGCAGGGAGGCCACAGTGATGACTACGAACTTTACATGCTTCTCCTCTCTCCCTCTCTTTCTCCATGTAGTGCATGTCCTACCAGCCACCAAGGCCAAAGAAAGCCTGTGGAGCTTGTTTGAAGGTAAGTCGTCCTATTTTTAGTGTTTGAGTGTGTGTGTGTGTGTGTGTGTGTGTGTGTTTGTGGTGGACTGGCACTGTATAGTCCTTGGCAGGAAAAAATAGCCCAACCAAAAGGATACAGTGCAGTGCCTTAAAAAGCTCAGCAGAACATTTTTTGTGTAGAGTCAAGCAATAGGCATGAGGCTGATGCACTGTTGGACTAATATGTGTGTTTCTTTGTTTTGGGTGTTTCAGATGTGTACCTGTGTGCAGTGCTGATCTGCTCAGTGGGTCTGCTGTGTATGTGCATGTTCACAGTGACGGTAACCTGTCAGTACATACAGAGGAAGCAGAGGTTAAAAGGTTAGCAGCCATATCAAATTAACTCTCCACTGACCTTTGTCCTTTATAAATCTGGTTCTTATGTCTCCATTTTCTCGGTTATCCTGTTTCACTTGTTTTCTCCCTTATTTTCTCCATCTTTTTCTCTACCACTCCTCTTGTTTCTTCCGAAGTAAAAACTCTTAACAAACTCAAGTTTAATTAGTTAGAGCTTAGAAGTGTGCATTTTACTAAAGTTCTATAACCTTTGTCTCCACACCAGTTATTACGTTTCTAAATGTGTTATATCTCTGCAGATAATTACCACTTGGTCAAAAGTCCTCAGAACAGGTAAGATTTTGGGGCGACACAGCCTCACACATAGCCAAAAAAAGCTAACAAACAATCAAATGCTCTTAACTGCACTGAACCTCTGGTAATCTGGTCCCATTCCAGCTCAGGAGAGACAGTCACCAGTGTTGCCAGTGTGTCTCCTGCTCTGCCTAAGAAGGAGAGGCGGTACAGGAAGAAAAGGAGCAGAGACTACCAAGAGGAGATACCACCAGAGATACCAGCAAAAGGTAAACAGGAGTCTCTGGGTGCATTTACACCTACCGTTTTGTCTAAAACATATTGACTGGACTTGTAATGCTACATTTTTGCGTTCTGATTTGTTTCGACTAACTAAACTGTCCAATCACAGGTGATCCACACCTTGTCAACAAAGGACACATGACTCACAAGTCGCTAATTTAATGTACATCCTTCCAAGAACAACACCAGCAGAAACAGCTGAGCATGAGCTTTAGTCCAAACTGAGGTTTAACTCTTGGTTTATTTTGTTCTGCTTGGCTTTCCAAACATGAATATGTGCTGGCATTATAGCTCAACATCCACCCCTTCCACATATAAACCCTTGAGTTATAGGGTAACATGTGGAATGTAATGCATCATTTTTTTTCCACTGAAAAAAACACACAATTTTTGAGGACAGTACAGTCTTCATGGTCATCATGTTGTAATTGAGCTCCCATGTCCCTAAATTTCTTCGAAACTCAATGTTGGTATTTTTACATTTCTGTAGGACTTGTGTTGACAAGGACGTGCTGCTGTTTGCGGCTTTTTAAGGCTTACCTTGCTGATTGTTGCTGTTTTGTGCAACTAATGTCAATTTTTAAAGGTCTATTAATTGATTTTTGTTTTTGGCCACTTGGGGGCAGCAGAACAATCTGTAAACACAACATTCACGTAATATGACTGTATAAAGCTATTACGAGGAACGTGTTAGCAAACATTTGCCTTATTACAAATTCGGCAAACACCAAGCATCATTAGCATTCAAAGCTCACTAATTAACACATCATATATTGTTGGTTTGATCAGTACAAAAACAAGTGAAAAAATACCAGTTCACCCTATTAGTGCAGTATTTCTACTGTTGCCAGATAACCTGCTGAGACTCCAGGAACACACACCTGTAAAACGAAACAAACGAGAAATAACATCAATTAGTGATCTTTGGAGGTGCTGGTTGGTGGATTTTGTTTCTGTTGGACAGAGCCAGGTGATCTGTTTTCCACTGTTTTCAGTCACACTAACTAACTAAGCTAACCGGTGGCTGATAGCTTTAGCTTCATATATACAGTACAGACATTAGAATGGTATCAAGCTTTACATCTAAATTGCAGGAAGAAAGTGAATTTATTTGTGTATTTCCCAAAATGTCAAACTTTTCTGTTAAATTACAGGCCATAAAACCAAAAAATTGAGCTGAAAGACGATAAAATGCTGTAAAACTCAGAGGGTTGGGTGATAAGTCTTTACGTGTTCATCACTAGAGACGAGGTTACTCACATTAGCATTTGATCCATTGTTAGTATAACAATACAGACAAGTGCAACTTTAAGAGGTGAATGGTTCTTGTGTATTATTCAGAGCTCCACTCAGAAGACTTTAGAAGTGGGATTGAATTTTAAATATTAGAACCAGTAAGGGGCCTTGAAACATTTCCTATTTCTAAACACTATGGGAAGGGAAGCACATGTTGTGTTTGTAGTTATGATGAAGAGGTCTGGTTCTTGTTGCACACATAAATACATACATTATATTCGCTAAACAGATCTCTGCAAAACCACTAACATTTGTTTTGTCCCTGCAGCTCCCATTGGAGACAAAACACGGAAACCCAAACTTTTAAAACCACAACCAAGGAAAGTGGTGTTGGTGAGTGCTATGCATGTCCTTTTATACACTGTTTACTTTAATCATAGTTCTTTATTGTTGTCAAATAATCAAGAACCTTCCCAGCAATCATTTTTGCCTGTTTTTAGTCGTGTGTTACCTAGAGGGAGAAAACCCTTCTATCAGTACACACATGCACATGCATTGGTACCTTTCGTCTAAAACTTACCATACCAAGCAAGGCATTCATAGTGACAGCCTACCATTGTTAATGTCCCAAATATTATGGAAAGCAAACTAAAAAGTGACAGGAATGTCTGTGAGCAAAAGTTCCAGAAAATGTCATAACATGTGCCACATGACCCAGGTTTCATTTTGTAATTGTCACTGGAATGAAGTGGCTCTGTGGCATTTTAATGGCACGTAAAGCAGCAAGAGGTAATTGAATTTTAGCAGCCGCAACCCGGGAATCCTGTAAGGTGACGCCTGCTCACATTTACCAAGCCAACGCTGTAAAGCAGAATGAAACGGAGGGAAAAGGAGAGGAGAGAGGAAAACATTCCAACGTTTCGGAGTCTAGCTTTCTCTGCATAAAATATGTGCTGACTGCTGTTTAGGGATTCAGCTTTAACTCCGTTTCGAAGATTTCTTGTCTGTATTCATGCCGAGAAATCTTAAGCTTAAGACCAGTAATGCAGTTTGACATAAAAATCTTTCTCCACTTGCCTGCTCATTTTCTAACCACTGATACCACTTCCCACCCTTGCTATCTCCCTCTCCTCCATCATTATTTTCCTCTGACCTCTTTCTCCTCAATCTCCATGTCCAGCCGAAGATAGTGGAGGAGAATCTGACCTACGCAGAGCTCGATCTCGTGAAGCCAATTCCGGAAACCAAGTCATCATGTAGCGGCACTGTGTACGCTCAGATTCTGTTTGGGGAGCAGCAGCTATGAGAGAAACACACACACTAGTAACGGTGCCTTGTGTAAAAAGTATTGTCTATTTATAATCTATATTATTTTGTATTCAAATGGTTTATGAAGGGCAAAATGTGTAATGTCTCCCAATTATTGTACATATGATTTTATATGTTCTGTGATATAACTTTCTTTTTTGTATACTGGAGTATTTCATGTAGAATTTTAGTTTTGCATCCAAGTTTGAATCCTGTGTATCTTAAACTGGGAACACAATAGAAGACTATGGTGCTGATTTAGACCTGATATGTCCCTCATGACAATCGGAGGGGTGATTGGATAAGATTTGAACAGGCTAATCTGAGCCTCCCATTCATATTAAACAGGTTTCATTAGGTATTTGCAAACAGATATCAGCAGGTTAAGGTCCTGTGGTGGTTGGTTATCACAGCCATTGGGGGTCAAGTTTGCTCTGGGGTGAGGTGAAGTGAGATATTGCTTTGTTTTGCCATTTAATAAGAATAATGCTGCTATGTTTATGGTTGATTTAAAAAAAATAATTTGACATTTTAGGGAATGTTTATTCGCTTTCTTGTGGAGAGTTAGATAAGGGACTTGATACCGCTCTTATGTATAACTTCCGGTTTAGCCCTCGGCTAACTTGAATGGGGATGAAATGATTTAATCGTGTGGCTCTTCTAGACTTTCCAGATGTTATCGGATCGGATGGATCTAATTTAGATAGCGAAATGAGTCATTTGGGTTGTGACCTTCAAACAAAACTATCCGTTTCCAATGACTTATTTCACAATGTAAGTCTATTGGCAAAAGTCTTGTGGGGGCAAGGAAGTTGTAATACCACTATGTCAAATTGGCTACAAAGCCCAGCGCACTTCCTGGGGGCTTGCTAGCTACCTAGCTGGCTTACATGGCTAGGGGAAGCTACGTGCTGTAACAGTTTCTTGATGAACGACTCCTAGTTGTTGTTTGCCATGAAAAAAAGTACATACATAATGCCCTTTAAAACCACAAATTGTTGTTTTTAAATGTCTGTATGGATATGTATAAAACAAACGAGATTCAATGGTAAATTAGTGAGCTTTCGAGGTGTTGGTAGATGTATTTTTGAACTTTGGAGAAAACCGCTAGCCTGGTTTGTCATGCGATACTGGTTCCTGTGACATCCTTGTCTGTGACATTTCTTAAGTCAGCAGGTTCAACTCACTTACGGAGTGAATTGCGGGAAACCCACTCTAGAGTGAGCAGATTTATGAAGGCGAGACAAAGCAAATGAAACAGCGTTGTTATGGATGTGAATCAATGGATTTTCAAATGTGATTAACTTCTAGTGTGTTCCCAGCATTGTCTGCCTCACAACATCTGTTATTTTTGTGTGTCAGGCAGTCGTTTAGAATGACCACAACTCCACAGACTTGATATTAAAGTAGCGATTAGCCCCCCGACCTTCCCCCACAGGCAAGTATGTGAGACCATGCAAGCCCTTTCATCTGGTGCCAACATCAACTTATCAGGCTGTTAGCTACACACACACTAACATATACATACATACAGTGCATGCTGTAGATACAAGGGTGGAGTTACATGTACGCTAAGCATCCTTCTAGGTTCAAAACACAAAGGCACATAATATAAATCCAAGACTGCAAACAACTGTGACACCTGAACTACAAAGAGGGACAATCTAAGGCCTGTGTTGGTACTATAACATTAATGTAGGTCATAGTTTACTTCAGATCTTGAGGTGATTTTGTTGTTTGAGATGAGATAAGAGCTAGAAGCCATATCAGCTGTAATCCCACATACCTTTGTACGGTCTCCTTGCTCTCTCACTTTCCATTAATCTGAGTGTAAAAGTGCTTAGGCCTCTTTTTCCATTTGACGATCCTCTGGATTCAGGCATGGAAAAGCAAAGGAGAGATTCTTAAACAGCGAACTTGAAACCCAGACACAAAGGCACCGGATCCCTCCCTTCCCCCAAGACTTCCACTAACTTACGTGAAGTTATCCATGAAGATGGAGGAGTGGTGGAAAAAGTACTCAGATCTTTTACTTCAGTAAAAGTACCAATGCAACAAAGTTAAAGTACTTTACTACAATTAAAAGTCCTGCATTCAAAATCCAACCGAAGTTAAAGTACAGAAGTATTATTAGCACACTGTACTTAAAATTACAAAGCAAAAGTTCTCATTCAACAGAAAAATGGCCCCTGTGTGTTTTATATTATTATTATTTTACATAATCAGATTCCTAATTAATTAAATAGTTATTTAAAATAATCCCTTTTTTTTGCTAACGTCTCATAGACATCTGAAACATGACAAAGAGGCTCCCGAAACAGAAGTTCCAGAAGTGGAACCACTGCTTTATTCTTCACTAATATGTTGTGTTTTATAAGATTATTAAATGTTTCTTATGTAAAATCTTAATCTGTAAAGTAACTAGTATCTGTCAGAGAAATAAAGTTGAGTAAAATGTACAATATTTCCCTAGTAAAAAGTAGCAGAAAATTTAAATACTCAATTAAAGTGCCTCAAAATTGTACTTAAGTACAGTAGAAAATGTACTTAGTTACTTACTTACTCAACCACTGCGATGGAGCCCTTCACAAAATACAAGCATCACTTTCCACTGCATGCTGATGTTGATGTTATGCTCACATTTCGTCAAGCGTTAGCTTAACCAGCTATTTATCTGCTAACCAGTAGTTTGAGAGAGTGTTTAGACACTTGAGTAAAATGATTTGACTCCTCTGTAGAATTAACTTTTATGTGGCATTTGCTTTAGAGTGATGTAACAACTTTCTGAGAAACTATGTAACAGCTGACTACTAACAGCTGATATAAACATGAAATTGATTGGATTGGTGTAATGAACGGGTCAGTCTCCAGTCACAAAAGGATGGGAGCTATGCATCTCTGTTTGAAAATGTTGAGAATGTCAAGTTGTATCATCGTACTTTCAGTCAGCAGCTGTAGGCCAAAAGCTGACTGGCTGCCAGCCAGGGGACATATGTCACTTAAAAAATCCCAACAAATACAGTACAAGACAGAGATTTCTAGCTATCACTGCAAATGTATAATAACACATTTTTACAGCAAGCTGTAGGTGGCTGTGGACTTTAACATTCTTTGTTCCCGTGCCTATATATTACATTGCAATTCAAACCGCTATCGACCTCCATTTGTCACCATTCCAATATTCCATTGTTGTTCTCTTATGTATATTTCACTTGCACAGTGTGTATTATCCATATATAAAATGACTGAAAGTGACCTTTCAGTGGCGGGCAGAAGTGTCTTAAAAATGCCATTAAACTGTGAAATGTAAAGTTTCTTCCAGACCACATTGTCCTTAATGGGAGTACGCTAACACGAACCATGTGTGTGAATTGTGCCTCTCTGCTGTTTCCCTCTCTCGTTTCCCTCCCTCTGCCCACAACTGACCTCTGCATTCATCAACATTCCAGCATTTCTGCTCCTGTTCATTTTGTTCATGTGTATCAGTAAGTGAATTAAATACAAAAGGGGATATGAGCAGTGGTTTGCCAGAGATGTTTTTAGCCATGCGTCGCTCTTTGGAATGGCGATATTGGTCTGTCTGTCTGTCCATCACTTTGGTCCACAACTATATCTCCACAGCTATTGCATGGATAGCCATTATATTTTAAAGGGATATTCATGTCCCTCATAGGATGAAGCCCTCTGACTTTGGTGATCCCCTGACCTTTCCGCTTGTGTCACCAGAAGGTCAAAATGTGTCCCTACTGGATGAATTGGCACAAAGTGTTGTACATTCCACGACAATGTGTCCTAATGGCTTTGGTCATTCTCTGACTTTTTCCAATGTTCCCTCAGAATGAATAGAGATTACTTTTCATCCAGAGCCATCATAAAGTCAAAATTTTAATTTAGACAAAACTTTGGCAGATACCTGCAAAACTAAGGGCGTTACCATGAGCCTCAGCGGTACTTAGTGTTTGGTGCTAATTAGCCAATGTTTGCATGCTAATATGCAAAACTAGGATGGTGAATATGGTAAACATTATACCTGCTAAACATAAGCATGCTAACATTGTCATTGTGAGCATGTTAGCATGCCCTGAGGTCTTTACCCTCATCAATCAATTGGCTGCATTGCATACATGAGACCCTAAAGTGGGCAAGTACATTTAACCTGCCGGTTATACTAGCATTGTATTACATGGAAATGATTAGGCATGAGAAATATTGGACTGTTTTTCTAGGTAGAAATGTTAAAATGGAAATGTATGATATTTTCTTTCACGCACAAGGCATCTGGCTTTTTTAAATTTTATTTAATTGACTTCAAGCTGATTCTCCGAATCTCTAGTTGGATTAAAAAGCTCTTCTCTTGGCCAAAGAAAAGCTCATATACTATGGTTGTTTTTAAAGTTATATGGCTTGGACCCTGTTTGCACTTTGCCCCATTAACCCCAATGAAAGATGTATGGTCCTTGTTCAACCACCGAAAATATTTTGACTGATCTAATGAAGTGGATTAAAGCGTATTTTCACTTAGGGCCCTGAACTCTACAGCAAGATATCCAACAAAACTGTGATCTTCAAGCTTCCACGTGTACATTCACTGTTAATCATCAGTTAAAGCAATATCTATACTGTGATAGATTACAGCTCAGATTCCCCTGCCCCAGTTATTTTTCACCTCCATGTTGACATAAAGAGGAGACATGAGAGGGGTGCAGCCGTTAGCAGCCTGGATGGGTGTCAGCTACTCTTGTGATGGAGGCACTGTAATGAGAGGGGGGGAGATTTAAATGTTAGGTTTAGTTTACTTGCACCCTCCAAATTATTTTCGAAAGGAAAAGAGAGAGGAAACTCACTGTGTGCGTGGGACAAAAGGGACCCCAGAGGTCTTATAAAAATGTCTCAACCACCAAGAATAACACATGGAGTTGACATAAAGACACACAGGTCAGTAGGTGACTTGGTTTGGAGGGAAGTGGTCCAGCAGCAATAAAATAAGAGCAGTAAGGTAAATAAAATTGTTTCAATGGGTGGGATTGTTGTAAAGGAAAGCGGAGGATGTATAAGGAGGATAAGAGGAATTAAATAGGAGAAAGTGGTACAAGAAATGTCATACTTGTATGGGGAAAGAAAGGCAGATAGACTCGGAGCTAGTTTCCTGTATGAGCACAAAACAGCAGGCTTTGCAGACACTCCCTGAAAAAGAAAAAGAACTGATGTCACCAGTAAAACAGCCAAACAATACCTATTGTGAAAGCTGAAACCCTTGTGTGTCTGTCTGCACTTGTTCTGTCCCATGCATGCCATCATCTCGGTCCAAATACATACAATGCATAGTAAACACACAGTCCACAACCAGCATATCCTGTGTAGTTACAGTAATGCATAGCTACCCTGCACGGCCTCGAGGCAAAAAAGATCATAATGAAAGACTTCAGCAAGTGGAAATCACAGGAAGTAGGAATTAGATTAAGGCTCTGAACTGGATGTCCTGTGAGCAACTCGGATCCAATAGCCAGTGTTGAACGGTCAGTCCATGTCGAGTGACCTCTTCCTCCTTCATCCCTTCTGTAAGTATACAGCACTACTCAAACCATACAGTTAAGGTCTCCAACCAGGCCCACTTGGATGTGGCCCACGAGCCTCCAAACCCAATGGGTTTCTAGCTGTTTGGACTCCTGCTGAGAAGCAAACTGCTGCTGCCTTAGAGGAAGCCATCAACTGAACTGGGCAAAAGGCCAGCGAGTTTAAAAATATGTGTTAGTCCGGTCATAAATTTTGAGGGAGAGAACTTGTTTTCCAAGCTCTTAGAGGACGAGTAGGAAAGAAAATACCAGGAAAAACACCAAGATTACAGGTCATTCTGCTGCTGGTTGATAATACACAAGATGGCTCTGGGAATGGGAAGGAAAGACGGTTTGCTCCCGTGCTGGTCAGCTAAACTGTTAATATCTTCTCATCACCTAATATAGTGGTGGATGATGGTACTTGCCCACGTTGTTTCGAATCCAACAGCTTTTTCAAGTTTGTCTCACACCTGTGTTTGACGGACACACAGTAACTGATGAGGCATTTGACAGCACGATTTATTGGTCTGCAGCAAGCGCGACTGTCACCTCTCAGTGCTATGACTCTGCTGTCACTGCAGGCCAAGCAGAACTAATGAGAAACAGCCTGTCACAGGCTCACCGGCTGGCTGTCTTTCACCCCTTTAGGTTGCCAAAAAGATGACATCATACAACAATGGCCTTTAAACTTGTTAACAGACAGTGATGACAGTGGTGCGGGCGCAAAGTTGTAAAAGTCAGTATGAGGTTTCCCTGTGACAATGGAGTTGGAACGCTTTGCTTTGTTTTTATACTGTTACCTGTCTATCTAGTCATACTACAACACTTTTTAGTGACTGTAAGTCAACTTTTCTTAAAAGCTGCTCTAATGAATATTTTTAGATTCATGTATCAAATGACTATGTGTAATGTGAAAGATGTTGCTCGTAGAAACAGAGAACAATCACTCAACTCTGCAGCTCCCCGTGGCTGTACGGAGCATTTTTTAGCATCTTTATGCTCATTGTTTTGGTTTTATGGCCACAACTTTAGTGTTTTAATTCACTAAACACCGCTCGCATCACCGCTGCAGCGGGCAGCTGTTTTCAGCGAAAAAGGCTCTGATAAACCAACTGTACGCCACCTGCCAAGCACCAAACAGCAGACAGACAGAGTTAGCAACTAGCTGGTGAACACAGTGGAGCATTTGCTACGGAAGACGTTTTATTTTTGGAGTTGGCAAAGAGAAAAACAGAGCTAAAAGGAGAGTGAAAATAGGACGTACATGTATAAAGACTGGGTCTGCTTGAGGTGTAAATAAGCAGCTCTTTACTAAGACTTTCACCATATCAACTTTTGAAGGTGGTAACATGTCAAAGTGGTGTTTACAGCTTGTTGCGCTGCCCCCAAGTGGGCAAAAAAATATTATTTAATGCAGAAGAAAGAAAGGCCAGCAGGGTTGGGATGTCTCACAAAAACAAAACTAGGCATCCATTGAGGAGCTATACGTGATAGAGGTTTTCAGACCAATGCACGAACGAAGTGACAAATCGTTATTTACACAGCTAATATTAAAGTAATTAAATATTGAGATTTGAGGCACCTATACGCTGAGATTTTGGGCTAAACCGAATGATAGTTGTCAATCCTGGGAATAATGTTAAATATATTTTAGCATCATTCCAAAAAAATGGTCCTAGATCATACTGTGAGACCGTCCATTATTGGCCAATTTATAGTTTTGGCCACCAATCACGGAAATGTGTTTTTAGTTACATGTTCACATGGTTTGCTAAATGAATGTCTGGCAAGTTAGTGGAGCCATTTGGAGGAGAGCTCGTGAGTAATGACTGGTCACTTTATGTCTTCTAATTTAGGCTCTGAAACAGTCAAAGACATTTCTGTATACACACTGCCAATAAACTAATCCTGACCCAGTCATTACATTCATCATATGCAAACAAGCACCACATGACTGACCTACCCACCCAAAAACACTTTCTCAAGTCCATGTTAAGCTTTCCTGAATGAAACGTGGACAAACATTTACAAAAAGGAAAGGAGCCCTTTGAATTTTCAGCCCTGAAGCCAAGACAACACAACAGTCACATATTTAGAGGAAAGGAAAGCCACATCCATTCCGAGTTTAAATAAACACAGGAATGCCTCTGCCCCCGCGGTGCCAGCTTTCCTAAACACATCCAACAAGCTATCACTCATCTCTGCACTAAAGCAGCTTTGCTTCTTGTTTTGGATTAAAAGGCCTAAACAATAGTTCTTAAAGAAGACAAAGTTATGCGGAAGCATGCAGGAAAGTAAGAATCGCAACGTTTCTGTGATTCTCGAGCGCCGGTGGTTCATTCCATGTGTCTGATCCTGAGCAGGAGAAGGCCGCGTCCTTCAGACCATTTATGTTTGCCTTTTCAATCTTTCTGTGTCCTGTAACGGTTGACTTGGCGTGAAATACATGGTCTTCTTTTGCAATTCACACAATTCATATACGGTAGTTACATGTGTTGACACCTTAGTTTTTTTTTTACTACTGGCAGCTCCATGGAAAAGACTCTGCAGCTCCAAACTTTTTGTACTTTCATCTGCAGTTTCTGGTTCCCCGTGTTTATCAAAAACTGTCCACGTGACACCGTTTCAAAGGGAAGTGAGAGCATTAACCAGAAAAAAACTGGTGACAATTGTTCAGTGACAATTTACCGCCATGTATCTTGTAATCCTTTTAATGTTTCTGTTGTGTGTTGCGTTTTATGCCCAAACATTGTTACACTGTCTTTCACCAAGGGATGGATTTTTCTAGCATCTGGTTCTGAATTGGTTTTCTATGAAGCAAATCAAGTATCTTGCTCGAGGGTACTTCAGCAGTAAGTGTTAGAAATAGGAGAGAGCGTTTCTAATTCGCTTTCTCAGACCAGAAATATCTGACTTCTACACGCTCCAACATAGCTGACACACATTCATATTACAGCAAAGATGATGGATGGTGTTTGTAAGGTTATTTCAGTCCATTGCGGGCAGTATGCAGGGAAAACACATTTGATCGAAAATGTCACATGAACACAAATAAACAAGTGATGAAGTCAAACCTGATAAAGCTAAAGTTAGGTATCACAGTTGTGGGGGGGGGGTTGCAGCTAGCTGCTTTGTGGACTGCAGCTTCCTGAACTGAGAAAGATTTATGTACATGCTTATTTTTGATCTTCTAATTTCAATAAATCATTTGAATTGAGGATAAAGTTTCAGTTCGTTTTCTGTCCTGCAAATAAAGAACATGCTTACAGTAGCTAACCCTAGCCAACGTGTGTTTGTAGCGTGTGGCCTACTAATACGATTAAGATGTTAGTCAGTCGATGTAGTAGATAGCGGTGGCTTGTGGTCAGGGAAATCTTGTAAAAAAGAATAAGGGCTAGAGACAAACAGTTTGAAACAAAAAGAATTGTTTTTCCTTTTATCTTTCTTTTTTTGCCTCTCTCTATCACGCTCTCAAATGCTTACTGTAGACGTTCATACACACACACACACACACACACACACACACGCTCTTCTCATATTTCTAATCATTAGATGTAATCTGAACTGCTGTGTGCACTACCTCACTCAATTAGGTCTGCACCATTTCCTCCAGTGTGGCCTGCATATCTCCCGACCTGTATTTCACACTGCTGAGGGAAATGACTCAGGCTTGTACACCAAATTATACCGTTGCCTGCTGTTTCAGGAGAATTACAAATAAATAAATAAAAAAGAAAATCCAACAGCTGCAAATGTGCATGTCAGATCAAAAAGGGAGGAAGTCTATGGGCTTGGGTTTTGTCTTTAGTTTAACATTACAAAACAAATGACATTTTTTGGCTACTTTTTCCGCCCTCTCCAATACCATGGCTGCTTTTGCTCTGACAGGCACAGTCGAATGCAACCCCTAACCCACGCAGATTTTCTTTTTTCTGTGGGATGATTATATTTCCTGAGGCAATTGTGTGTTCACATGCACAGGATATCTCCCTTCCTAATGTGGTATCGTAAGTGACCTGATGTCAGGTTGGTGCATGCAGACCTAAAAATAATAACCAGGTCTGAATAATGTCTTTAGTCCAAAACTCTGATTAGAAGAAACACGGTTAGGATTACCATTTTAATCAGGTACTGTGCTGCCTTTCCTTTCCAGAATTTGCCGTGTAAGCAGACTTGCAGAGTGCCTTGCAGAGTTTTGGATGCTATAAACCAACATAAACACACACAGTGGGCTGACCTGGTCCTATGCAGTAGGCTCCATTTGCTGCACAACCTGAAAAATAAGGCCTGTGACATGCTGAGGTTTTCTTCTCACATCTGAGTAAACAAGAGCACCGAGCTAGGGTAAATTATTTTAGCATTTACAACCGGATCATTTCCTACTCTGTGACATGTCAACCTGTTCTCCATGAAAGAGGCCTATTGTAGACCTTTGAACCAGCTAGTTGAGAAGTTAATGGAATCTTTCTTCCTTTCGCCTTCTGTCCTCTGATTGGCCATTAACACTATTTTGGAGGTACAGTCGGTGGTGACAATGGTCTTATTCCTGAAATATTGCCATTTATCTCATTTATCAATTTGTTTCACTTTATTTCACTTTTTGTCACCTTTTCTGTGTATAAATGAACTAACCTAGTTGTGCATCTCCAGAGCCTCTTTTAGTTCTTTGTCAATGGGCCTGTCTGTGTCTGTTCATCTTGATATCATGCACCTGATACCATTTCCTGGTACGCCTTGAGACACTTGGTCACTCATAGCTGGGTCACATAAGCACTGTAATCTGAATAAGACCTTATCAGACTATGAACAGGGCCGTTTTTTTTTGCTTTTTTTGATAGTGACAGCTGAGGAGAGACAGGAAATGTGGGAGAGAGAGAGTCATCAGCTTATTTAGACTTCACAAAATGGATTTAAAAATTTTCCCAAACAACAGAACAAAATCTAGTTGCAGAGACGTTTCACCTCGCAGCGTCTTAGGGATGTCTGATGAGGGTAGGTTTGACCCGATACTGTGATTTGTACAAAGACAGCACCACCTGTTGGCAGCTAGGACGTACTGTGTGGCATGCCCGTCAAGTGAAAGTGCTTCATATGAAATGCATCAGGCTAAATTTAGACAGGTCACAGTTGAGTAATGTCTGAGGGGCAACTACAGTATGTGATACATTATAGTTACTGCTGACAGATGTCTGTGTGTGTGTGTGTGTGTGTGTGTGTGAGAGTGTGTGTGTGTGAGAGGGAGAGATTAACACCGCCGTGTGACTGACGTATCATATCATAGCTTGGAAAAAGCATCAGACTGAAAGCTATTTACAAACACAGCACACCTGAGCATGTCCATAGACTGTATACTTTATTATATTTTTATTTAGTATATGATTTTTTTATGTGCATTTCACTTTCATCGACACAACATTTTTGGACAGGATATTTTTTTTATTGAAAAAAAGATTTGTATCTTCTTGAAACTGAATAATATGTGTTTCAAATATTTTTAGTTCGTTTTTTTTTTTTTATCACCATAAACAAGCATTCAAAAATCAGGTTGACGTTTGACGTAACGATTGAGCATGAGGGACTTTTTGGAGTAATTAGAGAGGGGAAAAAATACAGTTCACTTCAGTTATTGTTACTGGAAAAAGCCATTATAAAGTCCTGTGTAGGGTTGACTTACATGGCGCTACACCCTGTAAGTTCTTGGAATGGAACTGTAAAAGTTTATGCTTTGCGATGAGGTTTGGAAGCGGTAAGAAATAAATAAATAACCAGGATACAAAGTCCCCTGCATGATGTTGCTCTTATGAGTCTTTTGGACCACGGTGGAATTTTTCACTGATTCTTTCCACTGAAGCTCATCTGCAGCCTATATGTGATCAGCAGATCAGTCTCACTCGTGTGTTTTTTTCTGGCAACCCTAAGGCCTTCACTTCCTTATACAGTCAGTGAACAACATTGACACCTTTTATATGTGATTTGTTTTTGAATAGAATAATCCTAGAAACAGTTCCCGTAATTTCTACAAACTGACCTGCCGTAGCTGCTCGCAGCCATAAAGTCTCCTGAAGCCAAACAGCAGTTGCCTGGGAACAAAAGGAAACAAATCCCATGTCTGGCCAAGTGAGTCCAGGCTGGAGCTGCAAACTGTCTGACAGACAGCCACAACATGTGATCGCTTTCCCGGCCTAACTACAACGATCTGACTAGCTTGTATTTGCAACTCTCTTCGGTGGCATCTTGATATAAGTTAGAGTATAATTCTCAGGCTGGAGAAAGAGATAGTCGGGTGACGCTTAAACTGCAGAACGTGTCTGGAGTCTTACTCCCTTTTACACTCCCTTTGCTGGTACTCAGTGTGCTGGATTTAAGGAAGCGGACCCATTAATACTGGTAAGAAATTAAAGAATCTAAATGTAAATGTACTCAGGTACCTCCTGTTAATTACTTAAGCTTCTCTGTGTTTCTATTGTTTCTCTATATTGTCTTGTCACGTATCATATACTGTATGTCTTCTTGTTAATCACTTGCCTTACACATTAATAAAGACACACACAAAAAAAGGAACCAAATATTCTTGATCATAAAATTATTTGCAAGTAATCTCTCTTCAACACTTCTCTTCTGCTTTTATTTTGTTCGGATGCAGCAGGAATCAATGTTTTTCTGGCAATTTATTCAATACAGTCAATCTTCTGAACAGACTATATTTAACAAGATCTCTCCTTGAATTACCACAGTGTTCTTAAACGGTTCTGTACACTGATTACACATTGTAAATACGCTAGAATAAAGCCTGTGCAAGGTGTTAGTTAATTTGCTTTGTCATGGAATAATGGGTGATCATGTTACGGGTATTTTATCTAAGGAGAAAGGTAAACTCAATTTTGTCTACTGTTTCAGTTGGCTGGAGTGTGTTGGGTAACATAATCTGGCAGACAGGTTCCACTGTCAACTCTTGTGTCACAGCGCCTTACTGAACACTGTTAACTACAGACCCCGTCACCGTCCCATGTCTCCCTGCAGCAGAATGGCCAAGGGAAAGAAAACCAGACAGCTTAAAAGTAAGACAATCACCTTGAAAATGGCTCAGAACTGCGTGGAGGTGTCGCTGGACGGTAAGCGTTGTCTGGATCTCAGTTTCAAGGAGATCACCACGGTGCCAAAGTGCATCCAGAAGCTGTGCGACATGGACGGACTGGACATGAGCAGGAACCTGATCAGAAAGCTCCCGGACTTTATTGACCATTTCATCAACATCTGCGTTTTGGATCTGCACAGCAACTATGTGAGTAGGACAGAAAAGTGAGGGGAAAGTGCTTCAAAGAGTGTCTTTGGTTTATTTGACTATATGTCTTTGTTAAATAAAATACTGTGACTTGCCCCGAGCAAAAACAAAAAACACATTCCCATACATGCCACTGCAACCTCATTTGTCTTCTTTTTTTTTTACGTTATAGGCTCACAAATGTAGTATTTAAAAGCCAATTGTCAGGATTTCAAGTTAAGGGGCATTGTGCCAATTTTTATACCTAAAGGTTAGTTTACTAGTCATGTGGAGTCATCAGGGTTCGTTCGACTTGGAGTTACAAAGTCATCACCAAAAAGCCTGCACTCGCCACTGAGCTTGTGAGTTTACCTGACATGCCTGTTTACCATGCAAGGAAGATATTAAGTTGCATTGTGGGAAGTGCTTTTGAAGGTTGTCCCACACTTAGGATTTCATTTGAGGTTTATTCCTGCCGGGTTCCAACTCGGAAAAAAAAACATGTAGTGACACAAGCAAACTGATCTATTAAGGATAGCTCTTAAATGTCCCATTGTGTATTATTGTTCACTTTCAGTGGTAACATACTTTTTAATGTACCAGAAATTCTGTGGAACCAAGGGCTTCCATGTTTTTTGGTTGTACATTTTTTGCACACTTTGATGCTTGGTTTTACTTTCTACCATGAGCTTCAAAAAGAGTCATTTTTGACTCACTGTAATGGCACTGGCTTCCTGGGTCCTTTGATGCCATATTTTTATATGTGTATGGGTCTGGGGCCCTGGGGCAGTTGCTCATTTGCCAAACAGCCCAGGGTATGTGACCGTGTCCGTATTATGATGACATTTGATGTGTAATTTAGCAGCTGAAATGCCTTTTTTTTGATCATGGATAAGTGTCTGGTTGAATGGCATGCTGTTTGATAAACAATCCTTTCTATACTGAGCATTTTATGAATAAATGACCACAGTACAGTACATTAAGAAAAAGGATCATGACGGAAAAAAATTGTACGGTGTAAATTGTTGTGTGGCATCATTCTGTGCATTGCAGCCTGTAATTACTGTTTCTGTTGCAGCTGGAGCAGCTCCCTGCGACTATTGGCCGTCTCCAGAACCTGCTGGTTTTGAACCTGTGCAACAACCGTCTGACGAGCCTCCCCAGCGAGCTCGGCCTGCTGAAGAAACTCCACACGCTCAACCTGGGCCTCAACCAGCTGGACGCTCTTCCCAGCTCCATCGGTGCGTTGAAGGAGCTCCGCCACATTGGCCTCTCTGACAACCGGTTCACTCGCGTCCCTGGCTGCCTATCGAGGCTGAACAAGCTGGAGAGGGTCAACCTGGACAGGAACCCCATCTTCACTGAACAGGAGCCCAGCCACGAGTCACTCGTGATAACAGAGAGGCTTTACCTGGTCAAGGAGAGCGTCCTGTGTGACGAATGCCTGAATAAGTGTCAAACTGAGAGGAAGAAGCTGTAGGATGTGACAAAAAGGAAGGAGCCCAAGTGACTGGATTCAGGGAGTAAATCTTCTCCCCAGGGAGACGTAGAGATTGGTTTCACTTTAAAATTCAAATTCAAACTTCAAATCATTATTTATTACTTCTTGTATTTTTTAACCTCGCTGTACACACAAGCATGTGAGATGATTTCATGGTGTACGGCACCCTCAATTGTGAAGTGATTTTAACTTGTACTACAGCACCAGCATAGTTACAAACTGACTTTAATTGAGTTGCTATTGATTAAGTGTTTTGGCCACAGTCACTTCAGGGACTTCAAATGTGAACACATTTTCTGACTCTTGTTATCTGCTTCAACTTCAGTTTTAACAAACGGACCATCTCAACCCTCTCAAGTTATTCAAAATAAAGTTTCACCTTGTTAATATTAATTAGCTTAATGTCCAATGGGCCTCTTTGATGACAGAAACTTGATATGGTTTCACTTTTATGATTTTCTCACTTATGGTTCATTGTAGTGCCAAAATGCCAAAATTCCCCAAGCAGCATGAATACAGTTTTCAAGCAGGGATCACAGCTGTATAATTGTGACCCACATGCAGGTTTTAACTGCATGAAAATGAACGAAGGAAAATGAACAGTACGTACAATGTACCTGCTTGTGTTGACAATCTCTTTGGCCTAGAGGGCAGCACAGACTACCAGAGGACAGGAACGCTCGCTGAGGACCAACCCTCTTCTATCACTGAGTCGGACTGTTTTAACAGGCAATACATTATGTGACTTCAATTCCAGTAAAGGCATTCTGTCAATACACTGTAGGCACCAGCAAGGATGCTAATGTGCTTATTTGGAAAGCTTTGGGAAAAAAAAGGCAGCACTGATTTCTGCACATCATATCAAATCGTCACTGTAGGAAATGAAGTATATTCACTTAGTCACAGCAGTGTGGTGCTGAGTTTAAAGTGTAAGCATCATTTAGTCATCAAGATCCTAAATGATCAAATGTATTTTCCTTGAAAGAACTGCAAATCCAAATGTTGGTGATTTTCTTTTTTAAATTTAAATAGTAGGATTCATTGTACCACAATGGGCTTTTGAAACCCGAGAATGAATTTAAAATTACACTGCAATCAAACTGAAAACCAGGCTGTTGCTCCTGCTAAGCTGACACCTGGGAGATATGAGGTTCTTTTCATTATATCATTCATTGAACATTTTTCAATCCCTTCAGTCCACTCTTGCAACGCAGCTTATATTACCTGTGCCCTTGTCAATAGATGGTCTACCAATACTTTCCACAACCTTAATACACACATACACAACTAATGACACAAGACTCATCATGAGCATTACTTCTTAAGTTGTCCTGTTTTTTTGGGCTCATTCCATTCATCAAACCATTCCCCAACAGTGACGATGCTTTTAGCTTTTATTTAAAGCCGCAATCATCACTATTTTTATATTAACAATGGATCAAATGGCTAGGTGTAATTTGAAAAGGCCCGCCCGCTTGTAGTGAACCCACAGAGAATTATCATCTGACACCGCATTTCCCCCCAGCTCTACTGAACATTTTAACATCTTTAAGCTCATTGTTTCGGGTTCTACTGCCCTCAGTTTACTGTTGTGATTCTACCTTACTACTCATCAGCGTCCCAGTCAGCAGCTATTTTCGAGACGTATCAAAAACCAATTGTTTGCTAACAAGTTCACCACATCAACTTAAAGGGTGAAAATGTGTCAATGCTGTTGTCTTTGTCTTTGCTGCCCCCAAGTGTCCAAACATTTCGTTAAAGCAGGTTTAACCCAATAGTCTAAGCATGACTGCTTATAAAAAGAGCTCTCTCTGTTTAGTTATACACACTCACACATTAGTGGTCTACTTTCACCAAGCAATTCACCGTTCACAGGACATAGGGGTCAAATTGGAAACCATTGTTTCAAGAGGATGAAGGCCATAGCTTCTGTCCTCTGTTTATTCCTCTCTATTTTATTACCAGATTAAGATCAATTCGCTTTCACACCTCATTCTCAGTGTCCTCCCTGTATCAATAGAATCTGAAAACAGCGAATAACCTCAGGGGCCTATGTGGTCCAGTTTTTACCACATCGTATGAGCTGAAGAGTGCTGAGTAGACTGGATTAAGATCTCAGCAGATAGACTCATTAAGAAGCAAGCAGCCTGGTATCGACTCAGCAATGTTACATTAAAACATGAGGGAAAGACAGCAGAAGCCTTTATACTAACCACCAGAAAGCTTATATAAAAAATGAACCTATTATCCCTTATGATGAAGTGCAAACTCCACCATTTAAAACAAGGATATAAAGGCTGCTCCAGGCAGATTCTCATGACTAATATGTTCTCTTATCAGAAAACAAGGTGTCAATATTAATAGTTGCTGGAATTTCCTTCAAGAGCTCCTCTGCTCTTCTGTCCTGCCATAGTCTTGTTCCTTACTACTTACTCCTTACTACTTATGTTAAATAAACAATAATTTTTATTGCACAGTAACCAGTGTCCCTCCTTTATGTTGTGTGTCCCATTACCCCTAGACAGGGACCATAACATAAATTGGGGGCTCTTCCAGGATCTAGCTATTTTCAGTGTATTGTTACATCAGTTTAATTCCGTTTGCAATAGGCTACAATTAATGTATCTATCTGTTGCGCTTCGCACTCTAGTGAACAATGTCTCTGGCATTGTCCTTTTTGCTCATATTGTCCAAAGGTTTGTGTAAGTGTGTGTTGTGTGAATTTCAGTGAGTCCTTCATCTTTAACCTTTCTTCCCTTTGTGCCAATTTAGTGATACACTGACCTACTTTTTTTTTTTGAACGAGCTAAGCGGGCTTTTTCGTGTTTCGGACTTATTCGGCTGGGGTTTGATTTAAGTACAGAGAGATGGTAACCTTTGGTGCTTTTGGATTGTTTCCCCCCCATTTTTGCCTTGAGGCGTTTTTTCGACCGCGCTTGCTGTACAGGGAAGTGAAGTGCTTTGTATCTCGTGCACCACCTTAAGGTGAACGTTTAGCGGCCAGTGCCTCCTTGTCAGGCTGAAAAGGTGTCGCCCCTTTGGGTGTCACCTGTTTGTTTGTGTTTTTTGTTAGTGGTAGTGCCGTGGAATGCGGTTATGTGTTCACTGCGCAGGCAGTGTTCTCTGCAGCACGTCCGTGGGAGTTTGCGGGGTAGTCTCTTGTAGATTGCCTTTCGCCGACACGTGAAGAGCTAGGCTCTTTAGTTAAACAGGTGAGGTCCTACAGGTAGGCATAGACCAGGGGGGTGCACCGTTTGCTTTGTTTTGTTGTGGACTAGTTTGAGTCACTACTTCAATTCACAGGTGGACACTGCACAAGACTTGTATCCCCTGTTCTGCTGTTTTCTCTTGGTGGGGAGTGATTGTGTTTGTTTTTTTGGTCTTTAAAATGGAGTTTAATTTAGAGGACTTTGGGTGCTTTCACACCTCTAGTTTGGTTCATTTGGTCCGAACCAAGGGCAAACAATTACATTGGAGCATTTTTCAGCTTTTTTGCTTCCTTTTCACTCCACACTGATTGCTTTGGTCTGAACCAGTTTAAACTAACCAAAATGCAGTCACATGACAACATCCACATCACTCATAGGCCATGGCATTTCCTAAACTGCTTTTCGATAGGTCAGAATTTATGTGTGGGAAAATTGCAACACAAGAGAAAAAGTCAGCAAACAACAAGAGGGACAACACAACTATCGAGAGACGACTGTGCGAGCTGGTTTTGTCCCATGCCAAAATCTATTACATTGTTTGTATACAGCACAATATGCAAACAATACATTTCTATAATGATGCACAGATGCAGCTTAATAAACGTTCTAATGCTGACTACGGCACTTGGTTTAGTCCAAATATGATCAGTACCTTTTGCAGTTCGATCGGTTCGAGGTCGGTTAATGTTCTCACCACAAACGAACCGCTCCAGGAGTGTATATATACCAGAAAGCAGGTATATATGTGACAAACCCAGGTAAGTTTAAGGGTAAGTTAGCTGATATCCTCGACTTTCGGTTCCACAAACTGAAGTAACTTTTAGGGTATGTAAGTAACCATAGCAACTTGCTCTGTGAACATAACCTGCTCCGGAGCAGGGGGTGAGTGTGGTCTATTTAGGCAAAATTGTGGATGGTGGCGTGGTAAAACCAGTACATGCTAAGATTGAGGCCATTGCATTGTTCCCAATCCCCTCCACACATTGCAAGCTGCAGCGCTTCCTGGGAATGGTGGGCTAGTACTGTAAGCTTTTGTAAGAACTTCTCTGCTGTGGCTGCCCCACTCACCGACTTGTGTACTCATGCATTTGACTCCGTTAAAGCCCTGCTAATGCACGCGCCGCACTACAATCGCCCTTTTAAGTTGGCAGATGACGCTAGTGACGCAGGGGCAGGTGCGGTCCTGCTTTAGGATGGGTCAGATGGCGTTGAGCATCCTGTGTGTTATTTTTCAAAAAAGTTCCTAAAACATCATAAGTCTTACTCGACCATTGAAAAAGAGGCTCTTGCCTTAATCTTGGCCTTACAAAATTTTGAAGTTATGCATTTTGTCCTCATCACAACTGGTAATCGTGTACACTGATCACAATCCGCTTGTTTTTATTAACCAAATGTGTAACTCAAATCAGCATCTTATGAGGTGGGTGTTGTTTGTCCAGCTGTACAATGTGAATATAAAACACGTGGCTGGTAAAAACGATGTCCTTGCGGACACGTTCTCATGCGCTGTCTCTTGGTGACTGGTGGGATGGGGTTTTTTTGCGTTTTCTCTCTGACCTGACCCCGCCGCGGGAGTTTCTCTGTCCTGCCATAGTCATGTTTCTTACTACTTTGTCTCCGTCATGGTTATGTTAAATAAACAATCATTTTTATTACACGGTAACCATTGTCCCTCCTTTATGTTGTGTGTCCCATTACCCCTAGACAGGGACCGTAACATATTTCCATCTGTTTATTCATTTGTAGGAATTTTTCTATGGTTGATCATCGCTGGGCTTCGTAGCCTGCAGCTGTGGCTGGAGGTCTGTTACAGCTGAACAGTCCAGTGCTCTTTGGGCAATGCTCCCAGACACATGGACACCATCAGTGCTATTGAAAATCAATTCCCACACATGCAAACACATACAGATGTGCTGTCTTTTTCTTTTCCTCTTCTCCCTGCTTTTTTCCCTCCTCAGCCATTCCATCAGTCTCTCCATCCTCCCCCTCTCTCTCGTACATCAATCACCCAAACACATGCAGGCAGACTGAATGAAACCGAATCGCTGAGGAGGCAAAGCAATGTGGCCACAAAAAGAATCTAATTAATTTAGATTGCATGTCCCTGGCTCCTTTATTGGCTGAGATGGAGGGCACTTGGACTTTGTTACATTATAAGAAATGAAACCAGCAACACAAAAAGGCATTCTGGGGCCCGTCATGGGGTCATCCGTAATATGTTCCCAGAGTCCTATGTTCCCCCAGCTCTATATTCCCTCAATATAACACAGAAGACATGCTTTACATGTGCCTTCCTAGTTATTTAAGTTAAAAAAAGTACAAATATATTAAAAAAATATATATATATAACTTTTTATAATAAGGTTTTTGTGAAATATTTATATAATGGAAGTCTATGGAGCAATCTTCAAACTTACTCATACTTTATGCTAGAGACACCATTTCAACCTGAAACTGTTCACACAACTTTCAAATATTAAACTTGTATTCAGCTATTTGATATCTTTTAAAGTTTTTGAATTATATCAGATTAGGTTTGATGCTTTTTTTCGCTCCTTTTCTGAGTTTACAATGGGTGTGTATGGGGCGGAGTGTTCAGAGCTAGAATGGGTGACATCATCGCTAGAGTGTCGGAGCCATGGAAACTCTTCTAAAAATGTTCTCTTTAAGGGTGCTTTCACACCTGCCCCATTTAGTTCGGTTGAATCGTACTAGAGTTCGTTTTCCCCTTTGGTGCGGGTCGTTTGGTCAGGTGTGAAATCAGCAATCCGACCTTGAACCGACCCAACTGCAAAAAATACTGATCATTTTTGGACTAAACCAGCTTCCGGAGTCATATTTTCGGAAGATGAGCATGTCAGAGTTAAGAAGAATTAATGCACGCCTCCGCTTGAAGTGACAAGCGATGCGCGCCGTCAAAATTTCTGGACGAAAGTAGAAAGTACCAGTTTTTAAAATCGTTGTAACGCTCACAGTTTCTAACCTGATCCACACAAATTACATATGCGCTTGTTCAGACATGCCTTCTGGTGCTGATGGTGAGGTAATCTCACCAATACAACCTATAGTTTAGGTTGCTTGTGCACCTTTTTCTTCCACATTTTCCCTTCCACTTAACTTTCTTTTATTAATGTGCTTTGATTTGAGAACATCCACCTTGTGAGGCTTTCTCTCCTTGTGGACAGTGTTAGTGATGGTTTTCTGCACAACTGTCAGGGCAGCAGTCTTCCACATGATTGTGAATTCTGCTGAACCAGACTGAGAGACCATTTAAAGGCTCAAGAACCCCTTGCATGTGTTTTGGATTAATTAGCAGATTAGAGTGTGACACCTTGAGTCTACAATACTGAACTTTTTCACAATATTCTAATTTTCTGAGATTTTGAATTTGTGGTTTTCATAAGCTGTAAGCCATAGTCATCAAAATTATAACATATAAAGGCTTGAAATATCTCACTTTGCATATAATGAGTCTATGTATGAGTTTCACCTTTTAAGTTGAGTTACTGAAATATATTACATTTTGCACGATATTCTAATTTGAGTTTTTGTACTTCTACTCCTTCCTATCTACTTACGCTCACCTCTTCACACACAAATACAACAAAATACACAAGTGAAATGACAAATGCACACTGCCAGAGACACAGACACAACACACCTACAATACCAGCCTCTCTCAGAAACACACCTCAATTTCTCACCCACTGTCACTCAAAAGGACAACCACTCTGTCACAACAACTGCTCAGTCACTCTCTAATCACTCACTATATCTTACGCTCACTGTCTACTCACTGTCCAACCTACTCAAAAACCCACACAGTTGTGACATATATGATAGTCTACCACACCCTACTGATTTTAGTTTCTACACCTGTGCATCCAACTTCTGTCCCAATTTGCAAAATGAGTTATATTCGTGTGTAATGTGGATGACAGAGCTGTGATGAGTTAGCTAAATGTCTGTAGACTTTAATATGAAACATTATGGTAGCTAGCCTGCAGATGTTGTATCACGTGTTAATCTGGGTGCAAACACATACTTCAGACTGTAGGCTTCACTTGCAGGCAATATGACAGTACAAACTGTTATCAAATCAACTCAATGTCAGATTAATAACGATATACGATAAGAGTAGACAACAATACAATTTTATAAACGAATAAAGAGACTGGAATGTGAAACATCGATGGTATCACAAGTTAATCTGGCAGCTAACAGCGATCACCACACTGCGTTCAACAGATACCTCAGAATGTGTCACTGATGTGCTGTATGTAAGTACAAACACGTAAGAAATGATCATGAAACAAATATGAGACCAACAACTTAAACATTTGGACAATTTATTTACGTTTGCTGTGTTTTGAACACGCATAAACAGGGTCACCTACATATTCACTTCAGGCGATATCGCCGTCGCAACAGCAGCCTCAGGCAGGGAATAACTCCGTTAATGTTGTTTCACACCAGAGCTGCATGTTGCCTGTGTTAAGGACTTGATTTTGGTGAGTCTAAATGATGCAAATTTGAATATCAGCCAGTATTTCTTTTGTACACATCTGCCTCATGTTCGGGAATATCACCAGTTCATTCAACCACCAGTTAATCCGGAACACCAGCGGTACACCACCCAAGTCCTCACCACCTTTTATATTAACACTTCTGAGCTTAACTGATTTTTTTCATATCTGAAATCAAAATATTTGGTAATTACTAGTTAAAGCATTGACATAGTGTATGGTAAGTAACAAAACACACTCACACATTGGGACTGACAGGAAATACAAGAGAGCCACCACAGCCCTGATATTACCAACAAGCTCAGGTATTTTTAATAATTTGGACCCATTTGCTCATTTTACACTTTGAATTGGTTTTTGAGATTTAGATGTCATTAATGCTATTGACAATGTAAATGCTGACAAATTATATTACAAATTAAGATTCAAAATTGGTATTAAGAAAGATGTGTTTTGTTTCATGTACTGATGACTGTCATCGTGATGACTGCAGATGAAAGTATCTATCCAAACTGTGATATTCCACATCAAATTACAGAGGCCCCGGCAAAAAAGTTGTTAATCAAAAACAGTGACATTCCAACGAATCAGCCTCCAATTCCTTCATTCTTATATTTTAAAGCATTTAGTGAGATGGATGTGTTACCAGCGTCACAACAGCCTGAATCATACACCACTGTTAGGAAACATGTAGCATTTACTGCATTGCAGGGTTTACATTTTTAATCGTTTAAGGTTTTTTGTACTGTCAACTGTAAGAAGAACTGACATTTCAGTTCCCCCTAATTAAGAAGCCTGTCTGATTTACCATGAATTTGGAGTTATTCAAGTTTATGTAATAAGCACCTGGACCAGTGTTAAAATGATTCTTTGGAAATCTTACAGGCCACTTAATGAGGATGGACAGAGACATCGCCACATGGGGGCGTCTGTTTTTGATTAAAGAGACATTAAGCTTTGTCACAACTACAGCCTGCATCTACTGTTTAGTGGGATTTTGCTACGGTTTGACTGAGTTTGCAAAGCCATAATTGATGTGTTACATTTTGATTTTCTTGAAGGTAAGAGAGTTACAGTCACCCCAAGGTCCTATTCAGTAGGAATGGGACAACCTGCTCATCTCACAAAATGACAATATATGCAATATGAGGTTCATTAGTTAATGCAAATGGGATGAAATGTAATGAATAAAACTTCAATGAAAACAAAGTCTAACTGCAGAATTATGTTTATTTCTGAGTCACAAATCTTTATAATGTAAACAACAACAACATAACTTATTTTTCACACAGTCCCACTGTTCAGATTGTTAAAATTTCCTTGTTGGATTGTCACTGGTTGGTATTTGGCTAAATGGATGTTGAAAAGATGGTTTATGTCAAAGCAGAAGTGAAACTTAAGAAAACTTTAGCATACAGTTGAAGACTAAAAGTGTAATGGTAAGTCTAAGGTCATGGTGAAGAAACAGGAAAGGTTAGTTTTGGGATAATGTTGATTTTATGTGTTGAGACTATGATCTAGCTGGAGGATGCATGCACCTCCTTATTCAATGCACCACAGATTAACTGTAGGGCTACATATTTAATGGGAATGCTGATTAAGCATTTAAGGACATATCTGCTTCTGTTCCACCTTTTTCTACCTTTCATGCTTTTTAAAAATTTTAAGCTTTATTCAAGAACATATAAGAAATATATGCAGCTTTGATAGTATTACAGCTAAGATGTATGGAAGCAAATAAGAGACATTTTAACAGTATTTGAATTTTAACAGCCACTGAATACTTAATACTGAAATTTAAACACCACTGAATTCATAGCATTGAAATATTTTACTTTGAAAACCATGTATCTGATTGTATTTCTTCTGAAGTCACGTCTTTGAAATTTAAATATGAAATTTCTTGATTTGCAATTTCAAAATCTGAATTTGAATTTCAAGTTTCAGAATTTCAAAATAAAATTCAGGTTGCTCAGATTCAGATTCAGATTCTAAAGTTGCAAGTTGAAAATAGAAACATCCGGGCTACCCAGCCATGACAGGATAAGCAATCGAGCCTGAATGCAATCGAATCGATTTCCGTCCTATCAGCGCGCGGTCTGTGAGTCAGGCATGAAGGTTGAAATCCAGCAATGGCTGCCAGCACGAACGTCGGGGCTCCGGTAAGTAGGCCAGTTTGTGCTTTTTATGTACCATCAAACTCAGGGCTTGACAGAAGCACTGGCCCGGTGGTGGCCGATGAGTATGTTTGGAATCCCGAGCTATAGTTTGGAACCCCAAACTGTCATAAACTATGAGATAAAGAGGGAAACGCGCCTAGCCTTGACTTTGGCTATTTGCTGGGGGGGGGGGTCCCGGCTAATTAAGGCTCGTACTTTACTTTTGTTGTTGTTTGTTGTGCGGTCCGCGGACGTGTACTGGTTATGGTGACAAAAACTAAATTATGCATATTAATGCTAGGGTAACTTAGCCAACAAGTGACACAGAATGAATGTATAGCTAACGTTAGCTAGCCAGATTGACTGTGACGTTGTTGTAGCTAGGAAAACTGAGTGACGTAGCCTTTGACTTGCTGCCAGCAGGCTCCACAGTTAGCTTTAAGAGTGCAAATATTCACAAGCCTACAGTAAGGAGCAGGCTAAATATATACAGTGCTAAAGACAGGTTAGCAATAAGGATGATAAATATGGTAGATATGTTTGTACGGTGTCCAGTCTGATGTGGTTAGCACAGCATGTTCGTGATTATGTCCGTGATATTTCCTTTAATGACGCATTATTGCACATCATGTCCCGTGAGTCAGCTGTGAGCAGCTGAGCTGTGATGATAAAAGTCCAATATGAAATGCTGATAGGGCTCAGTCCGTTTTAGGGCCAGTGCCTTTAAAGGTTGGGCCAGAGGCCAGTACAGAATGAATGTCAAGCCCTGAAACTGCATTTAAATTCTTGGGAGATTAATAGGGGTTATGTTCATTAATGCAGCTGATTTGCTCTTGTTATGTTTCCTTGAAGAGAAGTTAGAAAGGGATAGTCAAAGTAAAGCAGCTATTGTGTTGTGTAAACTAGCTAGCTAAAAATGAATGTTAACCGCAAGGGACGTCTGATTGTTGAGATGAACACTTTGCTTAGGTCAGTGGTTCTCGACTGTTTCGGCTTGTGACCCCTTAAAATGAAGTGATGCCCACATGTTACAGGTGTGCACAATTATGCAAATGCAGTTCAAGCAAATAATGCTTTAGTGAACAGTGTAATGAATTACTCAGAGGTGGCCTAGAGGCTGAAAATGATTCAGTATTTCACAAGGGAAACTGCAACAGTTACAGTAAAGTCAGAAAGAAATAACATGATAATAAAGGTATATATAGGGTGAAACCCTCCGTGCAGTGTGAGGAGCTTCCTTGTCTTTATCTGTGGCCTCTATCTCTGGCCATTTTACTATACCAGCGGGGTATTAATACACATTTTTAATATACATTATATATTTTCTATCCCATAAATCAGATTGCAAAACCCACTGATTAGGTGAGGTCTTCCAGCTGTTTACCTCTTTAGGCTTTGTGCTACTGAACTACTTCCATTCAGTTTGTGGGGATGTTTGTATTTTTGTTCTGTGCCATACTTGTGTTGACAGGGTAATCATGCTGAGATACTTCCATCAGCCAGGCACTTATTGTCCTTATTGTCCCCGTCTGGAAGAGGACATGGTGCAGCCAGCGATGATGTCCCAGTCAGGATATAAGGTTTACTATTTAAACGTAGGCTTTTAATTCCTTGCACATGTTGGATATGATTTGTTAACTTAACAGTGACAGCCTGTGATTAATGATTGTGTAGGGAACAGAGGCAAGGAGGCCAGAATGTGAGGTGAGGCCATCAGCCACCAATACCTTCTCTTCAAATGGAAATGACAAGGTTCAGCATTAGATTCTGTACATTAACTTGATCAGATAATAATGGATGGTTTGATAGTATTCAAGTTTTAACAGACTGTATTATTTCCTACCGGTCCTTTCAGGTATCTTCACTAGGGGAAGAGGGAAGAGGCGTTTTCCTGCAGTGAATGTTGTTCCTGTTAGGAGACCTAAACCACTAGAAGTGGCTTTCCACCTGAAACCAAAACAATATGGACAGCAACAGGGCCAGAGCAAATAGTCCACTTGCAGGCAGGGCTGCGCCGCAGGACTGCTAACTTAGATGAGAGCACAACACATAATGAGGTAAGCAGTTGCTATAGAGGATTTAGGGTAGTTGTACAAAGCAAATGAAGATTTCAATTAATTATTCCTACACCACTCCAATTTGAGATGTGGCAACCATTTACTGCAATTGTTTGTAAGAAAGCTTCTATCCCTTTTAACATAGTCTTTATTAATGTATTGGAAAATGAGAATCTTTTGGCACGGGTTTTAATTCTGCTGACATTAACTCCTTTCAAAAGATTAAGCTTCAATACACCGACGCAAGACTGACATGCTGGTACGATCAGCTTTCATCTTAACAGTTAGCAGCATCCTTTCTAAGGAATTAATGTTTATCCATCATGAACTGTTGGCATTTTTAAACAAAGACTTATTTGCTTACAGTTATGTGATACACTCAAAGTTGTATTTCCAATGTTGGAGACAGTAACTGGTGGCGGGCTGCTTTACAAGGCAGCAGGTAGGCACAACTGTGTGTGTGTGTGTGTGTGTGTGTGTGTGTGTGTGTGTGTGTGTGTGTGTGTGTGTGTGTGTGTGTGTGTGTGTGTGTGTGTGTGTGTGTGTGTGTGTGTATAAAACAGTGAGAGTTTTTTTTTTGACGAA
>CM022492.1:8014769-8059223 GCA_011952105.1 Coreoperca whiteheadi
TTCATACATACATACATACATACATGTTTCCATCACCTGCATACATACATACAAACATACATACATACAGGTTTCTATCGTATACATAAATACATACATACATGCATACATACATACAGACATGTTTCTAGCGAATACATAAATAAAAACATACATACATACATGTTTCCATCGCATGTATGCATGTATACATACATACATACATACATACATTTTACTATCGTATACATACATACATACATACATGTTTCAAGCGAATACATAAATAAAATCATACATACATACATATATACATACATGCAGGTTTTCAGCGTATGCATGTATACATACATACATACATACAGTCATACATACATACATGCAGGTTTCCATCGTATACATAAATGCATACATACATACATGTTTCTAGTGAATACATAAATAAAAACATACATACATACATGTTTCCATCGCATGTATGCATGTATACATACATACATTGTACTATCGTATACATACATACATACATACATACATAAATTCATGTTTCTAGCGAATACATAAATAAATACATACATACATGCAGGTTTTCAGCGTATGCATGTATACATACATACAGGTTTCCATTGTATACATAAATACATACATACATGCAGAATTCCATGGAATGCATACATAAATGCAGAATTCCGTCGCATGCATATATATATGCAGAATTACATTGCATGCATTCATATATACATAGCTGGTTCTGAGACTTACTAACCCGACTAACTCTACTAACACTAACCAGTCTCTGACCAGCACTGCTTCTCATCCAAACATCAGAATAAACCAAATTATCTAAAAATACATATCCAGAACACTGGGATTAGGAAACTAAAACACAAAGTAAATTACAATTCTGTCAAACTCTAAAGTCAAATTATGAATTGGAAGAATACCTCCAGTGTCAGAGACACAAAGCAGAGACGGATCCTGACCAAGTACAGGCTCAGTTTTCACAGTCTGGCCATCGAGAACGGTAGACACAGAAAGAGCTGCTTACCCATAGAGCAAAGGGTGTGTGTTCACTTTAGGACAGGACAGATCGAGACAGACGCACTTCCTCCTTCACTGTCACAAATACATTTCAATAAGAGACCTCTACTTAAATAAATTCAATACATTAATAAAGAACTTTACAGCCATGGCTGAAGTAGAACAAATAAAGCTAATATTAGGAGAAGGACAGACAGCAGCACTGGCTGCGAGATACGTGTGTGTGTGTGTGCCACAGCCTGAGAGACAGCCGGGGAATGTCTGTGTAATGTGTGTATTGCGTCTGACCTCAGTGTGTTTCCCTACTGTCCACCACAGCGACCCTCAGAATGTGTGTGGTTACACAGTGTGTAATATTTTTCTCTATTATTTTTATGCTTATTAGTATCTTCATAAATATGATTTTTAATGTTCATATATGTATTATTATTTATGTTCATCTGCGACGAGTTGGCCACTGTCCAGGGTGTACCCTGCCTAAGGCCCGAAGTTACTGGGATAGGCTCCAGTCACCCGCGACCCCAAAACGGGAACAAGCGGTAGAAAATGACTGACTGACTGATTTATGTTCATCTATTCCTAGCTTTGGCAATATTTTATGATTTACATTTATGCCAATAAAGCAAATTTAAATTTGAATACATATACATATATATATATGTGTGTGTGTGCGTATATAACCTGTGGCCTTGTTACCTTGTTGTTGGAAATGTTACTGTATTTTTAGGGTATAGAGGTGTCAAGGAGTTCAGAGACTGCTTGTTGAAGGACGCCACCTATTATTATTATTATAATAAATGCTTAATTATTCTGGTGAACTTTGCAATTTTCCAGAATCTAAAGGCTATGTAGAGAACTGTGGACTGCTGTCACAAACTATCTACTATGACGCTCTCCACTACCTCGAAGAAGAGAGCTTCCTCAACATCGCCAGTGCTACACACCTCTTCTGTTGCCTCTTGTGTTCCTGCCACGTCTGCAAGATGACCTGGACAGTTTCCGCAGTAGTTGGGCCAATCATGCAATAAGAACAGCAGGCCATATGACCCCTAATCAGCTGTGGGCGCTGGGCCAAATCCATCACCCAATTCCAGGTCCAGATAACAAGGAGGTATGTCCAAATGTACAACTTAAATTCAATGCTGCGGGCTCACAGTCCTAGAAAATGAGAGCTACTGTATGTGAAGACAGGTGTGAAAAGGCCAGATAGGATAAATGAGTAAGGAGTGTACAAATGTTGCAAGCCAAAAGGGCCCACCTTACTGCTGCTGTCTGTCTTTGTCTACCAAAGTAATTAATACTGCATAAAACTGAGGTTTTCTATTTCTGTCATTTATAGGGTATGGATATTCCTCAGATTTAATGTGAGAACGGTGGATTTACTCCTGATGGCCACTCCAGCGTCGTTGTCCCAGAAACCCATTGACTGATGGACAAATGGCAGCTTTAAGAGAGTCTGTTAACCCTAGAGCTGCATCCCAGTCCTTGGCTGTGATATCAACATTGCTGCTGTTTTGTGAGCATGTTCTATCCGCCAGACTGGAGACCACTGAAGGAAGTGGATAAACCCACTTAAATGAATGCCATTACACCCTGAAAAGACACTACACAATGACTAGCTTCCAGTCTAGGGCTTCTACCAACGATTACTGAATGTTTTATGTATTTTCAGTAGTAACAAATGTACCTGAAGATGCCCTCTTATCCAAGTACCAAGACTAATCTTTATGCAGAGATTGTACATCAGTCACTGCACAGCAACAATTATGAACCATTATTTTGCTGAGAGACACAGGACTTTGTCACCCTCAAATGCACACACAAGTAAAGGCACTCATAAAACACACACATACATGTAGTATAACCGTAATGGCAGGCTAGGGGTCACTTTAAATATTAGTAATGTAATTTAACTTTTGTTTTTACCATAATCCCATCTGTTACTCGTAATACTGACACCCCATTTAAAGTTTCAGTGTATAACATTTAGGGGGCTCTATTGGCAGAAATGGAATACAATATTCACAAATGTTTTAAAATAATCACCTGAAAATATGAATTGTTGGCTTTTCGTGACCTTTAGAATAAGCCCGTTATATCTACAGAAGAAGCACACTGTATATAATCGTCCACTCCATGTACATATAACCATTCAATGTTTATTTCTTTGCACTATTTGTTTGGTTTACTACTTACAGAATACTTGACTTGCATATTGATTTTATTTCAAATTCAAATGCCAAAGCATAAACACCCATTCAAACTGAAGTCTGAGAATAACATTCAAGAAAATGATATAACCACCTAAAAGCACATTTAAAAAGGAAATGCAGTGGGATGCGCTGACAGCTGAACTGAAGTTCAAAACACTGCTGAAAATACAGAAATATGAAACAAATTGCCTGAAAAACTACTGAAAGCTCATACGCACTGACTGTACTGCTGAAAAAGTTTAAACAATGGAATAAATGAGAACCTCTGCTTTCTACCAACACATCCACAAGGCCAAATCCTGTTTGGCAAGTGCCAATACAAGCCATGATGTCATTACTAAAGGATGCATAGTCCTTGTAATGCCCTGGGATTCGCAGGGTCTCATAACATGTGGAGGCAGTGGGGAGGCTGCCCTTGACCACCTCAATGGACAGATTATCCCTAGGCAGAATCTCCCACCCGGTCCAGAATTTCACCAGATTGGTCAATTCATTAGGTGATGCTGTGGATTGGGGAAAAAAATGGATTAGATGAAGGCTTACTACAATTAATAAAAGTAAATCAGGAAATATAAATAAGTTTTAGTAGTCAATGAATGCATCATATTTGTTATCTGTAATGTAACTAATTTTTGTAGATAGCTTTTTGTTTTACATATTGAAAAGAGTATCTTTGCACACCTATGTGTAGGACAGGTGTGCTGGAGTTGAGTAGAAAGCAAATCCAAAGAGTAGAGTGGTTGGTAAGACCAGAAATGTAAGATACCAGGTCTTATACCCGATATCATACCTAATCTTACCAATCTGATCCGACCTTTAACCTAAATGCTGTTTTGAATAAAGATGTTTGTAGGTGAAGGGTGTGCGGCTCTCCACTCTTTGGATTTGCTATCGACTCCACTGTGATGCACCTGTCCTACACATACAGGTGTGCAAAGATCCTTTTTTTTTTTTTTAAATAAATGGAACAATTTCTTTAACAAACATTAAAAAGAAACTTGCCACTTACATATAAAAACTTCTAGTGATTAATTTACTTTAATAGCATGTTGGCATGATTTCTAACTCCGTAAACATACAATTGTAAATGAAGTGACGAAGATAACCTGATATGCAGCATTTTGTGTCAACTGAGCAATCATCATCATCATGGTGTTTGACAATATGTCTTAAAAAGGAACAGTTCACCCCAAAAACAAAAAAATACAACATTTTCCTCTTACCTGTAGCGATATTGATCAATCTACATTGTTTTGGTGTGAGCTGCCAAGTATTGGAGATATCAGCCATAGAGATGTCTGTCTTCTTGGAACTATATGGCACTCTGCTCGTGGAGCTCAAAGCGCCAAAAAAGACATTTGAAACACTCAACAGCAATGACAGACCTTGTGAGCAGAATCTTGCCTGAACTTAACATTCTTTTAAAAAAAACAACAAAAAAAAACAACAACAACATGAGATCCTTAGTAAAAACTATTGCTTAAGGAAAAGGCTTTGTGATAAACCTTTGCTGTTATGTCCCTAACAAAATAGACTACAGCCTAATAAAGACATATTTATTCCCAGCGCCAATAGCACCCCCACATTCAATATTCATGTTCTTGCCAAACAACTTCTTTACCTCTTGCCAATAATTGCCAGGGAATATTTCAGCAATGCACACACAGTATATCCAGCCTGTCAAGGCATACTGAATAAATCTAGCAGAGTTCATCTGTTTCGCCAAACCCCCTTTTCTCTCGTCGTGTGTTCCGTTGCACCGTACGTATTAATCTCTCATCGCGGCTGGTGTGATCACATCGCTATATTGTCTCTAGTTCATTTTGAGGTGAACTGTCCCTTTACAATGCGATTCATTTTTCTGTTAGCCATCTATCTTAGACAACCTTAAAGCAAGACTAGGAAGTAACCATAAAGTTTGATAACGGACACAATGATTGATGCTGGATAAAGATATGAAACCTCTGCCAAATAACAGCATTCAAGAAAGGCCTAGATTAAAAATATTCTATTATATAAATAAGAACAAATTGTAAGACGTTACCGCAGGGCTATAATCCACTGCTCCTTCTTCTGGAAATAACATGGCCCTGGTGTCAGGTCGCTGGGACAGGAATGTCCACATTGGTCTCTCTTTAAGACCACGTCTCAACTGCCTTATTTGACGTGTGACACGTCCAATTACCTATCAATGACAGAAGGCGGAACACATTATGTCATTCATTATTCCAAAGCAAGTTCTGGGGATGAGATTAAGTTCTGCAAACATGTCACCGTTTCCTAAATTTCACGCACAGCATGGACCAACAACTTCTCAAAAAGCCATCTGCGGTTATTTTAACAACACAAGGTAACAAAAAGCATAAGTGCATCAAATAAACGAGTCTGATTAAAGCCTCGCACAGTATACAAAGCTAAGGATAGGAAGGGTTTTTTTTGCTTTTGAGCAGAGGTAGAAAGGAAGAAGAGTTAGTGATTGTAGAACTCTATTTGCTCTAACCCGTAGAACTTTCAGGGTCAAGCAAACAAACCGATACAAAAAAGAAATTATTTTTGAAACACGAGACTTCAATAAAATAACCCTTGCTATTGACAGGTGAACTTGCACATAGCTGCAGTCTGTATACCTTAGTTGATGCAAAACCCTGACTTCAGCTTGTCCGTGCAAGTTGAGACGAAGAAGCGACTTACACCCTCTCCAATGGCCGCATCACCTGTAACACAACGCAGGGTTTGATTTAGTAAAAGGCAAAAGCAATACTTCAAGTAGTCCTCAACTACTATGACAATTGTAGCTACCTTTAGGTCTGCGATTCAAGGGTCATGCCCATTCCACATTCGGTTTCATATAAAGGCAGAGGAGTGCAGCGTCCTGTTCAGCAGGGCTTGTTCTAATATCCATGCTGAGAAGTCAGGGATCCTTCCTTTCATGAATGCTGAGAACAGAATCCTGAAACCGAGACATGGCCCTGTAATAAGAGATCAAATTCAAATGTTACCAGTTAAGCTTTCATGTAAAGCTTGCCTGTAACGACAGCAAGCTCTGAAAAATATATTTCACATGTAGATTCAAATGAGGCTTGCTACGGCATACACAAAGTAACATCGACAATTCATACATTAAATTGAGTAGAATATTTGTACTTGCCCCTATACAAATTCATTGTGTCATGTGTTAGCGGTTATCAAATGACAATAACTTACAAGTTAATGGCCATGTTTAATCTTTATAAATAAACTAAACTGATCACACCAAGGACACAGTGTGTCAAAGCAACAAACATTATTGCATATCGAAAATGGTTTGACAACCCCCCTCCTTCTCCCCAGACAGGGACTCCTTAACTGTGAGGGAGTGATCAATTATATAAATAAACAAACATTGTCTTCACCCGCGGCCATTTCCTCTTGAGTAGGGATATGTTTCACTAGGATTTTATTACAAGAAAACTGCTTTTAAAAAAATATATTTTTAAAAAATTAATTCAGAACAGGATGAGAATTAAATATAACTAAATGTTTCTAGAGCAGCAACAGTGTTTACAAGAGCAAAGTCACTATATAAACAGGAATAAAATCTCATGGAAACAAATCTAAAATGTTAGTAATATATATATATACACACACACACACACACACACTGTACCTTTCCCCACATGAAGCAGCATGTGCCTCAATGAAGTCAGTGGGAAACTTTTCCATGCACATAGGACAGCGCTGCTGAACTTGTGCTGAGAAACTGAAGTTATTAAAGATGATCAAAAATCTGACTTCAGTAGGAACCTCTACGTTAAGTCATTACTTTGGGTTTTCCAACAAACTATTTGCCCTAATCAGGAATTGTGATCGTAGGCGATCCATGTTTAATGTTAATAAATATGCTGGAAATGCTCGAATTAATTCATTCATTCTTACATTGTCTCTTCTCATGCTCACCTTTATCCTCCACATTAGCCTGGTTTTCATCTTTGTCAACATCAATGATGCAGTAAGACTTGATGTGTTCCATCAGGAGCTGCAGTGGAAGGTCTCCTCCACACTTCTGGCACGTTGCTTTAGGCATGCCACTGACCACGTCATTGGTCAGATGTAAAGGAGTTTGTTTGGAGTTCCTCTTGAACTGGAGCAATGAAGAGTACATTCACCCTCCTGGGTTGCAGCCTTCAAGATCTTGTATCATCAGGTGCAACAATGGACAGTTTCCAGCTACCCCATCCACCTATAGAAAACATACGAGACATACGTGATCTTTATAGTCAACCACTTAACCATAAACAGTTCACAGTATTATATGGGGACCATTTCGTCAAAGTAAAAGCTGTCACTGTTTTCAATACACACACACACACACACACACACACACACAGTTGTGCCTACCTGCTGCCTTGTAAAGCAGCCCGCCACCAGTTACTGTCTCCAACATTGGAAATACAACTTTGAGTGTATCACATAACTGTAAGCAAATAAGTCTTTGTTTAAAAATGCCAACAGTTCATGATGGATAAACATTAATTCCTTAGAAAGGATGCTGCTAACTGTTAAGATGAAAGCTGATCGTACCAGCATGTCAGTCTTGCGTCGGTGAATTGAAGCTTAATCTTTTGAAAGGAGTTAATGTCAGCAGAATTAAAACCCGTGCCAAAAGATTCTCATTTTCCAATACATTAATAAAGACTATGTTAAAAGGGATAGAAGCTTTCTTACAAACAATTGCAGTAAATGGTTGCCACATCTCAAATTGGAGTGGTGTAGGAATAATTAATTGAAATCTTCATTTGCTTTGTACAACTACCCTAAATCCTCTATAGCAACTGCTTACCTCATTATGTGTTGTGCTCTCATCTAAGTTAGCAGTCCTGCGGCGCAGCCCTGCCTGCAAGTGGACTATTTGCTCTGGCCCTGTTGCTGTTGCTGTCCATATTGTTTTGGTTTCAGGTGGAAAGCCACTTCTAGTGGTTTAGGTCTCCTAACAGGAACAACATTCACTGCAGGAAAACGCCTCTTCCCTCTTCCCCTAGTGAAGATACCTGAAAGGACCGGTAGGAAATAATACAGTCTGTTAAAACTTGAATACTATCAAACCATCCATTATTATCTGATCAAGTTAATGTACAGAATCTAATGCTGAACCTTGTCATTTCCATTTGAAGAGAAGGTATTGGTGGCTGATGGCCTCACCTCACATTCTGGCCTCCTTGCCTCTGTTCCCTACACAATCATTAATCACAGGCTGTCACTGTTAAGTTAACAAATCATATCCAACATGTGCAAGAAATTAAAAGCCTACGTTTAAATAGTAAACCTTATATCCTGACTGGGACATCATCGCTGGCTGCACCATGTCCTCTTCCAGACGGGGACAATAAGGACAATAAGTGCCTGGCTGATGGAAGTATCTCAGCATGATTACCCTGTCAACACAAGTATGGCACAGAACAAAAATACCAACATCCCCACAAACTGAATGGAAGTAGTTCAGTAGCACAAAGCCTAAAGAGGTAAACAGCTGGAAGACCTCACCTAATCAGTGGGTTTTGCAATCTGATTTATGGGATAGAAAATATATAATGTATATTAAAAATGTGTATTAATACCCCGCTGGACTAGTAAAATGGCCAGAGATAGAGGCCACAGATAAAGACAAGGAAGCTCCTCACACTGCACGGAGGGTTTCACCCTATATATACCTTTATTATCATGTTATTTCTTTCTGACTTTACTGTAACTGTTGCAGTTTCTCTTGTGAAATACTGAATCATTTTCAGCCTCTAGACCGCCTCTGAGTAATTCATTACACTGTTCACTAAAGCATTATTTGCTTGAACTGCATTTGCATAATTGTGCACACCTGTAACATGTGGGCATCACTTCATTTTAAGGGGTCACAAGCCGAAACAGTCGAGAACCACTGACCTAAGCAAAGTGTTCATCTCAACAATCAGACGTCCCTTGCGGTTAACATTCATTTTTAGCTAGCTAGTTTACACAACACAATAGCTGCTTTACTTTGACTATCCCTTTCTAACTTCTCTTCAAGGAAACATAACAAGAGCAAATCAGCTGCATTAATGAACATAACCCCTATTAATCTCCCAAGAATTTAAATGCAGTTTCAGGGCTTGACATTCATTCTGTACTGGCCTCTGGCCCAACCTTTAAAGGCACTGGCCCTAAAACGGACTGAGCCCTATCAGCATTTCATATTGGACTTTTATCATCACAGCTCAGCTGCTCACAGCTGACTCACGGGACATGATGTGCAATAATGCCTCATTAAAGGAAATATCACGGACATAATCACGAACATGCTGTGCTAACCACATCAGACTGGACACCGTACAAACATATCTACCATATTTATCATCCTTATTGCTAACCTGTCTTTAGCACTGTATATATTTAGCCTGCTCCTTACTGTAGGCTTGTGAATATTTGCACTCTTAAAGCTAACTGTGGAGCCTGCTGGCAGCAAGTCAAAGGCTACGTCACTCAGTTTTCCTAGCTACAACAACGTCACAGTCAATCTGGCTAGCTAACGTTAGCTATACATTCATTCTGTGTCACTTGTTGGCTAAGTTACCCTAGCATTAATATGCATAATTTAGTTTTTGTCACCATAACCAGTACACGTCCGCGGACCGCACAACAAACAACAACAAAAGTAAAGTACGAGCCTTAATTAGCCGGGACCCCCCCCCCCCAGCAAATAGCCAAAGTCAAGGCTAGGCGCGTTTCCCTCTTTATCTCATAGTTTATGACAGTTTGGGGTTCCAAACTATAGCTCGGGATTCCAAACATACTCATCGGCCACCACCGGGCCAGTGCTTCTGTCAAGCTCTGAGTTTGATGGTACATAAAAAGCACAAACTGGCCTACTTACCGGAGCCCCGACGTTCACGCTGGCACCCATTGCTGAGTTTCAACCTTCATGCCTGCCTCACAGACCGCGCGCTGATAGGACGGAAATCGATTCGATTGCATTCAGGCTCGATTGCTTATCCTGTCATGGCTGGGTAGCCCGGATGTTTCTATTTTCAACTTGCAACTTTAGAATCTGAATCTGAGAAACCTGAATATTTTATTTTCAAAACTTATGAAAATTGATTTTTCGGATCAGAATTTATGAACACTGAAAAAATATATTCAAATTCAGATTTTGAAATTGCAAATCAAGAAATTTCATATTTTAATTTCAAAGACGTGACTTCAGAAGAAATAAATTCAGATACATGGTTTTCAAAGAGAAATATTTCAATGCTATAAAGTCAGTGGTGTTTCAATTTCAGTATTAAGTATTCAGTGCCTGTTAAAATTTAAATACTTATGTCTCTTATTTAGTTAATTTCTGGAACCAGGGGTGCCTGGAATAGCCCCTCCCACTTTTCGACTCTACAATGACCAAAAAAAGTTGTCAGAATGCTCCTGTGTCATCCTCAGAGGCTAGCAGCAGAGAAACATTAACTCCTATCAACTAGTGCTGTTTACCAGTCAGGCAGGATCTGCTACTGAGACCATCTACTACAGACAAATACAGTCTCAATAATGCTCGCCAAGAGAACTATCGCCTGAAAGAGAATTTAGACAGCCTTTCGTGGTAAATCAACAGATTACTGGATGATAAAGAGAAGTTATGCACAAATTATGAGGCCACCTCAAGAAATGTATCCGATACCAGCTGAACTGGGTGCATTTCAACCACCACATGAGCCAGATGTGCAACTTACTGGCAGCACGATTGAGGGATGAAAAAAACTAACTCAAAGCCTGGGAGGCAAAATTCAACGCTCTGAAGGAGAAGTTCAGGAAGGAGCTGGCCAAGAAAGAACAGAGCTGTGAGATGAGCGTAAAACAGGAGTTTGTACGTTCCTCCTGTAGACTGTACATAAAAAGTTCCTCCCTGTGTCGGCGTGGGTTTTCTCCTGGTGCCCCATTTCCACGGTCCACAGACAAGCACGTCAGGCTCATTAGAAACTCTAAATTGTCCCCAAATACATAAAAAAGAATTAATTCAAAATCAAATACAATCAAACATAATTTCAATCATATTTCTGCATGTGTCTGCCTCTCTGAATAAAGATGTACAGTATACATTCAATTGTATGAAATTATGGTTGTTATAAAGTACATGTGCTGGTGTCTGTCATCAAATATTGCAAGTGCATTTACTACACTTTTGAGGTACTTGTAATCTTGTTTTCTTTTCATGCCACTTTCTACTTCTACTCCACTACATCTTAGAGGGAAATGTTGTGCTTTTTATTGCACTACATTTATTTGACAGCTTAAGTTATTAAAGGCCAACCTCAGAAAGAGGGCATCCCTGGAAAAAAGATGAAATTACTAAATTAAAGAGACATTGTCGTGTAGAAATTAAGAAAATGGAGAAAGTCTATATTAAGTGTCCTCCATAACATTTTCATTTGAAATTACATGAAAAAGTTGCAATTGCAACTCTAGGCTTGGAGACTGACCGATCGACCTTCGTCCTTCCTTGTTAGATCCTGGCCCGTTTGCTTCACTTTGTTGACCTGAACTCATCACAACACTGCAGCTTTAAACTCAGGATATATTTTAATGTATTCATTCGGTGCTGGTGAGAAAAGTGTTTTTGACTGACCTTTTTAACTGGTGTCCAGATTCTTTTTTAAATGGTGCAATTTGGTGCATTCTGGCCATGACTTTTATTCCTGGGAAAGGCATCAATTTAAGCACTCTACAAGTGATGAAGGAGTCCTATTTCTTTTTCTTACTCAACACAAAACTTGTACTTGTTTTAACTATCCAACTATATTTTAAAATAAAAAACACAAATATTTGTACTTATGATTGTTAGGATATTATCGATACTACTATTCTTATTGATACTCTTATCGGTTCTTTTTCATTACTAAATAATTGCATTTAAAAAAAAATCTTTAAATCTTTAATCTCTAAAAAAAGAATAAATTCAGAACAGGATTAGAACTTAATATTTTTGTTTCAAGTGCAGCAACAGTAAAGTTTCTAACAGCAAAGTCACTACATAAACTCAACAATATTTCAGTGGAAAAAGATCTAATATAACCCTCCTGTCCTCAGCCCCCCCCCCCACACACAGAGCAGAATAACTTACACAAAACCATTATAAATTACAGATAAAACTACCGGTGACATCGATGCAATTGTCAGTAGACCGCACATGAGAGATAGAGCGACGGGAGATTATCCACTAGTTAATCGATCGCGTGTTTTTGGTCAAGCACTACCGGTCAGCCCGGTATATTTAAAATTCATACCATAGTACAAATTCATGGTGTACTTTCTATACCATTTATACCGTCCACTGCCAAGCTGTATTTTTTTCAGTGCAAACACATAAAGCGTTGTTTAACGTTGTTAAAATCACTATCGGTTCCATTTCGATTAGCAAGTGCTGTAGCAGTTATCATCATCTTATAATATGGATAGAAAACCCTAAGAACACATTTCACTATCTCAAAAAGGCTTAAATATAAAAACAATGAGATAATGCATTGAGTTACTAGCTAGTGGCTAGAGGCTAGTGGAACAGCAGCTAGCCAGGATTTGACATCGGGACGTCACCACTTCAGACCTACAGTATTAGCTTCAGTCAACTAATTGTATTATGCCTTCAGAGAAGCTCATCTTCTCAAAAATGCTTACAACCCTAATCTGGCAATAAGACTGAGTAAGAAAAGTCAGACAAAGAGACACAGTCAGACAAGCAGACGGTTTCCATCCATATTGCATACGCCACAGTCTGCGGCCCTGTCAGCTCCTCTCATAACCATTAGTGGATGAAGTCATGGCCCTGTGCTAATTGTCAGTGACAGAGTAGTGCGGGAGGGTAATGGGCACAGAAAGGGGGTTCGAGAGAGAAAGACAGAGGCAGACTGATGGCAGACAGACCTCATGGGAAAACACCTGTCTGCAGTCAGTCACACTACTCTCTTAAGGAGCACCAATTTCATTTTCTTTCCTCTAATTAAAGGATGTGTGATGAGAGCGTCAGTCACTGGACTGTTACTTATTAGAGAGAGAGGGGGGTTTAATGAGCTAAATTTGCAAGTGGGACAGGTTACTAAATTAAACATTTAATAGAATATAAGGACAATAATTGTAAGAACTTGGATATATGAGCTGTTGTATAGGCTGAGATTTAAGACACTGTATCCTAAAGTCTTTCAAGCTTCGTAAGGTAAATCATGAGGTGCAGGTTTCATTATGCATAATGCAGGCATGCAAAGGTGGATAAGGTGAGAAATATGTGAGTAGAGAAAACACAGACCCGCTAGGGGGGTCCAGGGGTATGCTTGCCTGGAGATATTTTATTATTATTTTATTATTTTATCTATTATTATTTTTCTGGCCATGATCGTTTAATAAAATGTAAAAAGTGTTCATTCTTACCCTGTTCTCCCCTTTAGTATAATTAATAAGAACGATTTAGAATAAACTCAAAGAAAAGTTACAATTAATCACTGATCTAGGATGTCAATACCCCAAATGTAATACTGACAGACAACACTCAAATCATTATTTAAAACAAACTAAAAAAAGCCAGCTGCCTTGTTAACTTATCTGGTCTATCCGTTTGCTATCGTATCCAACATGTTGAATGCGGGATAGGCAAGTTAGTGTAAAACACTAGTGGCAAAAATAAATTCCTTAAAACTCAGTTTTTGCCCGTTTTCTTCTGCTTTTGATAAGAGCTAGCTCATGCATGCATTATATGTTACACACATAATGTGTGTTATTCATCGTTGCTGCAAGGAGAGATTGTGACTTGGTGTATTCTGTTGAGGGGTAACGTTACATCTTGCTAACACAAAGCAAGTCACAGCGCATGCACAGAACAATGCACGCACAGCCGCTTTGAGTAGGCAGGCTCCGGAAGGGGTTGCGTCTACAAGATCATCAGTCGGACAGTTTTGGAATAGCCTCATATTACAAAATTATTGTACAAGAATTTAGCCAAATATATTATCTTCTCTCGCACAAACTCTGTTCAGCATTGAGCGAAAGAGCTTGGAAAAACGATAGCTGTGGCTCACGTGTCATGATTAACATAGCCTACAAGAAGGATGATTGGCTCAACACGTTAGAAGAGATGCGTAAACACCGTAGATACAGACATACTGTATGTGGGGAAGTGAATTTAAATCAGACAGCATAGACTAAAACAAACTACTAATTGTAAGCATCACAAAATGGTCAGATTATCATACATTATGGCACTTTTGGCATTATTGATCGTACATCGTACAGAGGGTGAAATTATGGTACAAATACAATAATTATCGTACATCTGGCAACGCTGCCACCACGTGCCACAGCACCAAGTATAAATAAAAAAGGTTTGTGTTAATGTTAATCAGCAGTGGCGAAATTAATAAAATGATACATTTGTATTGTAATATTGACATATATTGATATACTGTGTAGTCAATATTCTGGAACATTTATTGAGAAAATGTTTCGATTTTATAAGCTATAAGATGATTAAATCCAAATTAGTTACATTAAAGCAAAATCCACATAATCATCATCATAATTTGTTATAACTCTAACATAACTGTATGGAAAAATCTCTGACAGTTGATAAAAATATCATCTATGGCTATATATTGTCATATTGCCAACCCTTCTATGTGTATATATATAGTGTTATATGTTATATAAAATATCCCATGGAAATAAAATCTGATTTTAACATAATTATATAGAGAGGCAAAGTTAATCCTAATAAAGCCCCTCTATCGTTGCTGGTGACTGACTGATGAGCCCCATCACAGTTGGTCGGTGGCGATCAATAAGTAATGCTAAGTCAACAGTCACACGTTCAGAAGCCACCCACTGGTCTGTCCTAGCACAGCCCATCCCAACCAATATGAAATTTTAATCATCCTCAGTATTAATATTTAAAAAGGTTTTCTAAACACTGAGGACTTGTTAGCATTCCGAGCATGGTTCATCCTCAGTGACATTATTTGACCTCAGTGTTGACAGGGAAAGCGACAAAAGTCACCACCCTGAGCTCACCAGCTGGCAGCCCACACCAGACAGGCAGTGATATTGCATATTGTTACCGCTGGGCTGACTGCAGTAGATGTGATTTTGGCATTGTTCGATAGACATGGTGTCCAGATTGTGGTGCAAAGCGTCCCCGCAACTTTTTCAAAAATGGTGCGATTTGGTGCATTCTGGCCATGATTTTTATGCCATGATTTAAAGGCACTAATTTATGCATGAAAAGTAAAGAATAAAACATTTTACCTTAAAAAAGCACGCTACTAGTGATGAAGGAGTCCTATTTCTTACCTTACTCAACAAAAAACTTGTACTTATTTTAACTATCCAACTATATTTTAGAATAGAAATAACACAAATATCTGTACTTATGATCTTCATACATTTCAATGGCGATCAGAATCTACTAGGAACGGGTATGGTTAGGATCAATGCAACTATTCTTATTGATACTCTTATCAGTTATTTTTCATTACTAAATAATTGTTTTCTTTTTAAAAATAAATCTTTATTCTTTAAATGTTTAATCTTACAAAATAATAAATTCAGAACAGGATTAGAATTGTATATATTTTAAAATAACTCGTTTTTATATGTTTTTATTGTTGGCAAAAAGTTCTTCAATAAAACAAGTCATTTTGATCATTTATATTCTATTATTATAATAATAATAAACATTTTGCATGTGTCCCTGAATGTCATTGTGGGGTAACTCCCCCTTTAAGAAACTGCTGATGCACATGTGTGCCGCCATGTATGCTGAGATACAGTGCAAAGTGTGGCATTTCCTGGGACTGATGCGGTGGTGGCTGAGCACCCAGGCTGCCACCCACAGCGACAGGGTGACGCTCGCCATAAAGTTTTATATTACACATATATACATATTTATTCATCTTGCAGGAAGAAAAATGTCTGGGGTTTCTTTTTTTCCTGCAACATTCCTGCAGCTGAAGTCCTGCCTCACATCCAGATCACATGGATGTGAGGGAGGACTTTCTGTCTCGGGTGTCTCTCTCTCTAGTTTGGCGGCGAAGGTTTTCCCCGGGCGCTCCGGTTCCCTCCTGCATTCCTCGGAACCACGCAGTACATTGGGCACGCCACAATCATAAATTGGTTTCATGATTCAGTAATCAAATAATTCAATAATCAAAAATAAATGCAATAACAATCAATAAAACAATTCAAATTAAAGGTCTGCTTCTCTCGCTCGTCATTTGCAATCCGAGCTGTAAATATCCAACTCAGGCTGATGGTCTGCCGGTTCACTTTCACACAGGTCAAACGTTGTGTGTACAGATTATAAAAATTCAAGATGTAAAAATCAACATCGGCAGATTTCTCATTCAGTAAAAATTAAAGCTGCAATAGCATTGTACAATATGTATGGGATCATTGTGCATAATGAGTACTTTACAGTAAATATATGTTTCTGATAATAACGTTATACATTGGAGAGAATATTTCTTTTCTGAGTACTTCCTCCACCCCTGTAATATGCAACCCATTGTTCTTCAGATATTATTCATAGTTGTTTATCCTATAAACAGTGAGCATCAACTTCACGTGTTCTGTGAGTGCGGAAACAAAATTGTAATGTTTCTTTAATAAGCTGCGCCTAATGTTTATGTTGTATCTCTGTATGGTGAGTTTCACATTAAAAAAACAAAAACAAAAACCAAACGTGATTGATAATGAATTCTAAAATACAACAACGCTGTTAGAGATTAAACCAGTGGTTCCCAACCGTTTGGCCTGTGGCCCCTTAGCAAAACAAAAATCAGTGTCTGGTTGGGATCTGACTTTGTGTGACACAATGTGGAACGTATGTGTGAGGTAGGCTAGTCACATGATTTCAGCTTCAAAGAATGTTAAGTCTGAAATGTACAAAAAACCAAAACAAACCCAGATTTAATAAAAAAACAGTTTGAGTCGAAGTTGGTGATGAGTGGAAACAAATTAGAAATGAAAATGGTCAGACGTTGCTCAGGAAAACAAGTTCCTGAGAATGGAAGAGAGAATGCAGATTGAGTCAATCATTGTCGATTCAAACTAAGTAACACCCACTATATTGTAGATGCTCCCAAAAATGCATTTCTCATAATGGGAGTCAACACCCCATGACTTCGCAGAATGACTCACTAGACATGAATAGACAAACAATTATGATGTTTTTAGCTTTTGTGACTGAAGAATTAGTCTGCACCCTCTATTTGAGGTTTTTTTCTAAACATCAGCAGTTGGTTTCAAGTTAGCAGTGTTTCATTTTAAGATCCTTACCTAGGAGCATTCCCATCAGGCTATACGAAATATGTTTTCTTACACTTAATAAATATGAACCGTTTCTACACCGTTTGTTTACTAACATCTGAAGTGCATTCGCCTTGAGAACTGTTTGCTCCTGGTGAATTCGGCCATCAGAGCTGCACATGCATAGCTGCCAGCTGTATCGGATGACATGCCTATTGTTAATGAGATTATACCTGCGCTTGTACAGCTTCTGCCCGCTACTCCCATGTAATAATGCTACGTGGGCACAGTTACATCCACTGTGAGGCTTTGCATCTTCACAACACCTTTATGTCTTTTGTCCTGAAGATGCCAAACATATATTCTACACACAAAGCTGATCTGTGACATATGAATTTTCCCACATTTCAATACACAGTATGTTTGTTTTAGAGGAATGAGCTGATCACTTAGTGGCCAGCCAATCAGTGGTGATGATATTGTTGTCGACAGGTGGGCTGGGTCTGTCTATTCATCCAAGCCCCTCCCTCTGCTGTGTGGGTGTGGTGGGCCATCTGGAATTACAGTGTGTTCGGGGGGTTACTGGGCAGGAGAATGAGCGATGGATCATGCAGGCACTCTCTCATTGATCATACATATGATACAGCACCTTCACATGACTGTTTGGAGTTGGCTGCAGTGGTGTCAACGGGGGCTGGCTGAGGAGGCAGAACTGGTGGCTCAAGACAGAAATGAGGAAGAAAGTTGGGGAGCTATGGATGTTCAGTGGCTGGTGTTTAAATTATTCATGTGTTAAAGGTTCTCAGAGGGGAGAAAAAAAGCTGTAACAGGCGTTTTTCTGTGGAGCAGCCATGGAAGCAATTGGTGAAACTTCATTTCCAGATGACTATGGAAGTCGAAGCTTGTGTCCAGACCCTCACACAGGCGCTGCAGTGGTCCCAGGCTGGGCCTACCTCCACAAACCCATCATCGTGATGGTGATGGGATCTCTGATGTCTGCTGCAGGCGGACTCCTCTTCCTGCTCCACTCACTGGAGGTGACTGAAGCATCCCGCTCTGCAGCCTCAGCCTGCCTCTCCATAGGGCTTGTGTTTGTCGTGATGGGGCTGGTTTGGGTCCCCATACTGAAAGAGAAGCAGAGGCGGAAACGGTACAGCCGCGAGGCTTGAATAGAAGCTGGAAATGACTGCGTGAAAGTGGAAACACTATTTTTGGCAGTGATGATGATGATGCAGCTGTTTTCTCTGGGACATTCCTCTGGTGTTTGGTGGGCTGGTTATCCACGATATGTTTATCTACGCGGGGGCTATCATTATCTTCCTTAGCCTGATCTGGTGGGTGTTCTGGTACTCCGGGAACATCGACGTGCCCCCCGAGGAGCTGGAGGACGACGTGGGCCTGATCAAGCTGAAGAACCGTGGACTCAGCCGGGTGGTGAGGCGTGTGTCCGACCGCTTCTCCAGCAGGATCAGGAACTCTTTCCGAAAGAACCGCAGCTCCATCAGAGAGGGCCCTGCGGGCAACAACAGACCTTCAAATACTGGCACAGATGTGTCGCTCTCCACTATCTACGACAGCACCATTGCCGCCTCATCCAAAGAACCAGTGAGAGAGACATTGTCAATATGAAGTAACCCATTGCAGACTGTAATGACACCAAGAGACGCTGAACTTGGATCTTTATATTTGTTTCCTATGCTCGTCAGTTCATTCTGTTGAAAGGCATTTTGTGTTTGCTCTGCTAACATGCACTAGTAATGATTAGACAACACTGAAGTCTCGTCTAGATAAGATCCACGTGTTCTTCTCTAGCTGATAAGATGTAAACTTTGCTCACTATAACACAATGTTGCAAATGGCTCTGATTTTAAACCACAGCATTCACTTCAGTCACTATTTTGTTATCAGTCATGTTTGGTTGATTCACAGATTTGACTTATCATATCTATAAAGGTGACTTTAAGCTTCATAATATCTATTGTATCACCTGTCTAATGGATGAAGTACACCTAAACATGTTGGTAATTTTAAGGATGTTTGTATTTTATTTCACTAAATACTTTCTATTCAAAATTTAAAACCGTCCCCTCACCTGATTCACACAAAACCAACATCTGGTGGTTTTGTAAACGTAAGGAAGCTCAGAGCGTCTGGTTTTGCATCACAAAACTGTCACAATCTGTCATGTTAAGTCAAAAAAATTCAACCATAAGATGCCACCTGTCTCCAACTTCACTGAAAAGTCCCTGGAGGTTTCAAGTCTCACTATGTTTATTTGGAATGTATTTGAATATTAGACCATGATTGGCTTTCACAATATTTGTGATACCCACGCACCAATCTTTATCCAAGGGATGTAACCATAAGAGAAACACAGTTTTAGTAAGAGGGTCTGTAAGTATTTGATGAAAACACTCCTCCAGTTTATGTTGCTATGCTTGTGTATAGTAAAAAATCCCACAGATGTCTGTGTTTAGGGCCATAGCAACACCACCTCCCTAAGAAATATTTCACTAGCCACCAAACAAAGCTGTAAAATGTTGTGATTGTTTATCTTTTTATTTAGTAATTTAACTGTTGGTTGTTGGTTTAAAGGCTATTTCATAGCCATAATACCAAATTCCTTTATGAGATAAATGTACTGGACTCTCTAAAACTTATCTTGCTCTCTACCCATGCACTGTTGCTAACACAGGATACAAACACTAGTAGTAGTGTTGTACACAAATTATTCTATATCAACCAGTGTGAAATTAAGAGTTATGTTGTCAGGGTTTTATGTGCTGTGGAGTTCCTGTTTTATTTTGAAAATGTCGGTTCTGTTAGTTCCTGTTATATTTTTAAATTTTTCCGTACTCTGCTTTTCTACAAAAGAGACAATAAATCAGCACTCATCATCCTGCCACCTGTGTCTACAGTATCACGGTTTGCCAAACCGTGACATATGTTCGTCTTTCTCTGGTTTAGCCAAAGCTTTAACTTTAGGAGCAGTTTGTATAGCTGAAATCAAATACACTGTTTCAATAGGCTCCAAAGGCCCAGAGCAACAACAGTTCACGTTTACAGACAGTGCTTTAAATATATAATCTCTTGACATATGAACATAGACAGAATTAACCATAGAAATGTAAAGCACTAGTATGAAAATATCAGCTTGCAGGCTAAAAGTTCTCAATCATTGTTCAGAGACTTTTCAAAATAAACTCTTCTCAGTTCCAAGTGTCCGAACTGTAGCATCCAAGTGATACAGAGTTGTCTGAATCACAGACAGCCTCTTACTCCAGCGGTGGTTTGACAATATCTTCTTTCTTTATGAAACCTCTAAGAAAACTGCAACACACACATACACAGACACTAAAACCCCAGATTAGATATGATTAGACTGATCAGAGTGCAGATTTGAGCAGACTGTAACGGATTATTCAGGTCATCTGATTACCACTGATCTGGTCATGTGATACCCATAACTCATATGAATATGTATATGAACATGTACTGCAGACTATACTATGAACATCAAAATAAGACTAATTATTATTAGAATTTAAACTTTTTGTCTTACTATTTTTGAATTTTTTTTTCATTGATGTACATTTATTGACGTTTATTATTTTGGTATGTTGTGATATATTTTGAAATACATTGCTCATTTGAATTATGTAATGGCAATTTTTAAGAGGACTCCAGGAAGACTGCCATTAAATGGGCAGCTAATTAGGATCCTAATAAAACAATAAAATAATAACTCGTTGGCTTTGTCTGAATTAGTTGTAGGGAAGTGGGGATGTCACACATACTGTAGCTGTCCTCTAATCCAAAGTGTTTTGTTCTGCACATCATCTCTTCGTACTGACCACACACTGCAAGACTCTGCAGGAATGGAGGCTCTTTCTGAGCATACAGTGGGATGTGTTTACGCATGAGTCAGTTAACCTGTGACTCTCTTGTGTTCAGGATTTGCTACCACGCCACCAGTACCTTCCAGCCTCTCCATGATCTACACCCCAACATAGAGCCAAGAAATCATTACTGCTCACCTCTGCCTCCAGAGTCTTGCATTTTGGGTCCAGCTGCTAGAAGCCCATTGTTTCCTTTAACTCCAGTTGCTAACTGGCTTTTGCACATGAATGTGGTACTTCAGTTGGATTGGCCTTGTTTGATACCTAGCAGATGTCCACATTTCAGAGCCTGCACATTAATCTGTGAGCTCCATTCAGATGTAATATGATTATTAACCTCTGATTAAGGAAAACATTTGTCATGAATTCATTTCTGGCATCATAGAAATAAGAAGTAAATTACCAGCAGAGCTGCAGACTTCACACTTGACATAAACTTGTTGCAAACTTAATGTCTGATTTGTCTGAGGACTTGTCTTGAGACTTAACTGGTTTAAGCCTTCATTTGGCTCCCTGCCACTCACTGTCTGTGCATTATGTATGTATCAGCATGTATGCTGATGTCTATCAAGAACAGAGCTTTAAACAGTAAAACTTAGGCAGTAGTAGTCAGCTGACACGTGAATATTGATGTTTTGGTATCATATTGTTGTTTTTATTCATTTTAGTATTAACTTATATAGTGGCATGTACCTTCTAGCTGTGTATTGTCTTGGTGTTGTATTTTTTTATGTATATAAGTTCAATATATTATAAATGAGGGCTAATTATAGGGAGAAGGAAGGCAAATTCACATGTGCTGGCAATTGCATTTCCCAGCTGCCATTAATGACATTAATGACACGTGCAGCTTTTCTGGGAACACAATCATCGGTTTCCTCCTCCTGCTCCTTTTTGGTGAGTGACTTCAGACTCTCTGCTTCAGTCATTTCTAGTACCCAAGTAAAACCTGTGAAAGCTGTTTTTATTTTAGTCCCTGGTCCAGGTTTTTGAGAGGTTCCTTGGTAATAAAAATCATATATACAACCTTTGTGCTTTGTGTCCCTCAGGAATACACTACACACAAATGCAAATGACAGAGATCCAGCAGGAAGTGCGGTCTCTCAGAAGGCAGATGAACACGTTTGCTCCTCGGGCAGACATACCAACACCAAACTTTGCCTTAGAATCACAATGTAAGTCATCATCTTCATCCATCTGTCTCATCATGATCCATACAGTTGCGTTATTGTGGAACTAGTCTGGAGTTTGATTTCTAACTTTGTATGTGTGTCCTTGATTTGTGTGCATGCAGGTGCCAGAGTTGTACGTCATTTGTCTTCAGACACGTATTGGCCCCAAGAAAGCATTGGGATTGTTTGGTAACAAATATTCTGCTGGCGGTTTTCACCCGAAACACAGCGACGAGTGATCCGGGTAGGAATTACACAGCCGCAGTCATAGATTGTTTTACAATGGATTGTAATTACACTTTTGCAACTTCTGTTATTTAATGTGAAGTAACACGGAGAAACAGTTGTAGGTTATGAACCGTGGAGACTAAAATGTTTCATTTGCTCTCCTCAGGGCCATTTATCATTACATCCAGGAGAATGCTGGCCCTTTTCAGGCAACCGAGGGCATTTATCCATCTCCCTTTCCCACCAAGTCTCCATCACTCACGTGACACTCGGCCACATAACAAAAAGCCAGTCCCCCTATGGCCACATCACAAGTGCACCGAGGGAATTTTCTATGTTTGCAAGTCCCACATTTTCTGTCATTATCCTAGATATGTCCTGCGTACTTGTCGTCGTTCACAGTCCGCAACAAAAGGTTGAAGTGATCTCTCTCTTTTTGATCTCCAGGGAATGAGGACCAGGGGTGAGGAAGGCACCTATTTGGGAACGCTGGTTTATGATCCTGATGGCGCAGCATACCAGACCTTTGAACTGCCTGTGAGTATGATATAAGTGATACAGTATAGCTCTCACAAACATGCATTTTTTCATTGCACTATATTTGGCTTTGTATGGGACAATAAGCAGCTATTGTGTTCTTCTGGGAATGAAACGTCTTCCTGCCATATTAACTGTGGTTAAACTAACTTTTGCATAGAGGTGGAGCTCCTATTAAAACTAGATGCAAAACACCATGTGATGCCAGGTGCATCAAAATATCATCTCTATCTCTGATGTCCTATCCTTTCATTTCTCTGTCACAATGCCGGACTACCTTTATCCATTTCTCCCACGTGTCTCTTACCAGAATCCAGACAAAGGGGTCTTCAGATATGTGAAGCTACAGATAGAGAACAACTGGGGAGACAGACAACACCTGCCTGTACAGCTTCAGGGTCCACAGTAAACGTCCCGCCTAGCACCACTGTCACTTAGCTTGGAGAGAAGTCTACAGAAGGGAGACTGGAGGACCTTATGACATGTTTCCATTGTCATCATGATCAGTATTACCAAGGCAAGTATTTTCAGGGCCCATATTTATAAATGTATCATATCTATAGGAGCGGGGGGGCTGTGCATCAGTGTTTGCAGGCACTGGTTTATTTTTGCTTGATAAATATGGGTCCTGATCCGTGAAGGTAAATCAATGTCCAAACAAATTAATTAGGTTCAATTTGCCATTGTGTAATAGAATTTGAAGTCACTAAAATAAGAGCCAAAATAAATGAGTTTCATTTTTAAAAACAGGAGGTTCACAGGCTTTCATTCTAAACCTTCATTATGATGAATAGTATGTGCATCTCCATTTATTTAAATGTCTTTGACATGAGATGTCTTGTGGTTGATTTACCTTCACTCTTCAGGCGGCATGGTGGCTGCAGGGTTAACACTTCTGCTCTCCCCATGTCAGCATGGGTTTCCTCCAGGTGCTCTGGTTTCCTCCCACAGCCCATACATGCCAGACTGGTGTGTTTGGGTTTGAATTACATTTGAATTTGGCTTATATAACAATAAAGATATTGAACTGAAACTATTTTGCCCTGTGTGTATTATTCAATAATAAATGTGCTCGTCATTCACCCATCTTTCAAAAGCACATACTGGTCATGTGACAAATCTAACCACTACATCATTGGGAATCGCTATTGTCACAGTAAAAAATCTATGAAAGTAAAACTATCTGACAACAGGAGAAAAGCAAAAACTGGAAAAATGACTTGAAAAATAAACACAAATGTGTTTGTTTTTTTCTATCCCATTTATCATCTGGCGAGTGTTTTTCGCAACCTCTTGGTGGCCAAGAGGACCCTCCTGACCCTTCGCTTGTGAACCACTGTAATAAGGGAATATTTTGGCCAGCAGCAGGAGTTACGACATTGTAATGAGCTTTTATAACCACTTGAAAATTGCACCCCTGAGCTGATGTCGCTGAACCCACTTTCAAATTGCCTTAATGGGCTGCTGGCAACTTTTAGTCTTATACCTGTTCTTAAGTCATGACATTGCATTTCGAATATTGAAATCATACATGTGGATGAAAGTAGTAGCATAAGCAGTCGCACTAATACTAAAAGATATTCAACAAATCAATCTAAGAATATTTTAACTGTATAAAATTTACTTTTAAGGGCATCTTTATATACAGACATGAAGAAGAGTTTTTCTCGTAACTATTTTCTCAAGATTAGGAGGACATGAAGTTAATTGGTGTGAGTGAAGAGGATGCAGAGGACAGGGTTAGATGGAGGCGCATGATTCGCTGTGGCGACCCCTGAAAGGGAGCAGCCGAAAGGAAAAGAAGATCTCGCTCGTCGTGATGACCTCACCTGCACCTGCCCATTGTTTGTTTTGTTTGCTTTGCTAGTTTTCAGCACACAACATACTTCACTCATCCATGCACATTACTGATTTCTACATAATATTGCTTATTTATGTAAATAGTTTCAGAATTTCTTTTCACTCCCTCCTTCTTTGTCTGAACCGTGAGCCAGTTCATAACATCATTCAAAATAATTACTTTTATGAGAGTGAATAAACTTTCATTCAGAAATGTTAATGTTGGCTGGCTGTAAAATAAGAGCACGTTTAAATCTAGCAAAGCCAAGAACTATTCATCCAGGATTAACTAAGTTTTCCAGAGTGACATAATTTACCGTTGTTGTGGATATACTGAATGTGTTGATTTTCATTTCCTATAAAGTCTACAGTATTCATGATAATTGGCCCTCAATAATTTGTTCATAATTGACTTAATGTCATCAGTTTTCATCGAATGAAACTAGACGGAAATAGTGTTAGAGTGAAATAATTTGCCTTGTTGTGATTAAGATGTTTATGCAGTTATTAAAATAGTTAAACAGTTCCTTGAAGCAGTGATTCCTAAATTGCTGATGCAAAATGTCAGCTATCAAATAAGATTGTCACATCTAGGGGAAAGGTCACCATGGGACAGGGCAGTGTGTGTTTGTCTTCTACTTAGTATCTGTCCTCTGGTTGGATGAAGATGACTCCACCATGCGGAGACAGTCTAACTCCATGGTCCATCCCCTAACTGTTTATGAACGAATCAGATAGTAGCACATTCTCATTTAAAATACTGTGTAATCCTAAAACAGACTATATCTCTTGGGGTGAGGGGTTGCAGCTAACTGCTATGCAGACTGCGACTTCCTGAACTGAGAGATCCATGTTCATGCTTATTTTTGATTTTCTAATTTTGATAAACCATTTAAATTAAGGATTAAGTTTCAGTTCGTTTTCTGTCTTGCAAATAAAGAACATGCTTTCAATAGTCATGGATAATTCTGACTAAAATGTTCAGAATTTAAGTTGACTGAAACTTGACTAGACTAAAAAGAGTATGAATGAGACTAAAACTAATAAAAGCTAAAATGACAGCTTCACACAAAGACTAAAACTAAAATTGAAACAGGCCGCCAAAAACAACCCTTATTAATATACCAGTCAAAGTGTCTGCCACTGTATTGTTAATTGACTTTAGTTGACATAGGGAGACGGAAACAAGTTGTGATCACAACGCTGATCATCATCTTCTAAAGTGATATGTTGAACTTGTTAGTAATCAGTTGCTTATTTACACATCCATTGTTACGAAGCAACATTATAATTCATTTAGAGTCGTGTTTCTGGCCACAGTGGGTTTATCAGAGCTTTCACTGAAACCAGCTTTTGTCACAAAAACACTCACGAGAAGTGGAACGGCAAATGATGCGAAACGACGTGCGAAACAGGACTTTTTTGAAAATGGACGTTGAAACAAAATTAGCGGTGCAAGTGGTTTGCGCAATGATCTGTTCTCAACCCCGAAAAAGGAAGAAAAAAAAGAATATGGGTGACTTGACTCATGTCTTGCTATCATTGGCTGTAGTTCGTCGCGGCACGTGAAATCAGAGAACGTCAAGTCGGCCGACAGCTCCAGATATTAAGCATGCTAGATATTTGTCTGGCGTTGGTGAGGCGTCAGAGGCGCGCCAGCGAGCATCTTTAATGCATCGTTGAATAGTTCACACATAAAGATTGGCAAGCGCTGATCACCCGCTGATTTGCCCCCGATCACAGCCTGAACAGTCGGCGAGCTCGTTGACTTGCAAATCGGGCTTAAAATCCTGTAGTGTGAACTAGGCATAAGGTACATGGGGAGCTGCAGATTTTGGGGATCATTTTCTGTAGGTTCACCACTATGAGCAACCCCTTTCACATTATCATTTGGTACACTATTGTTATTATAAAAATATCATCCCAGTATCAAACACCCCAGTACGATTTAATGCATAAAGAAGTGAATGTATCAAATGGGAATTATTACCTTGCGGTTAATGGTTATTTTATGCCATCAAAAAATAAAGCAATAGGTAATGTCTTGACATACACATCAGGACATTTTATTTTGGTCACCCACACAGGCAACTTCAGTATAATATAAAACATGTAATAAAAATTTTTTATTTTTTGAGATGCCCCTGTGGACCTTGTTTTGTTGGGGAGGTAAAGATCAGGATAAGTAAACATAAAGTGCAGTTAGTTGCCATTCAGACACTTGAATGGACATAAGCATGGGAGTCAAGTGCTCTGAGGTGTAGAGATAGTTAACTCCAGCAAACGTCTGCTTCAAAACTCACAACAGTCCATCTGTCTGATATCAATACAATGCACTTCTTCTTTAAGTCGTTTTAGTGAATTCATGTCAACTTCCAGCTTTCACGGTATTACAGTTTAGCTTCCAGCTTTTCTAGCAATGTATTTCAGCTCTCAGCTTCGTGCAGTTCAGCTTCCAGTTAATATACAAACTTCTTAGAAATTCAAAATATAGGTCCATAATGTGTTCATTAAATGTTAACTTTAGCCAAAAATGTCTACCCCGCCACAAAGCCTTCCACGACAGGGTGGACATGGTACATGACGGGGGTGTGCTTAGTTTTTGTAATATTTTGATATTCCAACCGTTATTACACACATAACCACAGACTGTATAAAACGCGGACGTAGTGTCCGTGACGTTCTGGCACCTTGATTCTCTAGAGCTGCTGACCACAACTCAGAATATGGTCAGTTCACAATGAATTTCACCTGGACACACGAAACACATACTCGATCAATCAATGCCGAGTCCTACGATTTTGAACTTGTAAAGAAAATGCTTACCTTATTATACTCCCAATCCTGATCTCCAGGATATAGTGGCTAGCCAACAGCCAGCTCTGTAGCAACACAACCCCAAAGACCACATATCAATGGCCCCCATGAAGGCTATCTGCAGCAGGCTCTCTGGAGCTCTCCGGAGAGACAGAAAAACAACATATCAGATTAGATTTACCCTTCTTAACCCATATTTGTCCAGGGTAACATCATTAAAGATGTTTGATGACTGCTCTTCTCTTCAGTCACTTGCCACATGGTCTGGACACATACACCAGGCACAGCAGCAGAAACACGACAGGCCACACTGGAGCCTATGAGTTTGACTTTAAGTGGCTGGTGGTGGTGGCCCACAACCCTAATGTTTCCTTGTTTCAGGTCTGCGTGTACAATTCCAACTGTCTCCAAGTGAGTGAGAGCTGTAACCAACTGAACAGATACACATTCTTGTTCAGACACAGTCAACTATGTACACCGATTATATTTATTTCCAGTCAGTCATTTTCTACCGTTTGTTCCCATTAGGGGTCGCAGGTGACTGGAGCCTATCCCAGTAACTTCGGGCCTTAGGCGGGGTACACCCTGGACAGTGGCCTATATTTATTTCCATTAAATTTAACATTTAGGGACAAAACCAAATCCGGTCCTCTCCAAGGTAAGCCTCTACCTTGTAGCACTAGACACAGGGAGGGTTTTCATGTATGTACTCTGCCAATTTTGTCTTTGATTTGTAATTCCAAATCTATCTTTTCCCTTGTTTTTTCATGTTTTCCTAAACATATCCCTACAAATGTAAAATGTTTGCCTTTTTTGTATTTATGTATTACAAACATGTAAATTACAAAAAAAGACACAATATACCAGACTTATACCATGGTCACTTGCCAAAAAAACATTAAGACCATTCATTTATATGCAATGGAAACGTTCACGTTCACGTTACTCCAGTAAATAGGACCTTAGACACGACTTGGCATCGGGAGATATTTCAAATCCACTCAGCTCAAAGAACCCTTTGGATCCACTATTAGCCAGAAAGCTTGGTAAACAGTAAATATAATTTGACAGTATGTTAACCACACGACTAGCTACCTATCTAACCATGTCACTGTCCCCAAATCAATATCAAGTTTTTCATGCACAAATGTGTACTGTCGAGCGCAGCCTGAAGTAGCACGTCGAAAAGCGAATGGGATGTGAGATGATCACTGAAAGTGTCAGTAAGTTTACATGGACCCTAATATTCCACTATCGGAATAATCGCCCTATCAGAATAAAAATGCCTCATGTAACATTCTCAGTCGGAAGGAATGTTCACTCAAGTTGAGAGAGGTGATGTAAACCTTTGATAATCTGTTCAATAGTAAAATATTAAATAACCAGGTAAACGCTTTATCTGATCGTTTCTCTCTGGTTGGATGAAATATATTCTTTTTGTGCATGTTTGCCCCACGTGGCGGTAACATTAGGTGACGCGAATAAGTTTCGGGGAGGGACAGAAAGCTGGCGGAAGCAAAACAAAACTGGTCTGTGGCTGATACAACTTTTTTGTTGGCGACCATGCTGGATTCACATGGATTCAGGCAGGTAGCAGACGGACAACACTTTCTGGACGACACTAGAAAAACAAACAGTCCGACGGAATGGCAGGACAGCAAAACAAAACGCACATGGCAATATGTTATGGTGATGTTGGCTACACAAAGTTAATAGCTAGCCAGATAGCTCGTTAAGCTAATATAGCAGAACACAATTTCCATATTACATACCTGCTATTCCACCCAGCTCTGTGCTGATCACCTAGTTTTACCGTCTCTTCCTCTAAAATTATGTCTAATTTTCTGTCTACCATCTGCCTGAATCCATGTCAATGCAGCAAGGAGTAAAACAGAAACAGAACATATTTCTGGCAGATTTTACGCTTCACAAAATAGTCAAAAAAGTGATATTCTGAATAAATGCTTTGGGCCACGTAAAGGCACAGTTTATCGGATTACTTTATTTAGCGTCCATGTAAACAGTTAAGTTGAAATCTGCAATCAGAATGATTCCAATCAAGTTGAAGAAATATTGTCCATGTAAGAGCTAGTGTTGTAAATAAGATTTTCAGATTTTTTCCCCATTAATTTATTTCTGTCGTCAGGGTTTCCTCAGGCAGCTGATGCCAATGCCAGCAGAGGTTTTGTAGGCCAGACTAGATATATTGCAACACTGTATACACAGGACCGTTTTCATGAGGCTTGCAACATTTAACCTACAGTATATTGCTCAAACCATTTTTCAAACACTAGGTTGAATTGATATTCTGTATCATGATTTTTCATGTTGTAGTCGTGGTCTTGTCAAACAATGGTAGTAATTCATGTTTTTAGTTTCTATATTTAAGCAGTTTTATTTAAAATTAAATTTGATGTTTCCATTTATTGTGAAATTCGATAGAAATATAGTCAAGTCCAGCACAGCGGCCTCTGAAGGAGGGTGTTTGACAGTTGGGTACTGACCATGACGGACACTGCTTGTCGGAGCATTGGAAGACGACAAGACGTGCCTCCATCCTCGTCTCTCCTGCACACACGAAGCCTGCAGGCTGCCCTCGCATCAATGGCCTGTCACTGACATTATCTGACGGCTCTCCAGGCCGGGGTCCGAGAGCCGAAATATAGCGGTGCTTCGGAGGCTATGGTTTGAAAAGACCCACCAGAAAGGTAGAATGAGAAGAATATTTATTGTATTTTTGGGATGGAGGGAGAAAATACTATTTAGTCTCATACAAAAGTATTAGATGGTCAGCCGATAGACATTATGTGTAATCACCTCATCGCTGATCTTTTGCATCATGTTCCCAAGGTAGGGGGCACCCATCGGCTCTTGGCTGTTCCACACGCCAGAGGCCACGGTGGGTTTGTGGCGTACAACCTCTTTGGTTTTCCTTGTCTGTCTTTTTGATTCTTCCTGGCTGAACATCCTCGTCTCTCAGGAGGATAAAAGATGCCCGTCCCCACCGCTCCGGTGGACTGGACAGCATCGGCGTTGTAGTTTTCTAAGTTGGAGTCCTTTCGTTTTTGTGCAAGGAAGTCTCTCAGTGTATTAACTGGCCATTTCGTTTGTTTTTGTTGTGTGTTGATCTCATCGTTTTCTTCTTCGATTTGATTTCATTTTCCTTTCTTGTGCATCCCAGTCATCAAAGTCATATTCTCCAAAAAGGTTTAAAGAAGTGTTTAAGTCACTCATTGTTGTAATGAGATGTTAGCTTGTTAACGTGTTTCAATAAATTGTAAACGGAGGCTTTGACTGTTGCTATGGTTCCTCATTTTCGATACAGGCTGATTCTATGTAGCCAGCGCATTAATTTAGAATAGTGAACAGACAGTTTCACTGGAACTACTTAGTAGGTGTGTATTGTCAGGAATTAAAGGACACAATGCACCCAATCAGAATCGAGTATTCATCCAGCCCATGGTATAATCTGATACAAACTGTCTCCTTCACATCAAGCTGCAGAGAACATCCTGACAATTGAGCAAGCCTTAAAATAGGCGTGGACGCTCGCATATACCAGAGTTATGGTGCCAGTGAAGTGTACACAGCGAGCAGCCTAGCGTTTAAAGCTAAACAAACACAGGAAAGCAATGTTTGAGCGCTGCTCTGGTGGCTTGCAACTCTGCCACTCGTCTCGCTCTCTGGCTTGAAACGTCCAAACACCTCTGAATCCATGTTCTCTCCTCTTCTCACCTTCTTCCTCTGTGATAACAGAACAACATTTTGGTGATAAATTCAGAGGGAAACAACAGCCAGAGCCACACCCAGCATGGTGTGGCCACTTGGCGTTCACCCAACCTCATCTTAAACCAAACACTCGCACTGTAGGTTTTTTTATTGCTGTCTCATTTTGACTTCTTGGTGTGTTTGTTTATGTGTGTGCCACTCCTCCCTCCTCCCTTCATCTTGGTTTCTTGTCAGTGGGTGCGTGTGTGTGTCCTCTGTTTCATTTCAGCTTGTGTGACCCTTATCTCTGTTTCTGTCAGCCTAATTTTACTCCAAGGATGTGTCCGCGGTAGATTGCATTTGCTTAATTTTAACTGCTTGTTTGCTTGTGTGCATATGTGCATGTATGTTATGTGAGGGCACACACACACACACACACACAGACTCCTCCACCCCCTCTGTGTCTTTCTTCCTCTTTGCTATGTAATAAGAGCAGCTGTGGTTGACGTGAGGCCAGCACTGATTCAATTGCAGTGCAGGACTTAAGGCTATTATCCTCTGTACACTGGAGGAGGAGGGAAGCCCGGCTGCTGTAGCTGCAGCTGCTAACAGGAACGACAGGTCTGATGCTGCCTTCCAGAGATGACTGCGAGTTTCTACATCAGATAGGGAAAACGCAACGAAACAGCCCGTGAAACTAGAATTGCATGCAGAAAACTCCCGCCAAGAAATACTCTGTTCAAAACTGAACAAAAGCCTCATATTGTGTACTTTCCTCCCCTGGACAAAATATACTGCTCAAAAAAATAAAGGGAACACTTGGAGTTACATTAGTGTTCCCTTTATTTTTTTGAGCAGTATATTTTGTCTTTAAAGCTGGTGTTTGGTCATAACAATAAAGACATGTACAAATCTAAACCAGTACAAGTCTGGTAATAGTTCACATTTTGTAGTGAGTTGTTGAACTTCCTAGCTTTCAAAATACCATTTTGGTTCGCCCTCTTTTCCTGAATAAAAGTTGCTATATACAATATAAGTTTTGATATTCCACAATTTGCATGGTGACATTTAGTGTTAATTTTGTCAACAACATTTTATCTACGTTGAAAACGAGACTAAATATATGGTAACTTTTGAAAATGGCAACTATGTCCATTTTTTGTGAACGAAGAGAAACTAAATCGTAATGTGAAAGATGGACAGATGAACCAGTGAGTACAGTCTTAATCAGCAACCTTTACGAATCTGTGGAATCACATTGTAGATTACATTAGCTAACCTTACTGCCTCACAAATGCAGACATTAGTAGCTACAGAAACAGAAAAGTTGAGACAAATGCAATTGAAATTTTAAACTTACTTTGCCTAAGTGTGTAACAACTATATAAGTTGTAAAACTGTATTGTAATAGGATGAATCGAAATGAAGAAGGAAAGATAAAATCAGACAATGTACTCTATGTACTGTATGTTTGGACAATCTAAAGGACATCTAAGCTAGTCTAGTTAAGCAGAACTAGCTTATCTGTCTTAGGCCTACTTATTTTCTTCATTATGATTTGATTTAGCTACTGCCTTATTTATGTGGTATAACAAATACAATTACTAAGATGTTGAAGCATCATAAATTAGCTTTAGACAAGGCTAGCCTCAACTAGCTGAAGTGCAGTCACAGCTAGCGCATTCCAAGATTTATAAAAACAAAAGGTAAGTTAATGCTAAGTTAACGTTATCAAAGGCTGTGGATGTAACATTAATGTTGCTTTCATCTGTTGGCATGTTTCTATTTTAAATTCAGTATTAATGTAGAATGTCAACCATCTAAATCTTCCCCTAAAGTAAATGTTTACTAACAGAATATCACTCCATTAATGTTAGCTAATATTTTAGCTAAATCCACACAGTAAACAGTATTTTGGTGAATTATCAGGCTGCAGTGGAGAGAATATAGCTGCGACAATGCTGGCTGAGCAGTAACGACAGTTAGTCTGCGGCTCTGTTCAAACGGCCACGTTTTGGGAATGCCAACTGGATTTACTAAGCAAATTGAGTCTGTTATTGCGGAAAGTGACATGAGCACTGTGTGTTTGAAATAGCAGCCTGCTAGAAACAAATAAACAGTGTCTTTTCTGCTAGCCTAGCAAAAGAAAATGCTTGGGACCACGGTAAAAGCACACAACAAACATGGCTTGGGCCTTGGAATGCTCAGAAGAGATAAAAATGTAAAATCGCACACCCAAAAATGAGACCAAAATTTACTGTCAAAAATAACACAAAAACGAAGGAAAAATCAATTGACTACTAAAACTAATACACATTTTTGTAACTAAATCAAAATCAGGTGCCAAAATAAACTGGTGACATTTTCCCATATAGCTTTAAATTTCCCATGCCAACAGTGCCACACTCCTACTCACTTTATTTTGTCATCACAGGCCAGCTCAAGGCGACATGACATTGTCTGTTAGAAGGGGAATAGTATTTTTTCTCCCCTGGTTTTTCTGAGTTGCGCCACTGGAATGCCTGGAGGAAGTAATTGCAACCTACTGTACGCGGAGCTGGGAATTTCCCATGTCTGACTTTGAATTGAAGGCAGCATCATTCTTAGACAGCCAAGACTGACAAAGACAAAAATGGTTAAGAAAAAATTAAGGGGGAAAGAGAAGATAGTAGTGACTGGCGGATGTATAGTAGAATTAGAAGGGAATTGTGGCAAGAGAGGTGGGAGGAGAAGGAAAAGAAACGATGACATAAGGACAATAAATGTTGATATAGCAAAAGAAAGGGGCAGGAAAAAAATAATGAGAGAGAAAGCAGAGGAAGGATGCGGGGAAAATGAGTGATTGAGGGAAGGAGGTGGAGACAAGATGAGAACCTGTACCGCTTAATTAGATGCAGAAGGAGGAGACACCTGCCAGAGGAACACCCCTTCCCCCTTCTTTTTTTCGCTCCTTTCCAAACATGCAGATCTTTATTTAAAAGCCCTCATTGCAGAAAACAACAACACGTGAATACCCGGCATCTGTTAGCCGGTCAGGTCGTTGCTCTGCCGGTGGGAAACCCACCCTAAAAACCTCCTCCATCTACCCCAGGCGGATGTACCGCTATGAATAATGTAACATGGAGGGGCGGAGGCCACTGGGCGTTGTGTGCAGGAAAAAAAAGGGGCAGTTCCTCCTCCTCCTCCTCCTTTGCCACCCCCTTCTCTTCCCATTCTCCTCCCCTCCCCTGTTCACCCAACCCCCTAGCTGCCGGCCGCACTGCAGAAGGTCAGAGGGAGAAGAAGAGGAGAGAGGCAGAGACAACGAGAGGCAGAGGGAGAGACAGGGGTGGGGTGCTTGCATGTACAGTACATGAACATGCCGAGTGGAGAGTGCATGGACGAGCGATGACAGCCATGCTGAGCCCAAAGATCAGACAGACCAGGAGAGGTAGGACACGTTTTGTTCACTCTGCCTTCGCATCTACAGTACCTGCCAGCTGCATTAGCTCCTTATTCATCCATGACTCTGTAGTGACACATCACGTCATGTCTGACGGGGACTGTGATGGGAGTTTATCACATCAGAAGATGCGTTAGTGATGCAGTGGCTCTATATGGACAGGGACCTGCACTTTTACAAATATATGCCATTTAAAAAAGTTATTTTTCTCCTACAATTCTGGTTTTACACAAGAATGTGTCTGCAGAAACACTTTTTCTCCACTCCAGCTATTTTCCTACTGCAGTCACATATTACTGAATGAAGTGGCAGGTCTGCCCACGCAGGCTGGCTCTCGCGTACATTAGCATTCTACTACAGCTGGCTGATGCTGCCAGTGTGAATTCTATTAAGAGGAGAGAGCAGCATCTCTAGTTTCATCGCTGCAACGCTCAGCACTATCACACTGCCGTCAGCTGCTGCTGTGTGTGTGCTCAGACTTGTACATGTACAGTGTGTGTGTGTGTGTGTGTGTGTGTGTGTGTGCCCGCGTGGATGGATGTATTAATATGTCCATGTGTGCCAGTGTGTGTGTCTTTCCTTCCTTCCTTGGCACTAATCTCCATGACTGCAATTATACAGCTGGGTCTGATTAAGATGAAATGAATAGTTCCCAAGAATGGGAAATTGCTGTGTAAATCCTACGCTGGAGCGGCATGAAATTGGCAGAAAAATGGATTAAATCTGTGTTTGCATGTATTAAAACGGCAGAACAGATTCCGCTGGCTTGATGAGCAAAGTGTGATGCACTGTGTACATTTTGTGAATTAGCACTTAATTGATTACATTACGTTCAGGCCTCGTCAAGTTATTTTAACGAACATGATGGTTTAGCACTAGTAGCATTAAGTAAGAAAGGAGGTTTCATGTGTCTGTGATTCTGCGTGAGAAGCATTCTCTGCATAACGTCTGCAAATTAGTGCTTCACTGCTGACAGCTTCACATTTGTTGCGTTAAGCCCATGAATAAACTGGTATGTGACAGATGTAGTAGTGTAGTAGAGTCAGTTGAGGTTAAAGTGGGTCAAGAAAGGGCCACAGCCCAAACCAGTGTGTGTGTGACATGTTAGATCACTGAACTCATACTGATTGGCAAACTAGAATGTCAAAGAGGACACTCAAAATATGAATCAATAATATAAATGTGATTTTTCTTTTTTTATTGATCATTCATGGCTGCGACATTCATGATGCTAGAAGGTCAGTTAGCTAGCATAGATTTACAGAATATAAGCTGTCATGTTTGACTTTGGAAGGTCAGTGACAAGCTAACTAGCTTAGATGCATGGCAATTAAGCTACGACTTGTTTGAATTTGAAAGTTAGCTTGTCTGCTATCTAAGGTACCTATCTAAAATGGCCATATTGCGAAGATTTTTCAGTTAGTATACCACTAAGATACCTAGCCTTCACTATGTCGTCTTCCTCCTCTCTCGCCTCTTTAGTCACAGAGCTCCACTTAAAATAATAATTCGATATTTTGGGAAAAACACTTCGCGCTCTTGGCGAGCTAGATGAGAAGATTGTCTGTACGCTATATATGAAGCTAGAGCCAGGAGACGGTTAGCTTAGCATAAGATAAAGACTGGAAGCTGGTGGCACCTCTAAAGCTCGTGGTTTTAGTCAGATGTTTTTTTCCTCTGGACAGAGCTAGGCTAGCTGTTTCCCCCTGGTTGCTGTCTTTGTGTGACTCTAAGAGAATCTTCTGACAGACATGAGAGTGCTATCAATTTTGTCATCTAAGCAAGTAAGAAAATTTCCCAAAAAGTCTATTGCTTAAACATTATTTACCCAACTGATTGTTTGGATGTGCCTTTCAGGTGTAATTAAATCATTTAATGCTTGTGCAAATAAAAGACCAATTTGCTACCAATCTAGTATGCAAGTAGACCGATTTCTTTAACTAGGAATGAGTTTATCTCCATAAAAGAAAAAATCTGACTGCTGTGCTTCAGTAACTGCTGCAACCAATGACATATTAAAGCTGTAATGAGCTTCTTTGCATTTGTCTTTGGCTGGCACCAGAAAATCTAGTAGCAGCTTTAATTGCCCACATACTGCCTCATACTCTTGCTGTGTCTTTCTGATCTGCGTTACCATGGTTTTTATGATCAAAGTCCCTGCAATGTAGCAACACCCTGACACCCTGCCTTTCCGAGGCATATGAATGAACACCCTCACGACTAGATACTGTGAGCAAGAGCATGCTGCATAGATTACAAAATAAATAAAATTCACACACTGACACACTCAGGTAATGAGCATGTGGAGATGATGACATGCATAGAAATGCACGAACCCGCTGCTGCAGATCAGATTTCCGCTCCACTGCAGCTTTCACACATGTATATTACTGGCCACACCTCCAGCATGTGAGGGAAGGCTGCTACACACATACACACACACATAATGGTTTACACATTAATCAACAGTGATAGGCTAACTGGAAGTTACGCACTGATGCACCTGTAACTCCCTTTGCCATTTTCCACGAGACATAAATCATTACACAACAACCAGATTAATGAAATTGAATTCCTCCAACAAGGCCGCACGCTTTCTTGTGTGTATGTGCGTGTGTGAATGTGATTTAGCCATCAGGGTAGTATTGACTAGCTATTGCGGAGTACCCTCTTCGCCATGCTATTGGAATGGCTCCTCTACGATGTGTATAAGAGCCATAAAACCATTTGACTCTGATACTTCATCCTCTCCCTCAATACTGTGAAGGTAAAAAGAATTGAGAAGTTAAAACTCAACAGAAAAACGTCTTCTCTACAGCCAAGTATCCCAGCTCTGTCTATAATAGGACAATAGGTTTTTTCAGTTTATTCAAAAGACTTACTTGTACCACCGACTCCTGTCTCATTGCTGTCTGAAAACCATGCCTTTTTTGTGGAGCAATTAATACTCCGGCAGAAGAGATTTAATCAATCTGAGTAGTGACACACAGCTAACAAGCTACGATAGCGTCCTCCCTGCTGGACTCTCCGGCTCAGATAGCTCACTATTGGTTAATAGCGCAAATATGCTTGTCGAAGTTCACCAAAGTAGAACTCAGTGTGACAAATTCACGCAGATTTATTTGCCCTCATGAGCAAATCCATTGACTGAGATAATTCCATAAATAATTTTGCCGCTTTAAATGCCGGGGTTGCGTAATGCAATTAAAGTCTGTTTTTCCTTTTGCTGTAAGTTGTAGATGAAGTTGTATGGTCAACTGTTGTGGTCTGCTTAGCACCCCCCCACCAACACACACACACACGTTTGTGATCATACTCCTGGATATTCAGCTATGGAGCTATGGACCCAGAAGAACACTTTGATGACACACGGGTCAATTTACATAAATGACCATTTAGCATTGCTGTACATCATGATTAACAAACGTGGGCATACTGTACATCTGCGCACAGAGTTGGCCTTGATGTTGAGCCCCTGTTATTTGACTCAGCCCTTCCCTAACTACTATCAACTGTAAATGAATGAGCCACAATTACACTGTTTCGGTGAATTGCAGTGATTATGCATAAAGCGCGCTTTTACAGTAAAACAGCCTCTTTTCAGCATTGTAGTTGGTAGTTGTAGAAGTGACCACAGAGCAGCTCCACCCAACCAAAGGAAGGTCTGAATCACTCTGAGCAGAAGGTCCACAGTGGCGCAGTGGGTAAGCGTGCTTGGCACACACACGCAGGCGTGAATCATCGGCCAGTCCATGTTCCACTCCCGTGATCCAGACAGCTGATGTCTTACAGTGGTGCTCTTTTATGCTAACACTGGCAGGGTGAGGAAGGATGGAAAGGCATGACGGACGTGGTGAGGAAAAACAGGGGGGTGAAGGAGGACAGGGAAGGTGAGTGCCACTTTTAGCTGGCAATATGATGGAAAGAATAAGACACCTAGTCCGGGTTTTAAGTTTCAATTCACAGTGCTGTTGATCCCACACAAGACACTGTGACCATGATGTTTACACAACCAAATAACCTGGATGGTGTCCTCACACTGGGGAGAAACAGAAGGGGTGCTGGTGGGACTAACATACTGATGGTGATCACAAAAGTACAATCTTTAAACTGATTCTGAATATATGTAGGAGCAAAGTTAAATACGCAGAATTTGGAAAGCCATTGGAAAACCCAACAATAGTATCTTGACAGTTCATCAAAACCAAGACAACGTGTGACTTGTCCCTTTAAAAAAAATTTACCAAGCAGAGCTTCGATGTTGTTTTTATTTAAACAAACTGTAGGCTAACAGCCAGTAGTAGAAGAATTGTAAAGCATTACCCAAATAATTACTTTTAAAAAAGCTAATGAAATGTGCCCCTAATCCAAGAACTCATTTATTAGACAAAAACTGCTTAAATTAGTTGCCAGCGGTGAAACAAGGATCCTCTTTTGTGCATGTGTGTTATGTGCACGTGTGCTCTTAGTGATAACAGAGCTTTGATTCAACAGGACCAGCAGTGCTGAACGTAAGGAGGGAGAGACGAATTAGAGCGAGTCAAAGTAAGAGACATGGAGGGCGACGGGGCAACGGGGGTGCCAGTACAGAGCTGGAATAGCCTGGAATTAACACAAGATGGATAAATGAGAAACGCCAAGGTAGAGGAGACAGGGGCAAATAGAGAAAGAGAATGTCTGGCTATTAAAACATCATCTACAACATCCATCAGATGTTTTGAGCTTGGTTGAGTTTGGTTGCTCTGCCAAGCAGCCAAACACGGCAAAACGTTAACATCACACTCCGCCACCCAATTTCCACTATGTTGCTTAGGTTTTAAACATATGACAAGATGAGTTAACGCTGCCACTGTAATGTAATGTGAGCAGTTAACAGAATTCACATTTCAGATGTCAGACAGGGACCCAGGAATAAAATACAAGTGTGAAAAGACAAATGTGGAATACGTGTTGTTTTTCTTATTGCCATTTATTAAGTGAAAAACCAGGTGACAGTTTTCACTTGGCGCATTGAAATGTGCATGAATGATAAATCCTACACACACAACATGCTTTGATTTAACATGAAGGTGATGAACATTAAAACTCTTTGCTTTAGAAATAATTAGTACATCCGTCAACACATCGAGGATCAACAGGCTTTTTACGGGCTGACAGGAAAGGCTGTGACATGAAATCAAAATGACCTGAGCCCTGTAAGCTATATGTCCGCTGGAGAGAGAGAGATGAGACAATAAAAAAGAATAAACATTGATTTTCTTCCCCCTCCACATTCATCTATATCCTTCTTCCCTCTGCGCCATCTGAACATTGATCATTTGTGTGTGTGTGTGTGTGTTTGGCACAAAACGCACACCAGCAGGGAGGATGTCTACACAATTGATTTCTATAAATTATACATGATCATCAAATGGCATTGCCTTGTTTGCCTGACCAGAATATAGCCCTCATCCTAGCTCTGTGGCCTTTTTCTCATCTATAAAACCTTGAAATCTTCAGCCCGTTTTTTTAAGTGTATAACATAATGTATCCTCAACTGATGACACATGGTTTTTCTTGCTTGTAGGGAGAGATCTACTGGTGGGTCATAATAGAAAAATACAATACAAAAGTTAACAATATAGATGGCAATGGTCTTTTATGTTTACACAAGTCATGCTTAAGTGTCAGCTGAAGGAATTGTTTTTTGTTTTTTTAAATGTGTCAAAAATGATACATGTCGCACTCTTAAATCTATTTTTGTCCACAGGTGATGTCATACAAGGATAATACAAGTAGCTAAATGGAGACAAACCTGATGTCGCATTGAGACACAGGTGTAAAGCTGCCATCCTATGCCTTTTAAACCTTTACTGAGCTCAGGTTACACACGTTTGCTGAGAATGATTCAGTCAGCCAGCCAGTCAGTCCCATGTGGTCCTATTATCACAGCTCAAAAGCCTCTGCTATTCTATTGGGTTGTGGCAACACACAATAAGTCTCTTCCAAGGACCTATGAAATGGAGGGGGGGGATCCCTCTCACCTGAGGCTGTGTGTGTGTGTGTGTGTGTATTCTCCCCCTTCACAGTCTCCATTTTATCTGCTTTCTGTTATTATTTGTGCCAGCTGCCTCTCTGCAGTCCCACTCCCCTTCATCTAGATGCATTGCAGCCTGGGGCAGAAGGTTGTGTGTGTTCATGACTGCAGAGCATGTGTGTGCATACAGCATACAGAATGAGGGATAACACGAGCTTCTATTAGGGAGAAAATGAAAAGACACGAGCCAAAGAAATGAAGGGAATATAGTAAATCAAGCAGAACCACCAATTCAATCCCCTTTAACCCACACGACCCCTCACTTTCTGCCTGCTTGTATATGCACAGAATAAAATTGCTTTGTGTGTGTGTGTGTGTGTGTGTGTTTGCAGCCAGGTCCAAGAGCATGGTGATGGGCGAGGTGTCGCGGGGCTCATGCCGGCCGGCCTCCCCCAGCCTCCAGGAGGGGGCGCTGAAGGCTGGCTGGTTGAAGAAGCAGCGCAGCATCATGAAGAACTGGCAGCTCCGCTGGTTTGTGCTGCGCTCAGACCAGCTCTTCTTCTACAAAGACGAGGAAGAAACCAAACCACAGGTAATGCTTCGGGCCATGTTCGCGCACCATGGAACACACTGACAAGACAGTGAAACTCAACCCAAGATGAGTCGCTGTTCTTTGGCTTGTGTGATTACATTTAGACAAATAAATGAAAGTGTTTTATTTTTGCCCCAGTGGTGCAGCCTCCCCTCGCCGGAGGACTGATAGATTTTTACAGGCTCACGAATGAGATAGCACTAAAAACGCATGTTCATTGGTCTAAGCTGGTGTAAAATGTGCAGCTTCTGTTAGTTTGTGGCTATTGATTTACATTTGGATGAGACATCATTAGCATGTTAGAGTATGTTTGAGAAAGAAGATAAATGATCATCTATCAAGGGAGAATGTGCTGTAGCGCAGGAGGTAGAGCAGGTTGGCCATTAATCATAGGATTTGGTGGTTTGATCCCTGGCTTGTCGAAGTGCCCTCAAGCATGACACTGAGCTACAAATTGCTCCTGGTGTGTGTATGGGTGGACAAAAAACATCTGCCAAACACATGTAAAGCACTTTTGCAGTTATTTTTATAGTATACAGTCACTGAACTTTTGTGTTAATTTGGCAGCATTAATTCTCTTCTCCACACACCCAAGGTTGTATGAAGCCTTTTGTGGCTCCAGATGGAGCAGCGCTAAGTCTGATCAATTGCCTCCAAGTGATGTCACTTGAGTCAGCGTCAGTTGGGGCTGAAGACTAACAAGCTTGGAAAAATAAAATCTCGGTGTCGGTGTGGAGTTAGAAAGAAGTGAGATCACGAGACCTCTGTAGCCTGCTTCTCGTCTCTGCTTTAGGCTAGCAGCTCGAGGGTACATTAGCTGCTACTAGCATAACACACCCGAATCTCCAGCCACACTGTTGTCAGTCAAGTTGCATTGTGGGTAATGTAGGCTTTGACAAGGTAGAAGAATTAGTGGAATAAGACAATATCTCTCTTCTGCTGCATTGATTTAGATCCTTTGTTTTACTGTCCATCAGGAGTCTAATGTTACAGAAAGTTATAGAAGTGCAATGCTAAAGTGGGGAGAGTACGTTAGCTGGTTTCTTTAACCAGTATTTTAAGCTAAGTAGCAGAGACTGTAGCATTAAATTCGTCCACCATTGCTCTCAAAATATGCAGGTGATATGGGTTTTTACTACATAAATAACATGTTAAAAGTATCTTCACTAAATTGCTCCTTTTTTTAAATTTTACCCCAAAACAACACTGTTTAAATGCCACAACATTCTCAGCGTCACTTTTGCTAAGATGGAAAAGGCATTTTGGCAAAAGTCAGCAGATTTCCAGTAAGAGGCCTTTTTTTTTTACAGCAGACAGGCAGCCAACAATACCAGGGCCGTGAAACTGTAGCAGCTAAATGGAACTCAGCCATCATCATCTTTATCATTTACACCTGCGCTTGCACCTGCCCTACTGTGACATGTCAAAATCACATCATCATTAAGAGGGCTAAAGCAACTAACTTGCCAGTGGCCACAGGCAATGTAACAAACGTGACAGTAGACTAGATATTATCTGAAGTAATGAACACATATTGTAAAGTTCAGAAAAGTCATACTAGCCACTTTCATATCAGTCAAGGGGGGAGCCAAAATTCCATACCCTACATCAGCAGTTGTCCATGAACAGTAGCTGAAGACATCAGGGCTACCATTAATTCTTGGTCAGAATGAAAAGCATCTGAAAATCTAAATTAGCCATGGCAAGCATTGCAAAATGATCCTGGATGTAAATGGCGTAGAGTAAACTAAACTAACTACAAATAACACCAGTAATGTTTTAAGTGTGTATTCTTATTCTTCTTATATTCTATAAGTAAGCTTTATTTGTGACAGATGAATATACACAGTGGTAATGATGGCTCACCGCACTCACAGTACATTAGTACAAACAGCAGAGCAGCGTGTGACGCCTGGGTTCCTCCTACATTAGTGCACCATCATAAAAATATTTACAGAGTAAACCCTTAATCGATCCCATTGCTTCTTTGATGAGGTACTTCTATTGTGGCCAGGTGCTGACTCACATTTTCCCATTATAATTTTCACTGAAGAGTTCACAAGCAGTACGGTAGCTGGTCTGGACTGACCTCACACACACAGAGTCATATAAACAATGTTGGAATGGACAGTCAGTGTAGCTGACAGGCATAACATGAGGCGATGATGTAATCCAACAACAAAAGACAGCAGGGGCAGGTCTGTGACACACACACACACACACACGGCCTTTAGAGCATAATAATCATCTCTGTACCTTCCTGCCTGAAATCTCGACACTTATTGATTTCTTCAGTCTTCACTCTGCGTGACTGCTGTTCATTTAATGTAGGCAGCAACCGTCTGCCATCCATGTCAGCAGACACACACACACACTACATATATATATACACACACACTGAATGACGTGTTACCCTCTGCGCAGTCTCCATTCTGTGAGGAACAAATGACTGAAGGCTTTGACAGACTGCCTTTAATCAGAGCTTGCCAATACCCCTCCAGCCTATATTGATTGGCAACTCCCAGTGGAATCAAGTCACACACGTGGTTGAATGCACACACACATTTATCCCCACTGCCCCCCCCCACCCCCCCGAAAGCAGGATATGTGAGAAAGTGTTACTCTGGCCATTTTTTTCCTCCCTCCCTCTCATCTTCTAATCGATAGGAAATTTGAGGCTGTGAGTGGTAGGGG
>CM022492.1:8059248-8096377 GCA_011952105.1 Coreoperca whiteheadi
GGGGGGGCAAATTGCTGGCCATCCCCCTAACCAAGATGAAAAGATTTGATAATTGGTGGGAGGGAAGGCAATACTGACACAGGCTCTATGCAGGTTTTCTTTTACTTTGCATCATGTGGGGATAAATCCACTTCAAAACAAATGGAGTTCAGTTATCGGACAATAGATTTCTGTTGCTCCAAGACAAACCCATGGGTGGTGGTGGAGGAGGGTTAATTAGTGCTCCAAATACAAAATGAGTCTTCCGCTGCAATTCATTACACACAAACCAAGATAAAATGTCATTTTGAAAGTGGTCCCACGTGACAAGCTTGTTTTGCCTCCATCTTTATTGCTAAATGCTATTAATGTGTTATTTGGACGTAGAAAGCACCTGTCAATCAAACAGCCCAAACATCAGTGTGGGCAGGACTGTGATGTCTTTTCAGTTATTTCTTCAATTGCTCCCTTTCACTGTTCTGGGTCAGCAATGGTGGCTAATACTGTTCATGTCAACTACTCAGTTCCTTCTCTATGAATACGAAAGAAGCAAGAAGGAGGGTGGATTGCGGTGGTCTTTGGAAGGGTGGCTGTTAAACCATTTTTACTAAAGGTAAATAGATGTCAGCTCACATTGTTTTGAATGTCAAATTAAGCAAACAGGAACTAGTTGACACTGAAATGGCAGTAAAAACAAGGACCAAGAGCACATTTGAACTAAAATATCCTCTTAAAGCAGAGTAAATTCATATGTTGTCCACTTGCTGGCAGAAGAACAAACTTAAAGTACAAACTTGATATATTAACACCATAAGAAGTTATGGCAAAAGTGTTAGCAAACAGTTGCATATTTACACATCCAGCAGTTACGCAGCAACGCTAGCATTCCTTTGGAGCTGTGTTTCTGGATTTATGGTCTAATATTCACTCTTCTTTTACAGTCTTGTTTTGGTGTTCATCAACTGCTGCTGTGGCTGGAAACAAGGCTAAAATATTTAAACCCGAGACTTGGTATCTTGGTATAATGAAAAAGTGTTGTTTGTTTTATTTATTGATGGATCTACAAAGCACATTGAATCCAAGGGATAACGCTTCCAACTGGGTCCCCGACTTGATGATTTTGGACTAAAATTATAAATAAAGTTCTGTGGGATGGAACAGCTGATGATGGACAGCCTTGGGGGGGGGGTTCATTAAAAAGTATTAGCGTTGCAGTTAGCTTTCTCATAGGATGGTGCTTCTGAGCATTGAGTCTGATGTGGTCAGGTTTTGTCAGTAGTTTACTGCCGCTGCTTTGACTGGGAACCAGTCTCAGCACAGGTTTATATGTGAGGAGACATATGCTCACACACTGCATGGGTTAAACAAGAGGAGTCTGAGGTGTTTGTCTCTCAATTTAAGACCTACGCACATGGGACCAATCAATAGCAGTGTGGGATATTTGTGCGCTTTGGCACTGGTGGAGGACGAGGCCAAAGTGAGACGAAAGTGAGAACGAGTCTTCAGGGGCCGGGGCTGGTGTTCTGGTCCAGGATCATGATTGGCATTTATGTGCAAACCAGGTTAAACTGGCCGTGTCCACATCTGTTTGTGGCTAGCTGAAGGCTCATGCATGCAAGCACAGCTTCATATTGATCGCAACAAAATGTGAGATGGACTCCAAAGTCACTCTGTCGCCAAATAAGGACAAACTATGCCTGTGCTATCTCTCCTACATTTCAGCGTACACTGCCTGACTGTGTGATTTGTGTTCTCGCGTTACCTCTTCTTATTCATTCATCCCCGGCCAGCTACTCGTGTTATTCCCAGCACATAGCACCCTTGGGAGCAACCCCCTCCCCGGTTTCTGCCATGCCCCTGCACTCACCATCCATCCACAGCTCCCACCTCTTCCATTTGTTGCCATGGCGACTAATGTTGGCGACAGCCCGGCCCTCTGGTTGAAACGATTTGGCAGACTCCTCTCTCCATTTGATGGAGGATGCCAGTGTGCAGATTAACAGGGGGCCAACCCGCAGATGCTGGCATCTCTTCACAGCTCACTTGGCCTCAGTTCTCAGGGCTAAATGGGTATTGATCTGGATAATGTATTCTGATAATCTGTGTGGGTCCCTGTTCAATCACAAAATGTTAGAGTGGAGTGATAGGAAGGAAGGAGCAAGGATGAGAAGAAGACTGGGAGAAGGAAAGGAAGAAGAACATCATCAGGTGGCTGTAAATGAACTAAAAGCCGGATTTATTCCGACAAAGAAAGGCGTGTTCCCTTAAAGTCAAAAACGAACATGGCACAGGACATCGCCCTCTTTAAATTTCTATATTTATAAAAAGATTGTTCAGCCCTTGAAGAATGTTAAACAGAAAGTTTATAAGAGCCAGAAACACAGAAGAGTAAGAAGACAGGGAGGAGTGGAAAGAAGTAAGGACATAATTACATCTATTTCAGCCCAATATTTGAATGCCTCTCTCTCTGTTTCAGGGCTGTATACCTCTGCAGGGATGCCAGGTCAACGAGCTCACAGCTAATCCGGACGAGCCAGGAAGACACCTTTTTGAGATTGTACCAGGTGAGAGATCCATTAGCTTAACCTTCACCACCTTCACTTCTTACCCCTGGTTCACTTCGTAATTTCATGTTTGATTGTGGTGGTGCATTTCTAAAATCCAGTTTTGGGAGTTCAGATCTCGGTGTATCCACATGTGGCCCATAAATTACTTTTATGCTCCTCTAGTTGATATGATAGGCATTACACGTTTCCTGCTCCTCCTCTTCATCTTACAACATAGCTTGTATTCCAACTCCTTACACATTTGCTTAGATTATGAATAATCCGAGAACAATGTAAACTTGATAATGGCCTTATCTGATGTGGAAGTGGTGGTTCTAAATGCAGATGAAATTTGAGTTAAATCAAATGTATCCTGATATGGTTGGGCGCTCAATGGTAAATGGTCATGTGGTTTCAGCCCAATCAATTCCTAAACTAGTAGAGAGTCAAGGGGTGCGGGGTATATAAGCGATGGATCATGATCTGAAATGAAACAGTTGTTTTTTTCGGCACTACCTTAAATACATCAGATCTGTAAACTGAATTACCTTTATTCTCTGGCTGCCATCCTGTATTCAGACAGCAGAGAGCGCTGTCAGCCAAGGATTAGTTGCTGTAGTGGTCCATCTCCTTATCTCTCATGGCATGACCTCAGAGCTGCTTGACATTGTCAGGTACCAGTATTACATTTCTAGCTCCAATACCATTTTTGAAAAAAGAAAGTACCATAAAAATAAATAGAAAACAAAATGGCCTCTCCATCATCTCAAGCTGCTCTGTGCCTGCAGATCTCAGGACTGTTAGTGAGCCGTCTTGCTTCACATGTTGTACCCATAAAAAGTATGGATTGAGTAAAAACTTTAAAGGCTATGTGAGATCAATCAATGAAGTGTGTTAGTATGTGTGCTGATGTGATGTTTTACCATGACACTACTATTCAACAACCACAGAACTATAAGTTTAACCTTAAAATCAAGTCCTACAATGGAAACTGCAAGACAGCAGCTGGCTCCCTATAGCACTCTGTGATTCTGTGAGTGTTTGCTTGAAGGCCCGTCCTTGTGTTTAGAATGGCCGACAGGTTTGTGTGTCTCTGTGTGTTTTGTTTATGGCCAGTCAACATAGCAGAGGAGTGAGAACCCCGATTAGTGTCTATGGACAGGCCTGTAGGTCGGCAACCCTGAGAGGCAAGATGGGAGGGGAGGACAGATAAACATGCAGACAGCCAGAGAGGAAAGCAGTCGGGGGGGGAATACAAAGAGACAGGTAGGACGTAGAGGAGGAGGCAGGTCAGAGGAGGCCAGCAGAAATGCTTGACATGAGGAGAGATGTGCTTTAGATAAATATAGTTAGTAAAATACTTATTTATTGCATTTCCTTTGGACATTTTTGCCTGATGAAGACTTAGAGTTCCTTAGTCAAGATCAACAGTAGGAGTCTGATTGTATTTCAAAATGATCCATATCCATCAATCGCATTCTTGCCGTGTTCAACCCCGGTGCTGCTGACGTTATCTTCGGTTTACAGTGGTGTAAATTAGATTTGTGGGCTCCTTGGGGAGAAACACACGAGTTACTCTGCTCTTTCTCCACTGTGTAATCGGCTTAGAGTGATGAAGGCTTCATTCACTCCTGTTGCATGGACTGAATAGACTTTTAAGAGATTTTAGACTTCATGTTGTGTTCAAACTAATGCTTCAGGGAGGCTAGTGCTCCCTCCCAACAGTCATTATGGTGTCCAGACATGTCTGCAGCTTTTCCTCAGGACAGCAGCCAATTTTTACTGAAGGAGTACAGGGAGACAGCAGATTGTTGGTTTAAAAAAAAAAAAAAAAATTCACTTTATGTAGTAACTGTTTGGAATAGAAACATGAGCACTCTCAGCCCGCTCAGGCACTCAACACTCATCAGCAATGAGCTTTCCACTCTTCCATGCTTCTATTCACTGAAGTAAACACTACAGTGAGTCTTCACTGTTGGCCACTCAAGGATGTCTCAGCCAACATTGATAAGTGTTTCTTAAGAGTTCTTGGATGAGTCTTTATACATAAGGGTCAGCAATGTGATCCCCAGTTCCCCCTGTCCCCATGTCGAAGTGACACTTTGAGTATTTTATTGGCCAGATGATACTATTTTGACCATCAATATTAGGTTAAGATGTAATTCCTTGCCACAAGGACTGGGAAACACATTTCTCCACTTGAAAGGCTTACAATTTTATGTGTAGCCCACCATATACGGCTGCAACAGGGGGTCATGAGCAGTAGTAGTATGGTATTACGGCTTGGTTTGGTTACCTCTCCGTGCAAGTGAAGTCCAAACTGGACTACCACAGGCTGCATGGAAGATTATAGGGGTAGGACAGCATCCAACCTTGCAGTCTACCTATGAACAGGCTACCCTAAGAGAAGCCAACAGGATAGTTAATGACCCAGCCCATAATCTAGACGCCGAGCATCAGTTACTTCCCTCTGGGTGGAGGTTTACAGTCCCTCGTTGCAGGTTAAACAGATTTAAAAATTAATTTATCCCTGTGTCAATACGACTTTTAAAAAGCGGTTGATAAGGAAACTTTCACTGAAGGGATTAAGGCTTTTATTGATTTCCTTTGTATATAGGTGCTTTTCTTTTTTAGGAACCTTGTATTTATTATTCATTAACACTTTTTGTATGTTTTGAAACATATGTGGTAGGCTTCATTTTCTGTCTCACGGCTGCAGCATGGGTGTAAGTCACATTTTGCACTTTGTGGGACAGTAAAGTTAAACTTGAATCTAGTAGCTTGGCCTTTGCTACCATAGAAACGGCAGAAAACCCACACATCTAAGAAGCAAGCACTGATAACAGACTGATAAACCCTCAATTTGAGGTCAGAGCTGCTGGGATTCTCTCACTTTCAGCACTCCTTTGTCCACTGTAATAGTAGCCTTGTCCTTCAAAAGGAGCCCAGGGACCTTGGCTGTTCATCTGGGTCATGTCATTGACTGACTTTGTTTTTGTTGAGTGTGTGTGTGTGTGTGTGTGTGTGTGTGTGTGTGTCACAGCCACAGGGTAAATCCTTTGGTTATGTTTATTGTGGAGATATAGAGTAACCAGCCCTGTTGGAAAAGATAGATACAAGACAGATAGCTGCTGCAAGATGCTGAACCCATATCTCTCTCTCTCTCACACACACACACAGTTTAATGCTGTGAGAGTGTGTGCCCAGTGTTAAATATCTCCAGTGCACTTCTTTATACAAGGTTTTACGTATAGGCCATATGTATGTTTATAGAAGCAGATTGAGGACACTTTCTCATAAATTGACTCATAACATCATCGGAAAGAAAAGTATCCTAACTTCTTAAAAATAAGCAGCGACTTAATGTTTAAGGGTTGGAAAAATAAATTAAAATAAAGGTGAAATCATCATTCAGTACAAGTGTCTTTTGGGCACCCAATCTCAGGGTCATAGCCAGTATAAAACTCTCCATGTGTACATTTATCCTGCATCTACACATAAAACAATACAGTTATCCTGGCAGCCGGTTCTTTCGTCAATGTTACTCGTTGGAAGCGAAAGAAACAAAACTCAACCCGCCAACTCCTTGTAATTTCCTCTTGGCAAATCAGTGAAATAACAGCAGTAGTTAAGCATGCATGCAATTAAAAAAAATAATAATAATTGGACTCACACCATGGGTTTTCAACTGTATATGCTCGAGACAGAGTGAGCCGTGCACCCAAACAAAGCCGATTCAACAGTCATGTGCCTGAGTCTGAACTGAGCTCGTCTCAAAGCCCGTAGGCATGAAGGAAACGGACAAATAACTGGATATTTTAAAATATTCTTTGTATTTAACGGCTGACTCGAGGCTATAAGCCCTCTGTTGTGGTAGTGTGAAGCAATTAAGCCATCTGGAAACCAGCGCACACACACAAAACACACTTGTGCCTGTGCAAACGTAACAGCTTCTTCTAATTCATTATTGTGCACTAGCTCGGCCCACGCACTTGCAGCTCGACCATGCATGCACAAACACACACACAGGATTGTTCAGTGTCTAAGAAATACCAAATTACCAAGAAGCAACCCCAAACCCACCTCAGAGAGTTTACAGTCCACACGGTTACCTTTACAACTGTATATGTTGGCCATTAGGTTAATCCTCATTGAGTCGGATTGATTTTTAGCCAGGTTTTGATAATTGGCAGTCAAAAAGCATTGCAAGATACATAGAGGGACAAATAGGGAGGTTAGGAAAATGTCACACTGAGAATCTCTTGTGGGATGTCATGAATTTCAGATGCACCTGAGGAGTAAGCGATACTTGTACTGCTTCTTTTAACGGACATGATTCGACATTTTCCGGACATACACTTATTTGCTTTCTTGCCAAGAGTTAGAGGATAAGTTTGACACCACTCTCATGCCTGTACGTTAGTTAGCGATTAAAATAAAGGATTAACTTAGCCTAGCACAAAGACTGGCAACAGGAAGAAACGGCTAGCAGCAGCTTACATTTCAGTTTGTGTATGAATTAAACAAACGGGATATAACATGAAATGTTAATAGGTCAAATGTAGAGGTGGTGGTAGGCAGATTTGTTTTAACTTTTGACAGAGCCCTCCAGAAGAAAGTGGTTGCCCCCTCAATGACTAAAGATTTTTTTTTAGCAGTGTATACAAAAAACATTGACAGTCATGCTTTATTGAACCACCCATAGGTACCAACCTTACACTCTAAATATGGGTTAGTGGGATAATAAACCTACAGAACTGTAAATACAGAAAATTCCAAGAATGTTGATTGTCCGATGTATACACTGATGCTAAGGAGGAGCCAAACTAAAAAAATGTACATATTGAACTAAATATTCTTGGGATTCACAGTAGGAAGAAGAATGCAGATAACGACATGAGAGATGCTTAATATATGTATCTTAAAAGGGTCATATTACGTGCGATTGCTGTTCTTTATTTAATTTAGTCTCCGTCTTTGTCGCTAAGTGGTCATTGCTGGGGTGTTGGGCAACTTCCCTGAGAACCTGTGAGTCAAACAGAGAAGGCACAACTGTCATGGCTCTTCTTGAACCTTGGATTGATAAAATAGTTATGGGTGGAACATGCAGTATTTCTTTGTCTGACATAATCTATAATACATGTTGTATTATTAAATGTGCGACGATTAAATAGGTCTACAGTATATTTTCACTGTAATCAATTACAACCACCAGCATCTCCTCAGTTAATATTTAGAATGTCATGTCTGCGCTTGTTAATCAGTTTAGATGAAGCCATGGCGCCTGGAGAGCACACTTTCTTTAACCAGGTTTCATGTGTCATTACCATGGCTCATTTTGTATTTTTGAAGAAAAAGGTTTTTCAGTAAATGGCTGAAATGAAGAATAAGGAGTTTTGTTGAAGCACACATGAACTGTAGCCTTGTACGCTTTAAGCTTAAGTGGCATTTTCAAGGAATAGACAGAGCCACACTCACATTTTCTGTGAACCACAGGATTTTACCTTGTCAAATGTATTTAGAACAGCAAATGGAGAGGTTTTCACAAACTCATTTTTGGGCTATTCATTTAGTCATTTAGCAGACGCTTTTATCCAAAGCGACTTACATATGAGGAAGACAATGGAAGCAATAATAACAACACAAGGTAACAAAATGCATAAGTGCACTAAAAAACTAGTCTGTTAAAGCCCAGCCCAGTACACAAAGCTAAGGATAGATTTTTTTTTTTTAAGAAAAGAGATAGAAAGGAAGTAGAAGTTAGTGACTGTCAGTTAGGTGTTGACAGAAGAGATGCGTTCTCAGGTGCTTTTTAAAAGGTGGCTACGGAATCTGCTGATCTTGTAGGAGCAGGCAGATCATTCCACCAATGTGGAACGGATCCAGAGAAGGTGCGCGAGAGGGATTTTTTTTTTCCTTTTTGGCATACTGTGGCAGTCAGTGATAGAAAGTGGCAAAAAGGATTTTGCCCAGAATATTACATTCATACAGTTCAGTATGATCCTGGAACAAGTCTGACTTAAGGAAGAATCCAAATTCTGTACTGCCTGTATCATAGAGATGGACTGGCATTGTCTGTTTTCTCGCTGTGTATGTGTATACAAGTTTGTTTGGCAAAGATTGGAGGACAGCCCCTCTCCCTGCTACTGCACACACACTCCGAGAGGGAGAGAAAGAGACTTGTTACACTCCTCCTCAGGGATTTGCCTCTCCCCAGGGGGGCTGAGAGAACGGACCTGCTGCCCACACTGCTGAATGAAAGAAACAGGAAGAAAAGAGTGAATGAATGGGCAGAATGAATGAGTGAAGGGCAAGAAGCGGGACTCGTTTGACGGGTTTTGTTTGCGCTGGCATCGAGCATGCCTCACTGGCAGGTTCTGGCTGTCAGTGCTACCTGCGTACTGATCTGCTTCCAAACGGACTTAGCGTTGGCGGAGAAGCCGCTTCATGCTGCAGCTTTAGGCCAGAGCCAGTCGCAGCTCCAGCCTGCGCCGCTCACTCAGACATGGGGCCGGTCTGCTGCAAGCCGGACCGACTGAAGAAACAACATCTCCAAGGTAACGGGAAACAGATGCTGGAGATTTTTAACTAGTGTAGTGGAGCACTTGAGTGGCTTTGAGACTAATGGAAGCTCAGATATACAACCTCTTATTTATGGCATTTTTGATGAATTGTAGCACAACACAAAAAGTGACGTATTTGGTTGAAGAATTTATATCTGACAACTTATTTAGGTCAAGGTGTTTTTTTTAATTGTTAAAAATGTAGGCCTATTGCAACTTGTCTACCACTTCTTCACCATTTTGCTTTGATCTTGGTATCGAATTAGCATGGAAGGAAGCATCCTGATTATAATTCTGCCTTGCAGAATAGTTTTAAGCAGCTAATACCTACTTTTCTTGGCAGTTACTGTAGCTGCAGGATTGACGGGTCAGCTGCACAGTGTTACTGATACAGTATGACTATCGTTCAGTGTCTACTGTACTGTGGGAGCTTGTTGTGTCCACAGCAGCGCATGCTGGATGAAACACTTGGTTAGATCTGAAAAGTGGCTGTAGGCTACGTGGTGATGTGTCTTTGCTTGTGGTTTAGTATTCCTGCACTCACTGGGAGGTTATCCATGAGTATCTCCAGTCTGCCCAATATTGCATGTGTATTTTTCATTTTTTATCATTAGTATTTTTTATGATTTCATACTCTTCTTATTGTTTCCTGCACAGTAGTGACAGTGATTTTTTTATTGATGATGGAGCATAGTCATTTTCACTGAAGAAAAAAAAATAAATAGAAAAAATCATGATGATGGGACATTTGTTGGGGTCTGTACCAAACAAACAGGTTTTCTTCCACATGGAGAACAAGATTTGTAGGCCGGGGCATCTCTGCAGCACCACAGTACTTCATTACAAGCTGTGCTGTCACACGTTTTACCTTTATCAAAAAATTGCAGCGTCTGCGGTTTGGATATTGCATTTGGCCATATTGCAATTTCGATGATATTTAGATTAATTGTGCGGCCTTATTCATGAGTGGAGGGTCTAACATACTGAGCCAAAATCCTGAAATATAATATATATAGTCTATTAACTGGCAACACAAAGTAGCAACAAAATGTGAATTCTCTCAGACACAAAAGAAGAGCTGACCAAGCATGAGGTTGAACACGAATGGCTACATCATCATAAGTGACTGCACTTCATAGGACAGTCGGTAAGTATCAGGTAGTGCGGTAAACTATATAATGCTATTGGCTGCACTGATCGGTCCTGAATGTTTATGCAACTACAAATGCACAATTTTCCAATAGTCTCTTTCTGATGCTCTCACACTAACTCGTTCTGTCTCTCTCTCATACATAATACCAATTATAAGCAGCACAGAGGTCACATAAAGTTAATCCCCAACCAATTCATTGTGCCCAATCATCAGTCACATTATTAACAGAGGACAGAGCCTGAGGGACAACACACACTAATTAGAGGTGTCAGAAGTATTCACCTTCATTACTCAGGTAGAAGTATAGATACTAGGGTTTAAAAAAAACTTCTGGAGAAGTTGAACCATCAACCCAAGCTTTTTATTCAAGTAAAAGTAGTGTTTTCAAAACTACTTAAAAGTATAAAAGAATAAGTAATGTAAGAAAAAAAATGCCATTAAGGACAAAAGCTTAGGCCGCACCACCTCCTCAAAAATACATTTTTCGAAAGGCCATAATGGCTATAATGTTTATTAAAATGTTCATTTTGAAACATTTGGGATGCACTAGGCTACCTGTTTCAGCCGCATTTATGCCCATTGAACATTAACGCATTTTAGTACAATGCAAATACATTAAAGAACCATATATGTGACGGACATCTTCGTACTTGGCTACATACGTCTGCTGTAACTTTTTACTTTGAGTTGTCTGTCCTTGTGACGGGATTTGTGCCATGTGCAGGTGCGATGGATCGTACAAACCAATAGGGAGTCGGAATGGTACATGTTTATACTTCTCATCCAACCACAGTCAAATTCACTTTATCCGGATGGCGCGATTTATCTGGATAGGTTTTATTTAAATTTTTTTGAAAGGGCTATTTTTAAAATGTAAGAAGTACAGATAATTGCATGAAAATTTAAGAAGTAGAACCAAAAAGTCTGCTAAAAAAATACTCGAGTAAAGTATAGATACCCAAAATTTCTACTTAAGCAAGGTAACAAAGTATTTGTGCATGACTGCTTGCTGACAAGCAACATGAATACTTCAGCAAGTGCTTGAGGACTCTCTAAAATCAACTTTAAAGGAATTGTTCAGCATTTTGAAATATGACAAGAGTTAGATGAGCAGATCAATATTATGTCTGTGCGCTAGAGCCAGGAGACAATTAGCTGGGACAATTAGCTTATCCCAGCAAGGACTGGAAATGGGGAAGCGGCAAGCCTGGCTCCTCCAAAGGTAAACAAGTTCTCCCTCCTACCAGTACCCGTAGCTCACACGGTACATGTTACCTCATTGGTATATTCTGTTAAAAAAGTAGTTGCTTCATCTTTGTTAAAATAACAAGGTTGACAACCGTTCACAGCAGCTAATTGAAAACGGCAAGTGGTGAAAATTACCCAGTTAAATAACCCTTTAATTCATGTTCAAAGGTGCATTACATCACCGGACTATCTTCTCATGCCGAGTACAGGTATCTCTCTCCATATTGACGGTCGAAGAACTTGCCTCACGAAAGGATTTCAGCGGTATAAAAATGACCTGTTCACTTTCCTGCCCTCATCTCCCATTCGACAGCGTCAGAGAGCAGTCTGACATTTAAGAACCGAAGCTATAAATTGTGAAGAATTATAGCTGCAATTCTTAAATGTCAGAAACTCAAAAAGGTATAAGCTTTTCCGCGCACACACACACACTATAAACATTCAACTGTCTCGCAGGCTCAAATGTCAGGCTGTCTGATGATCGCCACATGGAAATCAAATTGATCACTGAGACTTTGAGAGGAAAACGCAGTTTAACGTGTGTCTCCTTAGACCCTGCAGTCAGTGTTATCTTAATTGGCTCCAAAAGGGATTTTTGTAACCCTCATCCATCCGTGCTTGGATGTTCCAATAGTCTTGGTGTCTGTCGGCGATCTTGGGATTGACTTTAAGAGGCTCTCTGTGTCTCTTATCAGGGCATGATTCATTGGAGAGGAAGTATTGGATGTGGCAAGGCTTCTCTCTACATCTTTAATTACACTTCTAATTGGCCTCTTTTCCTGGGGGTAAATTTGAGCACTCTTTATTACTCATTACTATTCATACACACACAGTACGTATGCATTAATAAGTATAAATGCTATAAAATATCAAATAATGCTACATCCTGAGTTCACTATGGAGCACATCTGAAGACAGACCACAGTGTGTTCATCACGACAGTGTGAGTTTGCAAAGCTGGGTGACAATGGTACTTAGCTTTATGGCACCACTGTTTATATTTGGATTCCCTTCTCACAGAAGGACTGTGACAACGACCCCATCCAACACTAATGGCTCAGACGAACCAGAAACAGATGACATATTCTCCAGATTATTTAAATGTGTAGAAGAAGAAAATAGTATATGCACAAAGGTGATGGTGATACATTGATGATATATTCGCTGTCTACGGTGGTTTATAAAGTAGCAGCTGATCATGTTTCACGCTATGTTGCTGTTGTAAAAGAAAAAGCAAAGATGCCAAGCATTCTTATCTCAACCTAACATCAGCCGCCATGCATTATAACTCTAGTGTCACTAAAATATTTTGTTTCATAGACAGCTGTGAGCTCTGCACACCTACAAGGTCAAATGAGGCTCATTCTACATCTGCTGTGGCACACAGTGTCAGCCAGCTAAATGCCTTAAATGAAATGTGAGCTGGTGCCATTATTACAGGACCTGAGTGTTACAGTACAACTACAGAGAACGCATAACAGGACAATTGTGCCATCTAGTGGTGAGAACCTTTAAAGCACATTTTAGCCTGGTATCAATCCCAGTCACAACTAACTGAGTGGGTATTTGATTATTTATTTATTTTTGGCTTAAATGCATTCATTATACATACAGTACATTAAAAGCAGTTTCCAGCATTAGTTCCACAACATTGTTGGACGAAATCCAGGCATCAATTTGTGAATTCATTTACATGTTCTGTGGGGCCGCTACACCTATTTGATCTTTATGCACGAGTCACAACTTTATTTTGAAATTATCTTGCTTGGCACAATTTTGACTGTCCACATTCACAGAAACGACTGTTAGGTTAACCACCATTAAGCAAAGGAGCAAACTGCATTATAAACATAAGTACGGCTTAAAAACAGAGAGCTCGACAACCTGCCATTCTTTTCATATTGCCAGCAAAAAAAATAAAAACACCCTAAAGCATAAAATACCTGTTTATCGGTACGTGTTAATCACAGTCAGCTTACTGTACAGCTTGTAGTAGAAATGAGAAAATAGGGAATTGGTTCAAGCAGTTGAGACATAATGTATGGAAAAACTACAATCTACAGTATGTCTACTAATATATACCACTGGGTTAGTTCTATGATAAATTCCAGTGTTTTTGAGAAAAAGAAATAAGTACTCACCCGTACTGTGTGTCCTTCTTTTCCCTCATTCGGCCCTGCAGGTGGAACAGGAGAGAAGGACCGGGCACCGATCAGCCATGAATCCTTCCTGCTCATGGCAAACTCCCAGACGGACATGGATGACTGGGTCAAGGCCATACGGCGGGTCATCTGGGCGCCGTTCGGGGGAGGTAAAACCCAAACCTTTGAACTGAAACATGAGGAACATGATCCCTTTTAAAAACAGACCGATTTTCATCCTTGAACATGTTTGACCTCATAGGAATGGGCGACAATTGAAATTCAAGGCTGTTCCAACGCAAAACCGTTGGACTGCAGGAAGCCTAAAACATACAAGACAGGTGACGTCCACCTACAGACAGGACAAAATGTTGCTGAGGCCGGTCCCACCAAGCGTCACCCTAAACCAGGAAGTCTGCATTTCCTTTACCCTGTTGGCTCCACGATCTCGCAACAGTTCTTGAAAAAAAAAAGATATTGCTGCTGAAATTGGAAAGGACTATTATACCGTGTGAGTTACACACTCGAGCCCAGTCATGAAGAGGATCACCTGAACCTACTGTCTCCCATTTCTTTAGCCTGCAGATAATTCTCACCCTGGTGTCTCTATTCCTGGTGTCCAACTACTGTACCTGACTGGGGAAATGTGATCAGAGTTTGCGGTCAGTCTATACCAGCTCACTGTTGGTTTAAATTCAAAAATAGAGGACAGGGTGCTGACGAGTAACAAGCTACAAGGATCTGCAGAGAGCAAATGTAGTAGAAGCAATTTAGCCTGTGAACTTTAAGCCAGTCAAGAGGAGTTTCCTTTACACCTAAAAGGTCTATTTGTCCTCTGCATGCACTGAGCCTGTGGTTAATTCGCACCCTGTCTGCTTTGGTCTGGCTGATCCAACTAGTGTACTTGACAGGAGGCCAGAAATACAACCAGGCTTGGCTGGGTGCAAACTGGGACATAAGGAGCAGCTGAACAGCATGGTGCTGTGTTACAAAGGAGCGGTATATTAATAGGGGGATAAATGTAGAATAACACACCAATGATATAGTGTATGACTTCACTGGTCCCTGTTTAAACTTCATTTTTATTCAGCCAGGTTTCCGCTCTGTTGGCAGAGGGGGAACCGGGGCACCAACTGCTAGAGCGAATGACGATAAGCATTTCAACGTCAGTTTTGATCGATAAATATCACAAGATCTGCCAATTTAAGGTTTTCAGTAGGTTCTCATATTTGAGAAGGTGTAAACTAAAAATATGTGGTATTTCTACTTGAAATTAGCAGTTTTAAAAAATGTTTAAGTGATTTTCTGTTGGTCAATTTATCCACTTATAGAGAAACAGAACTCCAAGGTGTGAGGCATCCCTCAAGGGCCAACTGAGGTCCCCCTGTTTAATACTTCATATTTGTTGTATTCACACTGAATCAAATGACCATTACACTGCTGAACCCCAAGAATGAGCATCCAACTCTGTTCCACCAAACAAAAGGTGGCCATAATTTGGTTAACATAGATTTAATTTTGTAAATACTGCAAAGTGTTCTTTTACCCTTTTCCTTCTCGTTTCCGGCCTTTGTTGCCATTTGGAGGGAGGTGGGGGACAAGGCTGGGGGTGGGGGGGGCAGTCGCAGTCCCTGTTCACAGATGCAATGTGTTTCTCTCAGAGGTGGAGGGAAGCATCAAACTCAGCAGCATTCATTTATAAAAGGGTGGTGGTGGCCTGTTATCCGCTGGGTTACCTCATGCTGGCTCACATGTCCAGCCTCGCTCTCAGGTTCACGGGCTTAGGGCGGTCTGTCTCTCGGGTTCAGAATAGACCTGTTGCCGCGCGGGCGCCCGGCTCTTTTCGTTCAGGAGTCTGTAAATGCAGGATTCATCGGCCGAGGGGAGTCAAATGCCTGAACCGGAATGGATGGACCTGGTGAAATGCGGGTTTGGGATGTTGTATGAGAAGCGCGCTGTGCTGCTGTGCAGCTCCTGTTCGGTGAATTACCACGATCACCGCGAGCTGTCGGCCAGCTACGACCGCCGCAGCCAATCAGCAGGTACCAATCAGTGCTTCATGAAGTTCACCGCGTAGCCTCAGCTACACCGTCTCTGGTTTCCTGTTTACCGGTGGTGGAATGGGACTATGTGCAAATCATACATGATGTGATGCAGTGCTATATTACTAATCTACCCAGTAGTATACAATGTAGCCTATCTCAAATTGGCTCCTACAACATTAAAATGCTCTCACGTGCATTTGTTGCTGATAAAAACAGAATAACATAATATTGTATGGTAATATAACACTGCATAATGAGTACTTTTACTTTAAATAAATTCGTTGATAATACTTCTGTACCTTAACTAAAGTAACATTTTGGAACTCAGGACTGAGAATTTGTAGACCATGGTATTTCTACTTTTATTTAAGTAAAGGATCTGAGCACCTCTTCCATCACTGCTGTTTACATATTTACATATTCATACTTTCCCTTTCTTTCCGTTTGAGGCCTCTGCATAACTGGAAAATGGTCAAAATAGAGTTTTGGGGAAATTTTCGGTAAATACAAAGCATCATCATTTCACACGGTCAGATTGGCTCACATGTGCAATATACGTTAGATATACGTTTTATACATATACAACATGTCTAAACTATAATGTTAAGATTATTTGTTCCAAACAGCCCAGTGTAACCCAGTGCTTTCATTGGATGCATGAATGAACAATCTCATGGACCGACAGTGCAAACCTACAGTACGTTTCCTCCATCCGTCCCCAGGGATATTTGGTCAGCGTTTAGAGGACACAGTGCAGTATGAGAAGAAGTTTGGCCCCCGGCTGGCCCCCCTGCTGGTGGAGCAGTGTGTGGACTTCATCAGGGAGAGGGGTTTGGACGAGGAGGGTCTCTTTAGGATGCCAGGACAGGCCAACCTGGTCAAAGAGCTGCAGGAGGCCTTCGACTGCGGAGACAAGCCTCTGTTTGACAGGTAGACAGAGCGGAGTGTCGCTTGGGGCGTTTTTTTAGAATTAAACAATGGAGCATCCAGCAGACCACATTTTTTGCTGTACTCTCTTGCAGTAATACGGACATCCACACGGTGGCATCCTTGCTAAAGTTGTACCTGCGAGAGCTGCCCGAACCAGTCATTCCCTTCTCCAAATACGAAGACTTTCTAACCTGTGCACAGCTGTTGGCCAAAGATGAGGAGGAGGTATGTGCAGTATACCCTCTGTGTGTGTGTGTGTGTGTGTGTGTGTGTGTGTGTGTGTGTCTAACAGTTGTTCATTCTGTTTTTTATCAGGGGGTCCAGGAGCTTGGAAATCAAGTTAGCACTCTACCTCTACCTAACTACAATCTCCTCAAGTACATATGCAAGTAAGTAAGGAACAAATGTCATTGGTTTTCAAAAATAATGTCTGTTTCTAATATAGTTTTTAACTTTGTTATCGCTCCTTAGATTCCTTGATGAGGTCCAGTCCCACTGTACTGAGAACAAGATGAGTGTCCAGAACCTCGCCACAGTATTTGGACCAAATATCCTTCGACCCAAGATGGAGGACCCAGTCACTATCATGGAAGGTATGGACGATACTCACTGACGTAATGACTGAATTCACGGGAAAAGTCACTGCAAACTAACTATTAAAAATTCCAGAATGTTACTTTAACAGCACATTACACCTTGTAGTATTGATTAAATATATATACAGTATATTAAACTTTATATATGCAGTACAAAAACTGCACTAATTCCATTAATGATATCCTGTCTGACTGTGATCCATAGGCACCTCTCTGGTCCAGCACCTGATGACAATCCTCATTAGGGAACACGACCGTTTCTACTCAGGCAGGGACCAGGAGGGACCCAGCGTATCACAAACAGAGCTCCCCGTCCAGGGCCATCAGCTCCAGCATCGCAGCCTGGGTGCCTGGATCTCAGAGGAAGACCTCCAGAGCTGCCCGGTTTCCAACCCCGACCAGGAGCTACACAGCAGCGCTTCATCTCTGGATGCCAAACTGTGTGCAGCCGTCACCCCCACCCAGTCCCCTAACCTGAACCCTGGATCGAAACTGGGGTCTCCTTCGGGGAAGGGCGATACGGTGGTCAGCCCGAGTAAACAAGCCAAGGCCATTCCCTCCTGGAAATACACGTTCAAAAGCTCCTCAGCGCCTCGTTCCCAGCCGCAAGCCAAGCAAAGCAGCGGCGGCGCCTCTGTGGCTGATATCTCTAGTGTGCCATCTGGTGGGGTAGGCGGGGGCGGCGGAGGTGGAGGTAACTGGCTCATGAATGGCTTGTCCTCTTTGAGAGGACACCGGCGCACGTCATCCGGTGAGCGGTCTGCCCGTGATCGCGACTCCACCGGCTCCTCACAGAGACTGTCTACCTATGACAACGTCACCTCGTCCTCCAGCATGGGCAGCGTTCCAAGTGTAGCCAGCACACCTTGGTCCACTTCCTCCTGCGAAATCTCTGTCCCTGACTCGGGAAGCGAGCCCTCAGCGGGCCAGAACTGCGGCGTAGGGGGTGAAAGTGGGGAAAAGGGGGAGTGGAGGGAGAGTCAGAGGGAGATTGACAGAGGACGGGACGGAGGGATGACGACAGACCTGAGCTCTGAGCAGGACAGTTGTGAGGCCATGGAGCTGTGCAGCAGCAGCGCAGCCTGCAGCGAGAATGGAAACATGGCCATGGCACCCGGGGTGCCGTCCATTATCACGTCTGAGGATGGAGACGGGACAACTCAAACACTGAGCAGTCTGGTGGAAGGACTGAAGGACGAGTTGAGGAAACAGAAGACTGCATACGAGTCCAGGATCCAAAAGTAAGTCTGTGTTCTGTGGGTTCCGAAACTTTGTCACGTGTGTAGATTTTCTTATGGTTCTCAGTGGGCCTAGTAAATATAAGAGTCAAATTGACCTTTTGCTCATTTTGGGGTCCCCAGTTTGGAACCACTCTGCTCTACAATAGCAAGCAGCTACCTTTTTTGTCACATGGTTAAACTCGTACGTGTTGCTCAGCATTAGCTATTATAGAGCTCTGTGCCAGGAATACATTTACAATCACAGGCAATGGGGAATACAAACACAGTGGGGTCAGTTTTCTCAAAGTAGCTCCACTCACCCCTATCATCCTGTAGTCCTCTAATGGGTCAAGGTCCAAAAACAAGGGATCCTACATTTCCCAAAGTGCAACTCAATAGCATCGTTTTATGAGACGCTCTCTTCCGGGTAAATGTAAACTCCACACGCCCATTTTGGAACGCAGGCTTTGAAGCCTCTAAGCCAAAGCCGAGATAACCCCGATGACATCATCAGGGGTTATTTTGTCAGACTTGACAAAGCTCCTCTAGAGCCACAGAAGACATTGTACAACAGTTTTTACGGGCTGAGCAGCACTTTTCATAGCAAGTAAACTGATCATTGGGCTTCTTTTTAAACTACCACTAGGAGCCGCCAATGCCAAAGGTTTTCAAAGCCGAAAATTATTTTAAAGTTTCGGCTTTTGGTGGCCCAAGAGCGGTACCATGTAACCATCATTTCCCCTGTTTGATTCTGTCTCGGGACCTTTATCGCATGTCATCCTATTCACTGTCTATTTCCCCATGGTCCCTAAATATCAAATAAAGGCGAAAATGCCAATAAATTACAAATATTTTAAAAAGCTGCCAAACTTGGTGGTGTAATTAATGGCTTAGATTTGTATTGTATCATCATTTACAGATATTGTGTAAATCATCTCCTATATGCTTGCTAGCGAACTTGCTAGCTAAAGGTTTAATTTATTTTTTGTATGCTGAGGATATTATCTCCATAGCACAATTTATTTTGGGTAAACAGGTCAACTGAAAGATACCCACCCACTCTCTTTAAGGGTTAGTTCACCCAATTTACAAAATGAAACTTATTTTCCCACTAACCTCAAGCTGTTTCTAGCTTTGCAGATACTTTTATTTGCCCAGGTTTATAGATATCCACCCTTTGCTCTAGATAATGTACAAACCTTAGTGTAAACAGTTGTTGTAGGTAGAAAATAGTTCAAATGAAAACTGTACAAAGACACTTTTGAATTTTGATTTATGTAATGTTGAAATTCTGTGAGCTTCCCAAAAGAATTCCTATTCAGATATCTCAAAACCAGGGTAAACCCTAGATGCCAGTAAAGGTAAGTGAGGGAATTTTTAGGGTGAGCCGGCCCTTTTAAGATGGTTGCATTGCTATGTGAGAAAAACTTGCCCAATGCACCTTTAAGTTTTGCCCTAATACCACTAACACATTTCATAATGTAGCCAAAGAGTAACGGTGAATGTCAATGACCTTTGCTTTCTGTCTGTGACGCGCTGCCTCCCCTCAGACTGGAGGAGTCCAGTGCTGCTCTGTGCGCGCAGATGGAGCATTTGGAACAAGAGATGGAGCAGGAAAGGAAGAAGCAACGCATGCTGGAGATCAAACTCCGAAACTCCGAGCGGGCACGGGAGGATGCAGAGAACCGCAACCGGCTTCTGGAGAAGGAGATGGAGGATTTCTTTTCCACACTGGGAGATCTGGCCCTGGGTGCGAGGACTAGCGACATTTGATACGGTATAGCCACTCATCTCTCTGTGGCCAAAACTGTCAGGGTTTATATTTCGGGGCTTGGGTGTTTTCAAGGGCTCACGTCCTCCCCGGTGCATTTAAAAAGATAACGGAACCGGCCATAATATGTGTACATTCAGGACAAACTCAAAGGAAACTAAAATATGGAGATGGTACATTTTTGAAACATCAAATTGGGACTGACTGTGTGGTGCTTGTCAGAATCATCTCCACTGAGCACCGAGTGGTTTTGACTTTCTTACGCATGCTTGAAATGGAACGTTAAGATAAGAAGACGGCACGCTTCCGATTACACTCCCTTGAATGAGTCCAGGGTTTGTCTTGTGAAGGCAGTATCTTAATAACAGTTCAGGTGCCTGTTTGTGACTGGTGGAACGTAATTTAATTTCTCTGACATTCTCTATAGCTACTGGAGAGCACTGACTTCTTCAACCACTACTTTACAAGGACATCATGTGACTGGATTTCGCGCTGCAACTGATAGACTCATGACAGACGTTAATGTTGAATGCAGATATCTGATATTTATCTTTAAGGAATAGTGCAACATTTGGGAAATACACTTACTTGCCAAGAGTTAGATGAGAAGTTTGATACTACGCTAATAAAAAATAAATGGTCTTAAAAACACCTCCAAAGTTAACTAATTAACAATTAAGTGTAAAAACTACTGTCGTTTTATGGGAGTTCTAGTCTTTATGCCATCTTATGATAAGCTGGGCTAACCGACTGCTTGCTGTAGCTTATCCTACAGATATGAGTGTGTTATCAATCTTCTCATCTCAACTCTCTGCAAAAAAATGTCCAGCTATTCCTTTAACTCAAAAAAACAACACATTTTCTCACTTGCCCGTTGTGGTAGCCAGCTTGTTTTGTTCCAGGTTTGGAAGTTCCGAAAGACTTCTGTGAATTATCCAGAATAACAGGTTTACATTTTCTGAAAAGAGCACCCAAATCAAAATTCAAATCACCTCCATTTTATTAGGTCGGTGGGTGAAATCTCATAGAGGGATATCTGAAAACCTGCGCAAAGAAAACCAAAACTTGGCTAGACACCACTACGGGTAAATAAGAACATTATGTTTTTTTGGAATCTGAGTGAACTGACAGTTTAAACTGTGCAGTGGTAACATTAGCAAAAGTTCCTCCACCTGCATTTATCCTTCTGTCCTGTATTTGTACTGAAAACGTTTTTTTTTTTTCTGGATGTTTTACTGTAGAAACAAATGTGTATAACGTAACACAAAAGCAGGTCTAGAAAGCCTTTCTAAACTTTTCTTTTTTGATTTTCCAAACAGTTCCTTTTGGAGCAAAACTGAAGCAGACACTTTCCTTTTCCTCAGGCCCTTCCAGTGCCTCTCTCGTCAACCATCGACATGGTTCCCATTTGATGGCAAAGCCTCAGTCTTCGGTTCACTCCGATCCTCACAGATGTCAGTATACCTTTAATGTACAGATAATACAACAGAACAATTATTCAAGCATTTGCAACTTAGCTCATGCTGCCTAGGACACAGGACACGTGGCTCAGTAGGTGAAGGCCATTTACAGTACACAGTAAATACCAAAGCTGGACTGCCTCAGCTGTTCGCTCACTAAAGATCAGAATGGCCTGCCTGGAAGCCATGTTGATTTTGGCACATGAAGCTGAACACTGCCCTCAAAGAAACAATGGAATTTCCTGGTTGTGCCTTCAGGGAAGTGTTTTTAATAGGAAAAAATGTAGTCTTGCTTGCTTGTCCAGAGATGTAGTGCATATATTCGTGCATAGTACACACATTTATTTTTTTTTTTTAATATGGCAACAAACTGCTGAAGGTGAATAACTTCATCTCCCTAGAAGGTGCCAATTCTTGTGAAAGTGAATTGTGAATTGAATGGAAGTTTTGAATTAAGAATGTATCCTCGTAGTGAATGTAATGTGTTGTTGGTGAAACCAGCCCTGTGGGGGAAAAAAAATATAAACGACTACCAGAGGGGGGAAAAAAATGTATAATCACTGATGGTGTTCAGTTCATCCAGTTCTGCAATCCACATTTTGACCCCAATCGTTCTTACTTTGATTTCAACTCTTGCTAATGTTGAACACGTGATGTATTATGGGACGCATCACACAGACCTACATCAAATTTCCAAAATGAAGAGTTGCAGATATCTCTTTTGTTGAGAACTGCATGTGGTTACATTGTTGAAAGTGTCTTTTTTTAGAATTATATCACCAATCATAAGAATGTCCAGAAGTGGTTTAAGTGACACATATTTCTTAAAGGGTGAGAGTGTGCTTTTGGTTAGAGAATGTGACTATTTTTCTTTTTTATGTTTTATAAAGAAACATAAAGCCACTGTTTTTACATTACCATCTTTAATGCCACAGGTTTATAAGGTAATTGTCCGTTAAGGCTTTTTGACTACCACAGTTACCAATATGATGGTATAAATCTATTGCAGTTTCTTTGATTCCAGCCGTGACACTTAACTTCCCTTTATGTATGCCTTAATGACTAAGGCTAAATGTTTCTTATTGCTCTGCTGATCATCTACGGTGCTTATTTATTACGGATTTTCACTATTGTAATGAACAGACACGTATGGGAATAAAGGTGACAAAGATCATCTGTAAGACTTTAGTGAACCGGAGTACTTGGAGTATCTGATCTGAAAAACGAACATCAGTTTTTCTCCTAAGTGAACTATGATGTGACAGTAAAAAGGACAAAGGGAAATAAAATATGCTGCTGAAAGGGAGTCTTAAGTGAATCTTAGTTTTGCATTTGTAGACTGAATTTGAAATGGACTGACAAGGCCTATTAAAAGGTCCTTCAAATGCCTTACTCCCTTGCCCAAATACAGTACAGCCCACAATATCTCACAATACATTGTCGCAATAGTCAGTTGTTTCATCTGGAAATTTAATGTGTACATTTGTATTGACCAAGTATTTTTATTCCCAAGTCCATTTGGTGTTACTCAAGCATTAGTAAATGCATGTGCACGGGACTATTTTTAGCGGTGGACTAATACACATTTGGTGCTAAACTACAGTGCCAGTGTTCACAAAGGCTTAAGACATTTTATCTATTTGCCCCTTCTGTCAAATCAAAAGTGGAGACTTTAAATGAATGAATCACCTGATGTTACTAGTGCCACCAACATGCAACTTTACTCTGCTGGATTATGCTGTAAGGCAACGAATGTTTGGTATCTTAACACTACAGGAAAGAAGAAGACATACACCCATAAATCAAAGTGTATTATTTTTTTTTTTTTATTATTTGCAGTACATGTTTTTTTATTTTATTTATTTATTTATTTTTTTTAAAGAGGTGGCATCATCAGATCCCAGTGCATGTATTCTAGTAGTGCACTTCTTCGTTGGTTGCAGTTTTTGAGACGCGCAGATCCAGGAATTCTTAAAACTACTTGCATGGCTGGATTCACTAGCAAACATTACAAACCAGCACCATACATATAATGATTTCTTGTAGGTATTTACTCATCTTTTTGTGTTTATTAACATTATTGTCCTTACCACATACCGAATCAAAATCTGTTAGCCATGCTGTGACGCAAAGCTCTTCCTGTCTCTGCGTCAAACCTTGGCCGACAGATTTGTTTGGTGGGTAAGACTGATTACGTAACATCATGACTATAAACAAGTCACAGAAATAAAAATTGATCTTATTCATAAAAAAGGAAAACATGGATTGAAAGTACCAAACATTTTCTTTACCTCCAGGAGACAGCTAACAAAGGCTAGGCCTATCACATACTACTAGCACAGTTTGCTGAAGGTATTGCACATTTAGTTTAAAAACAAAAAAACAAAAAAAAAAAAAAACATATAACAATTCTCTTACTTCTAGGTGAAGTATACATAATGTACAAAACTAGAAGTCTGTTGAAACAAATAGTACACTTTCAAATAAATAAATAATGGAATCTGTTATTCACACGTCTTTGATAGCTAATTCTGCAAGCGACTAAGTATATGCAAGAACTGGCAGAAATTTAGCATGAGGTAGTTCATCAAAGCCGACTTAAATCAAAATGACATTGTTTGGAGAGATGCAGTAATTATAGAAAAGCAACAACAACCTAAGAAAAAACAAACTAAATACTCCAATTAAAGCCCGTTATATTGAGCTAAGAAAATTAAGAGCACTTTAGACAACAAAGTGTTTTTTTGATTGATTATTTTAGCTAATATGACAAATGGGCTAATATGACAAATGGATACATACCACTGATTTTCTCCCTGCTATTGCTGCCTTCTTACAGATGTGACCCTGCTTAAGTGCAAGTTTTTACTTCTGTGTCAAAATACTCCTGCACATTTATTACTCGACAATTTAATTTTTGCTGTTGGAATCTACAATAACTGACTGCAGATTGAATTTAGTTTTGTACTGTACTAATTTGGCTCTACAGTTGCTGCCACTACACTTTACTAACAAACTCTTGATGCTCACTAATTACCAAACCTTTCCTTTTAAATTCTGGTGACTGCAAGGAGAGCAGGAGCCACTGGCACCAGCTGTTCATAAGTTCAAACTTAGCCTAGCTGTAATCCAAGTGTTTACAAAGTGGAGATTTATGCATCACAAAATAAAAAAAAAATGGGTTGCACCAAATAAACTAGTTCTTACATAGAGATTAGTTACTAGATATTTCCACCCAGGAACTGCCAGGTTTAACGGTTAACTAACGGACGTAGCTACGGTTAGCTCGCAAATATAACAATCGTTAACTGCTGTGTAGTTCACTGGCGAAGCTAATGTTTGCTTGCTAATATATTAACTGTTGCGTAGCTAACTGACAAAGCTAACAATAGCTTGTTAATATATTAAATGTTACCTGTAGTGTAGCTCAGTGACAAAGCTAACGTTTACTTGCTAATATATTAACGCTATCCGCTGAAGAGTAAGAAACATACTGTGATATAGTCGACACTCGGACCAAACACTGGATAAAATGCTGTTTAATAATGAGGTAAACTGGAAAGGTTTTTAAATTCAAGATAAACTCTACAAAAATAACACAAAATACTTCTGATTACAAAACGTTATGCCAATAATGGTAAATTGAATGACCAAATAAAATCGAGCATAATAGCGAAATTACATATTTCTCACTTACTCTAAACTGTATGGATGCTTCAAATTCTGAAACACAAAGGACCGGCAGTTACGTTTAATATATATTTTCTGGAAGTTATGTAACATCCTGTGACGCTACAGTGACCTCCATTTTAATCTGACAATTTACCCATTGCTAAGGTTTCTACTCACTAAGGCATTCCAAAGTTTTAATGGTGCAACCCGATATACTAAATCTCTAGTTTGAAACTAGCTAGTTGTTAGTAGTGGATTTACGGACAGCTGGTGTAAGTCCAGAACGTGAAACAGAGAAGGAGCCATAATGCAGCAGTATTTGAGAAATCATGCCAGACATAACATGCTGCGTAAGTAGAGTACAGCACAGAGCTACATTACAAAGACCACCTTTCTTTGCAAGTTTGCTTTGAGCTTTCTAGAAAAACGTCCTGATCAAAGACCAAGACAGACAGACGGACAGCGCTGTGTTACACATTTGGACAGTACAATACATCCTAACTCTGCCTCTTGTAGATAGGAAGTTTAGATATGCAAACATTTCCTTCAGGCAGAATGTGCTGCATGAAACCTCAATGGGTTGAGCAAAACATTTTAATTGAAAATTAGCACGGACTGCTTTGTTTTATTCATTTACGACCATGATATTCATGATCGTCAAAGGTCAACATACAGTTACACATCTTGCCTGGATAGCTTTAAGCTAATATGGCTCTTTTAAACTTGAGTAGCTATGGATAGAGCATTTTTTTCAGTTAGTACCCCGAGTGTTACAGACCTTCAAACTTAAAAAGCTACTTAGCCAGCAACAGTGTGGTTGTTTGGCTCTGCCTCTCAGATCTGTCTTCGTAACTAAAGTATCAATCTGCTTTCCAACAGGAAACAGTATCCAAAACCACCACAAAATACTGACGATAATGCAGTCGCAGAGTTCACTCGTTTAGTTTGAGCCAGTATTTGAGTTTTAGAACATGTCAATCCTGTTCATTCTTCTCTCTTACAATCATCACATTAGTACTCAAAGAAAAGCCAAAAAACTGTTATTAACCTAGATTTCGGTTGCTGTCACTGCAAAGAAACACTTCTTTTTACTTTGATGAAAGACCTTGATAAAACTGCCTTTTCTTCTCAAATGACTCAAACACATGCTTAAGCATCTCAACGTATACGCCATCACCGTCTTACTCTGCAAAGACACCAGTCTCCAGCTCAAGGGTCAAAATCAAAACAAGTACAAAAATATACAATACATTTGTGAGAACTACAACCCCATCATACATTACTGGTTTGATATGGAAACTACTGTTGTTATCCAGACGCCATAAAAACCTACACGTAATGTATACACTTCCTCCCAGGTACTCAGGAATGAATGACAAACAACAGGCACTTTTCCCATCAAAACAAAAAAAAAACAAAACAAAAAAAAAAATGTATTATTGCATACCGTAAGAATAATTTTTCTTCTTTTGACTCTGGTTGGTTGTGCTGCTGTTTAACCTGCTAAGATTTAATTTATTTGCGTTTTATTCCCAATTGTAGGCAAGTCTGGTACACAAAGTGTTAGGCCATCTTTTTAGAAAAATCCCTTTCAAATTTCCAAATTCCCCAAAGTTCATTACTTACAACAGGATCTGGTAGCAGACATCTTTTCACACTGTTCCACCAGGCTGCAGAAACACTGTTCCTCCAAGACACCCAATATCAACACGTTCACATGCGTTCTCAATATCGCAATTCCCTACTTGACTGAAGCACAATCTACTTACACCGTCACCATTTTAACAACCTCGCACAACTCTACATCTCGAAAAAAAAAAAAAACCTCCCAAAGCGCGACAAAAAGCAAAACAAAAAACATTCTCAATTCCTGAACCGTTAGCAATACCTCGCCTGTCAAAGCAAGCCAGTGGAGAACGTGATAGAGCTCCGTGCATCCAGTCCTCCAAAGCAATACCACCACTCCCGTTCCATTATGTCACACAGCCTGTGGCAGACAAGAGGAAGAGGTACTTTAAAGCACTTAAAAATACAGAAGACAGTCAAACAGCTCCACGTTATCTCGCGAGTCCTAACTGTGCCACTATCAATCCCTTAGCTTAAATGTCGAAGGTAAAATGAATCACTAGGTGAGTGAAAATCACTTTGAAATCCTATCACGTCTGAACAGGAAATGAAGAATGAGCAAATTAGAAAGTTCTCGTTAGAATTTCACAATGGAGGAAGTAGTAGTGACTCACAAGAAAAAAAAAACAAAACATTTTTACAAGTAAATCTACATGATCTCAGTTCAAATAAATGGATGTCTTATGCACTTAAACCAATACCCATATTATGTGAGATAAAACAGATAAGGGGAGTACTAAGGACATACATTTGTCAATTCAATTATGTTTCAATGGCTCACTGTAAGATAAAACTACATCTACCATAAAATCTGTACAAACTCAATCTACATTTATATGGCAAATTGTAAAAGCAGTAGCTTACAGGTGAAACAAATGACTTTCAACAGAAAAAATAGATCACATTAAAACATTTTACAGATATTTCTTTAAATTCTCACTGTCGGTTAATACAAACCGGAACATAGTGAAATCATAAAAATTCTCTTATCATCTTAGGTTTCTGAAAAATTAAGAAATGCCACAATAAATTACAGCTATAACTCAAACGAAAAGAAATCCTAATTTTTTAAAAAGACTAACTGTAATAAGAAAGAAAAAGACAAAAGATCTGTCCTTTCAGAAATCAAAATATTTCTAAAACAGCTAGCTGGCTAATCGCTACACTACCGATGCACAGAGAGGAGGTGGGGCAAATGCAGGGGGCGGGGCCAGGAGCCAGTGTTGGGCAGGTGGTCTTGGACGTGCCCAGGGGGCGAGGCCCAGCCCAGGACCAGGAGGAGGTGTAGATGATAGTCATCTGCAGCAGCCCAGGGGGCCGGTGGCTGTAGAAGCACCGGTGGGGCCCGCCGTCTCCAGGCTGCTGTCGGTGTCGGTCAGGGTCGGGTCGGTGGACATGGAGGAGGAGGACGTGGACATGTGGTGCTGGCGGTGCTGCTGCTGGGGGCTGCCGCTCACTGTTGCACCTGTGCTATGAGGAACAGGAAAGGGCCTGTGGTCAGCCATCGGAAAGTAAACAATGCTGCTGAAGCACATTTGTGTACTTGTAATAAATAATGATGAACTTTATTTGTATAGCACCTTTCATATAAGACCTGCAGCTCAAAGTGCTTTACAATAAAAATAAAATACATGCACAGAGTGCTTCACGTAAAAAAAACTGCAGAATGAACATAAAAACAGGGTTTAAATGCCGTTAAGGAAGTTAAGGAAAAATAGAGTCAAAATAAGACGAGAATAGAATTCATGCATCTTCTCATAAAAACTAGACATAGAATGCCATACCTATTGTAAAAAAAAAAAAAAAAAAAAAGAGGACTGCATTACATAAGATGGGAAAGAAAACCCACTAAATTACAAAAATAATTTAAAAATAGAGTAAAATGCATAAAATCTAGTAAAATACAGCATTTTAAAAGAAGTGCAGCAGTGTATAAAAGCAAAGCAAAGAGCAAAAGAGTTTCGTGCCTGAATCAGGAAAGTCATATCTAGTTAAAGGTTAAAGTGAAGAGAAGAGATACGTTTTTAGCTTTCTTTGAAATATATTTAGCTATCTGGCTTCTCGGATATCTATAGGTAGTGTGTTCCACAGCTTTGGCGAATAACTGACAAAGGCTGCATCCCTGATTTTATTTCGCCTGTTGCTGGGAACCTCCAACAAACCGGCAGCAGATGATCGCAGCGTTCTTGAGGGCAAGTAGTGAACAAGGGAGTTAGCAGTGCAGCTTGGTCGTAGCCCATTAAGGGAGGACTTTAAAATCAACTGTAAATGTTCCAGGCAGCCAGTGCAGAGCATCTGAACCTGGACTAATGTGCTACTGGTTCTCATTAATAGCCGAGCTGCAGAGTTTTGAATGAGCGGACGTCTCGCCGAGTTTTTTTCGGGAGGCCAGTAAACAGTGCGTTACAGTAATCGAGTCGGCTTGAAATAAAGGCAGGAATCAGTTTTTCAGCATCTTTTTGATTTGTTAATGGTCGTACTTTAGCTACGTTTCTAAGGCGGAAAAAATATGTTTTCGTCACCTGGTGAATGTGGGACTTGAAGCTTAGATCTGAATCTCAGAGAATGCCAAGACTCAAATTTAATAAAGGGAGTCAGCTTCCCCAGATCATTAAACAGTATTTCTCTTTTTGTTTTAAGGACAACTAGTAGATTTTCAGTTTTGTCCTCATTTAACTATAAGAAATTATCGGCCATCCATTTATTGCCAGAAGACACGTAGTAATGGAGTTTATAGCTGCAGCATCAACTGTAGTTAAGTTAATTAAGTCTGGGTAATTCTAGTGAGATGGTGCTCCTTTACGTTGTATTCAATGACCTGTTTAAAAAAAAGGAAAGCAGAGAAAATTTTGCTTGTTGAATGGTTCTATGATACAAAGAGTGGAATTAGGTATCAGATATACTGGATGTAATTTACAATGGTTGTATGACATCGCCCCATTTGCTGCTGTTATTTTCTGCCTGAAAAGCAACCAGTTCAATGGTGACTCTGACCAAAGGATCTACGTATGAACTCACATCTATGCACTAATATCACAGCCAATTAGTGACTCACACTATTCATACAACTCACATCAATGTGTCAATGTGCACTTATATTTAGGGTAGATTTAGGGTCTCCAGTCCAACCCACTTGCATGCGTTTGGACTATGAAAGCTATAGAAATGCAGGAGAAAACATTTCAAATATGGACAGGTTTCTTGTATTGATATCACTGAATCAATTTATTTAAACATTATAAATTTGGCGACCGCTTCTCTTCACTGTTTTCACATAAAACAAAACACTAATGAAATGAAAACAATGACAACAGTCAGAGGCTTGGAGGACAACAGTTTACTGTGCAATATATTGGATTGATTCTTGTGTATAACGTTCAAAAAGAGCGATGCTAATGCCACGTCACATGCTGGATAAATGCATCGTGGTGGACTTATACAACAGTCACTAGATTACCTTGCTATAATTCTTATTCTGCTTAATAATCCTGTGTCACTGGTAGATGTATGCCAAACCTAAGCAGGGCCATAACAGACCATGTAATACGTGTCTAACTAGATAAATTAGTGGGCTAATTTAGTCACTCTCCCGCCCACATACAGTGTGATTCCATTAGAGGAATTACCGAAATTAAGTACAAAGATGAGCTCAAGAGTGGAAAACACCTTTTCCTTGACAGAAAAATTATAACTACATGAAATGCGGAACTGTAACTGGTGTGGGCAAGGGTGTGCTGTATTTCACAACCTTGATAACTTCCACATCTTTAAGAGGTACCATCTCCCTTACACATGCAATCTCTCTCACACATACTCAGACACTCACGAAACCCCACCAACCTATGGAAGCTGGCTGTCCCCTGATGACACCATTCTTTGTTCTCTCTTCCCAGTCCAACACTTCTTTGTATATCAACTCTGCAACAAACAAGACACAATCAATGAACAGAGTAAGGGGATGAGAAAAAAGGAAGGGAAACACAAGCATCACACAGTGAGTTGCACTGTTGCAATTTTTAAGTTTGATTTTGTGAAGTTAACTACTTATCACTATTTTGTTCTTTAATCAGTTTCCATAACTGTGTGATCTGTTTTTCTCTCACCCGATGAAAATAAATACAATTTATACGATAACCTATTTCTAAGAAGATGTGTGTGTTTGGTATCAGGAAACACCATCATGTCACACTCCACGTGTGAATCTCCTGCCGTCATTATCACTCTGTCAGCGCTGAGGAGGAGACAGAGGTTTAAATGTAGGCACCTTTTCTTCTCTGCCCCCCTCACTTTCCTCTGGTGTTGCCCAGGCGTCAATCACAGGTCATGTTTACATGTTGCTTTTAAATAACATTTGTAAACAAGCCATCGATCTCTGTGCAATGCACTTCTGTGCTGATGATACTCCGCTATATGTAGCCACTGAAATCCAGTAATAATCACCACTAGCCTCATATTTTGCCTGTTTGAGATGTTAAGGTTTGTATCTTACACAACTTCCTGCAGCTTAAAAAAAATAAAATACATTTCAGATCCTTTTATTTGGCCCCCAAATTCCATCAATCAGGTCTTGGCCCCCTGTCCATTTAAATCGTCTGCAATTCTGACCTTTCCATTGATTGATTTATGGTACAATAATTTCCAACGTTTTCTTCCAGTTGAGGAACATAGCCATAATGACACAGCTACACACACAATCTAGCGTATTTATATTAAAATGACACACACTGATACTTCATAGACTAAAATTAGATTTTACACACGAACAAAGAGTTGGATGCAGATCATCTGTAATCTAATGTTCACCTTTTAAGGCAGTGAAAACAGGAAACCAGGAGGACATGTATGCAATATGTGCCTCCGTTCTAGTGTAAAATCAGCATTGTGCATCAGATATTAGTGCATTTATGAACGCAGACTCTGCGGAGGAAAACATGCACATCGGTTCGAGAATGAAGATTAAATGTCTCGTAGGCTGCAGAGCACGAGCACAGACCAAACCTTATGCAACACACTGCGAAAAGCTAAGTACTTCTGACAGCTTATCAAAGAGGAGAAAAGCGAGGAGCTTTCCTACCTTTCCACTCCTCCACTGTGTGCTCTCTCTCATCCAGCTGCTTGTCTGTGATCACGGGTGGTGGCTGGAAAAAGACAGACCGATGCAGGTTTTGTATATTTCAGTCTTATTAACAGATGCTCATTCTAAACAGAGAGAAACAAGTCCACACACATCACACCCAGGCAAATGATTTAAGGGACTATATTGCATCCTTCCAGAGAATATTACTGAAACTTTTACCTGCATGTCCCATGTTGGGCTGTCACACAACATTACTGATACTGCCATTTATAGAACTTGAAGCCTTTGATTTACAAAGACTGTCTGTCTAAGTACGTGTGTCTAACTACCAGACCTAAGGTTTTCAGTCATTTGGCACTGTGAGCTCAATGCATGTTTTCATTCCGACTAAGCACTACAGCAGGTGAATGATGAGAAGAACTCCAAATAGAGATGGGAAACTCAGCTGCAGTAGCTCCCAGCTCAACCTGAAAACCTACAGACTCAGCTAATTGATGGCACAAGATAGAACATTTCTGCATTAAAATAAGTAAAACTTCTCAATTCAGATGTATAGCACACACTGGAATAAACCACCTCAAAGCCAGCCACGGGATAGAGTTATCTGTCCTCCCCAGAGTCAAATGGAGATTTGATGCATTTACACAAATCTGTGTATAAATCTGCACTTTCAAGGCTGTGCTGTCAGTTTTGAAGAGTCCTTTCCATGTCAGACAGGAGAGGGGAGGGAAGAAAGCAACAATTCACCTCATCTCCCAATCCGCCTGATCACAGGCAAAATCAATTTGCACTGGCTTGAGTCATTGTGTTTCCAAGGAGAGTGTGGCAGATTGACACCAAACATATACAGACAACACATTTTGCAGTGGAGTTTTACAGTTTGGAGTCTTTATACCTAGATAGGAGGTTTTACTTTTAAGACATTAATGATTTTAATATCGTAACAGGTGATTTAGAAGCTGAGCAACATTACCTTTCTACGTATTTTACTTGTGTGTATGTGGTGAGAAATTATAGAAGAGATGTGAATATCGTTCGCCATTGTTTTTCCTAAATTTCAACCGCCTGCCAGAAAGCATATTTTCTCAACCAGTAATTTCAATCTGAGTGATGGGTTCCTACATGAACACAACATTTTCTGCTAAAGTTGGAATAGTTTTGGCCATTTCACTTAAGAGATTTCTGTATTTGTGTTTTTGTCTGTGCTCTTCTTACTGGTTTGAAGTGGACGGGGCTCAGCTGGAAAAAGGTGATGTCACATACATGTATGTCTGTGAACTCAGAATTCAGCAACATCTGTATCAAAACCTTGTGACAGTTGTGCAGTTGTTTGCTTCTGCTGAAAGGAAAAAGTAAATAAAGTTTGATAAAAAAAAAAAAACACCTACAAAGTTCCGCTGAAGCAGTTTAGCTCAGTTTGAGTGTTAAAGTCTTAATTAGTATTAGTTAGTGAGTACTTACCGCCTCCACCTCAGTCGGGTCATACCACACATTGATATAAGGGTGCTGGAGAGCCTCATCCACCGAGATCCGTTTTGACGCGTCTATTACCAGCATCTTGGATAGTAGGTCTCGGGCTTGGCTCGCTGAAAAGAAATTGTGGCAGAAAAATTAATTGAAAAATGTTGAGCTTTAAACCAACCAGATTTCCATTCTGAGATTTGTTCCATGTTCTGCTGAAACAGGATGTTGGAGCAGTAGACAGGTGTGAAGAAATGCTGTAAACTAAGAATGCATCCAAACATATAACTAACAATAGTTTTGGTTTTTTTTAAAATCAATTTACAAAATGCGAAGTGAGCGAACAAAAGGAAAAAGAAAATCAAAAATCAAATCAATATTTGGTGTTACTACCCTTTGCCTTCAAAACAGCATCAATTCTTATCAGTACACTTGCACAAAGTCAGGCGTTCTGTAGGACTATGGTCAGGTATGATCAACCAATTGTACCAAACAAGTGCTACACAAAAACTACATGGGGGGGCTTTAAAACCTTACTTTTTATACAGAAGCGGCAGATTAAGCCGTGCAACTGTTTTTGTGTCTGTATTTTGGGTTTTTTAGGACATACACCTTATTTATCACATGTTCTGTCTGAAAGCCTTGCCAGTGTGGGCCATCAACGCTTTCACAGCCAAATGTGAACATCCGATTCATGCAGTTTAACAGGAGTACTTCAGGGGAATACACTGTTGTCAAATATTCCTGCCTCTGTAAATGAACGAGGACAGACAAAGAGGAGCTCCTTTATTTTCTTGCCACATCTTGCAACAGCTCCACAGCGCTTGCTGCGAGTGTTCCTGTCATCTGCTCTCCATTTACACATGAACAAGCTTGAGTTAAATTCCTATTCACAGTAAACAACTTGGTCCTGAACTGTCAGCTTCCGTAATAAGTGCTTAATCTAAGGCAGCCACTGAAAAGTGATTTGTCACTTGGGCTTTGCTGCCAGCAGATGTTTGTAAGGCTGCAAACACAGAGTGCTACACAAACTGACACTATATGGAAGAAAAGTTCATCTTTCTGCTTCGCAAGCGCTTGGAAACATACTCACTAAGCCGCCGTGGACCCATTATATTAATCCTTCAATTACAAAACGGCCATTTAAAAAGTCACCCATGATAATTTCTACATTAGCAAAAAAGAACCAGTTTTTAAAATTATTTTGTTCAAATTTCAAGCAGTAAAACTGAAGCATATTGTGGCATAAAACTCATGGCTCTAGAAATTCGGATTGCCTCATTATTCCTTGCACCTTCTGGCATGTGATAAAACAGCAATTTAAATTTTACAAATGGTTCCCCTTCAGGCTGGATGATTGCTGCACCTGAAATAGAGGAATTAAGTACCAAAATGGCTTTTCCCTTAGCAGGCACTAAATTTACCACCTCACACTAATGTTCTTGTGCTTCAGTAAGTCTTTACAAAATGATTCACACATCATGGACATTAGCGACATCATCATTACCTTTCAGTTTGTTGTGTTCAGAGTCTGCAGGAAACAGGACATCGGGGAAGAGCTTCTCGAAGCTGTAGCCAGCATACCGGGGCCTGTTCTCCACGTAGGTCCTCACTGACTGGTTGAGCTTCATCAGGAACTCCTGAGACGGTGTCCCCAGCTGCTCGATCACCTTATTCCACTGGTCGATATCTTATGGTTACAGTGTTAAGAAAAGCACTGGCCTGGGTTTGAACGAAAGGAGTCGCCCTTCCAGAGCTGGGGTCATTTTTTGTAATATTTTGAACTGATGAATAATAAAAAAAAGAGAATCGGGAGTTCCTACGGCTCGTTCTGCATTGTTTTGGCTTGGATACGTTTCTAAAATAGTCGTGTAACTGTAGCTGTGCTGAAAAAGACAATGTCAATGCTGTTACTGGACAATGGATGTAGAAAAAGGTACACCAGATAGTAACATCTGCTGTAAAGTGATGTGTTAAGAATATAGAGTAGATTATTGGATGAACTGTTGGGAAAAGGCTGTCTGGAAAGTGATGTGTTGACAAGTATTGGCAGTTCTACTCGTGAGGAAAAGGTTTAACAGATTTAAATCCCATTCCAACCTGTGAAAATCAGTCAGGATGGAGTGAGTCGGGATACATACACCATGAACTAAGTTGCAAAAATGATTTCAAACATCTGGAAGTTCATAAACACTGTGTGTTAGCTGAGACAGGTGACCTGAAGTAGTCCAGTGCTGGAAATGTTTGCGCAACTCTTTCTTTCTTGAGGACAAAAACACACACATACATATAGATGTAACATGTACAGATCTACCTGGAGGACACATACAGAAATGCCTTGTTCACATCTTTGTTCATCCTTAACACTGAATGAACAACAAGGTGGGGAAGCTTAGCCTGCTTCCAGAACTCTGATTTACCGTCAATAACCAATTTTCCTAGGACATTAACCAGGTCTGGTGTTGTGCTTGCTGACGTATTTCCCTGTTTTGAAAAACAATAGGGCCATTCAACTGGATCTTGCGAGAGGGTGAAATACAACCTTGATGGAGAAAAGCAACATACCAAAACCAGGGAAAGAGAAGTTAGAATGTAAAACCTAAGTGTATTAAATCTAGACTACAAACTGTTACTTGCATCTTGGCTACAAGAATAGAAAAAGGTTCTGCCTCAAATGATCAACTTCGACCAAACCTGATTCATTCAAACTTGACAAACTCAAGACAATATTAGAAGAACACTACAGATAATCAGACAAATAACTCCGAAAACAAAATTCAGGCTCTAGTAGTAAGCCAATAATCCAAACGATAGAAACATTATATAATAGACAATAAGCTCAGTTAAAGATCAATGGGGAACTCTCTTTGATACTACAGTGATCAACCAGACAAGGTTGTCCATTAAGTCCCCTTTTGCTTGCAATTTTTAATCGAGCCACTGGCCCAAAGAATTAGGCAAAATTGTACGATTAAGGGAATAAAAATGGCAGCAGAGAAACAGAAATAGGCGTTGTTAAAGCCCAACTCAATTTCCACCAGTGCTGTCATCATTTTTAGCAGACTACGGTCTTACTCTGGTTATAAATCGACCTAGTGTACAACATTTATGTAATGGGGAGAATTACTTTCAACTTGATAACATAGAAGGATATTTTTTTGTAATGCATGAAAGGTCTCAGTGTTTAAAAGTTGTTCATTTTCTTTTTTAAATGTAGTTTTTGCTCACTCTCTCTTAAAGTCAATCAAAAGACAATTTTAAAAAAGGAGAAAAATAATGGAGCCAATCAGAGGTTTGAAGAGTGGATTATCTTCCTGTGCCAGAGCTAGAAAAATAGAAACAAAGAAATTGCCACTAAAATGGCAACAAGCGTGGACTACAACATTGCTGCTATATATGCTGTTGTAAGTCTGCTTACATAAATAGGGTGAAAAACATTAACTGCTCCTATCAACTGCCACCTCAGTTTCCGTTTAGATTGAAATCTACACTGGTGAGACTGATACGTCGCTTGCCACTGACTGGTTAGAGAAAAATACCACAAAAAAAACACCCCCAAACACACAACCACACACCACAACAAACAAACCAAACCACAAACAAAACCCCAAAACAACAAAACACCAAAACAAAAAAAAAAA
>CM022492.1:8096402-8152222 GCA_011952105.1 Coreoperca whiteheadi
GGTTAGAGAAAAATACCCCCCCCCCCCACCCTAACAGGAAACGGCTAACATGGCCCTCCAAAGCCAAGCTGACAATTTCCACTAAAAATGTAATTATTGAAAAACACAAAATTATTATTTTCCATCTCAGTTGATAGTTAAAGAAACACTATAAGTTAGTGTTTATGTTGAAATTTGCAGACTGGCTAGTTAGGTAGCTAACTACAGTGCGTCCCACACATAGAGTAATTTGTGGCGGATTCAAACACATTGCGTTAAATCACGCAGCGTATTCGTTCAGGTGCATTTCGTTTCCCTGCTCTCGCTCCGTCTCGCACACGCACACACACACACACACACACACACACACACACACACACACACACAGTATTTCCATTACATTGACTTACATTCATTCCCTGGAGACTTACCCTAACCCTAACCATAACCACTACTATATCAAACCTAACCCTTACGCTACCCTAAACCTAACCTTTCCCTTACTCTAACCTTAAACCAAGTTTTCATCCTAAAATGTAACGATTTACGTTATGGGGACATGCATTTTGTCCCCATAAGGAAGGCAAGTCCTCACAATGCGACTCTGTAAACAGATTTATGTCCCCACAACGTTAGTAATGCCCCCTCCCCTGCCTGAACACTGCATCTGTGTCGCGTGTCATGAAAACGAGATCATCCCTGGAAGCATGGCCTAGCCTATTTGGTGCAGAGAAGACGGCTGGCAAAAGTTCACAGAAGGTTGGTATCTCGTGAACACCTTGGGCGGTCACTGTTGAGCTCTATTCAGACAGGTGTCCACCCGTCCTGGATTTGGTCAGGCCAATCACAGCCGTTTATCGAATATGGGTTTTGATATGATGACGGACACACCAGTCTTGTCACACATTTCACTGCTCTGATTGGTTGATAGAGCGCAAGGCACCAGGCTCACGAAACTCAAAACAATCCGTAAAACTAGACAGTGCTGATCAAATGTGAATCAGGATTCTGTTACTGCTTTGCCTACTTCCCTCTTCACAGTTATTCAGAAACACATTATAGCGTACTGTTTAGCTGTGATTTGAGAAAGTTTGTGACCAGGCCGCCATTTTTTTTTCTGCTTTACCTGTTTTGAGAAGTCAAACTGTCTGCCATGAAAAAGGTCTATTCCGCTTCAACTCTGACATAAATGAATGTCAACACTGAATACGATGACGTCATCACTTATTGAAGGCACAGTAGCTTAGCAGGTTTTCCCCCATTGTGTGTGCAAAGATATGAACAAGATGACAGACAAAAGATGAGACAAGATGGAATTTTGGGGTCTGGATGGAGGTTCAACTTAAGGATACGATCAGTGCCTGGAAACAACACACTACCCCGGACCATTTCAGCCATGATGCAGCCAACAGACCAGACATCAACTGAAAAATGAGATGACAACCACCAAATTAGCATGCGGGGCTGAAAAGCAAACTAAAAAACAACCGTAGTAACAAAAGAACAAAGAAGGGGACAAAATAAATAAATAAATAAATAACATGACGTGGTGCCAGGTGATGTGTGTGACACATGACAAAAATGAATTGCATGCAGTTGAGTGCAATCTCAAACCTGGGTCAGCGTCCCACAGGGCAACTGGAAATGATTATTACTCTTTTTGGCTCACATAAACTGTATATACTGCAAGCGTCTGTAAGAACAGCAGTATTACTGATCAAATAATAAATATTCAAGATCATTTCTGCTTCAGGTACACTGAGTAGTGAATCCTAAGCTTTGAAAAGTGAGACACTGACTTTCAAGGTCTTCTGAAAATGTTTTTTTTTTTTTTTTTTAGAAACGCATCTTAACACCCTCAGTATCCTCACTGCAATTCATGTTATACGTTTTAAACTGGAATGTGTTGATCTGTAAGGCCAAAAATGTTTTCTGTCACACCCACATGTGCGACATAGCAGATTCAAAGCCTCAAAAATTATCCTGAAACAGGGCACCAATTTATTCCGCATTATATTATGGAGTTAAACCTAACAATTACTTTTTGTGTGACTGCTGCTATGGCATCTACAAAGACATACGGAAAGCAGTTTCAGGATAGACGAGGGTATTTTTTTGCACTGAAGTTCTCGGCTATGAAGGAGCAAACTATTCAATTCTATTTCGGGTCGTTCATGTGGCTGTCGTGCTTGAAGCAACAGCGCTGCTGCTTAGGTGAGTGAGGAGGGAGCCATGTGAGTTTCTGTATCTGTAGCAGGAGCAGGTGAGTGTTTGCATGTCGGGGTGTCAGGCAAATCTGAGAAATAGAATTTTTATAGTTGCTCACCGGATATGAGATTGAAGGGACGAAACACGTTTGTGTGCTATGTTTTGTTTCACAACAAAGGCCAGACACTGCTTAAGGATACAATCCCTTCCTGGAAAAAGGATTTTGTGGCGAACCATTTCTGCCATAATGCAGCCCACAGCCCAAATATCCACTACATATGCGCAGCATAAAAAGGAGGAAGAAGAGAATAAGCAAAAAAAATGCAACAAGTTAGCATGAAAAATTAGGGTCAATGTTTGTGGTCAAGAGGATTAAGGATGAGAGACTACTAGTATTGACAAGAGTCTCTTGAGTTTTGCTATAACGGTAGCATTATTTCTATGAATCCACCTCATGATGCGTGTATAAAAAGGGAAAATGTTATTCTCTGAGTGCTTAAAAAAATCCAAAAATGGAGATTTGCTTAACTGGTTATTATGCATCAGATTTTTTGACATCTAAGTATCTGCTACGCTAATGGAGCCCCAGTCACAGCTCTATCACAGGAATGTTTGGGAAAGCATGTTAGCTTTATTGCCGAGAATTATGGATTGATACCACTCTCGTGTCTGTACGCTAAATATGAAGCTAGAAATGGTAAATGGACAGCAGTTTTCCGACTACTCAAAGCGCTTTCACACGACATATCACATTCACACACTGATGGCAGGAGCTAACTGCCCATCAGCACAAAGTAATCTAACTTGCATACACACTCAACACACTGACGGAGCAATTTGGGGTTCAGTTATCTTGCTCAAGGACACGGACTGGGGGAAGCCGGGATCGAACCGCCGACCTTCCGATTGGTGGACGACCCGCTCTGCCACCAAGCCACAGCCGCCCACTAGAACCGGGAGACAAGACTGAAAACAGGGACAAACAGCTAGTATGACTCTGTCAAAAGGTAGAAAGATCTGCCTACCAGCGCCACCAAAGCTCACTAATTAACACATTTTATTTCCTGGAGTATCCCACCAGGACATAGTCCAGCACATAACCCCTGTAAAACCCCAACTGTTTTTACACTTCTGTTTTTGTACAGATTAAACCAACAAGATATAACGCGTTAATTAATGAGGTTTAGACGTGCTGGTGGGGGGACTTTGCTACCTTTGGACAGAGCTGGGCTAGCTGTCTCACCCTGCTACCAGTCTTTAAGCTAAGCTAAGGTAACCCAACCCTCTCCTGGCTCTAGCTTCATATGTAATGGGCAGATTTGAGAGTCGTATCTATCTTACCATAACACGTGGCAAATAAGTATATTTCCCAAAATGTTGGACTACTCCTTTAAGAACGTCTTGCAGAAACTGTGATACGTTCCAAGCAGGAGCATCAAGTGAAACTGCTGAAGCATGCACAGGTGCCTCTATTCATACTGCCGTTTTTAGCCAGGCTGTAGGGAGCTCAGGACAAGCAACCTCTCAATAAAACATCATACGCATGCTAAAGCACTGCTGGGAACTGAATTCCCCAGACAGGAAGTTTCCCACAAAGCACCGATGCCCAACATGCCAACTTCCCCCCTGAGTGTGACCTTAACAGGAATAGGGAGAGTGTGTTAGGGAGTGTGTGTGTTTGTGTGTTTGTGTGTTTGGGAGGTGCAGTCATAAAACTTCCCAGGGGGGAGGGCCATGCAGCAGGCCAGGCAGCAGCTTAGGAGCTCCTTATTGGCCAGTCGCTGTCAAGACGCTGCTTTCCTTCACTCACCATTGGCCTGGTAGCCCATGCCCAGGATGACTTCAGGGGCGCGGTAGTAGCGGGTGACCACGTAGGGCGTCATGAGAAGGCCGGTGGCGGCTGTCCTGGCCAGGCCGAAGTCCAGGATCTTCAGTGTGCAGTCAGACTTCACCACAATGTTGCTGGGCTTCAGGTCCTGTACAGAAAACACAAGGCCGAGAGAGTTACGAGCCTGATTTAGACTGGTGTGGTACAGCTGTGGTGTCCTGCTCTGAAAGGTGAAAGGAAGAAAGAGTTTGAGAAGAAAAGTAAGAAATATCAAATACAATATACAAAAACATATAAAACAAATATCCAAACTAAATTCTATATTTGGGATGCTGGTTGTTTTCTTCTAGAAAATACACTCATTCTTGTACAGTATGAAAAACAAATACCAATGAGATGATGTACCACAGTAAACACAAAGTGTTTGCTTTATTTGGTCTACCGTTTTATTTTATCCTGTATTTAACTGTTCACTGAGTTCAGTGTTTTGCACATTGTGTTTCTCCATTATGTTCTGCACTGCTTCATGTCAATCACCTGACAGCTACAGGAAGAAACTCAAGTGTTAGGTACCAAGAAATGTGACATGTATGATCCATAAATATGTTTGAGGCAGGAACTCTAAGCTCTTTTAGGAAAAAATGGCAGACCTGTAAGTAGCTATAAAAATCCAGTCTACTCAGTTCAAATGACTGGCATACATTCTGGAAGCTAGATAGCATTCTGCAGATCATAAGTGTGGATCATAAGCTGGCCAACTCAGTACGTAAAAATCCTCCTTATCATAATCATTATCATCACTTCTTGACAACGAGACCATCAAACTGTAGGGCTGAAGCACAGTCGATTGTGCTTGACTGCCTTGATAGGCGGCAAAATGCATTCTAGAGGGAGTGCTTGGCAACTCTGAGCATCTTCAAAAAAAGACTAGAGCGCTCTCATCACAGACACAAAGCCCACACGAATAAAAGAGCTGAATCTTTGGCGATCCATGACTCATATTGTATCTGTTCACCTTATGAAAGCTTCGCGTGCCGAGCTGGGCTGGTTAGCTCCGCCTGTAGCTCAATTAGTTCTGGCTGGCAGAGCAAGGGGAGCTCTGCTAATCTACTGCTGCGTCTTTCACTGAGGGTGATTGACAGTGCCGTCAGAGAGTGTGTGTGTGTGTGTGTGTGTGTGTGTGTGTGTGTGTGTGTGTGTGTGTGTGTGTGTCATCCTGTGTCTACTGTTTCAAAGTGAACAAGCACCTGAGTGTATATGTTTTAATGCAACCTGTACATAATCTGCTGCATAACAACCTGTGTGTCTGTGTTATCTGGTGATTTCACATGTTACTTAAGTGTCAATAAATGGAAATGAAATGAGACTCTGCCAACTCCCAAATATGAAAGGAATCGTTTGACATTTTTAGAAATACACTTATTCACTATTTTCACACACCAGCTGCCCCTGGCTACAGCTGTGTATCAGTTTGAGCCTGCATGTGTGTATCTACAATGCATCATTTGGACCTACTATCTCGAGCTGATGCACGCAAACTGTTTTGTGTGTCTGCATGTATAATTAGTGTGCCTCACCCTGTGTATGATGCCGGCAGAGTGCAGGTGTTTGATTCCACACAGCATCTGGTAGAGCAGGTAGGACAGCCTCTCGTGGTCCAGCTCCATCTGAATCACCTGGCAGAGGTTGGCATCCATCAGCTCCATCACTAGATACCTGCAGGGAAACCCCAGAGGGTCAAATAAGCACACAGGCTGGCGGACATACATGCACAGAGAATCCTACATACACAGAGCTTTGATTCATTAGCCAGGAATTATTTCACATGGGATGCAGCATCTTCTTATGAATTATGTAACAATGTAATTCTACTCAGACACATTCAAAGTTCAATGTAATATGATCAAAGAGGTTGGTGAGTCATCTGAGAAATTAGATGACTTATTAGTCTCCCAATAGCCCTGAACTTAAATGTGGATAGACCTAGGTTTCTTGGCTATCTCAATAAAGAAAAGCTTTATCTATATAATTAAGCCATAACTATATTAACTGCTAGCAAAAATAAATACAAAACTACATTTTGGTCTCTTATTTCCTCAACCACGCAGCACTTGTTTTCCATGGCATTTAGGAAGTGACAGTAAGGGTTCTCCTTCTCAAAACGGTGATTATGTTATGTTATCTGGCAGCTGTTACATCATCAGTCCCTACAATCCTCCTACATGAAGGGAGGACCCTCTGACAGATATTTTCTACAAAAAGAAACATCTTGGTGACAGAGTGTGCAGCTTTACACCGTAAAAAGTGGGACTTCTGCTTGGATGATATTTGTATATACTTATACATACTGAAAATGGGTATAATACACTGTCAAAGAATGTTTATGTGCAAGGTTGAGTGTGTGTACACGTACACACATATGTACTGTATATGCACTGTCATGCGCTCAGCTATGCACTCAGGTAAACAAACACACAGGCAAATGGAGTGTTCATCCTTCATCCACTAACTGTGTGTTTGCCCCGCAGCCCTCTGGCTACGATTTGTCCAGTTTCCTTTTTAGCTCCAATCAGGCAGACACAGCACTGCACACACACACACACACACACACACACACACACACACGCAAACATGCACACATGCACACACACAAGCTCTCAGACGCACACACACACAGCTTCTAGAGGATGGCATTAATCATGTTTGTTCCTGTCATGCTCTACGAAACCATCACTTCCCCCACATCTCAGTTCAGTACTCCCCTCTCTGCGATTCCACAGCCATTTTCCACTCAAACGTCGATAGGCAAACACATCCAGGACGCTGCCTAATATAGCTCGATGTTGATTTTATTAAAGTTTACAAAGGAATAAAATTAAGAGCAGATTGCAGAAGCTGGACTCCACCAGAACCACCAGCGTTATTTGGTAGTTTGTATGTGGCTCTTGATATCAAATATGGCCATTTTCATGTCATTGTGACTTAAGGCAGTGGTAAGTTAAGTTACTTACGGTGATTACAGATGTTATATATATATATATATATATATATATTCCTTGAAATACATAACATCTTCCTGTACTATGTACTTGTAAGAAGGCAGGTAACACACTAACTAGAGATCCAGCTAAGAGGCACAAGCCCCTAAAAGTAAGAAAAGATAATCCAAGCCCCCAGCACGCTACATCCTGTATTGATTTTACAAACACGCAGCGAGCACATGTCATTTGGCTCAGTAATACTCACACATCTTGGAATTCTTCCAGTGTCTTCTGCGGTGTGAATACATTTAATAGGCCAATTATCTGCCGAAAATAAAAAGCAAAGTTATTACTCTGCGAGTCCGGAGGGAAGATGAAGTGTCATAATGAATGACATCACCGCCACCACCTCTCCATCCCTGAGCCGGCAGGGTTCATCTGAAAGGCTCTGACTGCAGCAGCCGGAGCATCAATAATGAATAACAACAGGACATTCCCTAATTTAAAACACTACATAAAAAACATGTTGCAGCGGCAGGGAGGAGCTTTGCGGTAATCCACAAGGCTCCGGCTTTCAAGATCACCTGTCAATCAAACAAACAAGGTGGGCAGCTTTCTGGATCATTATGACAATCTCGCAGTTTAACTTTACATTATTTTGAATAACCAGTTCAGTCAGATTTTTCTCCTGTATGTGGCATGTTGGGCATCGGTGCTTTGTGGGAAACTTCCTGTCTGGGGACTTCAGTTCCCAGCAGTGCTTTAGCATGCGTTTGATGTTTTATTGAGAGGTTGCTTGTCCTGAGCTGCGTTTAAGTTTATATGCAAATGTGTGATTTTTTTTAAAATCTTTTTTATCTCTGTTTTGTTCTGTGTTTGTATTGGTATGTCTTTTTGGACCATGTGTGCCCTGAATAAAGTTTTGATGATGATGATGACCACATATCAATATTTAATCACTTGCAATGCAGCCTGGTGCAGCACATTTACACTGGACACACAAGGACAAGAATGATGTTCAAATTGATTTAGAGGCTAAACATTTTCCAGAACCTTCCTCGGGCCAGTCTTTTGCTCCATCCGAGTGTCTTCTGTTATTTCTATTGGAAATACACTGCTCCCACATGCGCTTTCATCACACTACTCCTCGACTGATTACAACTCCGAAACAACCATATGCATTTCAACCCAGATCCTATCCATAGGAAACACACCTATACATAAGACAGTGAAGGCGTCACAGCTCAAAATCTACCATCCCTAATGGTAAAACTGATATAGATTCACATGCTACATTAGAACAGAAAATGTCAGAAAACGCGAGCGCTTACGTTCTTGTGGTTGACACATTTCATGAGCACCAGTTCTCTGTAGGCCCGTTTTGCGTGAGTTTGATTCTGAAATGGCCGGCTCAGCTTCTTGATGGCGACGTTCCTCTCCAAGTTGTGGTCATACGCTGAACTGGGGTGACGAAGGAGAGCAAAAACTTACAACAACAATAATATATGTCAACAGGCATAAGAGTACTAACATTTTATAACCCTTTGCACCCTTTTCCAGTGGTTGTTTGCAATGTTGAAGATGGAATGAAATCACAGGTTGTACTCTCACAAAGCATGTTTGGGGCACAGTGTCTTTCTTTTATTCTTCCACTAGGAGTTGTCAGACATTTTCACTTCCTACTCACAGAGGCTTTAAAATGGTGGAAATTATTGAGGATAATACTTAAAGGCTATGGCTTACATATTAGCAAAGAGTTCCATATTAAAACATCCAGGAGACATTAGTATATATAAAAGTGAAATATTCACTCTCCTTTTAGCTCAGTTTCCACTATCTCTAAAAAATGGGCATATCTGGCTCTTTAGCTACTAAATGAACCACTGCGTTCACCAGACAATCGCTTACTTTGTCTGTCTGCGGTTTGGTGCTGGGCAGGTAGTGTACATTTGGCTTTTAGAGCCTGTTCACTATTAAAAAAACCCAACACTGATCAGAGTGGGCAAACTGAATCAAAAACGTGAAGCAGCAGGCCACAGAGTCGACAGTTATCTCTGGGTTCATCCCTAAAATGACCCCTTTCACATGCACATAACAGGCTGTACTTTAACCGCCATATATTTCACTAACATGATAAATGTTTTTATCTAATTTTATCCACATCTCTGAGTCCTAGGAGGAAGAAAGATTTTAGAAAATAACATTGCTGTATTGGACTGTATTTCACTGTACAGAGAAGATTAATGATGGCAACTTAGGTGAGGTCATCGTGCTTAGCTTATGTTACAAGAACAAGAACTGGATTACTTTGGTCTTCACCTTTTTGCCATGTATTAAAAATGTGATGGCTAAATCAAAACAACAATGATGAATGATGGATATAACAATGCCATCATGGCACAACTGTTGATATGAGAGAATATCATTATATACAGGAACTAATCCTGGGTTTCACATTCAAATATATTTCAGCATTCAGCACCCTTTCCCTAGTCCCCTCGCGTCTACACAGATCCAGAGGGAACACAATACCATACAGCACTGTCAACAAACACTACATTATGCATCAATCTCTGTGTTGAAAGCAGCTTATGCTGATATTATAACATATGATCTCGTCAATGTTCAGAGCCGACAGCTGCCAAAGACTGAGCACTGAATGTGTAGCTTCCATCCAGTTTTTCCTCACCTGACAGTTCCAATGTGGATAGATGAAACAAATGATTTTGGCTGACAAGACACAGCCATAGATAAGGCTGTAGACTTACCTGTTTAATCATGTTTTTAGCTTTCATTATGAAGTGATAGGGAAAAATGTTAAGCATTCACGCTTTTATTTTAGTTCTTCAAAATGAAATGTAAATTAATGCATTTAAAATAAACTAAAGATAACAAAATAATCTTATCTCATAGTCCACTTACTAGCTTGTTTTCCCCAGAGCTTTTAACCACATCTCAGAGTTTGCCTAACTGTCGTGGACATGGCTTAGGTGCCATCAGGTGACCTAAGTAAGTGACCTAATCCATCGCCATGAGAACTAAGCAAACACCATCCATTGATGAAGACCAAAGATGCAGTTGAAAACTCCAGAAAATTCTGATTAAGTGGATCTGTGGACCTTGAGTTGAATTTATCTTGTCAAACAATTTCCAAGATCAACACATTTCAAAAACAAGACATTTTAGAAATATTAGGATCCACCCCCACCCCCACCCCCACCCCTTTGACTCACCAGACAATTCCCTGTGCTCCGGAGCCAATGGGTCTGAGGTTCTGGTAGCGCTTCAAAACCATAAAAGTTGAATCGCCCACATCTATACTGTAGTACTCCTTTTCACGCTTGTTCCGGTTCATGGTGAAGCCTTGGACAAACGCCGTGACTGGGCATTCAAGTGGAGCTCTCAAGACCTGCAGTGCGTTAAGAAAAAGACAGGTTGTTACTTTTTCACCCACGGTCAACCTTTGATTGCACACACTCTTCCAGCAGCCAAAGCATTCTCACTGAACTACAATACAGGGACTCCCAAACCACTGATCAGGCATTCTTTATATATGCTTTCCAATCGGTAAAAACAGGGATGTGATTTTGTCAAATGTGTCAACAGATTTAGGTGAACCACTATTCTTGTCAATGTAGGATGATACATTTCATTGTTTTCCTCTGTGGCATTATATATGGGTAACTATTTTCCAAATGAATCATAATTGAATTTTGTAACAAATGTCCTAAACTATGGCAGTGTTAAACTTCTAACTGTGCGTCATGTGACGTTATGTCTCTATATTTGTGACAAACTAACATTTAACGTGGTGGGTAATCAGGAGCTGCATGCCTGGCACCAGCATCAAAGCCAGTGTTTAGGACAACGGCAAATGAAAACTTCGAGGAACTGCTGATGAACTGCTCACACTGTAGATCTGTCTATCAAAAAGCCCCACACTGCAGGTTGTCTGGCTCGGAAACAGCTCATTACCTCACCACTTCACTCAGTTAATTCAATCAAACACTACTGGGGTTGGTATTATGTGGGGAACTCATGTAATGCCAAGTTTTATTCATTCCTTAAAGAACTGTCAAGTCACTAATAGTAATCAACCCCACTGAAGTGCAGATATGGTCACAATGTTACAGAATAAATCCTATCTTATTGGCCCTTTAACCTAATAAAAGCCTTGACTCAACAGTGAAAAAATGCTTTCATATCAGAAACTCAAACCACCATTGCATCCAATCTTCAAGTGAGGTTTATCAATTATAATGACTACTATATAAAACCCAAAGGTCTGGGCAATGGAGTGAGGATCCAGGCAGAGAGAGACAGAGGACGCAGGAAGCTGGGTTTCATGTCGGCTCTGAAGACGACGAATCATTAGTGGAATTTGGAACATTGTGCTGAGGAGGTCGGCTTTGTGATGATAGCTGTACGTTCCACGGACCGTGACCTGACCTCTGTATTCTCCCGACTACCGCTAACCCACCCCTCTTCCTTTCAGTATCCGTTAGCCTGCCTCTCTCTTCTCTACTGCGCTACACTCATCTACCTATTCTTGGGTTTGCCGTTCATCAAACCTTCGCTCTTTCCTTCTTATTTTACCTTCTCTTCTATTTGCAGGGCTGCAAACTCAGTCACCACCTGAGTTAAATCCAACTCAATTCGGAGACCAGGTTCAGTCGGGTTCAGACCAAAAGAGAGTAGACACCAAGTCAAGACCAAAGCAATTCCAAGATCAGTTAATACATCAGTTGCTTGCTCTGTAATGAGCCACGCTTATCGGTGAGAAGACGTATCTTTGACGGTGTTTTTTTTTTTAGATACACAGGAAATCAAATCGAACTCTAAAAGTGGCTGGAAACAAGATGAGACCAAAACGCCAGAAAAGTGATATTTACATTGAACTCAAATTCTGTTGGGATTCCCCTCTGCCACTTCCTCCTCTCCTACACTTGTGTTTCATCCTTTCTGCGTCTTCTAATCCTCTCTCCTGCCTTCGTCTCTTTGACTCTGATCATAAAATCATCTTCTCTCTTCCGCTGAAGAACCTTGAGAGCAGTCTGCAGCCGAGCCACGGGGTGTAGAGGTACGGGGATGGATAAAAGGTTCACAAAAGAGCCTGTACTCAAGTTATTTCATCGCAAAGACATACTGCCAAATGTTTGGCAAAAAGACATATACTCCAAGAAACACTCATACACGTGGCACTATGCAATTGGCTTAGTTTATTTCGCTACCGATATGCTTCCCCTCACCTTAACCTGCACCCAACCTGATCTCTAACCCCAAGGAGTCGTCTTCTGAGATGAGGCTCCAAACTGACATTAGCCCCAACAAGTTATCTCAAGCCGTGTCATTGTAGTAAACTGATTGGTTTAACGTGTGGTCATGCAGGCGACTAGAGAGATTATTGCTACGATAAAAAATGGAATTCTCACTAGGTTTATTTTCATGATAACGATTGCTATCGCTTTGATACATAATGTTCTCGTTTCCCTATATTTCCATATTATTCAGTCTGATGTTGCGATTGAATTAACTCTTGCTTATTGATAGGCACCCACACCGCACAGAACATGACTTAAACCCCTTTTACAAAATCTTAAGTGTGATACACAGAACAGAAAAAACGTCAACATCATTTTTGCCAGTGGTATCTGGCTGCAAACGCAGCAGAAATGACAGAAAAGCCACCTCTAAAATGCTTTTCAGAAAATGTCATTTAGCAAATCAAATACAGGCAACATTGGAGGGAGAGTGTGTACTCATGTCATGTTCTGCCAGTTACAGGTAGGCCTATTCAAACTCTGCAGAATAGGTCTGCGCTGATGTCAGGCTTCAGCGTGCAGTGTGACATGATTTCCTCTCCCGTTTGAAGACAGAAAAGCACATATCATGGTTACTGTAAGACTGGAGGATCTGTGGCTGCATGTGAAAATGGGGCTGAGCGATATGACAGCATGTGTCAGACTGTCAACCCAATTCAACTGTTCGGAGGCAGAGATTCACGTGTGGCTAGGCGTGTCACAAGAACTACTTTTACTGAACGATAATAGTCACGGAAAAAAATTACAATATTATTGTCATTTTAAGAGCATTTTATGCCACCAATATAATAATATAACAGCATAACAATGCAAGTACACCCTTTCACAGAGAGCAGACGAGGAGAGGACTGAAGCAGCGCAACAGAGAAATTACAGCAAAACGTGGCTCAGACTCAGCATAGTATTTTTTCTGCTCATTCGACTCAGACACTGTGAAAAAACAACGATCAGGCGTTGTGCCCAACACTTATAATGTAGGGAAAACCCTGCTATTTATCCTGGCATCACGTTGGCTAAAATGTTGGTGACATTCTTATCCAAATAAACACGCATGTTAACACAACGAGCAGTATCGTACGATATATGGACATGTCCTCAATCATTTTTGCTGACCTCGATAAGTCTATAACAGATATTACCGACCGATATTGGCCTATCGCAGGTCCACCGCAGTGACCTGACACTGCAGTAGCAAGCAGAGTGACATGAGAGAAGAAGCCCCTCACATCAAACTACAGCTGGTGTGATGAAACGTAACAGCCACTCCTGGACAGACACATTACAAACACTAACAAAAAGGAACATAAGACAACTAACTTAGTAACTAGGCCATCACTATGGCTACAATACTCTCAGCACAGCGCAGCAGCACATGTACTAGAGTGCCGTGTGCACAGCTGAGCGGATGTACAAGAGTCAAAGTGGTGTGTTCGCAGTAAGCTGCAAACTAGTGTGTGAAAGACATTGCTGGAAAGTTAATAAACAGTGAACCGATCATTTTTCCCTTTCAATATAACTCTAATATAACCCTGTCCCTGACAATCGTCACGTCACTCAGGCTTAGCTCTACTATTTGTTGTGTTAGCGAGTTAGCTAGCCAGCTAACCAGTTTATCTGTCTGTCATTGGCTATCGCATGTCTGCTCTGGATCGGGATCAAGACCCCGTTCTATGAGGACCTGGTTCCAAGTTTCTCAAAACCCAAAATATCCATAAAGGTCTGAGGTTATCGATACTGCCATCAACACTAGCAGGTCCTACAATGTAACGTTATGTCTCGAGAAACAAGTCATGTCATTTCATTTAATATAAATCACTTAGTGCACAAACCTACATCGATTGTCTATTAAAGTGTTTTAATTTCACTGAATGCCTTAAAAGCCAAAATGCAGTAACAGTTACCTTCGACTGCCTTCGAGTCGGAACACACGGGACAATCACCCTCATCCACCCAAGAGATGCCCGGTGAGCGCACCTCAACTTCCCCCAGCTAGCAAGTCCCGTTCGTTAACAATAATAATCCAATTGATAAAAAAACAATAAAATATCGCTTAAAGTGACAGTACAGGCAATAACCAACACTTTAGTGTGAAAACAAAAGACTTATTGAAAAATAAACAAAACAGTTTCCTCAATATTTAGCACATTTTACCAAATGAAAAATGGGTATCTTGCCTTCTGTCTGATAGAAGAACGTTTGGAGGACCTAGTAATAAGTTGTGTTTAATGATCAGCAAAGATATGTTAAAGATTCGCCATCTTCATTCATTTAGATGGTGGTCAGCTCAAGATCACTCCATCTTAACTGTTGGAAAAATGTATTTCTGCTGATATATTATTTTACTATTCTCATAGTTATACTTTATGTTGAAGGGGACATGTGTGAATTAACGAACGATCCCCATCCCTACGGTAGTTCGATAGAATATTTCCTCATTAAGAAAATGAGATGTACTGGTGATAAGTTACATGCTTGAAAAGGTACTAACAACCAATCCCATCAGAGAAAGCCATACGAGGTAACAACACATTGGTGGTGGGGTAATACTTTGGCTACCCAGGGGATGAGACTGTCCCAGACAGGGTTAGGCTTCTTAAAGTTTGACACCAAACAGAGAAGCGATGTAACTTTCATTCTCTTCACTGGGTCAAACATCCGTGCCAACAAAGACGAGAAATACCTCAAACTAAGTGAATCAGCTGAATCAACACCATACAATAAAGCACGCAGAGTGCAAGCGCACAGTCTCAAACACCAGCAAATATACACATCCTCTGGAGCATGAGGCAAGGCTCTCAGAGAAACACCCCCATTACAAACACTAACATTACTATGTGCTTTCTGTCCCGTCAATACACACCTCACACATGCTGTTGCCTTTTTTTAAATGGGAAAAGACATGGTGCCAAGAGGCAACACATTGAAAATTAGGGATTTTAACTGATGAACATGACTGACTCTGGCTGGAATTGTTTCACCCAGTTGTATCTTTATGGATTTATACTGACATGATTGTTGATTTCTATTTATTGTGGATAATTTATTTTTTAATTAAAATTTTCTGTTTCCAGCTCAGACAATTCTTGGTCATTTTTCTGATTCTGAATCTACTACTAGGGAATTTTAATCTTAAGAGAATCTTTAAGCTCAACAGGAATAGTGACTGCATTTATCCCGTGATATACAGTATATGGACTGCTATGCTACGTGAGGTGTAAGCACAGAACATATTTGCACAAGGAAAAGGAAAACAGCATATGAAATATCCCATCGTGCAGAAGTGAATCTGAGCATGATCCAAAGACATGAGATAGTGGTGACTCTTTCTCAGGGAAACTTTGCCCTCACCCAAGACTGTTTGAACTGTGGCATGCTGTTGTTGTATTTTGTCAGGGCTGGTCCTGACTGCCACGTTAGAGCAGCACAACCAGCACATGCCACAGAGTGGCCTGTCTTTATATCAAAATATTGGCTCCAACTATCTAGGTAAATTATGGTATACACCTGTGGGTACTATGAGCTGACCGTTAATGGAGTTTGGATGCGAGGACTGTGGTTCCACCATTGAGAAAAAAGAAAATGATCTAATATATACAAGTCAATAGACCCTAAATCTGTCTGTACCAACAAATGGAACCTCCAGGTATGAATCTGAGGTCATCATGTGTTAGCCAGGACTCACAAACCCATCTCTGCAGGCTACCTTGCACTTTTGGTGCAGGAATCAGATTTCTTGGTGCTTTTGGCTGACCATTGCTCTCTTTCCTTGGCAGGTTGTTTAGAAAACCTTGCCAGCAGTGTGCATTGCAGTATTGGAGCTATATCACCCCCGAACATGTCTATAGGAACATGATAGATAGATAGATAGTTAAACAAAGATGCATGAACTAGACACACACAAGCTGCAGCCTAACCTAACTTTGATCATACAGTTCTAATAAACCAGATTATTACTATCACTGATAATTTGACGGATTACAACACTTCACATTTGATCCCCTGGCCTGATCTATCAGGTAGCTATCTTACTTTATTGTAAGGACAGGCTGACACGTGTTCACAATTTGATTGCTGTAGCAAAAGATAAACCGAACTGCAACATTATGCAATTGCCAAGGAAGAATATTCGCATTCACCTGTCAATTTGAAGGTCAGTGAGGCCATTAACACATCACATAAATCACATAAATCACATTTAAAAAACACACAGACAGACTTAACCCTTGCAAACAGCCAAATATCCCATCTGTTCAGTGTTGTTACTGAATTCAGAGATGCTGCTACGGTATAAAAACCGGTGTAAACCCACCTATGCTCCGTTTACAGCGGAGATATTGAGTTTGCCCACCTTCCAAGCTAACAGAAAGAGATCCCTTCACAGCAGCAAATATCAGCAACCTGATGTCAGCTTAAAAGTAGGGTGTATTCAAAAGCGTCACAATAAGTGATTTCTGTTTACATGGAAAATGCTGTCGTCTTTAGGTGACCACAGACTGGAGGTCACAGCGTTTCAGTTGAACCTTTCACTGGTTCCACGACTGGCAACACCACCCGGCGCACAGTTTACAGTGTAGGCAGTGCTAACGTGTGTGTAGCACCGCCACGGTTAGGTGAAGTTACAGTAACGTTAGTGCGCTTCCCAGTGTGGCCACTCAGTCTGGCTGCCTTTTACCAGTTAGGCCAGACCTGTCCTGCCTGCTGTGGTGGTGGTCACCATGTACTAACGTTATATTGTAGTAACACTTATTTACAGTAACGCGTGTGGCCCAAATGTGTCTGTTCCCATCCCCCAACAGTTGACAATAACACGTCAAACATGTCTCATAGGAAGAATAAAATCCATATGTCGAGCTCACCCCTCTCCGGTTAACGTTAATTCCAACAGTGTCGACCCGCAGTCGCCGTCTGCTGCCTGCTGGAGACACAACCCGGACGTTTTTCGGAGAAAAACAGCTCCTGAATCCCTTTTTCCTCCGGATACACTCCCGTTTCCCTCACACTAGCAGGCCAGGCTCATCGCAAAATACATGTGTGGCTTCTACGTAACCTAATCTTTGTTCTTCCGTGACACAAGCAGTTTCTGCCATTTCATACCAACGTCGTCTCGAAACCTTGCGATGTTTCCTCTGCTGCACAATGAGGACCCGGGGGACGTTCAAGACCGCCTGCGCGTTACCGCCAGCCGCTGCGGGAAAGCGGAAGCGACCGTTTCGCAACGTTTTTATATGACGCCACAAACAACGGGAAGATACTGATATTTTACACACATTTATAGGTGTATTTAAAAATTTTTTACATAGAGTACACACATAATGTATACATAAATACATACATACAAGTGTTCTTTAAACGATTTTGCTACTGAGCGAGCATTTTCGATAGCAAGTATAGGTTTATTTTCTTCTATTTAATATAACAATCGTGCAGTAAATTATATTTTCATGACGTTATAATGTTCCGGTTTTTTAAAAATTGTTTCAGAGAGGTATAATTATAAACATGTAAATGAGGCGGACCAAACATTAAAAACACTTATCAGTGTGATGTAGGCATATAATTCAAAAGCACAATAACTGTAGCTGCCAAAATGACCATCAACCCCTCTATAACAGTTTCAACAGTTTGAACATTATAAGCTTCATGAAGGTAGAATTGATTGCAGGGCTGCTGTATTAGACAGCATGTACCTAATAAACTGGAAACGTAGCATATTTCAAACACAATAATCAGCACAGACGCTGTTGATAAAGGAGCACACAACACTAGATCAAAAGTATAATCATCCTGCACATAACTGTTAGTGGAAATCACAAGAAATTAGCCTTCTTCATTCATGTCAGAAGGCATAGAAGTAAAAATAAATCCAAACAATTCTCTCTCTGGTGGCCTTTATTCATGATTATTACTCCTATCAGGCATGGGGACCACTTTAAAACCCACAATACTTGTAAATATTGTAATTATAAGCATTGAAATGTCAGGCTACTCGATTTTCACACACTCGATGTATGCTAGTGGCAACAGGTCACATGCAGGCATCACCTTAAACTATCTTCCACAGGTCATTGTGTTAATTATTCCTTGGGCTATAAAGGACAGAGACGTAAATTCTGACTAAGTTACAAGGCCTCTCTTGATTTTAGAGGTCACTTTTTACATCACTTCAATCTGTCTGACAGATGTACTTTGCATGTTTTTTTAAAATTTCACAACAGACACACAGTCCGACCTTGTTACACTCACCCATATGACCTAAAGAAAATTACATATTACTTCGCATCTACATACATTCTTCAGCCTTGTACTTTTACCACTGGAACTTAATTACATGTAACATTTAATATGGTGCTTTTTAATTTTACAAAGGTCACATTTTTGAATGGAGGACTCTTGAGTATTTCTACATTGTGTTTTCGGAACATTACATTTTGAATGCTTTTTCAAGCACCGAGCCAAGTGGAATGATATATAAGCATGTAGCATGTTCTATTAATTCTGGTTATTCACCAAGCCATGTGTATTGGCCAATCGACTGTGTGTTCATATGTGTAATCTAATAGAAAGTGGGACAATTAATGTGTCACTTGTGGCTGAAACATCAGATTAACACAGTGCCGCCGCCTACAATGGATTGGTCCTTTGCTGTCCCATCTGCCGTTAGCTTGCCCTGCAAATCCAATTATGTTCTTATGTTCCCTGGTCTAAAAATAGTTGAAAATGAAGGAAACGCAGAAACAACACGTCATTAGCTGTGAGCACAGAGCAAATTATGTTATGGAGCTGGTGTCGCCTTTCTGTGTAGACAATTGATCTGTCATGAGGAATTGAGGATGTGTGACAAGCTGCCATGACGGACAGTAGCACTCGGACGAGGGACAGGCGGGTGAAATGGCAGCAGGGGATGCATAAGAGGAAGAAGGATTAGGTTCTGAGTGGTGGATGTCTGAAGGAACTTACAAGGAGTCGCTTCTGATACCAGATGAAATAAGGTAGGCTACATAATGTGTCAAAACCAAGTCTGAACATTACTAATCAAACTACCTGTAGGCCTAGAAATGTGTGTTTGTGGAGAGATTCACGAGGTACAGGATTCTTTATATATGCTGCTGTGTAACAACACAATTTCCGTCTGGTATCAACAATGTAGAAAATGTAATGAAACTGAATGAGACTAAGAGACACAGATTCAGTTAGAAGCAGGGTATTACTGAAAAAGAGCCTATGTGCTCAGTTGGATTTCTCTGGATAAATTAAGGTAACAAAGAGCACAAAGTAACAACCACTTATACCTGGTCAACCAAACTACACATGCTAGCAATACAAAATGTTTTTATTATCTGGAGGGGAAAATTAAAAATAAACACAGTTCTTATAATTGGTTTTTATAATTTGAAATGTCAAAGGGGGTTTAACAAGCATTTTTTTCAGCCAAACTAACTGTTATACTTTGGTATCATTACTTGCATTTCCTTTAAAATAATAATACTTATTAGTATTTTTATAATTATTGATGGCTGAATTCCATTTAGCTGCTCCAGTTTCAGGGTCCTGGCATGCTGGCTCACTGTCAAACTGGCATGGCTTACTGGGACAATTGATCAGATCAGAGCCATCAGTAATGTTATTAGTGTTTTTCCTACTACGAAGTCAAAATGTCTGATGTGAAACAGGCCTTTACAGATTGTTGCTGCCACCATGTAGACACTTTACCCCAGTACACTTGAAGGAGCAAGGTGTAAGAATTGAGTCTGCGCTCCACCTGTTGAATTCATGCTCCAAATAAAATAGGGGGGCAGCACATCACATATCAGGGCATAACTGCTGCTAACTGCTGTTAGCTAGTTAGCTCCGTTGGCTGTGCGGCTTACTTAGGGAGGCGTTTTTGTATATCCATCCATCTATCTTCTACCGCTTATCCGGGGCCGGGTCGCGGAGGCAGCAGTCTAAGCAGAGACACTTCCTCCAGCTCTTCCGGGGGAACACCGAGGCGTTCCCAGGCCAGCTGAGGGACATAGTCCCTCTAGCGTGTCCTAGGTCTTCCCCGGAGCCTCCTCCCGGTTGGACATGCCCGGAACACCTCCCCAGGGAGGCGTCCAAGAGGCATCCGGAACAGATGCCCGAGCCACCTCAGCTGACTCCTCTCGATGTTTTTGTATATGATTTTTTTAATGGTCCATTTAAGAATGACCATAATCACCATAAACAAATACAACACCCTCACAATGTACCATGTTCGACGCCACCTACCTTTGCACTACATTTTAGAAGGAATGTCTACACATTGCATGCATTTAGATGGTTACTCAGTATTATTGCTTTGTGGCACAAAACAGTTAGACGAGCAAACGGAGGGAACTCTTTCATGATGGTGGATGGAACATGGTGCAAAATGCAGGTCGATGGCAATTGCTACCAAAATATTTGTCTTCTCACTGACATAAAGAAAACGTTTGACTGAAGATTTTTTTTGCAGCATCAAGGCATTGTGGTATTAATTTGTTACAACTAACGGCACCACTTCCACAAGATAATGGCTTCTGTGAATAACCAGATTAACACGAAACTCTGCATTAACATGGATCTTTGTAACCCCAGCAACCTGAGTTTCCATTATTTATTTGACATTAACGATTAACTCTGAGATGTTGGTTTGGTGGCCTCCAGGAGGGATCTTATTGTAATCATCTTATTTCTTCTCATATTGAAGGATAAGAGAAGGAAAATGGAAACACGTTGGTGTTTATTGTTTTCCGCCTTGATGACTGTACTCTTTTCACTTACTTTATTTATTATTTATTTTAATAGAATTGAAAGTGATATTGTTATGGTTGGTGCTGGCGTTTCTGCTGTTTAGACACTGTGTACAAACACAGCTTTGCATCAATTTCACTCTGCGACCTTTTTGTGAGAAATGAACAGAAATCAAACATTAACAGAAAGCAGACATGCATACTGTGGCATGTCAGGTGACAAGTAACCCGGCACTGTTAATCAGGTTAGAGGTGCAATGTGTAAGAATTTAAAAGATTTAAGAGTTTAAAACATTCAAAAATGAACTACAATTATTGCCAGAATGTGAAGAAACAACAGAATTGACGTTATGTCAAAGACAACTATGTATTGTGTTGCAGAGATATGTATTGAAGTTAGCATGCTAACCAGCTAGTGCCGGCCCATCCTGTCTCGTAATACCACTTAGTAACTCAAAAGGCAATAGTCCGATAGTATAGTACCTCCTCTCCGTAGTTTCAGCTGGGAAATGTGTGCCAAGTGCGAGTTCGCTATGTTACACAAGCTCTCATAGCTTTTTTAGTCTAATTCATAAACAAAATAAACTGACAACATGTCAAGAAAGGAAATACACAACTGTACGTCTTCTGAATTCAAGTTTCTCTCTTTTACCGAACTAAGACCAGCTTAATCACTTTGTTACATCATCGTAAAACACACTTCATTCAAACTCGACAGAAACAAAACTGTCTTTGGTTAGTCTTTCCACTGTTCCAACAATCACCAACTCTGGTTTGGTTGAAATTAATCCTTAATTTAACAAGTTAGATGTGAAAAATAGTCTGGCTCTACACACTGTCACTGCCTCCCTGATTCCACTCCTCTCCCACTTGACGCCTCTCCTGTCCCCGCCTGAACCCGCCGAAGACAGAGTCCTGGTCGGGGTCGCTGTAAATCACCTGGATACTGTATTCCCTGTCCTCAAACTGGCCTCCGCGGTGTTCACTGGGAGACTGCTGAGCCCGGCTGGTACCCATTCTGGTGCCATCCTGTGCTACCCCACAGGGCCCCCCCCCCACAAATGTGATATGCTGCCCCTTATGTTTTTGGAGTATGAATTCTACAGGTGGAGAGTAGTCTCAATTTTTACACATTGTACCTTTAAGGTGCAACCCAACCGTTAGTAATACTATTTTCATCAGTACTGGCAGAGAATTACAAGGATCAGCATGAGAGTGATACAGTGTCACTCATATACAACACAATGGCCCTCCCAAGTGCCAGTTATATTAGCATCAGCCGTGGAGGTTATAGCAATGTGCTCGAGAGCAAGATTGTTCCTTGTGACATTAAGAAAAAAGGTGATAAGACCAATAACAGTAATGACTGCTGCTTTAGGATCAGTGTATAAAACCTTTACCTACGCTCTGAGAATGATACAAAACTGATCTTGCAGTGCTTCCCAAACTGATTTAAGAGTGTCAAATACTATATAAATAATATATTTACAGGACTGTGAAATATTAAATGTTAACAATCAAGATGTGGTTTTACCTCATAATATGAAATGCCCAGTGAACATGAATTGCAGCACTTCTTTTCACCTGAACTAGTAATGTGTTGTCATCATTGCACCGGATATTTTAAATTACCAGAAGCCTGTTAAGGTAATTAACCATTTCAGTAATCCTTCGACGTAAGCACATCATTTGTTTCCAATTAGAACTAATTCCACTAAACCCTAAGCTTGTCTGTCTCAAACTCTGACCTTTGACCTCTAAACGTTCACGGTGTGTTACATACTACTCAATGGGATTCCAGTCCTTGAAGACAATGAGCCTGTTTGTTAAGAAATGACAAGAAGAAAACTTGCTACAACTCCTCCCGTTATGTTCCATATGCTGATATGTGACAGTGTTATTCCCATAAACAGGCATTATTGATTAAAAAACAATTTTTTTTAATGTATATAAATACTGCAACGCATGCAACACACCTTTTCCCCATGAATAATACAGTATAGTCTAATGACCTGCGGCTTTGTGTGTGTGTCTCCCAGCAAGATGGGTACATTTGTGACCCTGGCAGAAGTGTTGGAGGTCCGGGGTTCACCACTGGATGAGGATGAGGTCTGGTGTCTGCTGCTCGCCACCACTGAGGCCTTACTGGACATTTCCCAAAAAGGTAACCGCCTTTCGGTTCCCATTTCCTCCCAGTTCCACCTGTTATCTGGGTACAGGGCTCTTTTCTAAGGCCGCATTCAAGAGCATCCAAACACGCAAGTTTTGAAACAACGTGCTCACCCAAATACCGCAAGAGGAAGTTATCGAACCCTCTGAGTTGGTGAATGTCACCAGCTCTGTTTCTGCTCTCTCTTTAGGTTCAGGTAACATGTGCACTGTGCTGAGCCCAGGCTCGGTGCTGCTGTCAGCCAATGGGAGTCTTGCCTTCAAGAGCTGTGGCCGACATGAAGACGTGGCTTCCTTCACAGCTCCTGAGGTCCAGCAGGGTCACGCGGCTTCCACCAGGACTGCAGCCGAAAAGGTTGGAAAGCTTGGAAAGACACCCCTCTTGATGAGAGGACTGACAGATTGAATTTTCAGTTTCATTTTTATTTTGACACCAAAAGAGCATGGTGATATGTAAATTTAAATGCAATAGACTGGGGACGCTGTTTCGCTTATTGCTTTTGAATATTGTCCATTGTCTATTTTCAAGTTGACATTATCTTTAGTCCCCCATAGGCATTACCTCCCAGTATGTTTTGCGTTGCCTCGCAATTTTTCTTCTTCCATTCCTTCTGAGCCATAAGTCTATTTGGAATGGAAGGTAGTGTGGATATTATCAAGTTGATGCATTTAACATTGTTTATGGACACCTCACCTTATATGATTGATGTCCATTGCAAAGAAGTTATCAGGTAGAACATTATCAAACTTCTGCGTAGAAGCTGTATGTATAAGGAACATCAATTATTGCTCCACACTTATATCAACAGGTTTTCTACAAAAACCTGTTTCAGCGTTGAAGGTTACTTGAATTTGTTTTGTACAAAGAACAGAGGAACCTGTGCAAAAATGCTGAAAGCTTTCCAACTTGCGTTGGACTGCATTCCTGATGTATCTCTGGAAGTGGTTTGATGCTGTCTGCTCTTTCTGTGACAGAACTACAGACTTTGCAGCATTTCAGTCACCTTCTTGTTTGTGGCTTTTTTGGATTAATTGACTCAGGGCTACAGCAAATTAGCTTTATGAAGTAGATTCAACTGCACACCTGTAATTCCCCCTCTAGAGATGTCTCCTTTTCCTCAGTGAGACCCCTCTGCGGTACAGTACAGTACCGAGTACAGAAAATGTTTGTGAATGAAACTGACAGCATCCTGCAGATCACCATACTGCTTTCTTCTGGAGAGACTAATTACATAACCATGCATGCCTATTGAGCAGTAATACTATATCAGCATACTTAATGCCCAGTTAAAAGTAAAATTCAATGAGCTGATATACTGGGGCGTTGCGCTGGGAGCAGCCGAGTGGAAAGTGACACATGGCTCAGAAGGAATGGAAGAAGAAAAGTATTGCTAGACAAGCAAAAGTATTGCAATAGAACACAAAATATTGCTAGGTAACGCAAAACAAATTGCGAGGGAATCCAAAAGTAGTCCTCAAAAAATGTCTCACTGTAGCCTTTAGGGGCCTCCGTACAGGGCTATGTATCATGATTTCTAATAATTCCAGAGATTGCGGGTGAGCTTTAATCACAAAAGGCAGAAATTGTTAGGAATCAGTTAATGGCATGAGCTCTGAACATACAGTAGCACTGGTCCCAAAGAAACAGGACTTCAGAGAAAGCATTTCAATATGAGCAGAAATGTATGTCTGAATAATCTATCTATGTTCTGCTGTCGTCAGATGGTTGTGTACTCACTGGGGATGACCCTTTATTGGTGCGTTGATTATCATCTACCTCAAAACCAGGTACTTTCCTCCCTCTTCTGTCTCTTGCTCAAACTCCTTCTTGCGTATTCTCAGTACTTGCGCATCACGCATTTCTGCTGTCACCTGTTTCTTCCCAGCCGGTCCAGCTGCGTGCAGAGCTGGAGGGTTTGCTCCTGAGCATGTGCGAGGACATGGTGGTTCGGCGGACCGACCTGCTGACGGTGCTAGAGACCTGTGAGCTTCACCACAAGGCCTCGATGCTGCCTCCTGCTGAACGGCTCATCAGGCAGCTGGTAGAAGAAGTCTACAGAAACTCAGTGAGTGTTTGATTTGTGCCGGTTAGGTGAGGTCATGTTTGGATTTGAGTAGTTTTCTTTTCTTTTGTTTTTATTTACTGATAGCAACAACTGTCTGCGTGTTTCCTTGAGCTGGACATTGATGTCTTTGCAGGTTGATCATGTGTCCATGGCTGAAAATGGATCCCATCTAACAGACCGCAGTCAAATGGTCAGGGACAGATTACACAGTAAGAAACTGATCCCTTGTCAGATTTAAAGTCCAGTTGAAATTGTGTTTTTTGTCTGCCACAGCATACATATCTGCTCTGTAAATCACTGGGCCTGTGTTCTCCTACTGCCAGCAGCTAGTTCGCTGAGCTTAGCATAAAAACAGGAAGCTAACCCGGCACTGTCCAGAGGTGAAGGAATTAACAGGGCTAATTAACGTTTTATCTCTTTTTTTGTTTTTATCCGTACAAAAATCAAAGTAGTGAGATTTACAGGTGGCTTTTGATACCTGGACAGAGCCAAGACTGGAAACAGCTAGCCTGGCGCTGTCCAAAGGTAACTAAATCTGTCTACCTTTAAAGCCCATTAATTAACATCTTATATCTTGTTTGTTTAATCTGTATATAAACAGCAGTGCAAAAGGACACTGCTCCTGGCTAAGAAATAGTCGGGCACATAGGGCCTAATCCCCCCGTAAAACCATGTGTTGTTTTTACTGTACACTTATAAGGATTTTAAAAATGAGATTTAACGCCGTAATTAGTGATCTTTAGTGGTGCTGGTAGGCAGATTTTTTAACCTTTGGAAAGACCAAGGATAGGTGTTTCCCCCTGTTTCGAGTCTTTGCGCTAAGCTAAGCTAACAGGCTGCTGGCTTTTGGTTAATAGACCACTCTCAGTCTTGCCACGCTAAGCTAACCGCCTGCTGGTTGTAGCCACATATCTAGAACACATACGAGAGTGGAATCAACCATCTCATCTAACTCTCAGCAAGAAAGAGAATAAATGTATTTTCCAAAACTATAGCTTTTAAACACAGAAAGATGTTTTTAGGCATTTTACCATACCAAAATGTGAGAACTATAATGTTAGCAAGTATTACATAACAATTTGTTTTTTAGGAGGCTCCTTTAGTAACTCAACATGGGCGCTGAAGAAGAAGATTTCTAGAACCTTCTCCGGAGCATCTTATCCATGCGAGGCCACAGGGTACGAAGTCTGTGACCAAACATATTTTACATACCTTATGACAGAGATTTTTTAGCATATAATATAAGAAGACATGTTGTTTACTTCAAAATGAACCAGATTAAAGTAAAGTTGCTTAAATGATAAAAAAAACATTGTGGCAAAAGTGACAAGTAAAACGACAGTGCTGGGAAGACAAAACCCCCAGAGGAGGCTCCTGCCATGAAATGTGTGATGTTTGTTTGAGCCATCGTGTCATGAGCGACAGATCTCGCCTCCCATCAGACTGAGAAATGGAAAACTGATTTTCCCCAGGATTCCCTCGGGAGGTCGACACAGGGAGAGTTACGGCAGCTGGCAGCAGCTAAACCGTAGCCCCTGCAGTCCGTACATGGACGGCAGTCGAAACTCCAACTCAAGATCCCTCAAACAGTTCGAGTCCACAATGAGTCTGAATGACAAGAAAGTGAAGGTGAGCCAGATTATCATATCATGTTACATAATATGATATAATAATGATATGATATCTTGTGGTGGGGGAGTTGGCTCTATATTTTGCCTTGTCCTCTGTTGCAGGACATGGGTCCTGAGTTTATTAGGATGTTAGATGAGCCGCTGGTTGTCTTGGAGCTGCCCGGATCCATCGTGGTGAGTTCTTGAAAAAAGAAATAGAATCCTGTCATTGTGAGAATTTGGAGATATTTACAGTAGTTTGAAGGGACACACCTGGTCGTGTAGCCCAAATCTCAGGATTTACGTTTTTGCTGAAATATGGGGACTCGTTATCTCTGCCTCATGAACTTTGTTGACGACCTTTAACACGGGAGCGTATCCATGCTTCCAGGGTCCTATGTTCCCCAGCTCTATATCTTCTTAATATGACACATTAAGGAGACCTCAAAGGGTTTTATGTTCTCAGCAATGTTTTTCCCAGGGTCAGTATGTTGAAATCACCCAATTACAGCTTTAAATTAAAAGCCCTTTGTCCTTTTGCAATTTGAACTGAGAAGATAGCCCTCACCAAAGCATTACTCTGCAACTACATGGGTAATTTCTCACCCTAAACATATTCAGAAACCAATTTCCAAGCCTGTTTAGGAGAATTCACCTTTTATTGTGCACTTTGCAGTGATGGAAAAAGTAGCAATGCCACAATGTAAAAATACTCTGTTACAAGTAAAAGTCCTGCATTCAAAACTTAGCATTACCATCGAAATATAATTAAAGGTGGGGTATACCATTCTAATCCAATACACGTCTTTTGTCAAATGAAGTGAATATCTCCAAGCTGTCCGTTCTGTGTGTGCGCTGAAAAAAACTCAACTCGCTGTACACAGCTCTGGCTCTGTAAATGTGAAATAAAAGTGGCATATCATTAATCTGAATCTGTAAAGTAATAAGTAATTAAAGTTATTAAATACATTTAGTGGAGTAGAAATATAAAGTAGTAGAAGATGGAAAAACTCCAGTAAAGTAAAGTACAATTTACAACAATTTTACTTAAGTACAGTACTTGAGTCATTGTACTTGGTAAGTTTCCACCACTGACTTACCACCAAAAGTTGTAAAGCTCACTACCATCAGCTTTTTTATTTTTTATTTAATTCTTCCCTCAAATTTCTTTTCTCCCTCTCGCAGTCAAAGAAAGGGAAGTCTCCAACCACTCAGAGAGAGCTGAGTGTGGTGATGCCAAACGGACAGAGCATCCTGGTCAAGTGTGAGGTGAAATCCAGGGGGGGAGACGTCTTTGATATGATTGTGGCTCACTCCAACTTGATGGAACATTTCTACTTTGGCCTTGCTTATATTGACGGTAAAGAGGTTTAAAAATACTGAGTGAGTGTGTACAGTGGTCACTGACTGATTGACACAGCGAATGAATGACTTGGCTGTCTTTCTGAAGGCCTCTGTTTTTGTCTGATTGTCTCACTGATTCAGGCTGTTTTCACACAAAGCATGTGTGCATGGGTTAATTTGAATACTAAAGCATTTTGAGGTAATTCATTCAAGTGATGTAATTTGCTGAAGTTGATTGTTATGATGTCATTTATGTCCTTGTGCTAAAAGATGCACATACCAGAAGCCTGAAAAAGCAAACCTTTTCCTAGAGGACTGTGATTTGAGTTGTCATGGGTGAGAACATAATCTAAAGCAAAAAACTCAAAAACATGAGGTCTATACACGCGTATAGGGAAACCGATGCCTTCAGTTCAACATATTTACAGTAAATTGCAGAGCAAAACAACCAGCAAAAAACACAAATAATGTACAAACTGTGTAGTGTAGGTCACTTAGAAGTCATACATTATTTATGTCAACTCGCAATATTTCTTTTCTCTGATCAGATAATGAGTTCTTCTTTGTGGACAACGATACCAAGATTTCCAAAGTTGCTCCAGATAGCTGGAAGAAAGTGCCTACAGCCACCTTTGTCCTTTTCTTCAGGGTCAAGTTCTTTGTCACTGACATTTCTCTTCTTTTGTAAGTATTTTTTCTTTCATGTGTTATTACCAACTAGACACGAGTGGGTCTCGTGAAGTCGGGTCGAATCCTTTAAATGTGTGCGGCCTTCTCTCTCAGGCAGAAACAGACCCGCCACCAGTATTACCTCCAGCTCAGGAGAGACCTTTTGGAGGACAGGCTGTCCTGCCATGAGGAGACGGCTCTGTACCTGGGCGCTCTGGCCCTGCAGACGGAGTGTGGAGACTGCATGCCTGAGGTTGTGCACCACAAATTCGAACAATACATATACATTCATGGGAGCCCTCTCATAAATGACTTGTTATAATAATTGTGTAAACATCATCTAAGGTCAACTTAATCCAACTACAAAATGGTTTAAAGGTGCCACATACAGCCTTATTAAACATATCATTGTTAATTTAAGTGTCATAGCAATGGTATATGGTATAGTATAATTACTGGAAAGTAATGAGACCATGGTTGAGACAAGTGGTAGCCTCTATCTCATGTGAATGGTGATTTTAATTCTCTAAATGAAAGGTTTTGATCTGTTGTGTTTAGGTGTTCGGTAGGAACTACTACCGCCCTGACCAGTATGTCTCCAAGAGCGTGATGGAGAAACGTGCCTTGCCTTACATTCAGGGGGAGCTGCTACGACTTCACACCAACAACGCTCAGATGCTCACCGACGAATCAGAGCTTGAGTTCCTCAAGGTGGCAAGATAGTCAAATCTGATCATGAATATCTAGTGGTGTGCACCTATACCACTATGACTACCGTACCATATGAAGTACAGTTACCACTCTCTATTTGTGCCTTTAGGTGTGTCAGCAGTTGCCTGAATACGGCGTGTTTTTCCACCGTGTGATGCGTGAGAAAAAGCCTTTAGAGGGAGAGATTATCCTCGGAGTTTGTGCCAAAGGAATCATCGTCTATGAGGTTAAAGATGGCTGCCGATCCACCAGTCAGAATTACTACTGGAGGGAGACAGCAACGATCTCCTCTAATGTGAGCGCAGGGATTCTGTTATCATTCAGTTCCTTTTTACTGTGTGAAATTCAAACAGCTGTCCAAATGAAAATGTAAGTGACATTTTTTATTTTTCTGTGTGTGTGTGTTTGTGTGTGTGTGTGTGTGTGTGTGTGTATGTGTTATGCCCTAAAAAACCTTTCCTTCGTGTTTCTGCAGAGGCGTAAATTTGTAGTAGAGAGCCGAGGCAGCAAGAAGAAGTACACCTTCATCACAGAGAGATCGAAGATAGCCAAATATCTGTGTATCCTCTGCTCAGCCCAGCACAAGTTCAACAATGAGATGAACTCTCGCCAGCTCAGCCACAGCCTGGTCTCAGGTCAGTTACCGCACCGCGGCTGTTGCCAAAGCCGGCTTTTGAGCCGTAGAACTCGCCGTGTATTGTTGCCACCTTCCGTAGACCTCAGAAGACATTTGTGAAACCACAAAACTGGAACCCACTCTGCTGTTTGGTGACCTGTCTTGCTCACCATTCCCACTCCACCGTGTTTCTTTGCGTTTACCCCTCAGAGGAGAACATCGTGCAGTATGCCGCAGTGTGTCGCGCTCAGAGCAGCCGCCTCAAGTCCTTCTCCTGTTCAGAGATGCCGCAGGATGACAGCGGCCTGACCACGCCTCAGGATGAGTCCCTGACCAAGCTGTGTGATGACGTCGCAGCCAGGATCGAGGCCCGCATTAAACAGCAGCGCCAGAGCCTCAATGAGCCGAGGTACTTAGTCATCTAGCAGTTTTCATACTCTATATTCCCACTGTAATCATTCAACATGAAATCTGTAGTTTTCTGCACGTTCAAACAAAGCAGTGATAAAGGGCCAACTGGTGTTGCATTTGTTCTACTTGTGAATCGTTCTTTAGCTCACTAAGAAACAATGTGGTCCGGACTTCACGTGAGCTGAAGCCTATCCTCCAAAGCTAGCTCATGCTAATTTCAACCACTTCTTCTGCTGCTGCTTATTCCAAACCAACCTCTGCTGCAGATAAAGCACCCCTCCTGTTCTCAGAGGACAGAATTGTGCAAAATCCGCCAATTACTCTCACAGTCATCACATTGGTTTTCTGGGTTTCTTCTGCAGCACGTGCTCCAGCAGTCAGCGCAGCAGCACTAGCATGCGTTCCCCAGCCTGCTCTCAGAGGAGCGGATCTGAAGCGCCTCCTGGCTCCCCGGCAGCCGGAGGTATGACCAAGTATACTGCTCATTCGTTCTACCTGACGGCCCACACGTGACTGATGTTGTACCTCAAGTCCACCCCTCAGCAAGCGGCTCCAACAAAGATGATGTTAGCGCTGGGTGCTTTTGGAGACTAGTTGACCTCTATTTGTACTCAAACAAGCGACAATGAACTTTTTGTGGCCATCAAATATCCTCGTTTCCTAACAGATGTGATTGTGTTTCATGAATAATTAATTGTTGACAATAGTCATGGGATGGTGCGCTTTGAAAACGTCATTGCTATACCACAGTGTGATTTTAATTAAATATGGACGAATGATATGTCTTAAAGCCAAGTTTACGTTTTAAATAAGTTAAAGTTTACGTGTTATTCTACTTTGTCCTACAGATACTCCGACAAAACTCGGGTCATCGTCAGAGAGAGAGGTCATATGTGTTTCTTTGAAGAAAGACCCAAAGCTTGGCCTGGGTAACCTGATTACACTTACACACAGCATCAACCGCGAGATTGTTTTCAATTGACCCCAAGAAGAATTCAACTGTTGGATGCTCATTTTCGTTTTATGTACAGTAGACGTGCACCAATGCGAATGTTACGTGAAGTGATGAATAAGTCATAATCTTATAGAAAGAAGAAAGGCTCTCTGTCCTTGATAGATCCGTGGTGTGTGTTGATACAGGTATAGTGATAGTGGGAGAGGACACTGTGGGGCATTATGACTTGGGCATCTTTGTTGCTTCCATTGTGCCTGGTGGACCCGCTGATAAGGACGGACGCATCCGACCAGGTAGAGATTCATGTGGACATTTTTACTTCATCCTTAGCAACACTGCGTATGTTTGTACACGTATGTTTGCAGAACTTTGCTTTCCCTTTTAGAAATCAAATCAGTTCAGATTTCTTCCTAAAAAAGCCACTAATTTGTTCTGTTTAAGTGCTTTCAATCATTTTGCAAGTGGTGAACTTTTTCAAAAGGTGAAAACCTCATTTTGGTGCCGACTCCTCATGTATGCCCAATCATCTGGTGATAGGTGTTTTTCAGAGAAAGTGTAGTGCAAAGGAGGACAGAGAGGGTATGGGAGGTGTCTGTGGGGTTCAATCACAGGCCTTTGGGGTCACACACGGACTCAGAGGTGGTGGGGAGGTCTTCAAACTCCACTGTAGCCCGGAGACACGGGCACCATTTCACAGTGACCTTTGCCTGCAGGTGGTCGTCTGATCTCTCTGAACAACATCAGCCTGGAGGGCGTCACCTTCAGCGAGGCAGCAGAGGTCATGCAGAGCAGCCCCGAGGAGGTGCAGCTCATTATCTCACAGGCAAAAGGTGATGTTGTGTGTGTGTGTTACTGTACGCGTGTAATGACGCTGTGGCTGGGACCCCTTGCCCTCCCTTGTCTGCGTGTAATGTTGGTGATTCAGTAATTAGCCTATTCTACAGAAGCACCTGTTCTTAATTACGAACATGTAAAAATGAGATTTTTATCGTTCCTCTCTTTTCTTTGTGCTGCATAGTGCCCTGTGTCCCTGGGTGTACTGTTGTGCTCTCTATTGTTGTATGCAATATAGGTTTGTTTGTCTTCGGGCAAAATGTCAGTATAAGTTGGCTCATCTTGGTCTCAAGGGCGTAAACAAATTCCATCCTCCACCTCTCATCATGCAGTATAAAGCTTCAAATTCTGATGTTAAACACATTATAATCCAAATGAGAAAAGGGTTTCTTCCTTATCTGTCATTTCCTTACATTTTAAAAGCTAAAACAGCACTTGTCACAGTGCTTTCGATTATTTCTCAGTCAACATAATGTAGCTATCTGGACAAAAAATAAGGTTTGTCTTCTTTCAGAGTCAGATACATTTAAATATGCTTATTCGCATTCAAATGTTAGATGAGAAGGTCGATGCCCCTCTTATGTCGTCGCATTAAATTAGAAGCTACAGCAGGCAGCCGTGAGCTTAGCTCAGCACAAAGACTGGAAACAGGGGGAAAAAGCTAGCCCGGCTCCGTCCAAAAGTGAAGAAATTAACACGGCTCACAAATAAATACATTTTATCTAATTTTTTAAAAAATCGGTTCAAAAGTCTAAATGTGTAAATTAGTACGCTTTACAGGTGCTGGTGGGTGGCCTTTGTTATCTTTGGACAGATGTGAGTTGGCTGCTTCCCCCTGTTTCCAGTCTTTATGTGAAGCTAACTGGCTGCTCACAGCTTCATACTGACCGCACAGAAATTGTATATGAAGCTACAGCCAGCAGCCGGTTATCTTAGCTTAGCACAAAGACTGAAAAGAGGGTTAAAAAGCTTGCCTTTGTCTGGCCAAAGTTGTGGTTTTACTTGGGATTATGTGCCTAATTATTTCTTGGCTGGGAGCAGAGCCGAGTTATGTCTGTTTTTTTATTCTCACAAAAACTGTATAGGAACTAGCTGTTTCCCCGTGTCCAGTCTTTGTGCTAAGCTAAGCTAACTGTCTAGCTTATTAAGGGGCCAGTATACTCTGTCAGAAGGGCTTGTCAGATAGCCAAATAGCTTCGGAACCCCCTCCACCCACACTTTTCCAGAGGAGCCAGAGCTGGAACTTCTCTCTCTACCTCGCCTTTTTTCAACATTTTCAAAATGTTCTCCTTCAGTACTTTGAGGTATAACATTTACTGACTCTGTTGTCTTTATCCACAGTCCCCCTCAGTGCCATTGGTGCGCGCTCTCCCGTGTTGAGGAATCACGAGTCCCAGACCACGCTGGTGACAGACAACCGATCACGAGACGATAGCTTGGATGAGATGGTTTCGGTCATGGTGACGCCGAAGACGGGCAACAGGCTTCACGTCCCCCGAGAAGTACGAGTCCTCGGTGCACAGGTAGAATCATGGTGATGGTTTAGGTGTATTTGTGGCATTATCTTTATTTATGATAAAGATTATTCTGATCTATTGCCCCTTTTATACTGCCAATAATCTTTATGGATGCATCGATCGGTGGGTTGGTGTGTATGCAGGTGGACATATAGAGAGACAGGACTGAAGTGAGTGTTGTTTCTGCCCGTGTTGCTTTCAGGACAGGTGCTTTTCATCTCCCTCTCTAAACTGCGTGAGGCCGGAGAAGATCACTGTGGAGCTCAGAAAGATATCAGGAAGTCTGGGCATCAGCATCTCTGTGAGTTTATGAAACGTTTTGTAAAAGACATAGTTGTGAATGGTAGAACTCAATCCAGGCTTAAATGTTACATTACTGTATCTAACTAAAAGGACAGGAGTCTCTCTGTCTGTCTGTACATACAGACGTATGTCTGTCCTTCGATTTTCTCGACAACAGTTCATCCTATCCAGTTCACACTTGACAGTCGTATATAGGACCAAAGGAAGTATAGTGTCAAGTGCGAGCTCTTGAGATCTACGTGACATATTTATAAGCAGTGCATTACTACCGCCAGATGTACACACTATGAAGTGTATTGAGAGGGGAACCCTATTAACAGTTACATTGCCAAATGGCATGCTGGGTACAGCTCGCTCACTGTCGCTCGCTACAGTACATTCAAGAACAGATGAAGAAAGAGAGACCTGAGATGTTACATTGACGCAAAGTCTCATTCAAACTCATTCAAGCATCAGCGATGTAACTTTTGCAATAAACGCTTTTGTTCCCGGAACTAGCCTGGTTCCAAATAGCTAAATAGCCTGGTCCCAAATAGCTAGCTGACTATGTTGCTCGGGACCTAAAGAAGCGCAGTGTCGAGTGAGAAGATGTGTGGATAAGCAGTTGCCGAGAAAGCTGCAAGCAGCAATACTGGAGGCCAAGCTAAATTGGCCATTGAACAGTCAGGGAGGGTAATTAATACAGAATCTCATCTCCGGCATTGGGTCACAAAGTCTGCTCCACCCAATGACAAGATTAGAGAGAAAGAAAGAGAGAGAGGTTGGTCCATGCTACCTCACTCACACTGATCTCCGCTGCGCTATGAAATGCACTGCTACAAACAGGGAAATGACCACCTTAAGCAAAACACCTTCTTTGCACGTTTTTTACCCTCCTACCCATCAGTATAGCACATATATGTTCTGAATGGAAGTTTTTGTCGTTAATCATTCAGGGTAGTGTCAAGACTAACCTTCATAATGGAGGAATCTACATCAGAAGCCTTGTTCCAGGAGGGGCTGCTGAGAGAGACGGCCGCGTACATACAGGTATTTCAGCTTAATATCACAACAATGCTAAGGCTTTATGGACTTTTGGACAACAACCTTTTCAAACTGGTGTGATGATGATTTGTTTGATCTCTCACAACGATGGGTCACTCCTTACAAATCTGCAGATTTGCTGCAGACTCACTAGAACTCTGCATGGAAAAGCACCAGCAGTTCACATTAGAGTCCTTTAACACGTTCTGATTTTGATAGTGAGACAGCCGTGTGCATGAGCACAGGATTATTGGACTCCGGGTTTACAGTCCATCCACCAAAAATGAAAATGTGTTGTCTGATCGGAACCTAGAAGTTTATTTAAAGCCTCAGTTGTGATCTTCAGAGGACCATGAAAAACAGGCATACAGTACCAATCATGACTAGCACGTTACATTCAGATGAAATTGTAAATAGGAAAACAAGAAGAAACACAAAATAGGGTGCAAAATATGTTATGTTAGTTGAAAAAGAGCACACAGACATAATTAACACTTTAGATTTATTTTTGAGCATCTTCCCTGGAGCCATAATAGCTCCTGAGTGGACAAACAACACTCTGTTTAACACTGTGTCACTGAAATTCAACACTTAAGATGGGAAAATGTGCCGTTGTTAGAAATATCTTACTCAAAGACGACAGAGTCACTGGAATCTCGATCAAAAGCTTTACTTGCACAAGGAATCAAAACATGCACTTCAAAGTACAGAACTGACTACTGGAGCAATTCCATGCAGCCCTTTAAATACCCATGAGCTGGCATTTAGCTGATGCAGCTTTCACGACAGAAAGATTGATATTACAAGGTAGAAATGGAAACCAACACAAGGGTCGGATGTGGCAGTGTAAAGATCGGAAACAAGTAGAGGAGGAAAACAGAATAAACCAGTTTGTTTATTTGTCCCAAACTTTTTCTATTACAGGTGACAGAGTGTTGAAGGTGGATGGGATTAGCTTCCAGGGCTTCACCTACCATCAGGCTGTAGAGTGTCTGAGTAAAACTGGAGAGGTAAAGGACGACATGTGGCTGATGTTGTATAATGTCAGCGTGAGTAGTCGATTAGAGACCAAGGATTGCTTATATACGCTGATGACGATGAGCTATTTTTAGCCATGCTAGTAGCATATAGCAGCTAAAGGGATGGTCTGTCGGTCGCTTGGTCCACCACTTTGGTCCAGACTGAAATAGCTCAATAACGATTGGATGAATTGCCATGACATTTTATACAGATATTAATGGTCCCCAGAGGATTAATGCTAATGACTTAAGTGATTCCCAGACTTTATTTGTAGCGCCAACTACAAAGTCAAAGTTCTCACTTATATCTGCAAGATGAGTCCTCGTGACATTGATCATACCCTGACTTTTCCTGTAGCGCCAACGTGAGGTTGATATTTGGGGTTCTGAGCGAAATATCTCAAGAACTTGGACTACTAGATGCATTACACAAAATCTGGTACAGACATTTATGTCATTGACAGAATAAATTGCAGTCATTCTAGTGATCCCTTAACGTTTCCTCTTTTTATCTGGTCAAAATTTTTATTTGTCCAGTGCTTTGCTTTCAGGTATTCTTTGTGATTAGTGCTAATTAGCAAATGTTAGCATGCTAACATGTTAAAATAAGATGGTTAACATGGTAAACATTATACTTGCTAAACATGTTAGCATAGTCATTGTGAGTATGTTAGCATTTAGCTCAAAGCTCCGCTGTGCCTATATACAGCCTCACAGGGGCCCTAACGTGCCTGTAGACTCTTAGTCTTGTTATGTTTTCTTTTACTTATCTCTTCTACTCTTCTGTGAAAACCATCTACTGTATTTCCATTCTTCCCAACCACACCCTTCTCTTCCACTCTCATGCTCCCTCTCCTCTTTCATCCCATTTTCTTGTCCTCTCTTTGATCTCCTGTTTGTGCTGCTCTCAACCACATTCTTGTCTTTTCCCCTCTTTCTCCTCTAGGTGGTGAACTTGGTTGTGGAGAGGGAGCTGATGAGCCTACCCAGGGTTTCTCTCAGTGCAGACACCAGCAGCAGTGTATCCAGTCAGAGCATCAGTCCAGCTACCAGCCCGCTAAGGATCAACAGCTGCTCGTCGATCAGTGCTCCAAACACGCTGTCTGACCGGCCCAGGGACTACAGCTTTGTCACTGATGGTAGGAGACCTCAGCATAGGTTTACATGGACTTTTAACTTAAAGGCAGAAAACAAATAAAAGTGCCCCACCTCCAAGCCCAGGATCTCTTTCTGGGAACTGCTTATAAATTGCAGAGAGCATTTTGTGCTCTTGCAAACGTCCCATACTGAATACAGTTTTGCCAATAGATCGATCTGCAGTTCCCTCAGAGAAACAGAATGTTATGTCACAAAAAACCTTACACTACTGAGGAAGAACCTGCATGGAGAACCTGTCGACTCATGAGCTGTTTTGTGCTTTAATAGCCGACCAGGCTAGTCTGGCTGCTTCCTTCCATTCATCCTGATCTTCCGTACTGATCCTGACCTTCTTCCTCTTCTTAACCCTTATCTTTCGGCCTGTCCTATATCTGTCAACCCACATCTCTCCTCTTTCCCCTTTACACAGGCAGGGCGATCATGTTGTAACCTAATACCCAGTCAATTTCTTCCCTTTTAGAGGCTAATCTTGGCAACAAATAACTCAAGACACGTTAGCCCAAAATAGCCAAAGTCCGATGACATCTAAACTGTCAAAATGTCCCTCAGACCTGTATTCTATGTACCTTTATATATGTGTCTGTCACTGAATATTATCACTGAATTGGCAGACCGGGCACTTTCCCTGTGGGCCGACGTGCCTTTTGGGCCGACAAAACTGTCTCTTTCTTTTTTGTCTGACCGTCCCATAGAACAGGTAGATCGGCCAGATTGTTTTTTTTCTTGACGCTGGGCTGGCCCAATCACATCTTTAAGCCCCTCCCACGGCCTTTGTGCCTTCATTAAACATCTGCAAAAACAGAGTGCCAAAACTATACAAAAACAAGAGCGAGAGAGATGCGTCATCGGCCCACTTTGATTACGCACCAATGTGGCTGACTGGCCCAGGCGAGTGGGCTGCCGGGGACCCTGCCCACTGTGGTCTGTTAGCCTCTCTCTAACAGCCAATTCCATTTGGTCCAGTTCATTCTAACTTTACCTGGGCCCTGCCCCTTTCCCATCTCTGTGGTGACATTACATGGATAACTAGGAGTAGAGCAAGATGGACAAATAGAAAGAGAAAATACATAAAGGTGGTGCTGAAAAGCTGTGAGAGAAGAGTTTGAAGTCCCTTGAGGCTGATGGAGCTAAATCACCTAAATCTCATTATTTTAAAACAACAATAATGTGCTGTTTTAAAATAACACATTATTCATTTGCCGCCGTTACCAGTCAATCATCTCCGCCTAGTGAGTCCGAATGTACAGGCAGCAGAGAGGAGAGAGAGAGCAGCCCAGTGAGTACCAGTTCTACTGTTAGTCAAGGTTCTGCAGCTGAAGCAGTAAGACAGAAGACAATAGAGTCGACAAATATTCGTTGCAGGGTTACCGTTTGGGTTTGGCTAGCTGCCTATTAAGCTATATCGGGTGCCTTTTATTGAAACATGTTCAACGTTTCATAAAGTAGTAACGTGCGCTCGTCAATGTCACTTTTCGCGAACCGACCAATCACAGCCTAGATGGGGCTGGTCTGACTAAAAAAGTCCAGGGCCATTTTTCGTTCCCAGTCCAGCCCTGTTTTGTTGTAATCAAAAGAACTAACACCTAAACTTTTATAAACACTAACCCCCAAACCAGAGTTGGTGATTGTTGGGTCTGTTGCTACTCTCACATGACATATTCTTCTCACTGAAACATACTGCATGTCCAACACACCCTTTGCGTACTGTATGGCAGTGTAAGCCATCTGCTCACTCTTTAGCTTTGCCATGCCTGTTGCTGGATTGCTCACCCAAAAACGACGCTGTACTAGTACTGCAGTAACTCGCGACTATTGCTGATGCTGTTCATAAGCATTTCATAAGACCCACCTACTACCACAGCATCCATCTGTAGGCTCTGAGTCTCATTTTGCCTCTTGGTGAAGTTATTATTGTCACTCCCCAATCCCAGTTTTGTTGACCTAGACACCAAATATCAATTCTGCTTTAAGTTTAACTCTCAACGAGACAGAACAAATTAAAATGAACATTGTTTAATGAATCTTCTAAAACAAAAAATATAATGAGCTTCATCTTTTCTTTTCCCTTCCCTCCTCTTCTCCCATCCACCTCCTCATTCCAATTCCCTTTCACTCCTGACCTCCATACATCTACATCGTGTTTCACCTGCTCATTATTCCGTTACTGCCTCCGTCCTCCCACCTCCAAACCCTCAAGACAGCACCCAGGATGTGACTCTGACTAAGAGTGCCAACGGCCTGGGCTTCAGCTTCCTAATGTGCGAGCTGGATCCGCCCACTCGGGACTTTGGCAGCCTGGTCCGGATAAAGCAGCTTTTCCCCGACCAGCCAGCCCAGCAGAGCGGCAGGATCCAGGAGGGCGACGTCCTGTTGGCCATCAATGGCCAGTCACTCAAGGAGCTGTCCTATCCAGTATGTGCAGACTTTATGTCCAGAAGTTTATTTCATTTCATTCTTATTGGTACTCCTTGATTTGCTAATATGTGATGGGACTTACTTGTCTTTAACTTACTTGTGAACTTAAGTTCACTAGGGAAAATGATTTGTTGTCATTTGCATGATGATGATGTCATTATTGCCCTGATATTAAAATCAGATATTGTCGTCCACCTCTACTATGATATGATGCAGTTGTATGATTACATGTAATTACTGCACAATAGATCAGCACTGGTCCTGTATGACAGCCCTTTAACCTAAACTGGTTATACTGTATGTATATACTGATATTATAATATTCTGACCATATTGAACATATATATGCAGGGGAATATATCATTGTGACTTTTATTTTAACTATTGGTTGTTTTTCTCTCATGTGATGGTCTAAATGTTGTTTTGATAGGTTTCTTCACCCTGACAGGAGAATCAGATTATTGAGGAAATACTGATACGTATACTTTTTTTTTTGTAATTACTTGGCATGAAAATGGTGCGTTTTAAAATTTTTAAAGATCTGCAGCTTCATTATCTGCACATACCGTATATCCCTGCTAAAACGTCCCTCTTATGTCTGTAGAGGGTGCTAAAGCTGTTCAAGACTTCACCACCTGAGGTTCGACTGACTCTCTGTCGGCCTGCTCCAGGTTTACACACACACACACACACACTCTCTGAAGTACTCATGTACACATTTTCACCCACCTAATTTTCTCACCTGTTTGTCTGTTTTCTGTAGGGATCCTTCCTCCCATTGATCAGTTTACTGGCAGATGAGTGATGTCACAGTGTTATTCAGCACCAGCATCGATGGATGTTCAGAAGCAACAGTGTGCTTCCTGATCAATCAGGAAGTGGTGACGGAGGCCGAGGACAGAATGAACGATAGGGGTGTTCCGATCAAAGGTCAGTGATGTTCCACAGTGTGACATGACACAACATGTTGTGACCTTCTTGTTAACCATTATTATTTATTGAGGGCTGTCATATCGGATTGTATTGTAATTGTTTTGTCATAGTCGCAAAGACTCTGGTAGGTCTGTTTAATGGATGTACAGGCGTTAATATTACATAAAGAAATCATGAAACAATGTCGGATCAGCAAGCATTGATTCACATCTGTTGGATCTGGATGAATGCTTGCTGTTTGCTTTGTCTTGAGTTTTACCATAACATTTCGAGTCAATTGAGCAGCTTCCAACTAAGAGTAAAGGTTTGTCTTGTCTGTTTTCCAAGCATATTGAAGAAACAGTGACAGCCCAGGAGAGCGGAGAGGTTGGGAGGCTGAATGTGGATGAACTTGTGGAAGCAATAGTTGTGAGTATCTGGATAATGAGGTGTCAGGTGGGTGTTTACAAGGCAGCAAGGGAAAGGACCCGAATGCAGACAACCGGGCAGACCGGAACAGTTCAGTGATTCATTGGTAAAATCTTTCTTACAGGCAAAGTCAGCAAGTCTGAACTGAAGTAGCTGAGAATACACAGGTTAACAGGGGAATGGGGCAGGTACCTGCAGGCAGGCAGGTACTGATTCTGATTCAGGTTAAGGTTGAGGTTCGGCGTCAGGGGGCTGGAACGCAAAGGCACGAATCTGGCCAGAAGCAGGTGGAGATGGGATGGTATAAATACTGTGGGGGTTAATTGAGGAATGAGGAACAGGTGAGCAGATGTAGGCGTCAGGTGACTGGGATCGGATGGAAAGTCTGAGGGAATCTGGTGGATGGATGAAGAATAGCAAGTCTGGAGAATTCCTTAGAAATACATGGGGCAGGGGGAAGCGAGGAGTGACATGGACAGAGCGGCAGACTGAGACCAATAAAAATTACTGTGGCAGACATGAGGGAACATAATTAAACATGTTTAATACATACATGTTATTTTCAGTTTGTGTTTGATTATATAGTTAATTTCATACAAAATGTATACTTCATATAGAAAAGTCAGCTCTGATCTCATCAGCCCAGAATTGACAAGCTATGTCCTTGCAATTCTGAATGCAGATTTTATAGTATTTCATTTTAAAACATTCCCTTTTGTGGATGGAAACTGTTGCCGTCAGAAAAGGTGTCTGAAGCCGTTGCTAAACCAAATCTTCCTATGTGCCATCAAGATTCGGTACTCTGCAGGTTTTCACGTAAACTGAACCCAAAAGCCACTTGAATGACTTGAACAATTATTTGATTCTTTTGTTGATGAAAATATGCAAATCAATAAGACTAGCTCTTGTGGTGGCTGGCTATGCCCTGTTGGTTCATGGCAATGCATCACACCATCATACCAAATTCATGGGCAGAGACAGGAATTCTGCTGACATGAACTTTTACATTATCTCACAAATCTCACATCTAAACCTAAATCCAGCCATATTCTAAATGAAATGTAACTCTCAGGGCTCATATCCAAACATAACCATTTCTAATCTTGTGCAACATTTCAGGTAAAAAAAACCACTACTACCTACTTATGACTGGATTGATCCATGATTTCATGAAACCACAGTTCGAGAAGCAGCCTCCATCAACTTTTATTACCTGTTCATCTGTCAGCCACAAGGTGGCAGCATAGTGCTGCAAGTGATAACGCTTGCCCTCTTTGTACTGCAAACATTAATCGCCAGTGCTGCCGAGTCTCACTTCTCAGTCAACATTATTTCATGGAAACAAGAGGGAGGCTAATAATGTGATTATTTTTCTCCTCCACAGCAAATCCAAAAGAGACATTTTGTTGACGCCGGAGGAAGAAGACAACTAAAATAAACTTTTTAAAAAGTATTGGTATAAATTTTGTTGAGGACACAAACACTCCAGAGAAGTGCAGAATAAGTTGCCTCTTGAAATGACGAAGCACATTGTGAATTGTCTATCATTAAAAGGATTTTTCTGTGTGTTAGAAACGTCTTCTGCTTTCGAGTCTCCCCCCGTCACATTGTGTGTTCAGAAGTACAATGAATACGAACCCTCATTTTCTCACAAAAACAAAAGCCATTACAGTCTGACCTGAATATGGATGATCCACCCCAAAACACTCATTTAGTATCCGGACAAACCGGGCAGCACACACACACACGCACCTCCCTGGGTGAGGAGCCAGTAATGGCCCCTCGTAAATAAGGGTTCCTGTATTTCGGTGAAACCCAGTAGTGCATCTGGAACCCATCAGAGCTCGTGTTCCCTTTGCAAATGATCCCAAATGTTTCTAATTATGCCAGTGGAGTCGGCACGAGGCTGTGTTAGTGCTTGTGTGTGTTTCCGTGTACGTGTAATCGCCCTGACGGACACGCACACCCACACTCTGGCCTCTGTTTATTCATGAACAGAGTAACAGAGATGGACAGCATGGTCTTGACCTCTGCAGCCTCTGCTTAGGTCACTGCACGCGGTGATGACTGATGAGTGAAAGATAGGGTGGAGATGGCTTTTCTCCACCACTCTTGTCTGCTGACATCGCCGTCTTCCTGCTGTTCTCAAGTGATTTACAACATGGGGGGTGGGGGAGCATACCTACAGTGAGAGAAAGCTATTGGTATAATCCAGAGGGGAAAAGTTCTTCCTTACATTTGAATTCATGAAATTGACGTATTGTAAGCCAAGCACTCAGTATGCAAGACCTGCATCATGTTTAATATATGTAAATTGTTTGAACCTAATCTTTTGCATACAAACCGTGCAAATGTGATTGTTTGCACTTGCATTGTGTTGTTAAAACCTCGTAGGTGCGTGACTGCACACACCAGGGAGCATTTCATTAAGTGCAAGCAGAGTATTATGGTGGACTTTTTCTCTGGTACTTCACCATAGATAAATATGCTGGAATTGAGCCACTGTTAACTATTCCAAGTGCTGTGTGAGAGTAACGGAGTGCAACAATAAGCATGATTTTTTTTAAAAGAGAGGAAGCTACCATCCGTTTTCTTGTACCCCGTTACCACCAAGGCAGAGCTGGTGCTGGTTCGGGGCCAGAGCCTAGTTTCAAATCGGTTCTTTGTCTTTCCACACCCAAAGCACCAGCTCCGAACCAGGAAAAGTGGTTCTTAATTAAGTAGCACCAAATCATTGCGGGTCTAGAAGTAAGAACCGCTTACTTTAGCGGCTGGGGGCAGGGTTACCGTGACCAACAAGACGAACACAAACTTTTGACCGCCATTTTTGAATTAGCAGCTAACGTTATACACGATGGACGCGCTTAAGCAAAAACAACAGTGGTCCAATAGGAAACAAGCTGCTTTCTTGCACTCTGGTCCTCTGCAGAAGTCCAGATTAAATTAGACGGGGCTTCACGGACGAAACCTGTGTTACAGCAGATTCAGCGGGAGATGGCTACAGCGGGGTTCGACAGGAACGTTGAACAGATTAGCAACAAACTTAAAAAACTAAAGAAGGACTGACGCTGCAGCGCTAGCATTGTTGGGAAAGATGTGACGTTTACAGTCACGTAAGACCTGGCTCTGTGCTGCTCTGTAGCCATTGGAAATACAAACCGGTTCTTAGAAGGCTCGTCAGTCGAACCAACTCCGAACTGGCACTAGCACTGGTTCTGAGCTAGCACCCGGTTCATTCTGGTGGAAAAGGGGTATGGTTGACTTTTGTTAATAAATTAGTGATAAATATTATTTATATTGATTTATTGTAATGTGAATGAGGTCACTTGTAGTAATGAACCCCCTGAGAATTATCACAGAACTCTACAGTTCTCCGGTACGTTTTAGGATCTTTTAGCTAATTTTCTTGATTTTATGGCCCAAAACTTTACTGTTGTGGTTCAGTTTCACCGCTCTCATCAAGTTGTTTCTAGCAATAAAGCTCCGATACACTGTACCCACTGTACACTACCAGCCCGACACCAAACAACAGATAGATACCGTTAGCTACTAGCTGGTGAAGAAGTAACCTAGATTTAAATATAGATGTAGCCTATAGAGAATAAATTATTAAAGCATTCTAAGAAAGGAAGGAATCAAGGCTTGTTGAAACAGATTAACCTATATTATACCAAATCCATGCCAGCTAACAACCCTGTACACATAGAATGACTAGGGACAGCGTACAGTAAGTCCTATAATCTTCAGACGCCGCCCTCAAAGACCAAAAACAAGCGCATGGGGCATAAATGCACTAAAGCCGGCTCCAGTCAGAGTCTGTGGTGGGGGAAGGTGGAGCATTAGCAGCTAAAGAGCAAGACAGTTTTCTCTGAAGTTGGTGGAGAGCCAAACAGAGCTAAGGAGAGTGAATTTTGTATTCATTGAATACTACTTTGCTCTTTGTTTGCAGGCTGTTTAAATGGGCAACCGCTTGCTAACATGTTAGCCAAGGTGATAATGTGCCAGATATGGCCAAAAAAATCAATTAATACTGCTTTAAGGTTAAACCTTACCAATTATTTGTTACTCAAGATCAGCTCTGCTTTCAGAAAAATATAAAAAGCGTTTGATTCCTGTCTGCACTTAAACCAGACGGAAGTGTTACAGACAAACTTTGAGAGGACATGCAGGGCATGAAAACTCCGCACCTGCATAATGTGTTACATGGTTATGTGTATTGTACATATTTACAAAGAGTGACTGGAACTCAAACCACTCAAGTGGTCTGGTCTGATCTCGTCATATGAATCTGGCTCCTAAAACCATAAAAGTTACAGATTGTTTCGTACTGTGTCTCCAACCCATGGATATGGACAAATAGCTCTGCCCCTGACGTGGAGTCACATGCTAGAGCTCCCATGGTCCCCAAAGTAACATAAAAAAAAACACCACCCAGACAAATGAGCACAGTGATGCAGTCTGGCAGGCCTCAAAGACCTCTCTCTGAATTATAAGGCATTGTGAGCGATTCACATTTTCCACTGCAGCCACCGTGACGCACAGCTCCGTCCAGAGGCAGCAGTGGATGATGGGTGATTGCATGCGTTCGGGCCGTTTGCCTCCGTCTTTGATGTCACCTCTCGCTCAGCCATTTCCCCAATTAAATTGATTGTGCTAATGTGTAAAGTGGACTGCCACGATTGAAGGTAAGCCGTTTTGTTTTTGAGAAGGGCTTCAAATCCATCACCATGGCTGCAACACTAAGCATCCAGCGACACAAACTCTGGGCTTGGAAAAAGCCCTCCAGTTCTGTTTGAAACGTGAAGGGGAACTCATCAAATGTGACTTATTACTGGCGAGTGGAAAAGGATATCCTAATTTTAATTATATCCTGACCAAGATGGTCGATATTTAAAAATGAAAACAATGGTAATTGCACCTTTTAAGGGAGCAGTCAGCCAAAGAATTTCACCTTTCTGGGGGAGTCAGAAAGGCAGAGGAGATTGAAAAGGTAATTGAGGGGAAAGGAAGCAGTCAAAAGAGAATAAAAGTTCACTTCGTTGAATAGATGAATAGAGGGTGAAGGTGTAAGTGGGTGTGTATTTGTACAGTATATGCACACACACACACACACACACACACACACACACACACACACACGCTTTTAGGGAAAGTGAGAGAATCAAAGGAAATAGGAGAGTTATACAGCTAGCTCATAATGTGTCAACATTGTGCAGTGTGGGAGGTCGCCCCAGGGGAATGCCGCCGAACACACAAGGGAGAAATTCAACAGCTCTTTCAACGGAAATCCTCATCAAACATATATCCACTGCTTTAGGAAAGCAAAACAACCTGACGAGAGCTCCCTGAGTTGGAGCCTCGACTGTGGCTGTCTCAGTCCATGAGGTGGAAAGGATCGGGAAAGATTTACTCATTTTGACGACAGGAATCCAATACTTCGTGTGTCAAAACCTCCCCATAGCACAAAAGCACCATAATATGTCTGCTGATAAGGTTTCTGATTGATGCCAAAGGTTCAGCGATTACTTCATTAGAGGAGATACACAGCTTTCTTGGCCTCCTTGAAATAAATAAATCAAGACATATTGATAGGATCCACCTATCCTGGGAAACGTGGCTGTAATGTATATGCGTATGCTCTTTCTCAGCAACACCCTTTTTCACACTTGGCTACACCCATTCACATCTGGGAGCCACACACTACATCAACAGTCTTCTACTGCGGGCTGCCGAGGACCTGCAATTAAAGCTAATGTGGCTGATTGAGGGAATGTTGTGGTGGGAAACATCTGACACACAGCATCTGCCAACAAATCTTAATCTTGGTCACTCTCTGGCAGCGGAAAAGCTTATCACATTCAAAAATCATCATCTCCGTTGCAAATAAAAAAATTTGCTGAATGTCCTTGTCACACATTTTTTCATCACCATGTTCCTGCAGTAATCCGTTTTTGTTAATTCCCTTGACCTCCACCCAGTGAGCGAGTGGAGGGAATGCATCAATGGCTGAGCGTGTGGGCAAGTTGAAGACCACATGGGCTGCTGCTTTCTTGATCAGTTGGACGTGGCTGACTGCCTGCATAACAAGGCCAGCAAGTAGGGCAATGCAGCAATTTGATGTGGAGGCCACCTCCTGCACCAGCATCTGGGCTGCATCCTGGATGAGTATGGCTGCATGAGCTAACATCTGATCTGAGCCTATCAGGTGATCATTCATAACCACACCGATGTTTCTTGTCGTTCTGGAGGATGACACCATGACATCCTTGATCTCAGTTGAGGATGTCATGGTGTCGTCCTCCAGAACTACAAGAAACGTGTGGTTATGAATGATCACCTGATACCTAAAACGTACAGTCTTTAAAATGATAGTATGAAGAGTACTTCTTGACTGCACTGTGCTGCAAGTGCTGAGCTGTCTCATTCAGGTTGTCATTTCCCGGCATGCAGTCGAGATGTGAGGAAGGAAATGACTGACGAGGTTTGGATTGAGGCCAGTCCCACACTAAACTGCTTCATCCAGAGTAGATAGCAGATCGAATTCATTGTCAAAGACATCAAGATGTATCACTACTTTCGAAAGTGCATTGTGACCCATCTTGTAGAGTGCTGTCAATTTTCAGTCAAACAAACTATGGTTTTGTTCTGATGTTTGTTCAACCAATTAGATTATTTCTTCTTCAAAGAAAAGTATAGCTAGTTTAGCTATAATTTCCCTAACTCATGAATTCTGTTAATATATCCTAATAAGGGAATATGTAATAGCACAATATTATTTTGCTGACCAGCATTTCTTAATGGTGTACGGTAACCGAAGATGTAACGTAACAGCTCAATATTGTCAATACTACTCTTGTGTCGTCAGATTAAATGTTACTTTTTTACTTAATATGACAATTTTGGGCTTTGTCTCATTATTTGGAGGGGCATTACATTACATTTTCACATTAGCACTTAACTTAACTGCAAATTTGCCTGTTCTATTGCCATCCCTGCAAGTAGTATTCGGAAAATTTCAAGCTTGCAAATTGCAAGAAAATCATTTTATATGTGATTATGGCTCAGATCTCTCAATAATTATCGTTACCTTCAGTCAGTGAATTTTGGTTTGTTCATTCCCCTGCTAGCCCCAGCCGTTCTTGGCAGGAGAGCACGAACGGTCAATATTCCTGGGTTCTTTTGATACCATAAACCTGGTTTTTCAGCTCTCACTCAGCACCTTTTCCTGAGGAAAACCATCTGTGCAAAGGATCAAACGGCCAAAAGGAAAGAGGCTCAGTCTCCCTGCAGCAGAGGTTAGGCCAGGGCCCAATGTTCTGTATAGTTCAAGGCCAAGAATGTCGGTTCTGGACTTACAATGAGGGAGGAATGGTACTTGTAACAGACAGAGGAGTGATGGGACTTTAATTTCCCTGAATCCCTTTACAGTAATGATAACACCAGAAGGATGAGGTATTGGGTGACACATTAACTCATTTTTCCAAAAGCCTTAATGAGGCCTACATAAGGGACCAAGGACTAGAATCACATAGAAAACTGCCACTGTTTTAGATATAGGATAAAATAATAATGTGCTGAAATTTCATACAGATAAATGCCAGTTTTTCCCCTTTCTGTTGTCAACTGTTGGCGTACAATAGTGGTTCAATCTACAGTATAAGCTGTAGCTTTTGCATTTGAAGGGTTTCATTCCAAAACACTGTGTTTACTTTGGTAAAGTTTTGCTTGTTGAAATGAATCAGGCAAAACATTATTGACTCTTTCGTCCAAATAAATGGAATTGACTGTTCACCCCTCCCACGAACAGCAATTTTGGAGTTATAGCTTAGCAACCGTAACTATGCACGGCATGCCCGTCAAGGTTTGGATTTTGCCGCATGTTGAAGCTGTGTACGTGGGGCTGTATTAAAAAGCGATTCTCCATATATAGTCTGGAGGTTTTGTGTGTGGTTTGGTGTTTTCTTTTTTTTATCCAGTCTTAACCCCAGTCTTTTAACGCAATATCATGTATGTATATTATAAGGTCAGCCTTGGGCACCCTGGTAGCTCATCTGGTAGAGTGTGTACACCAATTATGTGCTAAGGCTAAGTCCGTACTGCAGCGGCCTGGGTTCGAATCCAGCCCTTTGCTGCATGTCATCCCCTCTCTCTTTCTCTCCCCTTTCCTGTCTCTTTCTAATACAGGCAAAAAAATGATCTTTAAAAAAAAGTCAGCCTTACATGGTGTTTTAAACCAACTCATGACGTTAACATTAACGTTAGCTTAAGTAGTGAGATATACAGTAGCTGATCAAATCTGCTAGCGACATTTGTTGTTTCAGCCGACAAAATTTAGTTTTGCTTAACTTTCCTGGACACCAGACTCCAGGACTGGTTCTGATGAGTGATGCTCCTCCCATTTCAGTAACTAATTCCACAGAGCCCTTGAGCAGTGTTTACTGAAGCTGGTCAGTAACCAGCTAGGGCTGGCTTGCCATTTTTATATTAACTAGTATGCACAAGTAGGACGGAGCTGGATATAAAAGCAACAGTCAACTATTACAATACTAAAACACACGCACAATCACACACCACCCAGCCTCTAATACTTACAAATTACTGATACTAATCCTCCACAGGAAATCAGATATCTCCACACAGGCCGGTCCTGCGCGGGGACATTGAACCGGGTGTGTTAATGGACCAAATGTTCTGTGCTGTCGAATGAAACACGCTCCATTGCAACTTTATGGTTTGAATCCTGATGTAGTGCACCACCCAGATATGCATGAGAAAATGAGTGAGGGAAATAAATCATGATGAGGATTGTTGTTTTACAGTAGGAGGAGGCATACTGTATGTAATGCACTTATCCTGCACAGCGTTAGAATTCTTACAAAGATGCCAGAAAGTCCTGTAGAGAACTTTTCTACCTACACATGTTCAAGAGACTGTTGTATTTGGGAAACTGAGCTGAGCTTCAGGTCTGCATCCTGCTGAGATTTTGCAATGCAACAGCCATTGTAAATGATGGATTTTATAGTGCGGGAGTAGAGTTACATCCTATGTGAAAGTCCCCTATGGATGTGCGAGTACATTGTGAAGGCAATAATCATTCTGTCAGTTGGGTGGCATGAGCATCCGCCACATGAACGCATGCGGTCAAACTCATGCAGTAGAACTCTCACACGTACTGTAAAGCCCACCCATCTGCAGTCAGAGCCTGGATCATCCAGTCATCTCTCTCTCTATGCACCCAGCTACCTTCCTGTCCAGGATAAACAGCCCTTGCTCGGACCCTCCACCTCGCTGCAGCAGTTAACATCAGCCTCCGTGAAACGCAGCGAGACCGCATCAGCCCCAGACAAGTTTTACAAGCCCGACGCTCTCTCTCCTGCCCTCGATCAGCCCGCCCCTTTTCCCCCAAAGGCCCCGTTCCCCATCCCAGACCACTCCCCTAGGCCCCATTAGCACTCTCAGGTTGAGTTTTTACTTTAAGAAAATGTTCTGTTAGGCACAGCTGCTCCAGAGACAGAAATCATTTCAATGGGCGGGAGCCAAAGATCTGCAGTATTTTGAAGTTCGCGGGCTTCAAATCTTAACCAACAAAGAAGGAACTCCGTTCAAGTGGTGACCACATCATAAATTAGAGGCTTAGTTCTCTGATATATATCCCCCAAAATATTCAAGCTGCTGAAATGCTTTTCATTTCTGGCTCTGTTTAATTGTTTGGTGTATGCTTTTTCTTCATATCCTGGTTAAACACAGAACAGAGGAGGGAGAGAGACCAATTTCTGCAGCCACGCTATCAGAAAATTGACCAGAATGCAATGCAGCTTTACGACACTGTGGTAGGAGCACGAGTGTCCTCGAGCAGAAAAACAGTCACTCTTTCTTCACATTTAGATTCAAATGTATTAACTCAAGACCGCATTAAGATGGTATGGAGTACAAACAGTATGCAATACAAAAATGACAAAGTAATGGCACCTGGCAGGAATAAAATGCAGCATATATAACTTAAACAAAGGCAAATCATTACTCAAGACGCTGCTTTATGCAGGCTCCTCTTTTTATCTGAATATTTTGAATATATTAAAGCTGCACTAATCAATATTTTAGATGCTCTCTGTCTGCTGAATGTGTAGAGAGGCAACTGTTTGCTAATATGTTCCTAACATATCAACTTAACAAGGCGATAATACATATGTCAATTGTTCTGCTTCCCCAAGTGCATGGACAAAAAATCTATTAATGCTCCTTTAACTTTAGCAAAGATAGGTGTTTAATGGGTTCTTTGGAAGTTATAGATATTGTCATTACAAAGGATACATCGCCTCTTTTTCCTAAGCCTATCATGCGATAAATGTGTAAACTGGACGTGACGATCACATGCTGACGTACGTTGGAGCTTGCGACGCCACTTCTGTATAAACTGTTCATTCTAACCTAACTAACCTTTGAGCAAAGAAAAGAAAGAAAGATGACATATTATCGCTATTTCTCTTTGTGGCTAATTACAGTTATATTCTTAAACGGAACTGGCATTAATAATGTTGGGCATTTATGAGTAACTTGCTTTTTCTAGAATTCATCTTTCAGTTAGTGGCAAAGCTGCTGCCTAACTCACAGCCTGCGTAATGAAATGTTCACCAACTGGGGGTTAACCAAGCCAGGAGGAGGATTTCGTCCCTTAGACATCTGTTTGCATAAAACTATAAAAATCCAGTGTGCTTCCCACTTCCTCTTAAAATGGATAGACATCCACATTCCTTGCAATCATGCGTAATAGGGAATAAAAACAAGGGTCCAATAATTTCAAACTGTATAATGTGGAAATGTAATATGTGGGATTTGTTTCAATGCTCTAATAGTGGCGTCAGTGTAAAGTGTTCAAGGGCAAATTAAAGATGTCGATAGTATGTTTTCTTCTCCGGTTTGAGACTCAAAACTCAGTCTGCAGAGGAATGCACTGTGACCACTCCTCACTGCCCTCACTGCTCTTTTATTTGACGTTAAGATATCGGCAGTGAATGAAAAGAATCCAAGTATCCCCACAGCACTCTTTTTCTCTTTTGTCTCGATTCTATTTCCTGCAGTTTATTTCTCTTTTGCACTCTCTTTCCCCTCTTCCTCCCCTTCACCCCTACTCGTCCTCCTCATCTATCTCTCCATCCCATCTTTTCCTTAATGTATCCCCGCGGACAAGCAGGCCATGCCAGAGCCATAAATCCCAGCTCGGTATCTGTCCATCACATCTCATAAAAGGCGTATTCGTCCCAGTAAAAACTCAAGCTTCTTTCCCTGTAAATGTTTTTTTGAGTGGCAAGGATCCCTGTAAATAATTTGTTGCCATGTATTTTACAAATCATCCTCCCTGTGCGATGTCCATCTTGTTTCAATCACCGCTTGGAACGGATGATTTGATGCACAGCAGGCACCGATTGTTACAAGGTGGACTGGAGCTTGAATCGATGGATGGATGCACGCATGTAAGAATAGAAGAAGACTGTGTGAGCATAACGCATCTTGACCTATGGGTCAAATTGTCTCCACCTGTTACTTTGTCTCCTGTTGATTTTCCTTTTGGCAAGTTTAAGGCTACAACAAATCTTTTCAGCATGTTGTGAATCATTTATGAATCTTGACCTCAGACCCTATAAATACAACCATGGAGGGGAACCTGGATGAAAGAGTATGGAGTTTGCTGTATAAAAACCTGCTGAAAGCTCAGTGGAGCGGTGTGTCTGTAATGTATGTCGGCCTGAAATGTGGATATATCTGCAGTGACTCACTTAGAGGACACCGTGAAAACCACACGGTGATGATAGGACAGTTGTTGGTTTGAATGCCAGACTCATTGCTGTTGCAAATTAGTTGTATGTAAATTTCATTTCTAGGAGACCCGCAGGGTTACTATGAGCTACCAGCTTGCTGAGTTAAGCTTCCTTTGATAAATGCTGTAAAAGTTGTCTTGTGCTATAAAGGTGTAAATGTACAGGGGAACGATTAGACGTTTTGCTTCTAAAATTCAACGCAGTTGTTGCAGTCTCCACCCACTTCTCTTTAAATCGTGTTTTTAATTACGTTTAATAGAAATGACAATGTGTTACTTTGGTACACTTGGGTTGCGCTGACTGCTTAGAATAAAATATGTGTTATAAGGGATTTTGCACATTTATAATACTATAATATTTTCCCACAGGATGGAATGAAGCTTGTAGTATACAGGCATGTGTCTGAAAATACACTAAAGAGATGGAAATTCAGTCTTTCATGGCGCATGATAACGTTTCTCTGAATCCCAGCTCCGCCTGCCTTACCTTGATGTGAAAAATGTAATGTTCTTTAATCCGCCCTTTGTCCATTTACTTTCCCAGTTCTTCCGTCCCTGTTTGTTGATTGTAATGCTACTGATGACATATGATCCAAATGCCGTTTCTTATCACAGTATGTGCAAAGCCAGAAGATGGCAGTGCAGAGCTTCAGCTGGTGTCACTATCATTCTGCTACATGTGCCACAGCTTTAAGTGTGGAACAGTGCTTCTCAGGCTAGGGGTCGGAACCAGCTGTCAGTCAGAAGATACACTACCTTCAGGATTTGAGACTTAATTGGAGGATTTGATTGTAGCCTTGTCCTAACCACACTTGACCCTGATGAAAAATGTATATATACAGTACAAGTGTACATATACACTATGTAGGCTTTGCAATTAGTCCAAGACAAAGCTTCAGCTGCTTTTCCTCCAAATAGTGGTGTAACCAGTACATTAGTACATCAGTATAGGGCAAGGGAGGCTGTTGTAAATATCGGGGCATAAATATTTCCATCAAGCTGTTCCACCTTAATTTTGTTCCACTACTGAAAACAATAGAAGATGATTTAAACCGTTTGGACAAATTTACCCCTTTCCCTAATTGACCTTTTCAAAATGATTCCATCTCAGCCCACCACTGGTTTAACTCTCTAAACTCCTTGAATACCAAATACCGGATTAAACTGGCCACTGTACAAACACTTAAATCTCAAGAAGGAGTAGAAGCTCCAAACTTCTTATTCTACCATCTGGCAAATCAACTGGATTCATGCCAACCAACACATTAACCCATGGGTAGAAATAGAACAGTCAGGTCTCCAGGTTTACCTTTCCTTAACTCAACCACAAAACAACATGAATCCTTCAAAGACACCATCATTTCAACAACCCTGACAGCTTGGTGGGAAATTAGCAAATTCACAATGACCCCATGTAGCCACACACCAACATGGCATTTTCTACTAAAAAAAAAAACCACCACTCTCCTTCACCACATGGAATCCAAGAAGCATCACACATCTCCAACACATCTTCCAGAAAAACTACAATATCAGACTTGGCAGGATCTGGTCAAGAAATACAACAGAGGGGAAGAACAATACTTTCAGTAACATCAATTAAGGGTTAAAAATTCAAAAATGAAAATGACAAACTAGTCGATTAAATGAATAAAATGGTCACTAAGAAAAAACTTACAGGCCTGCAAATTATACAAGCTAATATCAACTACAGACAAGATTGGGGAAAAAAGACTTATCACTCTCTCCAAACCCAAGGAATTCTGGACCCAAATATGTAGGGGAATACATTCACAGTGACTTACACTTCTAATTGTGAGCTGTAGCTTCCCTTTGTCTGCTCGGTTATCAACCCACCCATCCAAAACTGCAAACCCACACTCACTGCCATTGCCAAGAAAACAAAAAAACTGGAAAACAAGAAACACAATAAACATCACACAATGGTTAAACCTTCTCACAGAACATGTCTCCGTGGAAAGAACTTCACATAAGCACTAAACCACACACATAGAAAAAAAACAAAAAAACCTGGCCTCCTTTCATGATTTCATTAAATGTGCCTGTGAACTAATCGCCCCTACACACACACACACACACACACACACAAAAATATACACTCATACCTTAAAGTAGCAGCACTCACAACATAACTCCATTTCCCATAGTGCATCTCTATCAATGACACAAATGTAACAAAATGCATTACTTCCTTTGATTCTGCACTTTAGCAACCTTTAACTATATATTATTATCTATTATTTACTATTACTATTACTTATTATTATTCTTACTATTATTCTTGTCATTGGTCTTGTATTTTTCTTTTCTTCAATTAATATCACCCTCATTATGCTTATTGTTATTTATTTTCTTTATTACTTTGTATTTACTGTTGCTTCTTATTGTTATTGCCTCAATTATTCCTCTACAGTATTTTTCTTCTTTTTATTTATTTTTCACTTCACTGCAACCTTTGTTTTCACCATCGCTTCTTTTATTTCATTTATTTATGTCCCCTAATTTCCGTAAAAAAAAAAAAAAAAGGCAACCTGTTGCTGCCTGTTGTGTTTGTTTTGTTGGTGGGTTCCCGGGGGGGTGTGAAGTAGCATGAGTGAGTGTGTACGTCCCTTTGAATTTGTGCTGAGTTTATATAAACATGCATTAAGCACATTTTTCTCTTGTTTTTGAGCGTTTACTGCATATGTATACACATGTATGTTGGAGAAGTATCTTCTTGCAGAGTAATAGTATAAGTATGTACTTGAAGAACACGG
>CM022492.1:8152247-8178871 GCA_011952105.1 Coreoperca whiteheadi
CTTTTTTTTTATTTTTCACTTCACTGCAAACTTTGTTTTCCCCATCGCTTCTTTTATTTTATTTATTTATGTCCCCTAATTTAAGAAAAAAAAAAAAAAAAAGGCAACCTGTTGCTGCCTGTTGACGTCAGTTAACAGGTTTCTTCACCGCATTCTCTGTTGTTGAAGTTCAGCGCACTGTGACTCTGTCTAGTTCTGTGTGTGTCTGCTTGGCGATTACCGGAGCAGACAGACCATCAGATGCACCCTGTTGGTGTGTGCGTTGCTGTCTGTAAGCCTGCATGCGAACGTGCGGATGTGCGTGTGCGCTGTAATTGCATATGAGTGCCTGTATATTTGCCATTATTAGAACTCTGTCCTCTGCTGTGATTGTGCATCATCACTTGCTCTGGTTCACTGACTAGGGCCAACACGACATCCCCACACAGGAAGTACTGCGATACTGTGAAAGAACACGGCCCTCTAACGTTCTACTACACACAACATTAAAAGTGATTATATGGATGCAACCCAACCCTGTCAGCAAGCCAAACCATAAACCAAATCATAGTTGGTACCAGGGTCGTCTCTTAATTTATATTTTATTTTATTCTGATAAAAGATTAGGGGGAAGGCGACAGATTCATTACTGTGTTTTTCTCCAAAATCTGAGAGGTGTATGTCAAAGTCACCTTTCTAGTCAACAGAAAGTTTCAGACTGGAGTTTTGTATAAACATTTGTCAGGGAAAGTGTTGCACTTATTGTCTTGAAGGTGTAAAATTAGTTGAAATGAAAATTTCTTTACCAAAATGTGTATTTACTGACCTACTGAAATGGATTAAGTTGGCCAACTGCAAGCTTCAAAAACCTATAAGTGATTCGACATTTTACAAATGTCTCTGACGGGCTGTGGTTTCGCCCCAAACCCTATTCCACTCCGTTAAAATTTCACACCAAAAACAGCAGGTCATGCTCATGTCGACCTGAAAAAAGCACAATGGGAATTACCAGTGATTCTAAAGAACTACCACACACCACACTGCCTGCTGGAGTTCGATCATCAGCTGATAAAGAATTACTATGCCACCTCATGTGCCACCTGCTGTCCGTGTAGTCAGTTCTCCACACCCTTGCCTGCATGTAACATGTGGCACATCGGCACGGCCAACTGGAGAGCAGGCTGTGGTTCTATCGCTCAACCGATGTGATTATCTGTGGCTCTGGAGCAGTTCTTAAGCTTTAAATTCATCCAGTATCAACACCAATAATGTCTAGAGTAATGACAGAGTGGTGAGAGGAACTCAGCGTCTGTCACATTTACACTCAAACGCAGCACTCTTCCAAACCCTCAGTCTGAAGAGCAGCAGCGTGCGGTTGTGAGGGCGCTCAGTTGCTAGCTGCTCTGGATGTCGTGTGAAGTTCTACAAAATAGTGAGCGGCAGTAAAAAGTTAAGATTTCCAACACAGCCTCTGTGTGTGTTTCTATGTATTTGTGTGTACACAAGTGCATAGGTGTGTGTGTGTGTGTGTGTGTGAGTGTATGTCTCCATGTGAACAGGTGTATAGTGGCTTAGAGTGTGTACTGTGTGTGTACAGAGGCATGTGTGTTTGTGGATGTGTGTGTGTGTGTGTGTGTGACATTGGCTCCTCCATCTGCCATTACCTCACTGTAATAATACCACTATTATTCTCACTAACTAAGATTCCATACTCAACTTTTGATGACAGTTGAAGCTCCTCCAGCTCTAGTGTGTGTGTGTGTGTGTGTGTGTGTGTGTGTGTGTGTGTGTGTGGGTGTGTGTGTGTGTGTGTGTGTGTTCCCTGCCAAAGACAAATGCCCCAGGACACACAGCTGAGCCGGCTGGTGGGGGCTAATGTTTCACTGCACAAAATGTGTCATCTTTTCTCACCGTGATGGATATTATATCCATGCCTCCTCCTGGTGCCCAGGCTCTGTTTGACTGTGTGTGAGTGCGTATGCATGTTTCCTGACTTACTGTACCCTCGCCATAATTTCATTAATCACAACCCTCAGACATTCTTTTTCCTGTCAAAAAAGAAAAGACGAGAGACAGATGATCTTTGTTTCCACAAAGACACTTCTTTGATTTCCGCCAGCGTCTTTCCTCTCCCAAACCGCTAAATGGGATACAAAACATGATCTCTTTTGACTGCCATTCAAAAGCCCTATTGGCGCTCCAGTCGGCAGGCTAGCCTGTATTGTCTTTAGATATGGGCTAGATCGTATAGACTGTGCATGTGGTTTTCCCGGCTTGGTTAAAATGCAGGAGGGAGAGGAAGAAAAACGTTGAATAGACATTACCAGAGCCATTTATTTTACATTGCTGAAGGGTATCAGTGTCAGGGAGGGATACAGCCCATTTACTGAACTTCTGCTTTTCTAAGTTAGATTTGCTTATTTCGCAAGGCTCACACACATTTTTGTTCATTCACTTAAGTTTTATCATTTTGAAATCTAAACTTTACAGACCTTGGGTCATATTGCTGTCCTGGCTAAAGAAAGATACTATAAAAAAGAAAAGTATGAATGAAAAACATAAAGGTGGGTAAAACGTCAGAATATCCAATTGAAAGGGATTATAAATTATTCAAAATGGCTTGGTCAACGGTCAATGAATAATTTATTAAATGCTTCACCTTTACGTAATAATACATACAATAATAAGAATAAACGTAAAGTAGCAAGTTGTTAGCCAATATTATGAGTGATGATCCTTGATGAGCTTAATTTCTTTGGTCTCTTCAGCCATGCTAGTTCAGTCGACCAACCACTGCTCAGAGTGCAATATCTCAACAACTATTGGTCAGAGTGCCATGAAATTTTGTACAAACATTTATGCCCCCGCTCAGGAGGAATTGTAATAACTTTGTTGATCCCCTGACATTTCCTGTGGCACCATCATCAGGTTAAAACCTCAGTTGTACAATACAAAGACATGCAAAACGTACTTTGACAAGCTACACAAACGTGGTATTTAGATCATGCTTTAATCGAGTATTTCATAATCCACATGAGAAAAGGTTTCCAGGATGAGGACTATCTTGGACTAATAATATACCTGCAAAAACAATGACTTTCCCATCAGCCCCTCTGTACTCTGCTAATTGGCAAATGGCATGCTAACACGCTAAACTAAGATGGTGACCATGGCAAACATTATCTGCTATCAGGTTAAAAAAACAAACGCACATCTTTTTTGTCCAGGTTCTATGTCCAAAACTTGTATGGTGAAGACTCGCTTGAAAGGTACTTTCTCTACATGTAATGAAGTAAAAACTAAATTTAAGGGAGCATTCTACAGTGTTGCGACTCTTGGGGAAGCAAAAACGTCCTGCTAAACATCCGTATGTTAGCATGCTAATAGCATTTAGCTCAAAGCACCGTTGAGCCTGAGCACGGCCTCACAGAGCTGCTAGCATGGCTGAAGACTCATAAGCTGTATTTATAGTTGTGCGTTAGGGGTTGTGGTGAAGCTTCGGAGCCTACACTCACAGCTGCCGAAAGGTAAACCATAGCACCACAATGATGCAGGGGTGCTGAGAGTGAATCTGATGCTGAACTACAAATCACAACCTTTGCCGTAGTTACGGTACGCGCCTGCTGTTAAACCTTGCACCAAGTATAAAACCAGCTTCAGTCTTTTTGTCCAGTGATCAGGCAGAACCTCTCCCATGGAATATTTCATCTCCACAGCATCCAGGCCAATGCCCGTTTCGTAACGACTTGATAACATTTGCAGGCTCACTTTAAAGAAGAAAAATCACACTTCTGGATCCTCAATGCGCCAACATCCATAAAGTTACACGTTTTTGAGGGATCATTTCCTTCAGTGCTTCTGTTTCTTCCTGTGGGCACCAAGTGCTTGGCAGGAAGCGGAGCTGAACGTCATGCAGCACTGATATGGAAACACAACTCAGCACAGCGAAGTGAGGATAAACAAGCTCTCTTTGTAGTTATTGTGATGGATTATGCCACTCTGAAGTTAGTTTTTGTGTTGGACAAGACTAGATGGCAACAAATGGCTTCTTCTGAAGGAGGAAAACAACCTAATGTAACCAACTGTGCAGACTGTTAGCAGAAAAAACACAGTGCCCAAGTGTTTTGGGGTGTGTCTTCCTCTCAACATTTATGGTCAGCATTGTTGTGTATCTGGCTGAACTCCCGCGGTTTTTGATTCATGCTTTTCATGGCTTAGAGCGAGCTCGACCTTGGGCCATGGGTTTGGACACATCCAGAAATCACACATAAATATTCAGAAACTCACACACACGCATACAGAAAATACACAATCAGGGGTTACTCAGGTCCGGTGGGAAGTGAAAAAGAAGTATTCCTGTAAAAGGTTTGACCGTATTGACTGGGAAAACAAATTTCCAAAAGGCGGTTATTTATTTCCCCGCTTCAGAAACAGAGTGGTGGTTAGTGCGAGTGCTGGGCCAGCTTCCCAGACAAAGCCTGACTGACCCGGATCATTTCCAACAAAGATGTTCGAGTAGATCACATTTCTCGGCCAGAATCAGGCCTTATCACGGTGTAGAAAAACATCAACAGTACAGTTCGTGGTTTGGACAACACAGAACAACCTCAGTGGACGAATCCAAGCGTCATCCACATCCATTCCTGGTTTGGTGTATCTAATCATGCTAAATACTGTTTATATGTTCAGTGTGGAACTGATTTAAATGCATACAGTATTTTCTCTAAGTCCCTGGCCGTGGTAGTGGTAGCTGTTGTTGAAATGCTAGTTCAATTTCAAGTTTATTTATTTCTACAGGCTGTCATCACAAGCCTGTCTCAAACCAATCACTTACAGAACCAAATGCAGCTACACTATGAAAAAAACATGCAAGTATGGAAGACATAACAAGCCTTCCTAATCTACAGAAGCCAGCCCAGGCTACCTGGCACCACCAACCTCAGACCCTTAAATGTGTTTAAGGAAAAACTGCCATGAAAACCGTCATACATTTATTTATCCTACATCTTTCATAAGCACTGGAACAAAAAAAACAGTCTCCTACAAACTTCTCTGCCAAACGCCCTGCTTTTATTTAGTAATTGCAGTGGCCGAGTTTCCTTTTAATCCAGTGCAAATCTGCCTTAGTTATTATTTGTTAAGTAAAAGTTTGAGCACAAATGGCCTTCCACATTTTGTTAAAGACAGATGTCCCTTGTTAAAAGTAATCCCACACAAATCAAAAACATGACTTCTTTTTAAGTTCTCTTCAAGACAGAGAGTTTCTGTTTTTCTTGATGTCTTAAAACTAGATGCGCATTTGCTTAATACGATTCTGGGGAATCTGTCAATTTCATTATCCCCTGCAAATGCATTTCACAAGATGCCACGGTTGGAGGAACACAATGGCTACACCAAATACAGTGATGTATTGCAATCTAATACAATAAAAATGTATATCAGCTTTTGTGAGGCTTTTCCATAATGATGCTTTGTCGTTTTACCAGCAGTTTGAAAGCTACTGATTGCAGTTTTGAGCCATCAATGAGGGTTGTATTTTCGGGTGTTTATGTTACAGCCCTGTATCCCTAAGAATTAAATTCATATTTACATTCAGTGCCAATGTCCACGGACAAAGCCGGATGGAAAAACGTGGCTACAATGTCATGATGGACAGTTTCAGGATTTTGAAATTAGGCAACTTGCTGTAACTGAGAAGACCCACCGGAAGTGAACGAATCGCGCAACATTGCTTCTGCCACTGCTCGTTCGTTGCGGTGGGTGTTTGTGTCTGCAATCCATAAGGCCAGGGACAAAGTGTCAAAGATCTTTTCTGCAGACCTCGTCTTTGCAGCAGGTAAGGACTTCATGACCCACCACTGCATTGCTTTTCTATTGTCATTTTTAAAATATTGTGTGTTCGACGCCAGGTGAATTTCGCCCTCATTTGCATAAAGTTGAACATTTCCAACACCTTTCAACCCCTTCCTTTTTCCGCATCACTGGTCAGTCCCCATTTGCTCAGAATCTAGTGCTGTTCATTAAACCAAATGTTCTTCTTTCCCTCCAGTAAGCATGGTGATGGAGGGAGGATCAGAGGTTAGTCAAATCGGGGTCAGTTTTCCCACAGAGAACATTTATTCTAAGGTCCTTCATGCATAGGATCTTATATTAATAACATTCTTCTGAATTGAAGGCATACGTGACAAAGCAGGATAGATGCAAGGCAGGAACAATGGTTGCTACTGTGTGTTGAACCGTATATTTGTGTGCTGTTTGTATTTTCAGGACCATTAACTGGCCCCTTACATAGAAACTCAGCGGGGTTCAGATGTGTTTTGTCGTGCTGTTGATTCAAGCTGTGTTACTCAGAGGCACCACAATCATCATGGGTGGTCACACTGGGCCCTTGGCACAGCACACACATACGCTCACATATAAGTGCTTACTTACCCTAGTATACAGTTCGACCTCTCTCTCTCATATACACATGCGTGTATAAATCCATACAAAAAGTGTATGGATTTATAATCACTGTCTTGCATGTACACACACACACACACACACACTCTAATCTGACATACACAATTAAAATTCCGTGTTCTTCAAGTACATACTTATACTATTACTCTGCAAGAAGATACTTCTCCAACATACATGTGTATACATATGCAGTAAACGCTCAAAAACAAGAGAAAAATGTGCTTAATGCATGTTTATATAAACTCAGCACAAATTCAAAGGGACGTACACACTCACTCATGCTACTTCACACCCCCCCGGGCCGTAAAAACAAACTGTTCAAAATATGGCATTTGTCTTTTGATTAAACACTCACATTCCCGAAAACTGTCTTTGGCCTGCCAGGCAACAGCCGTCATATTGATAGTCGGACGTGCGGTTCGTCCGGGTGATCTTTCATGAAGGGAAGCTTTATGGCACAGCCAGCTCCATATAATCAGCTTTAAATGGACCAAATGCTAACGAGAACGACGGCACCCTCCCTCCTTTCATACCAGCCGGCCGGCCCCAGGAGTCAGGAAAGACAGAGACAACAGCCACAGAGGCCATGAAGAAATGAGGAATGTTCGAGGGTTCAAAGATCCCCAAAAGTCAAATTTATTGGCGCATGATTGTGATAAAGTTTTAGTAAAATCCATAACCATCTATCTGAAAATTGTTGAGCAGGAATGATGATTGGCTCTTGCATTTGGGATGGGATCGTTATATTAGCTGCCAAAATATTTGAGGTTACTTCAGGTTAGCGTTAACAAAAAAAATCCACCATCTTAATTTAGAGGCTGACAGTGATGGGTCATTTATTATTCTGCTGTAATAAATGTCTCTTATTTCTAGAAAAGTACAACTAAGAACAAAACAAAAAAAATTGTGACCCAAAAGATTTTGGGGTCAACATTTGCCTGTTTATGATTATCTTTGCATATTATGTTTTCAAATTCTCTGTCAAGAATGTAACGTCCAGGATTGTCGTTGCATTGTGGCCTCACAAAGCAGTCAGCCTATCTTTTTTATTTTTTAATCGATTCTGAAAGTTAGATTTTAAAAAAAAGTAACATATTGTTTCGAAATATATGCTACATGTATGTCTATCACCATAATGCAGACATATCAGGGAATTTATAAAGATTTACTACTTTCATTTATATGAATTTATATGTATAACACATTCTATGGACATCATATATGCGTTGGGACATATACCTTCTTATGTTTAGAATTATTTATATCTGTCTACAATATTTGTCCATATATATAATATATGGCACAATCTCCCTGTAATAGGGGGATATATGTACTATATATATAATTTTTTCGTATGGGGTTACAGCATCTTGTGCTCTCAGAGACGGTCAAATGCTGTTATTACTGTATGGAGGCTCCACTGTCTGACTAAAAACCTTTTATTTCCTTGAGCGACACATTTTATCTATCAGATGATGCAGACAGGATGCCTTTATGGTTATGTAGTGGCTCCATCTCATCAATGTCTGAGATGGAGGGTAAGGAAAGAAAACAGCCTGGTGAATGTCGGGCTAAAGTCAGAGGAAGTCTGCTGAACTGTGTTCATTAGTATAAGTTGGTGTCATTCCAGTGTGAAGATCATGTTTTGCTATGTCACAAAGAGAAACCTGGACTAGCATACACAGTGCAAACTCAGCGGTGTCACACCTCGAGTTGCCCAGGCTCCATTTTGAAATGAGGAAAAGTCATTTTGATAAAACCGGACAGGAACATTTTCAGGCCATATAGAAGAGGAAGCCATGGGTGTAGGAGCTGTGGTGGGTAAAAGTCTCCAGTGATTTGAACTTACCCCACATAGCTGTGGGCAGATTCTTGAATTGTTGACTTCATGTTCAGCCATGCAAATCTTATTAAATGAGCTGAGCTACAATGGGACAAATGGGCTTAAGTTAACAAGGCAGAGAGCATCTGGTAAAAGTACATTTTTACAAGCCTCAGACACACAGGCAGAGGCACACAGTGAAAAAGACGCATTATACAGAGATAGGAAGAGGGTGGCTTTATTGTACAGCTGTGTAACCCAAGAGAGCAGGAGGAAGTGTTAAAGGATGCTACTGAGGCATGCTGACACTGAGCCTCCTCCCTGCCTTCATGTCGCATTTTGTAGAGGAATAGTAGGTGACTTTCTGCTGTGAATAAAGCACAGAATTAGAGTTTAAAAAATATTCATAATTTTACATGGATACTCCCTGTATAAATTTGTAAATGTCACTCAAGCAAACCCCTCACTGAAATCACTTATAGTTTGTCAAACAATCTGTGCTGGTGTGTTGCAAAAGTTCTGATCAAGCACTGTTGTTGCATACATGAATCAGTTCATCTTTATTCTCCGACAATGTGTAAATGAAGTTTAATCACTGTGAACATGCACAAATAACTAGTCATTTTGTTGAATCAAAAATGGCGCAGCGAGACATGAGAGGTGGGAGCCAGCAGGAAATAGTAAGCATCAAAATATCTAGGAGATAACCAGAACAAACCTAACATCCTGGCAACTTTGGTTATTGTTTGGGTGGTTCTTCAGGTAATCAAAAAGGAGAAACATGTCAAAACTACAGCAGATGAACGGGCCCTCGCACCGGACCGCACGTTGGGGCATGTCTCTGAATCGTCATGGGTTTTGGACGCTGCACGAAGAAGTTAAATGTACACCCACTAATTATGCGTTTTATTCCAGTATATTAAGTGTGGACCACACCCTGAACATTTCATATACATCAACTGATGATCGTCGCACAAGGCTTACTTCCTGTTGCCAGTAGGTGGCGCAATGAGTGCAACGCCTTATTGGCATGAAGACGTCCTCAGGCCGGGACTCCTCTCAAACATGACTTTTGGGGCAGACTGGACAATCTACACTCAAGTTTAAGCAATTTTCCATTTCATGATTAATAACAGCGGTTGCTTCATAATGAAGCAACATCAAGCTCTTGAGGCTTTTTTTTTTTTTTTTGGTGGGACTGACATCAAAGGTGAAGTTTGGGGCAGACGTGACACATGTACCCTCAAGTTACAGCAGCTTCCTGTTTAACGGCGAAACATCAAAACTCGACGCCACGGACACGGACACGCCCTTCAACAAAAACACACACTTTGCACAACTTTTAATCGCAAAGATTGAACTGCAAAACAAAATCTAAGCGTTCTCATTTTAAAAAGAAAGCAATGAAGTGGTCAAGAGAGCCATGTAACTAAATAATGTTGAGATTGCCCTACCACAAGTCCAGGCCTACTGGGATCTTTCTGAATCAAACGTTGCTTCCATTGCTTTCATAGCTGTGATCTTTGTCGTCATTGCTCAAAACAAGTAAATGATCTGAAGCGAGCATTTCTCCCTGTGTGTGCAGCTTGTAAAAATATCACTGCTGCTTTGCGACTGTAGAGTTAAATGGCTGTAAACGCTGTGTGTGTCTGTCTCAGTGTGTGAGAATGTGCTTGTGTTAAAAGCAGCATGGGTTGCTGACTGCCTGCACGAGCACTTAACCTCAAAAAACACCCCAAATCTACAGGACACTTATTTGCATAGCAGACATAATTGAAACCATAAAAATGTTTGTCATCCTCAAGGAGGGAAAGTCACTAATTTGAAGTATTCTAATTACTGTAATTATGAATAAGCTTTTTCATGTACTGAGAACGTAAAATTTGAGTGGAAGTCTGTTTAAACTGCCCCACATCTTTTAAAAAATAAGGATATATTTCACATTTCTGTACGTTCACGTGAGCAGCACCGAAGCAATCTTACTTTTTTTGAGTTGTATTTAAAAAAGGACCATACCCCTGTTTTGCATGTTTTCAAAAGGTGTACTTGACATTACTGCTGAGCATTAACCAAAAAATACAATAGTGTTTTAGAATTTGGAAATGTTTCCATTCATTTAGGTACACAATAAAAACCAAGTTGCTTGGATTTGACATTATGCCATTTTATTGTGTAAATGCAGCGCAGACTTTTCAAATCAATCTTCACTACAGCTCCTTTACCGCGCAAAAATAATGCAACTTTGACAATGATAAAATACATGTTCCTCACTGTTACCTAAATCAAGGAGGCTCTGTATATTGATTTTTATAAATGAATGGAAAGTGCAAGGATGTAAAGACTGTTGTTTAAAAATAGTGGCTCAGATTTTTAAACAGTGTCTTTACATCTTTTCCAGTTACAGGACGTAATAAAAACGGTCTGCAGTCAGGGAAAGCTACCAGTGAGGAAACTGGTTTCAAGTCATCATTTTCTGGGAAAATATATCAGGACAATAAAAAAAACAAAAACGACGCAAACAAAAATGAGAAATTCAATTACAACATATTATTTAAAGGTACTCTGGAGTTTTTGCTATGGAGCTATATATTTATGTGTCGGTCCTCATTTTGTTTGTACCTTGTACAAACGCTTGAGGATCTAGAAGCATGTGCAACGGCACACAAGCAACGTAATGCACATTCATGCTGATGATTTCATGCTATTCCACTGATTTATATCTGGTGGTAATAATATGTCAAGTAACATAGCAGCCTGAGGTCCTTGGACTTTATTTCAGTGTTTGTAAAATCCTGGCTTAGGCTCTGTCCTCAGAAAATATATGTATATACAGCATGGTCTGTGTGTGTAGCTTAATGGGAGTTACAATTTTCATTTCATCGTGCATCCCTGTGTTGTAGAAGGACAAAATAAATGTACCATGCACCTTGAATATGCATTGTGTGTAATTTGCACTTAAAGCTGGGCAGCCACTGTATGGATTACGCCCAATTTTTTTGCCCCAAATTGGTCCCCAACTAATTTTAGAATTGGGCCTAATTTCTACCCGATCTGTTGCCGTTTGACGTGCAGCGTGAGGGGTGGGGGGGTGGGGGGGGCACGACGCCGGATTAATTGGCTGAAAAATAAACGATCTGCCTCTGAGACGACAGGCTGGATTTGTGGCATAAAAGTCGCAGGTTCTGGCCGTGCAGAAAGGCAGATTAAAACGTGTAGTGTGTGTTAACACAACATACAAGATTGATAAAAGCTGTGTCCAGCTTTAGTCAAGTAAAACTATTTCTTATTGAGAAATATTCTTATTGTACTGTTTCCATTGTTGCTCATACTGCTGAACATTCCCGCCCCTTGAATATACCTGGACAGTTTGCCGGCTGTGCCGATGTCTCTGAACCAGCACATGATACAGTAGGTTGACACTTTATGACTATCTGGCCACTTCTGGAGACTTTTTGAGCAGCCAATAGTTCTTTGGCCCAATTCTAACTCAAATTCTAATGTGTCCAATGTTCCCTTGTGTTGTTCACTTGAGTGCTATGGAAAAGTTTGCAGGTCTCACTCAGCAGCTGTAGTGTTCAGTTGGAAGAAAACCCCCAGGATCGAACAGCGCTGGCTCACAGGGAACACTGGGTGCAACTCACCTCTGCGAGTGTTTTCTCAACTAGACTCAAGTATGGGAGACTCAGCACTGAAGCACTATCCCAGATGTACGCTATGCATCAAGCTTTTTGATTGCTGTCCATAGGACACGGCGCCCAAATGGCCGTGAATCCGATGGCTTTCCAGTGGCTTTATGACTTGAGATCTTAATAAAGTGTCTGAATGACTTTCCAGGGCTCTCATTCGCCCTTATTCTCTTTACTGGGGGAAAGCGAGTCCTCTCTGAGTGCTATGAGGATCTGCCTTGAAGAGCTTTGCAGGTTTTTGCCTTTGAAGGACCCATACAGCGGGGATTTTCCCCACTACAATTCATCACTGTCTGTCTTTTCCGTGTGTGTGTGTGTGTGTGTGTGTGTGTGTGTGTGTGTGTAGGTCTGCCACAGGCCTTTACCGCTATTAGTGGGGATTTTGCCCTCTCTTTGAGGTGGTGATCTGTTTCGTTTAAATAGGTGAGAACTTGGATTAGTGCTGACTCTCCTCCACACACTGTAGGATTCACTTTCCCACAGGGCGCTGCAGTTCATCATGCAGCGGACCACCATTCCCCTGGATGTGTGGTGGGTCTGCATGTGTGCTTTTAAAAAGAACCTCCGAGATGGGGTCACGCTGGGAACGTGGACAGCCCGGCGACCAAGAAGTTCCACAGACTGTCATGTAAACGGAAAGGTCAGAGTTTGATTAGCTGGTGAATGTAGTAGAAGATTTAGCAGCTAAAGAGCCAAATATTTCCCTCAGGAGTTGGTGGAGACCAACCTGGAGCTAAAAGGAGATTGAACATAGACTTACAGTGTTGGGTGGTGAGATTCACGAGGTCAAAGGGTTGTTAATGTTTCTCTATATCTGCGGGATTCTTAAATAAGCGATTGTTACGCTGCCCCCTACAGGCAGAGAATCAATTAATGCTGCTTTAAAGCGAGACCATGTAACTTTTGACAGAAGAAATTAAATATTCTTCCACCTATAAATGAGAAGTTGAATTTATAAGCAATAAAACACAGCCTTACTAGGTCTGGTATGACCAGTAGCTTTTTGGGGCTAATGTTCGCTAATGTCATCATAGCTTCTGTAGACAGATATCGCTGTGAAATGGACATTATTGAGTCAGTTTGCTAAGTTTCTGGATTTCCCTCTTCTTGTGATGCGGTTACGCCACGTTTTAGCATATACCATTATCCCACAGTTACCTTCCGTAATGCCCTACATAAAAATGTTGCTGCTGAAAGTGAAAGCCATGAACAAAGCACAGATTTGTTGTTTTCAACAACAGCAAAAGAAAAACAAATTATATCCGATTGACTTGATAGCTGAGTTTCTAAACTCTTATCGCTCCTGATTGGTTTGTGGCAAGCCACAAAGAACAACATGGAAAGTAAAGAGACAAAAATGTGTCTGTGTATATCAGGCAAGCAGTACATTCCACAAGTATGAGCCTCGTGTCTTTATTTCAAAGGGAGGCTTTTCTCCAGACATCGTTGACAATTTACAACCTTGGGGCTTGCTTCAGGTCCTGTATGTGCCATCTTAAACACAATCATGCACACACATACCTATTTGGAGTACCTCTCCACCGAAGTATTTAGCCAGGGAACCTCAGACGCTTTCACGTGCTCAAGTCATGTCTATCACATTAGCCTTAATTGGCATTTGCCAGCGCAAGAAACAACAAACACGTCCTGCGTGCTGCACAGACAGCTCGGGCCCGAGGGGGAAGCAGAAACACATCAAATAACTGTGACAGGAGAAGGAGTGAGCGGACGCTTCGGGACAAACGAAACCGCTCTCTCTTCTGCAGAACAATGTGTTCTGAGGGGCTGACCACAAAGCAGTGCATTGCTGCTACTGTTTGAGGCTGATAGTCATACAGGCGGTGGCGGTGAGGCGGCGCTCAGGGATGAAACGAACACAAGAATGCCAGAACTTGTACTCGTTTGCCGCATTGCATTACACACTGCCAGTGTACGACATAATAAATTGGGTGCACGTTGTCTTGTGCAGACAAGAGTAACAAAAAAATGGGGGGTTTTTTTAGGACATCTGGGGCTCTGTACCTTCCACCATCTGCTGTCACCGGAAACTCTAATCGCTTTGGTTTCATTTGCTCTGGAAGAACAGCATCCTCTTCCTGTTTTTTGATTATCAAATGATTCCCGTAAAATTCGACCACAATGGGTTGCAGAGTAGGGGTTCTTGGATGCTGGCAGGCTATATTTGTTACAGTGTTTAGATTCCACTGGACGTTTAATTACGTGACGTCACGAGTCACCGCGGTGACTTACCAAACAGGCAAACCCCAATCAATACCAGCGAGGGTGTTAAAAGGTTGCAAACAAACACAGAGCAAAATGAGCCAAATCTCCCCTCCACGTTTTTTCGTCTCACATTTCTCCTTTTCTCCTCGTCACAAACACCACTCTTTTGGGCCCTGGGAAAGGAACGGCACCTTCAACTACAGGGCTTTCGGTTTGTTGAGAGGACAGGGAGAACTGAACCGTTTGAAATCCCAAGTTGATCTTACCTAACAACGTGCGGATGAAACAAATGCTAAAATGATGATGATAAAATAAAAAAATACTTTTTGCGCGTTTTCATGTTCTCTTTGTGTGCAGGGGAATGCTATGCTAGCAGTATGCCTCTATATGGCAATGTCGGTCGGTCTGTTGATACTTTCAAAACGAATGATATTCCCATCAGCCTCAGCTGTACACACAGCTGTGTGTGTTCACAAATATTGTCAGCGTAACTCGCTAAACTAAGTTGAACATGGTAAGCATTATACCCGCTTAACATCAGCATGTTAGCATTATCATTGTGAGTATGATTGGTATGATAATGGTTCACAGAGCAGCTAGCAAGACTCTTCGTCTTTTTAAGAAATAAACACTTTCTACTTGCTAAACATCTGACATGAACTCAGAGTTCAAGTTTAAATCTTTTCATTGACCACAGATTACACTAAACGGCCTGGAGACAAGTTAGTTGGGTATATTTTTAGTTCTTTATTGCGACATACAGTCAATATACATGCAGAAATATGACAGGCAGCTTAATGTGTTTGTATAGGTCTTGAGAAAGCATGAGTGGAGCAGCTTAGTTAAGTGTTTGATTCACACCTTCAAACATCCACCAAACTGTGTACACACACACACACACACACACACCTTTCCCTCTCCCACCATTCCTGGCATCAGTTGAAGCACTACATGTGAGACACCCCTCATTAAGTTTGTGTGTGTGAATTTTGACTGGCCCCTCTCCTCGCTTATTAAACATTCATAGGAGGGCGACTACTCTGATGTATAAGGTCCCTTAGCATATGTGTGTGTGTGTGTGTGAGTGTTTTCTATGAGGCCCGCGTCCTGCGCGGATCGCACAGGGAGGGCGTTGCAGTCTTCTAACAAAGAACCACTGTTCAACATGTTACTGTACCAAACGGTGTGGAGAAGCTGTTGTCTCTGCATCCTGCTGCAGAACATGCATTTCCTCAAGCATTTATTCTGTAACTGCATGTCACAGTTCTTTACGGAGTCTACAACAGAACATTTGCAAACCATTTAAATCCAGTAAAACCCTGTGAGTATGTCTCAGACGACTAAGGACAAACAATGTGTCACCATGCTCTTGCTTCTAATGGGCAATCATGGCACTGTTTTTCAGTGCAGTATAAAATAACGTACAGTATGATTCACGCATCAGTGTTCGTATTGTGCGACCGTGCACATCCGTTGTCCACAGCCCCCAAAATAACGAGGACATGACCTTGCTGTGGGGGTCTTCACGAGGCCAGAATTCACGAAGCCGATCCAAAACGCACCATTTCAAAACCTACCTAAAACCAAAGCGTATACATCAAATTGATGAAAAAAAAGAGACCCAAACAAAAAGGGGCAGTCACAGCTGATGTGAATAGACCGGAGGATCATTGGAACCGAGTGGACCTATGGAGACCTCTACCTCAGTGTAGCCCTGCTTGTGCAGCACTGGTGGCATGTGTTTGCAGCCCCAGCTTTCTCCTGCACTGTTTTCGGAAATTTGCACCAAAATATATCTGAGCTTTTAAAATCACAACGGGTCGAAGCGGAACCCTGCCTCCTTCTCTCCTTTGCTCGGTCTTTCTGGCCCGCGGGAACAACTAAAGGCCCGTGAAGCAACTTAAAGGGGTGGGAAACTTAAAACTGTTGGCGCACATACCTGCTGCTTGTTTGCCCTTACTCTTTAATGTATTTATCCAAATAACAAATATGGTTCAAATAAAGTGAAAGAGCCTTTTCTTACATCTCGTCTGCCTCAGCAGTCGTCCTCGAGCCAGCAGGGTTAGAGAGGCTGGATCTTTTAAATCCTCTCTCTGGGGAGCTAATCTTCCATTCCATTCCATTGCTTTAAGCCAAAAAAACATTTTAGGCTATGTAATTATTCAGCCTTCACAATGCCTGCAGCCTCGCCTCCCTGCATACCTGGCTGGCTCCCCTTGCAGGGTGTATTTGCTCAGCAACCAATTGCTTGTAAAAAGTAAAAAATAAAAAAGCAGCTTCTGAAACAGAACAACTCATTACTTCTCATAATCAAGTTCAGATTTGGTTTCATCGACTGCCGTTTTTCGCAGCGTTATGAAAACCTGGCTGTTTCATTTTCCTCTGATTTAGATGCTGATGGTGCTGACTGAAATATTACAGCGTGAGTAACGGTGCACGACACAAAAATGTGTTTATAAATTAACGGACAATAAAATATAGCTGCCTTAGCCGCACATTCAGAAATCTTAGCAAATGATCGATGTTACAAACAAGCGTCAGTCTCAAATTTTAGCAAACGTCTACACGTGTACAGAGTTTAATCACCAATATGTACAAAGATATACGCCTGTATACACATACTCACACTGGCTTTTCATTATTCCATCTCTGTTGTGGCCTGAGCGACAACTATTTCATTACCGTGTCTACAAAATTGTGTCAGAATCTCTGTGAACGCATTAAAACAGATCTGGGACTCCAAACCGATTCTGACCAGAGTGGACAGCTTTCATTTCAAAACAAAACACAACATTTATTAGAATAATAATGTAGTTTCCTGTAGAAAAAAAAAAGGACAAAGGTTGAAGGTTAAAGTTTGATCATCTTTGAGTAAAAAAAAAAACTGTGGTGTGTTAAAGGTGGTCATTTTGAGTTAGAGTCTCATTGCAGTTTTTGTTATATACACAAGGTGAGAGTATCTTACATATTTTGTCAGCTTCCTAGCAAATATTTTATATTTGGAAACTATTTTGGATTTTCCCCGTGTGGACTGTACAGTCATTACCAGAATCTTTAAGATAAACCTGCATACTTGACATTATCACCTTGTTAGGTTGATACACCAACATGTTATCAAACACTAGCTTATTTAAGCCCTTTAACACAATATATTTTTGTCGCGAGTACGTTCACACAGAACACAAATATTACATTGCAAAAGAGCGCCATCATTTTCTTTTGGAACGACGTCGATTTTTCTGAGTTTTCGCACGGTGAATAAAGGCATCAGCCAATGATGTTGTATGGAACGGACATCAGGTTATAACTCGTAATGACAATGGCAGAGCTGTTTGATTTAGTAATTCCTATCTTATCAAATACCTGCAGGGCTTTTCTGAGCTTTCTCATACAGGTCTGTGAAGTCTGGATGGTGATAATGCTATGAACACAAATCTTTCTAAATGCCAAAATCTTCAAATGAAATCAACACATGAAGGTCTGGGAAAGTTTGGAATGTAACCATTTAAACCAGAAACGCTGCTTTTCTCGTTCGCGTCCCCTGTTCCCTCATCGTTGTCATTTATCTTTTTTTTTTGCCCTCCTCACACTCAGTCACACACACATACAGTTTTGTTATCAGTTCAAAGCACAAAGAGAGGTGAGCGAGGGAGCATGTCAGTCAGACAAGTTGTCACCCAAATGATGACAAATTGGCCGCCTCTCCGCTCGCCTCCCAATGAAGTCCAGACCTGGCTTTCATGCGCGCACAGTTCCTGTAAATGGAGATCGATGGCACTCAGGTGAAGCTACATTCCCTTAGCTCAGTCACACACAGTCAGCACTCGGTCTCTGCCATACAGACTTAAGAGCTGCTTAGAGTCAAATAACTGAATTTTTCTGGGTTTCAGTGGGGAGTTTCAGTGTCCCATGATGGGTCTCACTTAGAATCCACACTGAACACTTATGCTTTTGACAACAAAATTGACATATTTCAGCCTATTGAACACAATTGCTGTTGGCGTCAGGCTTCCTCCCACCACATGCAATGTACTGTAAAGAGACAGTATGATGGAGGGAGAGCCTTCACCTGTTTCTGATCTCGACTCGGCTACTAACCTTGCCACCTTTCCAATGGGCTTGTTTCCAGGGAGATAAACATCGTGTAACCCAACGCTGTGAGTCTTGCAATAACACTGGAATTTTCTCATTTCACGACTTGAAACTGAGAGAATATGCAGGAATGCTTTTCCTCCTGGTGAAAATGTTAGCTTTCACTCATGCTATTTTCTCTCACCTCTCTGGACCTTTATTGTCTCTCTTAGCATCTTTTCTATCTTTGGCCACTCCATTCACACAGGGCTATGTTTGATATGCAACTTCACATGGAGCTGGAGCTGCTTATGTTTCATATTCAGAACATAATAATGTGCATTCCAGAATTTATCAGAGTAAATTCATTTTTGCAGATGTTCTCTTTCAATGAGGCAAGTACCGGTCCCTGCCTTACACAGTAAGCGTGAGTGTTGCAGTATGGGTTGGTTTAAGCCCGAATGTTACTACACTAGCACGTTTCTTTATGTCCATTTTTAGCCTTGCTAGCAGCATGGCACTACGGATGGAGATGTTGGTCAGTTGGTTGTTCTGTCCGCCACTTTGCTCCAGACTGAAATATCTCAACAGCTATTGATTGGACTGCCATGAAATTATAGATTGATAGATATAGTACCAGCCCATAGTACCAGATATAGTACTAGTCAACAGTTTGAACACTTTCTCATTTAAGTAAATGGGAAAGTGTGTCCAAACTTTTGACTAGTACTATGTATATATTATATATACACAGTATATATATATATACTCAAAGTTCACTTACTAGCTTTTTCAGAGCACTCCACTGCATTTCATGGTGTTCATCAGCCGATGGATGGAGTCCATTTAAAGTTCCGGAATAAATTAGTTGGAGGAGGGTTTTTTTTTGGAATTATCTTTCTTTCTTACTGTACAACTGGATGAGATAAAGACTTTACTGTGAATTCAAACTGCATCAAAAAATGTATTCATTCGAAATTGAAGTTACCGAAACGATGACAGAGAGAAGTTTAACGTTGATGTTTGACGGTTTGCTTGAATGCCTTATCTGTTTATTATGGGCCTTTTTAATCATTTTAATATATTCAGGATACTTGGTCCCTTAATAAAACTCAGGTAAAAGCCGTTAGACTATGTTGATTTCCATTAGTGACTTTTTAAACTGATCACAACAGAGAAGATGGAGATAAAGAGAACAAAAATATGGAAATTAGCAGGGAAATGTTACTTATTTTTGCACATTTCATAAGTTGAGTTTCCTTTCTGCCTCTTCAGCTTCTCTTTGTTATTGTTGCTTCTGTGAAACCCACAGGGTCTCATAAAGTTTAATGTTCTGTCACTGTATAAATCCTTTTACCTTGCCTTTGCACTTTTGCTCCAGTGACCTCTTTGATCACCGGGATGAGTGAAGTATTGAGACACAAGAGTTTAAAGTTAAAATACACTGACTTTATTCTATTTTGTGGCATTAGAGAACTAATTATTTAGAGGACAAATTCAGTACAAAGGCATCTCCAAGGGCTTCTGCTGTGATGTGGACAAATCCCAGGATGAAAGCTTTTGCTCTGATTCATTGCCATCACTACGTTCATTCCCATTTGGTTAAAAAGTCATTTGGGGTGGGAGGGGTGCGCGTGTTGGGTGGGGGCAGAGGTGAAATCCAAACTTAAAGGCTAAACCACAAGGTTTGCATACAAAAAACAACCCTGGACCTCGGATGGCAAATGTGAACAAAATAACCGGACTCATTTTCTTTTCTTTACCACAAGCTTCCTCCAGGCGGGGGTCGCCAAGTCACAAATTAACGTTGATTTAGAAACAACAGAAGCCTTTTGTCTCAGAGGGCTCAGATTTTTTTTTCCTTTCTTTCTCTCGACCATCGAGCCACTTGGCTCCGAGTCTGGTTATTTTTCCACGCATAAAACTTTCACGATGAAATAAAGCAGAGGGCGTACGGCGGCGGGGATGGGGGCCACTCACTAGGCTTTTGGCTGCTATCACTCATGAACCTATCTGACTGATGAGATGAGGCCGAGCTGGCTGTCTCTCTCCTTCTGGCTCATATTGTGTTTCTCAGTGTCTCTTCCACTTTTTGTCTCTTTTTCTTTGTTTTCTTAACTGTATCCTCTCTATTTCTATCCCTTTACCTTTCTGCGTATCTCCTCTCTTTAGAATATATATAAATATACAGAATATGTAACATAACTATCTTTGTTCTTGTCTTTTCCCCTTTTCTTTGTCTCTTTTTCCAATTCATTACCCTCAATTACCAAACCTTTTTATTGGCTTGCAAGCCTGAAAATCAATCTTGCTGATGAATCAGAAACACTCCTGTTATCTGCATCATTCTCTTTCTCATCTTCCCCCACCACTCAGACATACGCACACACACAGAGGCTCGGGTTCCCTCAGATGTCGGGTTTTGGGATTCATTCTGGACGTCTGATGAAGAAGTACGTCTGGGTCATTTCCACGCGGATGTTGGTTTTGCCCGCAGAGCGTCGCTTTAACGTCGATATCTGATAATCATATTCTGTCATCTCTGATGTTTTTCTAAGCCCCTTCTACCTGTTCTCATACAAAAGGATAAGCTGTGGATTTAACGGGGCAGCAGCAGGCACTGATGGCTGCTGGTGTGCCTGACACCACATTTATCTCACATATATTCAGTTTTGTGACTCTGTTTCAGGTTTTATGGTGGAGGAACTAAAAACCCACGTCCCCTGGATACAAATAGATGCTTTTTTAACCAAAGAAAGGAACATTTTGGACTACAGCGTTACCTTTTTAAGAGCCTCTGAACTAAGGCTAGGAGCTGATTTCAGCACCACCACTGTGTGAAAATCCAAATCTAGCAAACACACCCCCGATCAAGTCCCTCTTAAAGCTGCACGAATAAATGTTTTTATATTAACAATGGATTAAATGGCTACCTGTATGTGAAAGGTGTCACTTGTAGTGATGAACCCAATGAAAATTATCACTCACTGCAGTTCCCATCAGCCTTACTTAACTTTTTAGTAATTTTCAACTCATTGTTTTGGTTTTACAGACTTTGCTGTTTCTATCTACTAGCTGGTGAACATATATAAGCACTTAGCAACTAAGGAGCCAGCTATTTCTGTCAGGTTAGATAGGTTACATGAAAATATCACAGTAAATTTGAAGCTACAACCAGCAGCTGGCTACCTGAGCTCAGCATAAAGACTGGAAACAGGGGGAAACAGCTAGCCTGACTCTTGGTGATAAAATCTGACGTGTAGTCTCCACTGGTTGCCTGGCAACCTCACAGTGACAAACAAATCACAACGTGCCATTATTAAACCACACAATGTTTTTTTAGTTGGTGGAGACCAAAATAGAGCTAAAAGGAGTGTGAATGCTGGACAGAAACACAACTCCATATAAAGTTAATGATGCTGTTTCTACTAGATGTGTAAAGAGGCAACTGTTTGCTAAAGGCCATAACAAATTCATAATGTGATGAAAATAAAATTAATAATGTGTTTACAGTCCCCAAGTGGCAAAAAAGCAAACAGCTTTAATGTTCTTAACAGAACATTGGTTTTCAGAAGCACCAATGAGGAACACATTAGAGAAAGTTACATTAGTAACTGAGACTATATGAATTGCAGCTCATATAGTCAATAGCTTTACTAATGGAAACTGAATAATTTATAAATGCTTTATAGACCAGTTTTAGGCCAATATTACCATGTAAAAATGTTGACAACCCAAAAGTTGTTCTTATCAACGTGTATAACTGATATAAAAATGATTCGAGCGGCATATGATTAACTTTTTGTGAATAAAGCAATTAGTCATAAATGCTTCATAAAAAGTAGTTTGTAAGTGGTGCTGGTTTCGTTATTTTGTATTTTGAAAGAGAAGTTGTGGCTTTGACAATTCACTTCAATACAGTCAGGGTTTTCATTAAGCTTGCATCTAGTGGCAATTAGAGGAACTGCATTTTAATACACTTAGATACCGAAATGTTTGGCATCTGGCAGCTACTGTTTGGTTACATTTGAACCGAACACTACACGACTCATCGAAATTAAGAAATTAAATGTGTTCAGTGGTAAGAGGTTCACATTGAGCACGTGACAGGACGGACATTATGGTTAATTGTGAAATTACACATTAAGCTGAGTCCCTCTTGCCTCTCCTGCAGAACTATGAAGTAGCGGTATCAAATATCTTACTGAGAAGTGTTTGGCAGAAAGAAGCAGCCTGACTTCACTTCTAAACACATGCCTGACTCACAGAAAAACTGACTGACAGGAAGCATGAAAGAAAAGAAAGTGGGCTGTGAGCTGGGAGTTCCTCTGTGTTATTTGAGGAAGGGGAGGGAAACAGAAAGGAAACAGACTGAGGGAGAGTTCGATGTGGTTTGATAAACGCAGCAGTCAAAGTTTTACAATCACATCACACTACATTTGGAGTATTTGATGTCAAAGGTTCAGGACTGGGTCATATGATCATTAACGGGAACCTGAGAGGGCCTGTAGCAGCGTGGTGTGTGGTGGAAGAGTGTGATTACAGAAATAATTCATTCAGAACCTGAAATTAGCTCAGTTCAAGTCAGTGCTGGCTTAATGACAAGATTATATGTGCGTGTGCAGTGTCAGTGTGCATGCCATTTAGTCTATTACAATAGAAATATGGTTTAATTAGTGTCAGTGAAAGTAGAGACTACTCAACTATACCTTTACAATCAAAAGACACTGCAGAGGCTAACATAACAGTACTACAGCAATGACACTATGGATGCTAAATCTGCCTGGGTTTTGTCAGCATGATTGCGGTGCCGTATATACAAAGCACAGCTGCATACCCTAATAATGGTCAAAGTGTCACCAAGGGTATTTTATGAATGAAAATGCTTATTGAAGCATGGGTACTGCTAAAAAATTACTTTAAACCAAATTACTGAATTTTAGGGATTACCAATTAGTTTGCAAGAGTTCAGAGTTTGCTCAGTCTTTCTACTGACAGCAACACAGAAAGTGAATGAAGTCCATATCAAGACTGAGACCAGGACGCTGTGAATTCTAATTGAGCTTGCCTTCTGAGAGTGGTAAGAGTGAACCAAAACAGAAAACCAAAACAGTGAGCTGAAAGTGATCAGTAGAGCTGAGGGGAACTACAAAGTTGAGTAAAAATGCATCATTACAGGCAGTAGGAGATATAAGAGGGGATGCCATCCCCCTTGTTAGCAAAATGACCAAAATGCATCCCCCTTGTTAACCTGACATCCCCCTCTCAAATCCCCTAGTAGCTGAGTGAGTGAAGGGGCTGAGGGGTTGTTTAGTTGAATATGTTAGTCTAGACTGCCTGACTCATTGATCCTTTATCTGACTGAGATTTGTGCAAGGTAGAATCTAGGTCATTAGTCGGATCGCTAGTCACGTTGAATGAAACAAACCAGGAAACCTTCCGATCCCCCTGTTAAAATGAACAAGTCGCCTACTGACTACAAGTGACCCCTTTCACATTACACAGTCATTTGATCCATTGTTATAAAAATATTGGTTATAGCTGCTGTAATGAATTTATTTTCCAAAATTTCCAACATAAGAATTAGTTATACATTTAATAAAAGTAACAGATACGATCTATAGTACAATATAACAGGACGCTATCCTTTAATGTAAAACATAAGAGTGAGAAACCTTATTACAGCTGTTAAATTATGAGTTAGACGTACCATTTATGAATAAAATACATCACTGTACATTTAATTGATAATGACGCCGGGATTTAAACATGAGCAGATAATTGTTTCCATTGAGAATGAATTCACTTTAATTCCTACACAGGGGACATGTCTGTAAAAGTCCTTTTTGTTCTAAGCCAAAGTCATTTAATCTTAATTAAGTAACTGAGTCAAGACTGAGAAAGAAAAGTAGACCAGACCACAACATATCTCTGGTCATACGGTCAGGGTGAGTACCTCAACAAAAACAAAATACTCGTAGTCAAGAATTTATCTAAATGAACATCGAGCTAAGGGCAGTGCCTACACAGCCCACAGCCCACTCACACACATTTAAAACTTTCTAACCAAATGAAGGCCAGAAGTGGGGTGGAAGATCGCTGTGCATTAATTGTGCATTATGGTTTGACATAAAATTCCTAAATAAAATAACACATAAACCAAATATAATAGCAGGACGATAAAAGAAATATATTTTCTATAGAAAAAAACATAATTTTGCAAACATTTCTCAGTGCAGAAATGATCTGCGTTAACCGTCTGTGGGTTGAGCTTAAGGCAGAAAGGCTGGGTAACATAATATCACCTCCGGCGTTTTGCTCTTGGAGAGCAAGAAAACCCCCAAAACCTCAAAAACCACCCAAACTCAAAAGGCTGGTCAACTTACCATTAAACAACCTTAATATAACATCAATTTAGTTAATGTTTGTACTGAAAGCTTCAGTTCCATGAGAAAGGACATTTTCAGTTTGAGCACCCCCAGCAGGATCAGACCATTTTGAAGTACTAAGTTAGTTTTTCCCAGGAGAAAGCCCGCAGCCAACAGTGGAAGACTTGGAGTCAGTGTCCACTGGAGGAAGAAAAAGTAAAATAATAAGTAACTGTTCTGACATCAAAAACACATATCCAATATTACACATGCTTTGCATGTTTAACTTCTAAAGAAATAGTAGTAGTAATATGATATTTTCTTGCCGAGAGTTACATCGATATGACTGTACAGTAAAGACGAAGCTACCGCCAGCAGAACTGACCAAAAACTGTGGTTCTTTCTTTTACTTCCCATCACTCTCTCTCTCTCTCTCGTCTCTGTACATTGATGGAGTAGATTCATAAAGCCCCGGGATATACACAAATGTTTTGCTCAAGTTGAAACATTTTTAACTCACATGGACATGTCTTAGCAACAGGCTGCCCTGGGTGAATTCCCTCCATTGACTTTGTATGCACTCGCACCGCCTCTGAAATTTGGCTCACGTTATATCTGAACACAGCTACAGTTGAGGTTTGCGGATTGTGTTAGTGTTGATAGAGCCAGGCCCTCTCGTCTTTTCAGTCTTTACGCTAAGCTAAGCTAACTGGCTGTAGCTACATATTTGGCATACAGACGTGAAAGTGGAATTGATCTTCTTGCCTAACTCAGAATGCCTAAAATGTCAATCTATTCCGTTAAGGTCGAAAATTGTTTGTGGGATTTTGGAGACCGTGCGTGTGCTTTGCTGCTATTCAGAGAAACGTTGGGCAGTTTAGTTTATTACTTTATTTGAGAGGGACAGTGCATATTAATAACCTTCCTGAAAATATGCCAGAGTTAGCCAGAAAGGCTCATTTGCATCTGTAGTCCCCGGGCAGGCAATAGTTGAAAGCACAGACATTAAGAATAAAAGCATTGAAAATAGAGTCAACGATAAAAGCAATAAAAAACATCTAGATACAAATAGTGCCTGCACTACATGGAGACAGGAGAGGCAGCGCTCTCTTTTTATTGTACAACATGTAAGCTTATACTTCCTGTTTTCTCCCATTGCTCCAGTGGGAGAAAACATTTCTCTGCTATCTGTGCTCTGAGCGCCTGCTGCCTCCTTCTCCCTTTCACTCATCAGCTCTCTCAGACAGGAAGCAATTCACTAACCCCCTCTCATCACCACCCCAGTTGTTCCTGTCTCCAGCACTTTGGCAAGCCATTTTGATAAATATGACAATTCATATATAGCGAGCCCAGCCATACCATATTAGCCTCAATATGATGGAGTGTGAGAATATACGGCCCAAATCTAGGGCCCCTGACTGAGTATACTGCAGTATCCTCTTAAATCCCTTCAAAAAGCAAGCATTCCCTCATGGATTCATGAAAAGAGCCCATTTATAGACGTGAAAAAAAAGGCCCGTTTCAACAGACTTCAAGTGCAGCGGCCAAGGAAAACAATGTGCCTGGCCAGAAAAACTGAAGTCTGTAATGCACCGACTTAATTCCATTCTCTCGCATGAAAAGAGAATAAAAAGTTCAGGGCTGGCTGGAAAACTCGCTGTGTCCAAATTGTGTGCGACTGACAGAGGCACTGACATACAAAGTATCACTCTGCACGAAAATCAACTCGAGGCTAAATCACACCGCAGGCTGCCTCAGCGGGGCCGGAGTACGTCACAGTGATATGACAAGTGATTTATAGACAGCTAAGCCAAAATGCTGAAAAACAGGACTGAGAAAAAACGACAGAGGGAACTGAAGAGAAAGAAAGAGAGAGAGAAGCAGACTGGCAGAAGGAGAGAAAGTATACAAAGACGGATTAATAAAGCTAGGGGGGGGGGGGGGGGGGGGAAAGGGGGGAGGGGGTGGGGGCCGGGCAGCCCCCCATAAATGTGGGGAGTACCGCCCTCCCTC
>CM022492.1:8178896-8275425 GCA_011952105.1 Coreoperca whiteheadi
GGAGCAGCACACCCTCCTCTTCTGAAGAAAAAAAAAGGAGAGGAGGGGGGGGAAGAGGGGGGGGGGGGGGGGGGGGGGGGGGGGGGGGGGGGGGGGGGAGAAAGATGGAGAGCGCTTGGTGCCAGTCATCAGTCCATTAATGTGCAGAGTAACGGCCTCACTGACTGAGGGATGATGGGAAAATGGCCCTTCCTGTAGGGTAGCTCTTGAAGTGATGTATTGTTGCGAGGACAGAGCGCAGCGCTTGATGGCCGATTGCTCCTTGCTCAGCTCATCACAGGCATAAACAACAGGGGGCCTTCCTGTAAAGAGAGGGCACTTACACAATGCAGAGCCACATGAACTGTATTGTTTTGGTCTGATAACTTTTAAGTTTAAAACTATAAAAAAACTAATTATTTGGATATAGTAGACATTATGCCACAGAGACCTCAAACATTTTGTTTGTTTAATCAAAGCTCTAATAACCACAGCAATGGCAGCTTCCAAATTTGAAGTCGTATTGGTCCATCCTTGAGCTTCTGTTTCGAAGCGAACCCTGGTTTGTAAGTATTACAGTTGTTGTGGGGACATTTCCATCAAAAACAAAGTTAATCCACTGGGTCTTCACTTCCTCGGACGGTGGGAGTAGAGGAAGACTGTTGTGTTGGTCCTTGCAGCCAACAACAGAGAAACTGGCATGCTTTGATTGCTTCCACATCTTCATGTCACCAAAGTCGACGTTGGCAAGGAAATACAGCAAGGGCAGACGGCGAGGTAGAGTCACATCACTCTTTGATTCAAATGTCAACCGTCTTCCCGTTTTAGGTTTGCCTGCTTTATTTTACCTAATGGCTTAGAGTGGACGTGAATGATTGAAACTTTACCATAAGGGTTGCAATATAGGGGCATTTTTGTGGATATACGGATTCGTTTATGATATTGGGCTATATAAATAAAATATATATATAAAAACATGATGAGGTGTCCAAATGTAGGAAAAAAGTGGACATGGTCAACTGGAGCACCTTATTTATCTGTGCATGATCATGATTCTGTATCTGCTTGCCTTAATCCCTCCAAATTTATTTTTTATGATGTTTGGGCATCAGTGTGTAGATCTTGCTTATGTCACATGTGCATGGCAAGATTGCAAGCAGCAGCAGAGCAGCTCATCGCAGCAAACACTGTTATTAACAAGATTATAGTAAAGATTATGGTTAAAAAAAACATTTAATCAAAACACATTTGGAACATTAGTGTTGTTTTTACACCTCATCTGGATGTGGAGCCAACAATCCACTTAAGTGGCGAAATAAAAAGTTTCAGCATGAAGTGATAAGACTAAACAAATCTATTATTTTAAGTATTGTTCTCAGTAAAACAATGCCAATTGCATACACAGTAAAAACATAAGGCAAAGTCTGGTATTGATGAACGGCATCTAAAACTGTAGCTTGCCTGGTCCATTCTGACAAAATAACAGCAGAGTCTGGAGGTAGTTAACAAGGAGAGAGTTAACAAGGTGAAGCCAAGTACGAGCACAGGTCTGCTCCTGGAATGTGAAATCGACTGGAGCGTCTGGTGCTGCGAACCATTCCTACTGGCAAAGAAAGATGTGCAATCACGGCTGGCTTTTAAAATACAGCTGTTCCAGAAGCCTGAGATGTGAATAATAGGTGCAATTTGAGATTGTTGTCAATTTTTCAAATAACTGACAAACACGTTGTGGATGATTGTTCTCAGACGGGGGCCTCTGAGGAGGAATTGCCAAAACAACTCGCTTAGAGAAAATTGCAGTCTTGAAAACACTCGAGGAGAGTGATCACCGTTTACTAATGAAAGCTCTCCTCATGGGAGACATCCAGACTCATCCGTCACACGGTCACAGATTGACATTTGGTTAAGAGAGAGAGAGTATGTAAGTTTCGGCCTCAGCTACGAAGGCTCCCTATGACATAATTACTTATGATTAGTGAGTAGGAGTTAACTGGGAGTCCCTCAATCTCTTCAGTGGAAATCATCTGTTGGATGGCACAGCAAACCCGTTTCTCAAAAGTGCGTGTTGGTCTGTCTGCAAGTTATCAAGTCTTTTTGCGTCTGTCTGTCTTTGGTTTTTGAGTTCAGCTCCTATCTTAAGATCTGGTTTCTCGCTTTCCTTTTGTGCAAAGGGATTTTCCCAACTCCTTATTCCTAACCATAATGAAACTAAATTTCCTCTTTAAAGTCAATCTATCTTCTGGCCTACAGTACAGTACATCAACCACTGGATCAGACAGTAAGACACAATGAGAACTTCGCTTTGTTAAAGCAAGAAAAAACAAGCCACAGAAGTATTTTCCTAATTGGGCCGCTTGAGAAAAGCGTGTCAGGGCTGAAATCCATCACGCTGATTGCTTGGCTTGTCTGCGTGGAGCCACTTGGGGGTGGTGCTGCGTGGGGTTTGTTGGGGTTCTTGTGGTTTTGGATTCTGCACATGCTAGTTGGAATCTCGGGAGGGAAGCCCTCGCACAGCCGAGAGCAGCTCATTACGTCTCTTAGTCATCAGCCCCACTGTCTGCAGCGGGATGATAAATGAGCAGGTCCTCATGTGTGGCTCTGTCAACCCCACGGCACAGGGTCGAGCTGACATCTATCGAGGGGTGCAGACCGCAGGGAGTCCGAGCAAGAAGCAACCACACTTCAGAGAACCTGTGAGGGCTTCCTGGGCATTTAAACACACCCTCCAGTGACTGTACTGGAGGCCTTCTCTGGCAGCAGAGGTTGTGTGAACAGTTGATATTGTTTCTAAAAAGACCCCCCCCCATCTCAACACTGGTCACTCTGTCACTGACAGTCTATGTTAGGGGTGGACGGGAGACTGATTCACACAAGCATTGCGAGTCCTATCTTCTACGATTCTGAATCGATTCATAATTGCCAAAAGTCGCTTTTTTGTATGTCGTTAATAACGTTATGTTGATGCAACGCAAAAGGGCAGAAATCAACCGCGAGAACACAGTGCAGCACCCAGATGGTGTACAGCGTGCACACACTAGAGTTATCCTCAAAAAAGGTATTTTGGATTAAGTAACTTAATAATTAGCTTTATTTTTCATCGCTAAAAATGGGTCCAACAGGGGAACGAGCACAATGGTCAGATGGTCATATAGGTTTTAAACAAACCTGGTTAAACACTTTTTTTTTTTTAAGAAATTCGAAGGGAAATTACCTAAATTATTTCCCTATTAACTGCAAAATATATATAATTACATAAGCTGTAAACTCTGGCCAACTTCCTGGTTAATCTGTGACCTCCTTGCATGCAGTTTTGCTCTGCAATTTGGAATTAGTAGCAACATTACGGCTGGGATCATTTTCGGTTCTCCTCCAAATAAAGATCTTGCTTTTTTGGCAAGTGAAAACATATTTTGAGCTGTCCAAGAAGCTGACCAACAAACTGCAGAAAATCAGCTTAAACCAACCCATCCCGGATTTGTAGGTAGAGGATGTTTGTCTGTGAAAACGGGTAAGAACTAATTACTAGTTTAGCATCTGATAAGCTAAACATCACTGTCTTGTTTTAAATACACAGAAATCTAACTTAATAAGCTAGCGAGTTCATTTTACATGTGGTTTACGTGCCTGCTATTTGTTAGCCAGCTAAGCTAACAAAGACAAAACAATTAGTTCACAAGCTATAAGTCAGGGTTTTGGAGCAGAGTGAAAGAGTAAAGATAAAAATTTGTCTTCATCAGGTGGGCTAGTCTCTCTATTTCTAGACAGCTTCATAGATATTTACATATTTGCACAAAGCTAATTCTGCAACGGATCTTTCAGTGGCCATTTGAACTCTTCTGGGTGTGAAAACTTTACCTGGAAGATTGGCAAAATCTGTGAAATGGGAAATACTTGCTTTGGGAAGCGCCAGACACACACACACTCTCTGTCACACACACACACAAACACAAGACCTATGACTCCTCTTGTCAGCGAGTTGCCCAGCTGCTGCATGAATGAATAAACGTGGCGTAATTCTCCTAACATGTCAGTTGTTGTTTTTTCACCGTAAAGTCTGGCAAATTGCGGTGATTTACAGTCATAAATTTGTCATGCACAAGTTTCCCCTCTTTCCTCTTTCAGCTGGCACTGCTGCGGCTACTTGCAACACTAATGCATGAGACCACCGGATATCTCCCAGAGAGAGCGAGAGAGCTGTGTGTGTGTGTGTGTGTGTGGACCTGTCACTCTTGGTTGAGTGATGTTGATGTGAGCTGAAGTGGCATGACTGTGGCTCTCTATGAGGGAGGTATGGCACAGAATCCAGACTGCAGTGGGGCATGGTGAGTGTATGTGTGTGTGGACGGCTTGGCAGACATCGGCTGAGGGGATGTCATGCCCCTCAGACTCTCTCTCTCACACACACACACACACACACACACACACACAAACACAAACATCCACATCCAACAGCAGCGAGCATGAATGGTCATTCAGCTCCAGCCAGCAGTATGAAAACAAGTCAAAGGGAGAAAGAGGAGGAGGAAAAGGGGGAGGATGAAGGATGGGGTCTTGGGCCAAAAGAAACACGGTGGGCTCGTCTGTCCTCCTCCCTGTCCTGATGAGCACCCCAGGCAAATATTCTGTGAATGAGAGCATATTTTGAGGGCTACACTTCCCATTTCACCCTGCGAAGAAGGAGGAGGTGGTGGAGGAGAGGTGACTCACCCATGATATCATACGAGATGAAAAATATTAAATGAGTCTCAATGTGTAATAGAGGACGGGAATTTTGGCCTGCTTCTTGTTCTGGTACTTCTATTACTATACACCAACACCCTCAACCTTTTCAGCTTCAGTGATCCCCAAAATAAAGTAGAGCCCTAAATTTGATTTTTTTCTTTTCTGAGACAAACCAATGAAAACTTGGTTGACTCCGACTCTTCTCATCGCCTAATGGTAGGGTGGCCATACGTCCGGATTTTGGCCGGACAGTCCGGATTTTAAGCCCCCTGTCCGGCATCCGGCGCAGCCTCAAGGCGGACACTAATTTTTCCTCCTTTTTGGAGTTGCGCAGATTTGGCCTAAAAGAAACCCGCTCTAGAGTCTCTATTGGGACGCAGCAGCAGTCTAATGCCGTAAGATCTCCGCTCAAAAAAAGGATTGGCTGAAAGCGCTGTCAAATAAATATCTGCTATATCATTGGTTAAAAAGGTAAACAAGCCTCCAGGCGCTGGCTACCGGCTACGTCATATCATCACGTTAACAAGCCGAAACGTCAGACCTCGTTTAATCCGGGAACGGACAAAAGAGCACGAGTTTATAGCAAAAAGCAGTAGAGACGCTACTTCTTTGTTAAGAACTGAAATGTGTATTGATTTATTTTTCGCTTTCATTATTTGTTTATTTATGTATTTCTGTTATTTCCAGAAGTCCAGAAATTGTATGTTTTCAGGCACTGTGCACTTTGCAAGACTTTTTTAAAACAGACATCACAATGTCTTGAATAAATACAAATACTGTGAACAAACACTTCTTTGCCCATGTTCTGTTACACATGGGTCTACATCAAATTGTCTGGCGATGAATAGAGTAGGCTATTTCAGAATCACTGTATCATGACACCATCGATATGATGGACAAAGTTGTATTACGAGTAAATTGTAGTTGCGAGTTCACCAGAGTCCTGTGCAATTATTCTTGCCTCACTAAATGCCGCAAAGTGTCCTCCCTTTTGGTGTTATGGAAGTGGCCACCCTACCTAATGGTTTGGTCGACTATTAGGTGGCAGCCCTACAGAACATCTATGGTGAGGCGTGAATGGACGATGGTTAACGGAGGTGAACAAATGTGCTTATTCGCGTTCTTGCTGAGAGGTAGAAGGTGAGAAGATTGATACCACTCTCATGTCTGTGCGCTAAATACGAGGCTACAGCTAGCAGTTGGTTAGCTTAGCAAGCACAAAAACTGGAAACGGGGGAAAACGGCTAGCCTAGCTCTGTCCGAGGGTGAACAATCCAAATAGCAGCCTCTAAAGCTCACTTAACACGTTATATATATTGTTTAGTCTCTGCAAACTCAACCTCACAGTGATGACAAGGCTCCAGGAAGTCAATGGGCCTAGCTAAGACATAAACCACAACATGTCATTTTTACACCTCAGCTTTTGTACAGATTAAACAGATACGTGTTCATTAGTGAGCTTTAGTGGTGCTGGTAGGTGGTTTTCGTTACATGCCGACAGAGCCGGGCTAGCTGTTTCCCCTTGTTTTCTCTCCTTATGCTAAGCTAACCGGCTGCTTCTTATTTAATGGCCAGACATAAGAGTGGTATCGATGTTCTCATCTAACTCTCTGCCATAAAGCAAAAAAGCGTATTACCCCAAAAAGTTGAACAGTTTGGAGAACATGATGAACTGAGATATTTCCAGCACAGCTACAATCAAAAAGCCTTTATTCCACGGGTTATATTCATAGAACAAGTTAAAAAAAAACAACTCCTCATGGAACAGAAAGCCTCAAGCTCGTTTTAATATTTGTGCTCAAACACCTAATAATGACTATTTTTCTTTAGCAGCTATATTGGTAACCAGGCTGACGTGTGTGGGACGCAGAGCCTGGACACGCTCCTTTGAACTCTGGCTACAAACCCACGATAATGAGGCAACTTTATGATCACTGAGAATTTATGCTCATTGGATATAACAGCTTTCGATTCAACAAATTATGAGCCATGTCCTTCTAAATGTACATGCTGACATTTTCTACTTCTCCTAATGCAGGAAAGCCGTTAAATGAGGGGTCTTATGAAGTTTGCTGCGGGTGTGACAAGTACTCATAAAGGTTTAAATTACCTTTGAAGTGGCGGCTAATCACTGTGGTGAAGCAGTTTGGCTCAGTGGCTACAGCTGTTTACCCGATGGAGTCGATATGGAGCTGGGACCTTCTGACTGACGTATTTCCACAAGGCAGGGTGGCACAATGGAGTTTGATAGTCTTCAAACATCAATGGTAAAAGTCAGGTTTTGTCTCTGTCTCTCAAACTAAAGAGCATGGGTTCAGCAATCAATAGGAAGGGAAATACAATGACAATCTTATGCACAAAGGTGGAATGGAAAACATGACCTCAATGGCTCAATGTACATGGACATTAAATCTTTGTTAAATCGACAATACCAAAAGCTTAGCACAGTACAGAGGTGGTTGGGGTGGTGGAGGGAGCTGGGTCAAAAACAATGTCGCTCTTGGTAGTAGATTGAATGTGAACCGTGGTCTCCAATATCAAAGTCATGCCCTTTGTGCCCCCAACCATCTTCCCTGACCTTCATCTTAAGAGGTTTGTTGCACTATAAGTTACTTTCAGAGCCTCAGATACCAAGGGAAAATCAAGCCAGGCCACTGTTGTCTTTGCTTCTGAGAGAGAAAAATCTTTATTTGCATGCCCACAAGATCCTACTTGTCAGGAAGACGCTCGTTTGAAGTATTTGATCAAATTATTAATGCTATTGTTTTTACTGATGAAGACAGGCTGAATTAAAAGTGTTTGACAGTCATTTCAGTGTACCAGAACTCATCTTCTCAAGTTCCACATACATTTATTTTGAAACCGCCACACAAAAAAAACCATTACACCATCAAAAGAAAACTCACAAGAGCAACATTAGTTTTTCTAACCCCATTATAACCAATTAGACAACCCCACGCTGAGTGATAACAAGGTTTAAAAACTCCCTGGGTGGAGACAGATGCTATCTGGCTCTTTCGTTGAAGCAGCCCGACCTTTAAACACACTAGTGTTTTACTGAAGGGGATCCCAGTCCCAGCAGAGTCCTTTATCTCTGATGTAAGACACAGTGGTGTCAAAGAGCCCCTTGTGATTCCCCTCAGGACCAGTAGGAGGTATTTTAATAGCTGTCTGACCCATGGTGGCTCTAGCCATCTCTCTCACAAGGAAACTATTGTGCTGGATCAGAAACACAGAAAGCAGAGGAGACCCTAAAAAGAAGTCAGGCGGTTCTTTTTCTACTGTTGGCTGCTTATATCGCTCTAAATGAAGCTGTCAAGCTACAATATGACAACTTTTCACCTTGAGGCAGATAGCTCTGCCTGCTCGTCAGTCAAACATCTGCTCAAAAACTTGTCACTCATCTAAGCTATCCTGTCGTTTCACTCAAATTACAAAAAAAAACCCCAATAATCTTGTTACTTAGCTCTGGTGTATCGAGCCACGCCGCTACGTTTGATTTTACTTGTCGTGTAGTACTAGTTTCTACTGAAGAAATAGTCCCTGTGAAAACAGTTGTTCTGTGTATTATCCACAATAAAGGTCTGGTCACCTGCAATAAAACAACACTGAAATCAGTTCATTTCAATGGAATAGTCGCAATTAGTGGATTCACTCTCAGGGTTGGTGAGGTAAATCTGCATTATGCAACTTTGTTGAACTTTGACATGCAAATAAATGTGTGCCGTTGACCAAGCAATCTTGACATTGGTGACTATTAAAAGGAACAGAGAGCCAGACAGTGCAAAATAGCTCATTAGCTGTGCTGCACCATGAACTTTTATTTAACCCTCCTCTGCCACATAGAAATGGCTCAACAAAAGAGGAATATTTGCTGACAATTATGAGCAGTGATGCAATGTAACTAAGTACATTTACTCAAGTACTGTACTGAAGTACCAATTCATGGTCATTTTATGCCACTGTCTACGTCTACTCCACTACATCTCAGAGGCAAATATTGTACTTTTTACTCCACTGCATTTGTCTGACAGCTTTAGTAAGTTTTCAGTTTACGATTTTTCATAACCTCCCTGTCCAGTGAAAACCATGTATCGCCACAAGCGTTGATTTGGAATGTGAATTTGTAATAAACTGAAGGAAGAAAAGTATTTATACCCCCCTTGTATTAGCTGGAAAATGCATCGTCACAAAGATGAAAACATGGCTGTATTTTTTCTCAGCTCATGACAAGCTGACTTTTTATAGTTACGTTGTTCTTACAGGGCAGCAACGCAACAGACATATGATGATTTTATAGAATAGGATGCATTAATGTAGCTTAAACGACAAAACAGTATATAAAGTAGTTAAATCAGCTCAACCGTAAACATCTACAGCAGTAAAATGCAACATACACATTAAAGCAGCAGTAATACTGTGCTGGGCTTTAATCAGACTAGTTTTTTGATGCACTTATGCTATGGTGCTTTAGGTATGATTGCTTCCATTGTCTTCCTCATATGTAAGTTGCTTTGGATAAAAGCGTCTGCTAAATAACTAAATGTAAATGTAAATGTAATATTAATCCAAAAACATCATATATAAAACACTGACTTATACACATGGAGGACTACTGTCACAGTGCGGTATACTTTTACTGAAGTTTGAGTAAGTAAGTAAATCTGTCCACCACTGGTTTCCGTCAATTCATCCCCCTGGTTAAATGACACTATCGGTTGTTCCTGGCGTAAACGTCGGAGGGTAGAGCGACTGGAAATCCACCAAGCGCCATTCTCACCGTCTCTATTACAAAGACCTCTTAGCTGAGTTTAACAACATGGTTAAGGATGCGAGGAGTTCTTACTTTGCAAACCTAATTTCCTCCAGCAAACGCAACCCCAAAGTCCTGTTTGACACAATCAACAATATTGCCACTCATGTCCCTTCAGCGGGTGCTGAAGTCGTCCCTGGACTGTCTACCATTGGTCCAGAACGCTGCTGCAAAGCTGTTGACCAGGTCCAGGCCGACTCATATCACACCCATTTTATCTTCTTTACATTGGCTTCCCATCAAGGTCAGGATTCCTTTTAAGGTTCTTGTTTTCACATGTAGAGCCCTGCATGGCCAGGAACTAAGTTCACCAACTAGCCCCATAAGAAGTCATTACATCACCGATCCTTTAGAGGTGCCAATATCGCAAGGACACATGGATGAATTTCCCCATGCCACCTTCTGGTGTTACCAGGACTTAAAGCTTGGGTAGGTGCGTTTGGGAAACTAGCAAGAAACAGCTAGACCTGGAAAGTAAACAACCGAAAAGGTCCCGCCCCCGCCCTTCAGAGCGCCTTCCAAAGCCACGCCCCCAAAACACGTCAACCCACGTATCGACGGCGTGGACGCTGACGCGTCTTTCTCAAAATGCGCAAGTTAGCTAATGTTAGCTACAATGTAGGTGCACTGCTAAGTCGGTAGCTGCGTTGGCCAGCGACACATACTTCAGAAAAATAACAAATTACCCTCAAAATGAAAAAAATCGGATTACCTGTCCAGCAGAAATAAAGCGGCCATGGTGTCACTTTTCAGCCCGGTGTGGTCCCTCAGTTGTCACCATCTGATAAGCCCCACCGGTGGTGACTCTGGTCTGAGCTCTTGCTTCATCCACAGTCTTTTTGCTCGTAGCCTTTTCAAATTCTGTCTTCCTTTTTTTTTGCCTTGTTTGCCGGTGCTGACCGCGGACGCAGGTGCAGGGAATTTTGACTGCTCCATAACTGTGAGACTATCAGGGTAACTCACGGTGCCGAGTGTCGTCAGGCGAGAGTGCCGGCTGAGCGCGCGCACGTATGCGGGTCAGCAGGGCACGTAGCCATGGTAGCGAGGTAGAGTGGCCAATGATTGGCTGGGCTCACCGCTCGATTTTTTTTCTATGTTTCTCACAGCATTTAATTTTTTTGATTTGTATTGAAAAGACATTTTCAACAAATATGACCAAAAAAAAATGTTTTAGAAAGACATTTACTACCCTACCTTTAATAAGAGCAATAAGAGTTTTGTTTAGATGAGTCCACAAAAAACAAACTGCAATGAAACAAACCTGCAAAACATTATGTTCACCATGTCTTCAGTAAGTCTTCATTTAAAAGTAATGATGACAAAATATTGTGTATTTATTGTTATGTTTTACGTCAAACTTTACAGCTTTACACCAAAACCAGGATCTGACAGTGGGCCGCCACACTGCCTGACTCCTTGACATTTCCTCCTCTCTCTCCTAGTGATGGAGTGGACTGATGTTGCATACTGCCAGTATAGGTCTAATGTCCAGGGAAGCTGCTCTGTTCTTAACTTTGCTGCTAATCAAAACTCGCAAGCCCGTCACCCAAACGGCTGCATGTCTCTCGTTGGCTGTGCGCCCACGAGGCGTCACCATCGGTCATGGAGCAGCAGCGCTTCATGCATGCGTCCTCCCCCGGTCTCCTCCCATTGTACAAACAGCTGTAGACCGTGAACCGTGGAGTGCGGGTCTGACACGGATTACCTGGATAACGGCTCGAACTCTGGGTGGGCATCAACCAGCGAGAAAAAGAAAGGCAGCTCTTATTTGAGTCTTTTTACTGAATAAAGTTTCTCCACGTATTTGTATTTATTTTTTTATGGAACCGTTTCTTAGAACATCAGCCATGGCGAGCCGGCTTTTTCACACTCTGCATTTATTACTGATTCTGGAGTCGAGCTGGGGTAAAGTCGTGTCTGCGGAGCTTGGGGAAGCCGTGCGTCAAGGTGCCGATGACCCGCCGGCTGTGGAGCAGCGCGCCTTTGCGCACGAAAGCGCAAACCGGGACATGGTCTCCATCAACATGTTCAAAGTGTACGAGAAGTACAGCAAAGAGCCGCAGAGCCAGAGGGACGGAAACACTGTGAGAAGTTTCAGAGCTGTCCCGAGTGAGTGACCACACGCGTTTATTAATGCCATGAACATTGTTCCTGTTCAGGTTGACCCAGTCTAAATTAAATATTAGTTACTGCTGGTGCTTTGCAAGTAGGGAAGTATAATTTCCATAATGCGTCCAAATAGGTACATTATTGTATATATATTGCTCTCTGCTTATTTATCTTCACTTGTATTATTTTGACTAATGAATATGGATATTTCATTTTGTTAAAACATTGAAATTAGATTTGAAAACAGATCTGCTTTAGAAAAAAACAAACTCTGGTTCTTTTGTATTTTGAAAACATGCTTTTGTGTCGCTCAAGTCATAATAATTGAACTGATACCCAGTAGGCGGTCATTATAATACATCAAAGCTTCTAGAAAGTAGACTAAATGCAATATTGTAAAAGGAGAATCAGCATAATGGCCTTTTCTTATTTACCCTATAAAATATATTTTTAACATAACTTAACATAACAGTTTTATGCTATCCTTGAATGAAAGATTTGTCATCTAAAGTGTTCTTAATCTAATTTTTGTGTTCTCGCTTTGTTTGACTTTGACTTGCACGTTTCATTACAGATCAGCCTCTAATACAGAAAATACAGAACGAGGCAGAAAGTTCACATTAAACTTGAAAGGTCCAGTCTTGCGCACAAAATATTACCTTTTCGATGCCTGGTCCGAATTATTTCGCCAGTGCAACGTCCCAAACGCAGGTGTTCTGTCACACACACGGCAGCACTCGCTCCGCTTTGGCCTCAGACATTTTCACCTCTTTGCTCCGTCGGTGTTGTGATTTAGTGAACGGGGGGACTTTTAAGTCTCAAGCACTGTTCCCCGGTAGCTGCAACAGCCTAGGTGTTAGACAAGAGCCTTTTATCACACCCAGACACCGGCTGCACAGCGAAAAGCCTCAGAGGAGCTCCTTCTCATATAAGCATTTCCATATGCCCGCAACAGACCTACTGGACCGATCCAATGTTTGTCTTTCAGGCTGTGGTGGAAGTGTGGGAGACAAGGTGGAACTTCCAGAGTATTGCGATCTAGGATGAGGCTTTTGGTCATGCGTGAGGCAGACACTTAAGCGTGCCGCGTTTAATATTTTCCACGCTGCTGCTTATGCCAGTCAGATGTGCTGAGCAACATTTTTTGCGGAAGATATATTGGATGCTGTTATTCATGTCAGTCAGACGTGCCAGAATGAGATGATAGAGGAGGAAAAAGAAGCGAGGGGGGAAAGGTTCAAGGCTGCAACTCGATCTCTTTAGTCGTCTTTGTTGTTCATTTCAGAGAGAGATCCTCCTTCAGGGCTTCAGCATCTGTTGGACAAAACGTAGGCATGGTTGAACCAGAAAAGCGCACCACAGTTTATGAATCCTTTTTTAAAGCCAATAGATAAATCAGAAAAGGCATATGGAAGACAGGATGAAAGCAAAGTTGCTTTTCGAGTCAATCGTCTCATTCTGCTCCTAATTTCTTTTGAATTTCCACAGGAGTCTTGCATGGTAAAGACGTGCTCCAGTTCAACCTGTCCTCCATCCAAGAATCAGAGCTCATCCTCTTCGCCTCCTTTCACTTCCTCCACAAGCGGCCCCGCCACCACCAGCGACCGTGGCGTTTCCGAAGGCCCCACCCCCCATCTGGCGACCTCCGGCATCCCCATCCTTCCGCCCCGCAGCTCCTCTTCCGTGCATCGTCCCCAAACTCATCGTTTGCAACCCTGGGAAACATAACGCTGGCTCCTTTCAAGAAAGGCTCTTGGCAAACAAGGGATGTAACGGCGGTGGTGAAACACGCCAGGGATGTCAAAGAGCTTGTGGTCACGGTGGAGTTTGATATGGGGTTCGGAGTGGCTCGGCCGCAGGGGGGTCCTCACGGCCCAGAGCGCCTCTCCCCAGCCAACCTGCCGTATATCTTGGTATACGCTGATGACCAAGCTATAGATGAGCCAAACAGTGTGGCCATGTCACTGCAACGGTACGGGTCCTTCCCTGTAGGAGAGGACGCATCCCCCTCAGCTTCAGCCTCAGCCCCGAGGATCCGGAGGGAGCTTCTTCTCCAGAGCCAAACCAACGACATCCCAGAGGTCCAGTACAACTCCTTGAAGAATCACGAACTCTGGCAGAACACGTATTTCCCAGCGAAATCCAAAGCCGCACTGCAACCGGGAAGGAAGCAGGGTCAGGAGAGCGGCGAGGGCCCGAGTAAGCCCCAGGTGCTGAGCTTCGATGAGAGGACGATGAAAAAGGCCAGGAGGAGACAGTGGAGCGAGCCCAGGGTCTGCTCCAGGCGCTACCTCAGGGTGGACTTCGCTGACATCGGCTGGAGCGAGTGGGTTTTGGCGCCAAAGTCGTTTGATGCCTTCTACTGCGCCGGGACCTGTGGATTTCCCATCCCCAAAGTGAGCCAGAGAAACATTTAACTTTCACCACTGGCTTCATTTTCATTTTGAATTCAGACAATAGAAAAGATAATGTCACACACAGACCCATGCAGCACTGATGCTTGAAGCGTGCCACAATTAGCTGGAACTGCTCAAGATAAAGTTCTATGTATTGTAATGTGAAATGCTTTTGTAGTGTATCTTCTTTTTACACACTAAATTCACAACTGCACATTGACTGAAAAATAGGGCAGGAGCAGGTGTTTTTAAGTTCTTAAAGGAAAAGGCAAAAGTGGAAAAGTACACAACAAAAAATAGCCCATTTCAATCATTGACCTTTCTGGTCAAGTTTGCACCTCATGAAAACAGAAATCTGGTCTTTTCAGCAACCATTTGGCATCTTTTTGTATTTTTGCCTATATTTTTTAGCATTAATCTCTTATATTACCACTCGTTTCTTTAGGTGGTGCGTCCCTCCAATCACGCCACCATCCAGAGCATCGTCAGAGCTGTGGGAATCGTCCCTGGTGTCCCTGAACCGTGCTGTGTCCCAGAGACGATGAGTCCCCTCAGCGTTCTTTTCCTGGATCCAAACAGGAATGTGGTGCTAAAGGTTTACCCCGGCATGTCTGTGGATACCTGTGCCTGTCGATAGGGCCGCCGCGATCCATGACGATAAAAGATCGTGAGGAGGACGTACATGTAAACTCGATGTATATCAGCAGGGCATTTCAACATCGAAGAGGACAGTGGTGATGAGGACAGCTGAGGATAAACTGAACGACTTGCAGGGCTCTAGTTCTTGAGTCTCAGTTTGAGAACTCTTTTCTGAATCATGAGCTAGTCTCTGTCATGATCGGACGTTGACTCACGTTTTTCCTGCTTTTTTAACAATTTTCACAGATGTGTTTTTTCTTCACCGAGGCCACCTTCGTTTATTTTTCTCCCCTCGTCCAAAAGCAGTTTTAAGAAGTGCTCTTAATACAAACCCGTGTATTTAATGGTACTAAATGTATTGAGCGGCTGGATGTTGAAGCTAAGCACTCCTGCAGGTAGATCTTCACCTTTGTTCCTTCATAAACTTTTCCAGTCCTTTTTCAGCACATTTTCACTTTTATAAAGTGATTTTCATATTGGACAAGATAAGACTTGATTTTCTCTGGTCTCAGCCCAGATTCAGACCTGGTTTTGAAAATGTTTTCAACTTCACTAAGTTTTGGTTATACTGCTTGCCCCTGTCTTTCGGGTTCAACTGAATTTTGGACAAACTGCTCACTGATCTCAGACTCAGGAGGGTCAAAAGGACGCAGAGGCTGCATGACAGCACATTTACATCCTGCCCAAATGAATCAACCCTTGCCATGTAAATACTGTAGGTACTAATGCAAACTAAATGGTACTTATTCTTAAGTGATGTGTCACATGGAGTGACACATTGTTGTCATTGAAAACCTCCCAAATATTAGCAAGAAATGTTATTCATGCATGAGAGGTAATATCTTCTTTGAACTATATTTCAATAGTCATTTGTTTATAACTTGTATATAATGACTGCATTTTGACACCTACTGAGATTTAATGTACTAAGAGCATAGTGTAGCTTGTTTCTGCTACGTTACAGCACAGAGAAAAAGCAGTGCGTTGCTGCCACCTACTGTGCATTTTGGGAAAGTTTAAAGGAGTAAAACTTTTTTCAAGGACAACGTTCTAGTACTTCCTTTGGCTATTCAGTATTTCCCTTGAATACAAAAATACTGTTAATCAAAGATGACATGTACAGTTTGTAATAATAATAGATTTCCATAGTAGGTAAAAAGGGATAAATGTATCCAACCATATAATTGTAAAGTTAAAGCTAAAGTGTAGTTGAATAGTTATGTGATGTGTGCTTTAACAAATCATAGACATAATGTGTGCCTGCTAAGGAAATAAACGTAATTGTACATATGGTCAAAGATATTTGCTGACTTTCTTAGGTTTCATAAAAAGTATATAAAGAATATACCAAGACATATACCACACTTAATGTTTGTAAATGCCATGCATATACAGTACATTAGATAGATAACATTACATTAGATTGCATGTATTGTATTTAAAGTTAGGCTGATATCTTGGTTTGATGCATAATGCTAATCTTGAAAATAACCGGTAATGGCCAGTCAAATGTGTTAAGTAGCATGATAATGTTTTTTTTCTTCTCTAAACAAGCCTACAATTAAGAATCTGGAAAACCTGTGGTGAGATTTGATCATATTAAATTAAATTAAATTCTTTTTTAGTTCATCACATGAATACTAGATGAGTGATGATGGTGAGTCCACGTTAAAGCTGCACTAGTCGGTATTTTTATAACAACAAAAGGATCAGGTGACCAGGTGAAAAATGGAATGAGTCACTCATAGTGACGAACCCAGAGAGAATTATCAGGCACACTAAGACGTAATAAGCCCTACTTTGTATCGAATTAGACCAAAACTAGAAATAATAGGTTCTTTATTAGACAGTAAATGAATACAGTTATACGCTCATAAGACACCATACACCTACAGTTTGTTGTAATTTAAATGCAATATAATGCCATATTAGACCCAAAATATACATACATTATATCAAACTATATTCTAATTAGAAACCAAATAGGAGATCCTAATACACAATTATATACCATTTTACAAGATCATAGTCTAATTGATTCAAATATAATACCATCAGATCCTAAATATGCTATACTTAGATGCTATTCTACCCTTACTACCAAAACTAATGTCAAACCACATCAGGTCATCTGGTTGCTACTTCACACGTCCCTCGTAGCCTGGATGTTCTCCAGAGTCCAGTGGAGTTTGTAGGTAGTAATACATAGTATTAGCAGTAGTATTTAATAAGACTATGACCTTGTAAAATGGTTTCCAACTGTGTTTTAGGATCTCATATTTGGTTTCTAATTAGAGTATAATTTAGTATAATAATGATTAAGTATAGTATATTTTGTGTTTAATACAGCATTATAGGTGGTTTGTAATTAAAGCATATTTTAAGTGTATGGTGTCTAATTAGGGTATAACTGTTCGTTTACTGTCTCATGAAAAAAAAATCATTTCTAGTTTTTGCATAATTTGATACAAAGTATGGCTTATAACGTCATATTAGTGCACCGTAAAATAAGGTGCCACCGAATTATTATGTCTCTATGAAGCGTTTTGCATTGTTTTGGTTTTATGGCCCGCAACTTTACTGGTTCACTCTCACTATACCCATCAGCGCTGTTTCAAGCCTCAGCTGTGTTCAGGGAAAAAACTCTGATGAACCAAACTTTCACTCCTTTCCCAGCACCAAAAAGCAAAGAGACAAAGATATCAACTAGCTGGTGAGCATCGTAGAGCATTTAGCAACTGAAGAGCCCATAATTCCCTCAGGAGTTGGTGGAGACCAAAACAGAGCTAAAAGAAGAGTGAATACTGGACATATGTTCGTCAGGTTGACAGAAACACAATGTCCAATCAATGCTAATGTTGCTACATGTCTGCTGCACGTCTAAAAACTGTAAGGAACTGCTTGCTACCAGTTTGCTATGTCAACTTTACAAGGTGATAATATGTCAACAGTTTGTTTCTCTGCCCCCAAGTAGCCAAAAAAGAAATGCTTCTTTAAAGAGCTGTTAATAAAAAAATAATTAATTGGAGAGTTTAAATGTTACATGATGGTCTAAATGTTGTTTCAAACCCTTTTCCACCCTGATAATAAAGAAATTCAGGAGGATACTTAAATTTCTTTACTTGAAAACAGAAAAAGTGAACATTGAGAATGAACATTGGCTATTGCAAGCCTGAGTATAATTTTAACATCAGCCATCAAACACCATAGGCTATTGGCCAAACTCTATTATAATTTAATAGGTTTATACTGCATATCTTTCAGCCCAGTAATTTGGCCTAAAGTAATATGACCACCGATCTTTCTCAGTCCAGTTTTCCCTGCTGTGTTTGTTTCCCCCCTGCATACCTACAATATTTGCTGTAGGCATATCCATGCCAGTAGATTTTGTCGTCGCCTTTCATCACTGACTGACTCCATAGAGAGGAACTCTTAAAAGCTTGAAAGGGCCACAATGAAAGCATTTTTAGGAAACTCGGCATGAAACAAGTACTGAGAGACTGCATGGGTGGAAGACAGAAATTCCAAGATAGGCCGGACTCAGGCCAACGTCCCCAGACACATTGGCTTGTGGTCCGGGCTCAAACCCCCCACAGGAACAAGAGGCAGATCCCATCATCCATCAAGGACATACAGTACAGGATGTATAGTTAAGACCACCACCACCATGTATTGTTCCATTTGCCAGTGATGTAAATTAATCTCTGCTCTCATGCAGCGATTTATCAGATTTTATAGATTTCCCACTATAAACCTATATCAGTTCATGAACATTTTCCGTGTCGTTCCTACCACTCTATGTCTGGTTGTTCTTTGCTTAAAAGGATCCTGAAGTGCAAAGGCAGTTATGTATTCTATGTTTCTTGTTTGCTTGGAATAGACAGAAGAACTGGGTAGTTAGTGCTAGCCACTTCATCTAAAGAAAATCCAAGGAGAAACATTTCCGACAGGGTGGTCTTTGGGACGTGTAGTATAGAAGAAAAAAAAGGTGGGGGTGCACAATCATTGCAACAAATATGGTTGAAGATGCAATCAGATTATCTGTGGAGCACAGTTGACATTCCCACCACAAGTATATCTTTTTTCCCTTTTTATTTTGACAGATCCATACAGTAAGTCTGAAGAGAGCTAAGTCAAATTCTTTCAACTGTCATATCACCAAATCATGTAGTCAGGAATAGTTTTGAATAGTTGGCTGCTGCTCTTGTGAATGCACACAGCTGCATTCCGAGTTTATTATGGTTCAACTTAACTGCAGCTCAGGCATACTGACTTATTTGTAGCATTTGTAGGAGGCAAAAATGAGTGGACAGGAACTGTGACTATCATCATGATAATAACATGCATGAAGCTCAGGCTTGGCTATTTTCTTGAGCAAAACCTAGCTCACTTAGGGACATCGTAACTAGCCACCACACTGATTTCCCTTGTTAACCAGCCATTACATATAAGTTAGCCATAATTAATGTAGCATACATTCTTTACTAGCCTTCATATAACTTGTGTCGGGTCTGTTCTGTGGACTGGATGCTTTCTGCTGAGATGCCGAAGCTTAGACATTGTGCTATTGCGGCAGGCTAGTTCGGTTTTACAATAGACGGACTGTACAGCGTTTTCGTGGACACGTTCTGTCGCTTTCTCTGGCCTGTCTCTTCTTGATACAAATAATGCAAATAATTTGCATTGAGGATTGTTTTGTAATCGAGTTACTTGAGGAATTGTTACAGTCCTACTTCATGACGTCATCCAACTACGTCTTTTGTTATTATTTTGATGTGAGAGACCCCTAGCGGCAGAAATGACATACTGTGTCGTGTCATATTGCTAAGAATGTCCTCATTTTTAAGCTACAACCGGCACTCTTTAGCTGCATGATGAGATTAAACTAGGTAAACAGCATCAGCTAGTAGAATCGGTTGTACCTTGCTGATGCAGATTCAAAATACAGGAACATAGATGTTGCTGGGCGGCAGCCGTGGTGGCAATCTCTCACTGTCAGAAAGCACCTTTAAGGCGTATTCACACTGCAGCGGAAAAACAAGGGTCTTGTCCTGCGCGTTGGTCGGCACAGTATTTACCACTCCGAAATACTTACTTGAACTTAACAATGCCAGCTATAATGCTTATGTTGCTAGTAGTAGATTGGTAAGTTTCAGATACTCACACCGAGTTTTTGTAACAAACCTGGTAGCTGCATCTGCATAGCCTACTGATATTTCGCCAGGCGAATATCTTTTTTGTCTGTTCTCGGTATGTCAATTTGTTATTGTACAGTTCTGGAAATTCAGAAACTCAAGTAATTTAATTATTAATTCATCTTTCTGTTCAAGCAGTGGTCACCAGCGATTGGCTGCACCCAATGTCAGCGCAGCTCGGGTCAAAATTCAAATTTGAACCACATACACAATAATGGAGGAGATGTGTGCAAAAGCTTTTTTTATGGGATAATGTGAATATGCCTTTAATCTTATTAATTAGTAATTGCTATCTGACCAGTGACATACTGCTATAAGTAGAGTACAATTTATGGATTTAAATGTCCATAATGTATGAAATTAGGTTTATAATTTTTAATTCACATAGCTACCTGTTGCATTTGTGCATTTGCTTTATGTCACTGAGCTTATTTCTCTTGAAAATTGCATATTCCTATAACTCTCTGTGTCTGTCAAATTTATTTTCCTTATTACTACCTTTAAATGGATAAAACATTTGATCATATTTTGGTTTCTAACATGTAAAAAACCTGTAAGACATGTGTAACAATGATGGTGTGAAGAATGCAATGTGCTATTTTTCTTCTGTGTTTTGTTTCCACTGGCCTCAACAGTTTCACCCTCAAGCTGGGAAAAGGCATTTTATGGAAATGTCTGCTTGTCAGTAACCTCACAGTTTCCCTCATTATCGCAGTCAAGTGTTTACAGTGTCTTCATTAGCAGCCAGCCCTCTAATGATAACAAAGCGTAAAAGAAGGCATCAATGGCAGTGATAAGCATGGCCACGCTACTATTTTGGTCAACACAAGTCCCCCTGTTTACTCTGGGAGCATGGGAGCGGACATCAGGACTGTGGTCCTTGCATTGGGGATCTCCATTTTCAATCCTTGCCATCGCAAAGTCTGTTTTCAAGCTGGAAGGAAGGTAAAGCTTGTCCCAGCTAAGTGGCTTGGAAAGAATCTCATTTCAAAATGCAGACCTCCAAATCATTCCTGTTCCAGGTGTGTTTGAGTCTGGTGGTTTCTATTGGCTCCTGCACCTGTAAATCTCTCAATAATGACATCCAGAGTGAGGACCCTGAGGAAATTTACTCTCAGCTGTCAGAGGAGGACCTTCTGGAGGAGGAAGACACCAACTCTAGGATGGAGAACCTCCTGGGAACCATGAAGGAGGGCTTTCTGAGGAAACTCAACCTGTCAGATGTTCCTCAGGAGCACAGCAAGATCTATCCTCCTCACTTCATGATGGAACTCTACAACAAGTATGCCTCAGACAGCTCGGCAATCCCTCAGTCTGATGTCATACGAAGCTTCACTATCCAAGGTACATGAACAGGGTGTAACTTTGAAATGAGAGAAGTACAATGTGCAATAATCTTCTGTCTAGTTTAGGAGAGACACTACCTGCTAAATGTATAGTTTAGGTTATCTCGTTTACATAGCTGATCAATGTTGTCTAAGTTTGACATAAGAGAGGTTTTTCCCTCATCACAGCTACAGAAAAACAGGATGGAAAATCTGCATTAGCATTGTCTTGGCACATTTTTTATTAGTTAAAATGTTCAGTTAGGGGTTATTTTTGTCAATTTTATAAAGCTCTAAACAAGTGGCTCCCAACAGTATAAGGAATCAATGCCTACTTGTGACCTGGAAATGAAAAAAATGCTAAATTGTAAAATATGTAAATGACAAACAAACAAAAATAATCATAACTTTGTGTAGCAGAGTTATGCTTTTCAGGCTTCCTCTCTTGTTAATTATCTCACAGACCCTCAGACTTAAAAATCTATTGGTGCAAGGGGCAGTACATACACATAGAGATAGCAATATCTAATACATAGGAATAGACAGAGACAGGAATACAGACAAAAAAAAACCCTCTGCTCCCAGAGTAAGTATCCCAGAGCATTATTTCCTTGAATGCTTGCAATACAGTGATTTATTGTCCCATGATAGCCAAATTGCTACTTCCAAATACTACAATGCTTGTGTTTTTTGACCGAACTGAAACATATTTCACTGTGATTCACCCCCACTTCATTAAAGTTGAAGTGAAATTTGAATTCTAAACACATTTTATGTCATAGTTTTTTCCCATTTTCAACAAGCCTATGTAGCATTGGTTAATAACCATTAGCAAATCCAGACATCTGTACCTTTACAACATTCAGCATTTGGGAGGACCCATTGTGCCATAAAGTTGATTCTGATAACTCAGAAAGTAAAATCTAGCAAGCTAGGCTAACTAGCTTTCACTTTCCCCGTGGAGTTTGCCAACGTCATGTTATTTCAACACCTGGTGAGTCATTGGCAGCTCCTGCACTCTCGGTGTAGTGTTCGTCACTACATCATTATAGAAAGGAGAGAGTCTAGGCTAGCGAAGCTGTCTCTCTTTCATGGGTCCAGCCAACAGTCCAGACTGTGAGAACTCACAACAACAGGTAGGCCTGTGACCTCAGCACCCCATACGTTACTCTGTGAATTGAATTACAACACAAAGTAACTAACGTGCGGAGTCCAGAAACAAATGGTAACATACGGAGTGCTCAAATGCTCACAGATGGAGTAAACAGCAAAAAGTTACAGCTATCCGTTGTAATATTACAATATTACCATTGTTGGTCAGAAAACAAAATTCCCACCCCCTGGAGAACACTAATCATTGCAGACAACTAAAAAATACTTTTTGGTAATTAGACTTTTGACCAAATAAGGAAAATAGTCAAAAAAACCACCAAGGATACATATACTGATTTCTTAGGAAAAATGTATTATAATTTAAGTTTGACCTGACATCAGACAGCTCAAATCACATCTGCTGTTTCAAATAAACCCTCTGACCTCTTCGTATCTCTCCAACAGATATCACTCTCTCTGTGACAAATGGCACAAAGTCAAAGCACAGGCTGCAGTTCAACGTCAGCATCCCCAACCATGAAAAGATCACTAATGCTGAACTACAGCTCTTCTTCTTCGCAGATGCCAGGTCAAGGGTCACCTCCCACCTTTTCAAGGCCACCGTCAAAGTCTATGAAGTAGATTGCAATGATTTCACATCCACGACCCAATTACTTGTTGGCAAAGAGGTGACAGGCTCGCCGAGCACATGGGAGACATTGGATGTGACCACAGCTATTCAGAGGTGGATCAAGTCGAGCCATGGAGCAACTGCTTTTGATCTAGTGGTGGACAGGAAGGACTGTGGGGCTTCTGATGGTGGAGAAGAAGGAGCAGGCTGTTTAAACATGAGCGTGTCTGTTGGAGATAACACTTCAGCTGCATTAATAGTCTTCTCAGATGACCCTGGTAGTAGGAGGAGGGAGACAAAGAGGGAATTAAGAGAGATGATCTTCCACGAAGAAGAAACCATCTTGCACTCGGGTGCGGACTGGAACAGAGGAAATCAGCTACCAAACGAGATCCTGGAGGCTCAGCATCCACGGAGAAAGAAAAGAAAGGCAGAGAGGGAATACTGCCGCCGAACCTCTCTCAAGGTCAACTTTAAAGACATTGGCTGGGACAGCTGGATTGTGGCGCCTCCAGAATATGACGCCTTTGAATGTCGAGGCCTGTGTTACCACCCACTGACGGACGAATCGTCCCCATCAAAACACGCCCTCATCCAGACGCTGCTCAACATCAGGGACCCCAAGAAGGCCAACATGGCGTGCTGTGTCCCCATCAAACTGGACCCTATCACTGTCATGTATCAGGAGAACGGACGCCTCACTATAAGATACCTTTATGAAGAGATGAAGGTGGCAGAGTGTGGCTGCAGGTAGTCAGAGAGAGTCGGTTTGCTCTGGTGGTAGCACTGGTGATTAGAATGGTTCTAATGCTGCATTTAATTCAAGTCAGTCCGAAGTTCGTGCCATTGGTCCAATAGAGTGAAAGTAGCCCAGGTCTAAGAAGAAACATGGATGCCTCCCACTAGCGTGTTAGCATGCTAACATTGCTCTAATCAGCCCTAAACACATAGTACAGCTGAGGTCGATGGGACTCATTAGTTTTGCAGGTAATTAAAGTATTGGACCAAAATAAAGTTTGACCTGATGGTGGTGCTAGATGAAAATGTAATAAAAGTTATTCAAGTTCATCCTTTGGGGACCATGAATGTCTGTACAACACTTCATGGCAAACCATTCAACAGTTGTTTCAGTCTGGAACAAAGTGGAGACAAATGACTGACCTACCAACAGACCAACATTGCCATCCCTAGACCCAATCTGCGAGCATGGCTAAGAATACAAAGGTCATGCACTGCTGAAATATACTGTACGTATATTTTTTACATACATAGCATGCCATAATGCTATGTAGCATTCGCAGTTTATGCTATTCCTTCAAATTTATTGCTAATAAAAGGTCTGAATCTCAAAACTAGTGATACGTCTGGAATGCGGCAAAACACTGAACCATCAGGTCAATCACACCTCTCTTTGTGTTTTCCACTGTAGATGCTTGTGCTGAAATTGTTACCAATGAAACCTGTGGCATCTATGTTATAAATTATGTTTTTTAGAATTGAAAATGTTAACACCACCAAGCAGAAAACCAAAGGAAACAGACATTTTTACATTGTGTATTTAATACTTGTTACATGTACATAAAAAGCTTGCCCTTACACTGTCTTGGTCTAATTTGTGTTAACAAAACTAATAGAAATTTATTTTTATGTAGTAAATAATGTAAAATAGAGCAAAAAGTATGTAAAAAGTACAAAAAAATTAAAATCTAATTTACATAAAGTCCATACATTTTATTGGTTAATGGACATCTTTAATTACTTATACTATATCATTAACACTACTTTAAAATGACATTTTTATTGTTGTGAAAGATTAAAAAATATTGCTAAGGCAGATCCATTAGCGATCCATTTGTAATACAAATGAATTGACCTGTTGGTATTGACACAGTTGTTCATCTGCTCATCTGTTTTAATGTAAATCTGTACATTACCATTGTAGCTGTAATTTGTTTATATTAATATATATTTAGTAAAAGCGTCTGCTAAATGACTAAATGTAAATGTAGTAGTAGTCTGTAAATTACTGCCATACTTGTACAGAATAGTCAGCTTATACATGAATGCTGGTTGCATCCACCACAAGAGGAACTGTCTAGAAAGTTTTGTGTTGCTATGCTGTAACAAACTCCTACCATGGACATCTATATAAGCCTTATATTCCTTTTATAAAAATCACCCAGAATTTGATGGCAATAACAGTTTAAAGCTGAAGTTTCAATCTGCCAAATCTGTAATAAAGCTGCTAACCTCTAAAAATATCAAACTGTCTAGCTTCCATTGGAGAGTTTTTATTGTACTGTATACATGTACTGCCTCATGATGTCTACATTTTGTTTCTGAAGCTTTCCTACCCTGAAATGTATAAAAATCTTGTGAAGTAAATAAAATAAAATTTTAGTTACTCATCTCATCTACTCACCTCATCCTGCTTTTACTGCATTTAGTAACTTTTTGGCGTGACAGTTCCTATTTCTTTGACTGCTGTTGGGTACTATAGTGTACCAAGAAGCATAAAACCATCACAGCTAGACCAAACTAACTGCTTTTCTTGTCTGAGTTGACACAAGAAACCTTGTATCTGCAGCTTCAAACTAATAAAAATCAGCATTGCCTTTCACAAACGTCGTCTAACTTCTATGAAAAGATTTGTTTAACATAACTTTACTGGATGCTTACTTTTATTCTGAACTTTATTTTGAATAAGAAGAATATATGTGGACATTCAGCAAATAGATCTCAGTAAAAAAAAGTCTTTCCAGAATTTATTAGATGTTCTAATGGGGTCTTTTCACTTACAATTTCTTTATCTTCCTTCTTTAACATCATATGGACGTTTCGTGTAATAAAAACATACCAATTGATCATGTTTTAATGAGATATGTTGATTCTGTGAAATAAGAATAAAATAAATTAGGTTTCATTATATAACAAGATAGAGTGATATGTTGTTATAAGAATGGAAGTTTCTTGTAAAAACAGAATAATTTGGTGTCTAGCGATAACGAGACCACATAAAGTGAAAAGGATCGTGTAAAAACAAGAAAAGAAACTGAGCAAATATTTTTACACTGCTGTAATATTGCATTAAAGTTTCACATGAATTTAATTTTTCCCGTTTTCACTTCAATCAATCATAAGCATCATTTCAAGGTGTCATAAATAGCCTGGTAATATTTGCAGCTATCGGGGATTATCATTTGGGTGACTTTGTATTTGTAGGTGTGATCTACATTCAACATTCTCTTCTCTGTGACTCCTGCATAGGTTTTGGTACAATGTCTTATATAGGAGGGTCAGTTTGCCTTCTTTTGTCTATAGGTGTGAATGTGTTTGTCTGTTAATATGTGTATATTTCTCAATGGATGAGTGGATTGGGAATCAGAGTGAGTATAGGTGCGCTTAAGTAGGCCTTTTTCACAGCACACATTCTGAAAGCACAGATGTCATTGAAAACACAACACTAACAGCTTAATCCACCAAATGGAATTCTAGCATCATTCATTTTATTATTTACACTTGTGCTTTTCTTTATGATTTTCCGTTAAAGCTGGTGCAGTTATGTATAAGCTCATGTGTCCTCGTGGCTCAGATGTGAGCAATGGCTAAGTATCTTACTACTAACTGTAATGAATGTACCTGGTGAAATACTGAACATGGTTAGGGACCTTTTGTCAAATTGCAGTTTAGCCACTCAGAGGCCAAGAACTGCATCACATGAAGGAAAAAAACAACATGTACATGGAACCTATCTCTTAAAACTTATGCTCCAATATAAGTAAAACACACAAATTCCAGACAATCCAAACTTATTCATCTTAATGCACAGCGTCTGCTTTGTAAATAAGTCAATCATACTAAAGTCAGTCACACATGCTTATCAGAGGTGAACCCTCTGTAACAAGACTAATGAGGGGGCAAGTTCACGTAGATACTTGCACGTCCTTCCTGGGTAACCCAAACTTGCTCTTTTCTCCAAATAGCATCCATAACAAGGCAAGCAATCCCATTTGAATGTATTTGGAGAGCCAAGAAAATAATTGGCTGAAGGTGACTTTTGCTTTATAAGATGTCCACTTGGGGGCGACACAACAAGCTGTAAACACAAAATTGACAAATTTTCACCTTATAAAGTTGATGTGACTAATGGGTTAGCAAACAAAGTCTTCTTCACACATCAAGCAGGCACGGCCGAGCAACATTAGCATTTACATTTCTGTTCACCTGACAAATATTAACTCTCCTTTACTGTTTTGCTCTCCTCCAACTCCTGAGGAAAATATCAGGCTCTTCAGCTGCTAAATGTTCCACTTTATTTACAAGGCAGTTGTCTGTCTGCCTTTTGGTGCTGGGCGGGCAGCATATAATGGGTTTTTGGATCTGTTATGCTGAAAACAGCTGCCTTCTGTGTCTGTAAAAGACACTGATGAGAGCAGATCAAAACAATAAAGTTGTGGGCCAGACAATGAGTGAAAAGATGCAAAAGTGCCCTTCAGGGCTTTTTTAAAGGTCTTACAGGTTCCTGCAATTGAAATCATTATTCATGTCAGGTTCAAGCTCAATGTACAGATCTACCACTTTAGAAAATACAGAGGTGGAATTATATGAAAGGATGAAAACTTGTCAACTTGACACTTGCAATACATATTATTCACATGGGCACTTTCCTTACAATATCCACCAGAAAACTAAGCATGGAAAACATTGCTGTGAAAAAATAGCAAGGCAGGAGAAAAAAGAGAGTAAGCAAATAATTCAGCATTCAGTCCAGATAAAGACTTTCCAATCAACCTTTTGTTCCTACATCCAGACTGGTGTTTTTTTTTTTACCCAATTCTGATCCTGCATGTGTTTTAATAAGGCTTTGCCACGTGTCCACAAACTGTGTAATCATGTCACCAGTGGAGCGACCCAGACATGACCCCTAAAGCTACCAACCGCACCAAAATACACCCCCATAAGCTTTCATAACAGACAAGGGAGAGAAAGTGAGAGGGAGGGAGAAGGAGTGTGAGAGTTTCTGATCAGGCTTTCGCATCAATCAGTCCACCCTGAACATGTGTTTCACCTGTCCCTTGATCCAGTTTTGTATTGAAAAGAAAAGTTGAGTTGGTTTCAGTATAAATATGATGACATATGGTGAATTCGGAAAATGACGCAGACTGTAATTCAAGCCTAAATAAGACTACTGTGTAATAGTAAATTGTGTCAAGTACATTAAGCCCCTTGGACAAAGACAGACCAACTGCATAAGAATCAAAGAAAAGTAAGAACCCAAACCTGCATTGGGTTTGTGTGGGAAAAGATAAGAAACTGCACAGGCTACATGTACCAATTTTAATTTTGTCTGTTATTGTCTGCTGGCTGAAGCACCACAGATAATGCGATTAAAGGTTTATTGGGAACAAAAGCCTCTTACGTTGATGTTGTTGCTGTCCAAAAAACCCGGCAATGACAATGTTCCCTCCTACAAAAATCGCCATCCCTCGACACAGACAAATGAACTAACACAGCCCAGTGAAAGAGAAGACAGAATAGTTCTGTTTCCATCAGTGATGATGAAGACATTGGCAATGGCGCAACACACACCACCACTGCTATTGATGCTTCTCCTATGTACTCTATCTGTCAACTCATCATTCCAGCCCACCCTGGTGATAGAAATGGCCAAGATTCTTTTGGGAAACTATTGCTTCCCCGAGAACCTGGTTGGGATGCAGGAGGCCATACAGCAAGCCATCAACAGTGGAGAAATCCTGCAGATTTCAGACAAGAAGACCCTGGCTGCTGTGCTCACAGTCGGAGTACAAGGGGCACTTAACGATCCGCGGCTGACTGTGTCATTTGAGCCCAATTTCGTCCCAGTGATGCCACCGATGCTGCCATCTCTCCCCACAGAGCAGCTGATCTGGATGGTGAGAAACTCTTTCAAGCTGGATATCCTGGTCAACAACGTTGGATATTTGCGGATAGATCGGATCATTGGGGAGGAGACAGCAGCAAAGCTTGGCTCTCTGCTGAGGGACAACATTTGGGACAAAGTAGCTCAAACATCCTCATTGATCCTTGACCTGAGGTATTGCACAGCTGGAGAATTGTCTGGAGTTCCCTTTATAATCTCCTATTTCTCAGACCCTGAGCCCCTTATTCATATTGACACTGTGTATGACAGGCCCTCGAATACAACCAGGGAACTGTGGACCATGCCATCACTAGTCGGGGAAAAGTATGGAAAGAAGAAAGACTTGATTATTTTGACTAGTAAGCATACCGTGGGTGCTGCTGAGGCAGTGGCATATACTTTAAAAAACCTAAAGAGGGCCATCACAGTTGGGGAAAGGTCTGCTGGTGGGTCAGTCAAAGTCCAAAAGATTAGGATCGCTCAGTCAGAGTTCTACATAACAGTTCCTGTGGCAAGATCAGTCAGCCCAATCACAGGCCAGAGCTGGGAAGTCAGTGGCGTTTCCCCAACAGTTAATGTCATTGCCACGGACGCTGTCGCAAAAGCCATGTCCCTTTTGGCTATAAGGAGTGCCATTCCAAAAATTATGCAGAGTATCTCTGACATAATCTGGAGGTTTTATGCTTTCAGTGACAGAGTTCCAGTGCTTCTTCAACATTTGCAATCTACAGACTTATACTCTGTCGTATCTGAGGAGGACCTAGCAGTCAGACTCAACCACGACCTCCAGACTGTGTCTGAAGATCCACGACTGATCATCAAATACAGGCAAGACAATGCTGCCATAGTAGAGGAGGACTCTGAACTTTACAACATTCCAGATAATATGACGTTATTAAGAGCACTGGTTGATACAACGTTTAAAGTGGAAATTCTTCCACACAATACTGGCTATTTACGCTTTGACAAGTTTGTCAAGTGGTCTCCAGGGGCTAAACTAGATGAGCTTATGGCTAAAAAGGTGTGGGAGCCCCTCAAAGATACTAATAATCTGATTATTGATCTACGCTATAACACTGGTGGATCCTCTACCTCTCTAGCCCTTATACTGTCCTATCTTCAAGACGCTTCCCAGAAGTATCACTTTTTCACAGTATATGACAGAATTCAGAACACAACAACAGAATATGACTCTCTACCTCGCATTACAGGCCCGATCTATGGTTCCAAACGTGGGGTTTACGTGTTGACCAGCTACTACACAGCAAGCGTCGGCGAAGAGTTTGCTTACCTGATTCAGTCCCTACATTGTGGCACAGTCATTGGGGAAATTACCTCTGGTACCTTGATGCACTCAAAGACGTTTCAAATAGAGGGGACAAATATTGCCATCACTGTTCCTTTCATAAACCTTTTAGACAACAATGGTGAATGCTGGCTGGGAGGTGGTGTGGTCCCTGATGCCATTGTGCTAGCCGAGGAAGCTGTGGAGCACGTTCATAAGATTACAGATTTTCACCGAGGGCTCCGGTCCCTCATAAATGGAACTGGGGAACTTTTAGAAAAACACTATGCAATCCATGAAGTCGCACTAGAGGTCAGAAAGGTACTGTTGAGCAAATTGAATGAGGGATTGTACTGGTCAGTGGTTGACTTTGAATCTTTGGCATCTCAGTTGACGTCAGACCTCCAAGAGACTTCAGGTGATCATCGCTTCCATGTCTTCCACTGTGATATTGAGCCTGAGTCGCTACATGACGCTCCAAAGATCCCTACTGCTGAAGAAGTGGGATACATGATTGACGCTTTGTTTAAAATTGAGCTTCTGCCAGGTAATGTTGGCTATCTAAGGTTTGACATGATGGCAGATGCAGAGCTGGTAAAAGCCATTGGGCCTCAGCTTATAAAATTAGTGTGGAGCAAGATAGTAAACACAGATGCTCTCATAATTGACATGAGGTACAACACCGGCGGGTATTCAACAGCAATCCCCCTCTTGTGCACCTATTTCTTTGATGCTGAACCTTTGCAGCATCTTTATACTGTCTTCGACCGCACCACAACCACCGTGACAGAGGTGATGACATTGCCTCAGGTCAGGGGTCAAAGGTATGGGTCCTCCAAGGACGTCTACATCCTCACCAGTCACATAACAGGGTCAGCAGCCGAAGTATTCACCCGCTCTATGAAGGACCTGAACAGGGCCACAATCGTTGGAGAGCCAACAGTTGGAGGGTCTCTATCAAGTGGAATCTATCAGATCAGGGACAGCGTCCTGTATGCTTCCATCCCTAACCAGGTTGTGTTGAGTGCAATCACTGGGAAAGTGTGGAGCGTTTCAGGGGTTGAGCCTCATGTTATTTCCCAGGCAAATGACGCACTTCCTGTAGCACAGAGAATCATAGCAGCAAGGTTGTTAAAGAGAGAGAAATCTATTAGTTAATTTGTCCTGTGCTTAGCCAACACATCAACATCAAAGGTTTTATGTGTGGCCTCGTATTCAGTGTTGCATAGGAACCACTCAAGAGGCCCACTGACCACCTATAAAACATCCTGTAATGAAATTGAATAAATGAGTAATGTTTTTGATAATTAATCCTTCATTTAAGGCAGTAATGTATCACAGCGCTTTTCCTACAATTTCACTGGAGAGGAGGTCAACTTGTATCACACAGCTGTCACCACAAGAAGAATTTGATTTTTCTGGTTTTGGTTTAGAGGTTTAGAGTCTCACAGTCTATGTACGGTTTCAGAGGTCTTTTCATAATATAGTGGAATAAAACTATCCTTGTACATTTTATATTATCATAGGAGGCTTTAATACAAAATGCTGTTCCTCCATAAGCTGTATCTGTTTGACATTTACATTATCTCACAGAATCGCCGACCAGGCAGCTGTCTCCACTATGAAATTTACATTTACATTTAAGGTGTTTAGTTGATTCCTTCATCCAGAGACTTGTGCTTAATGAGTATGGATTCAATGTATATCTCATTACAAGAGGGAACTTATTAGCTGTAGATAAGATCAAACCTCAAATCTACTTATCTACCCTGGCATTAAACAGTAAAGAGGATGTTATTTTCTGATAACCTGTTGACATCGCAATAGCTAGTGTGAATAGTGTATTGTGACTAACAAAAACGTCCAATTAATAATAATGCACCAAACATCAGTGTTTTTTAAATGACTTCATAATTAACATTGTACTCTTTTTATTATATGATGACCTTATACCTCACCCATGTAAAGTTACCTTTTTCTCTTCTATTTTAATATTTTCTGTTATTTCCTATGATTACATCTTAAATGTTAGGTGTTGCTAGGTTCATATTCTGTTGACCCATATTAATGCATTAACAAGTATTTGATTATTATGTAAATATATGTTGATGTATTTCATTAGGTTGGATAATTTGTAATTTCTTTTTTTTTTTTTGCCTATTTTCTTTGTTTCAATTTGTGTTTTTTCATTATGCTGTAATGATGTTTAAGCATTTCTGTTCCTTCCTACAAAACTACCAGCAGAGGGGGCAAGTACAAAACAAACCTAAACTGGATCTCTTTTCAACACCACTTCAGAAAGGAAACAAACACCACCAACTAACAGCTGCCATTAAATGTGCTCCATTTATGAAGCAATAAAAGAATTCAGTGGTTCTGAATTATTTTTGATTTACTTTCCAGACATTAACAGCAACATGCCTCTTTGACCACGAACAAATTAATAAGTAGGCCACACATCAGCTTTAAGTTTTGTGTTGAAATATATGGCCATCAACAGTATTTAAATGCTTTAATTCAACATTTTCATCTTCAAAAATGGTATAAAAGTCACATCAATGACTTTCACTTATAAAAACTGACAATAAGTGAACAGTAACTTACCCTAGCAGGATGGATATTTTCACCCCCCTCAATCCCTTTGTGGATATCTGTCAGTTACAAAGCTTACCTTATTTGACCCAGGTAGCTTTAAATAGGTAAAAATGCCTGGCGTACTAATAAGACTGGCATCTTTGGCAACACCCCCTTGTTACTACACCTACTTGGCTAGGTTGTTGTTGCCTTACAGAAGTACTCAGGATAATACGATTAGAGGTTTATTGTGGGGCAAATCCTCTTATGTATGTGTTAATAGAAACCTTGCAGCCAAACACTGCCATTTGACAAAGAACTTCTTCAGAGAAGGAGGTTCGTCTCAACAACCTCGGCTTCCCATCTGCTCTCTTTTTGTCAGACTAAACTGACAAAAATGGCAAAGGCTCGCTTTCTGGTGGCATCTCTGCTAGTTTTGGGAAATGTTTTCTTTATCCAGGCCTCGTTTCCCCCCAGCCTCATCATAGACATGGCAAGAATCGTCATGGACAATTACTGCTCACCAGAGAAGCTGGTGGGGATGAAGGAGGCAATTGAAGCAGCCAGCAGCAACACAGAGGTCCTCAACATCCCAGACAGTGAAACCTTGGCTAATGTCCTCAGTGCTGGAGTCCAGACCACAGTCAGTGACCCACGCTTGATGGTCTCCTTTGAGCCAAACTATGTCCCTGTGGTTACCCCACAGATGCCACCATTGCCCCCTGAGCAGCTCATTGCCATCCTCCAGACCTCGATCAAGCTCGACATCCTGGAGGGGAACATTGGCTACCTGAGGATCGATCACATCCTTGGGGAAGAGGTTGCTGACAAGGTTGGCCCTTTGCTCCTAGACTTAGTCTGGAATAAAATCCTGCCAACCTCAGCTCTCATCTTTGACTTGCGCTACACCGGCAGCGGGGACATCTCAGGAATCCCCTATATTGTGTCTTACTTTACCGAAGCTGAGCCTCCAATTCACATTGACAGCTTGTATGACCGTCCCTCAAACACCACCACTAAACTGTTTACTATGTCCACGCTACTGGGGGACAGATATGGCATTACCAAACCCCTCATTATCCTCACCAGCAAAAACACCAAGGGCATTGCCGAGGATGTTGCCTACTGCCTCCAGAACCTGAAGAGGGCCACCATTGTGGGCGAGAAGACCGCCGGGGGTTCTGTGAAAGTTGATAAAATCAAAGTGGGTGACACTGACTTCTATATTACCGTGCCAACTGCAAAGTCCATCAACCCCATTACCGGCTCCACCTGGGAGGTTGTAGGTTTGACTCCTAATGTGGAGGTCAACGCAGAGGACGCCCTCGCTACAGCTATCAAGATCGTCAACATACGTATTCAAGTTCCAGCGATCATTGATGGATCAGCGACCCTGATTGCTGACAACTACGCCTTTGAAGATATCGGGGCTGATGTTGCAGAAAAGTTGCAATGGCTCCTGGCAAACGGTGAGTACACCATGGTTGTCTCCAAGGAAAGTCTAGAGGCGAAGCTGTCCACTGACCTGAAGACCCTATCTGGGGACAAGGGTCTGAAGACTACCAGCAACACCACCCCCCTGCCACCCATGGTGAGACAGTTGTACATAAGATTATTTGCTTTTGGTTGTGAAAGTAGCTGTCATTGTCACTTGGTGTTCAAACATAGTTTTTTTGTTGTTTTTAATAGAGTTATTATTTACTGACAAAAGTTTCTATTGAGGAGTTTTTCACTTACACCTCACTTACAGAGCTAAAAATTCTCTGGTCTTCAAAACCTTTCTAAAAGTATTAGTTACATTGATGTGATGTGGAGGGGTTAAACAATGGAATTGTCAAAATATCTTTTGAGCTCTTAAAGTCAAATTAACACAGTGGATTTTGCAGTGCAGTAGATAAAAATGTTTAGTCTATGGAGGACATGATAGCAATATTAACTATTAACTATTAACTATATGTGAAATTTGGTGTAAATATAACTTTTTAATTATTTACTTTAAGTGAGACATTTTGGCCATGCTTTTATTACAAATGCTTGTTCTTCTACTACAGAATTATTCTCCAGAGATGTACATTGAGCTGATCAAAGTCTCCTTCCACACTGACATATTTGAGAACAACATCGGCTACCTGCGTTTTGACATGTTCGGAGACTTTGAGGAGGTCAAGGCCATCGCCCAGATTATTGTTGAGCACGTCTGGAACAAAGTTGTCAACACTGACGCTATGATCATTGACCTCAGGTGGGTAATCCTGCTCACAAAGCTTCTATTCAAAATGCAGTGTGTCCGGAAAACAAATCATGCACTAAAGCTGCTAAAGCTCCTCAGTCCATGTCTAAATATAGAGGACATAGTCTGCAAAAGTGTAGTATTGTTTTTTGATGATTTATCTATTTGTATATTGATAAACTTATACATCATTTTAAAATATGGACCACCAACAGATCTAGACGATTGATTGAATCTAGGAAGAAAGAGGCAGTCATCATTTTACTCAGTTGATCAGTTGCTCAATAAACTCACTTGAACATAACTTATTTTAAAACATCCTGTCTTACCGCAGCCCACCCAAGATGAGATGACACCTTTATCAATGCCTGCAGAAATGCAATGTTCACAAAGGATCATTCAATTTCATCATGAATCTAGCCTTTCTATGACTGTTCTGCAATTGTTTTTGCAGGAACAACATTGGTGGCCCAACAACAGCCATCTCAGGCTTCTGCTCTTACTTCTTTGATGCCGACAAGCAGATTGTGCTGGACAAGCTGTACGACAGACCATCCGGCACCACCACAGAGCTCCGGACCCTGCCTGAGCTCACTGGTAAGAGAAAACAAAGTCATTTCATTTCAAAGTCTACTCATTGTAGATTCCTGTTTGTGACAATTTTACCAGCCAGCTGGTAAACATAGAGGAGCATTTAGCAGCTAAAGAGCCAGATATTTCCCTCAGGAGTTGGTGGAGACTATAAACAGCGCTAAAAGGAAAGCTATATTGGACTTAAATTCCGCAGGTGGCCAGAAACACAACGACGAATGCTAACATTGTTCTGTATCTGCTGGATGTGTAAAATGATCAGCTGTTTGCTAACAAGTTTGGCCTATCTTCCAGTGTTGTGTTTACAGTATGTTTCCGCTGCCTCCAAATGGCCAAATATCAGTTGCATGCAGGTTGAAGAATACAAGAACATAGAATTATCGTGCTTTTTAAGAAGAACTGTCCAAATTGCCCCCTAATAATCTATAAAGCTGTCAGGATGAAATGCCTCATTCTTGTTTGAGTAAGTGGTAGACCAAGTCACTATTAAAGGCATCTTTGGTTAGCAAGAAATTCTTTATTTCCCTTTGCTAATCTGTTTTCTGCATCCTTTTAAAGGGAGGTAATCCAACCTGCTACTCACCCTTCACCTTTCTTTACATAACTCACTACCCTAATCATGTTCATCCATGACTTATCTACCTTGTAAACCTCACATTTTTAGTTCTGCCTCCATCTTATCCTCTTCCTCAGGCACAAGGTACGGCTCCAAGAAGAGCCTGATCATCCTGACCAGCGGAGTGACTGCCGGTGCCGCAGAGGAGTTTGTTTACATCATGAAGAAGCTCGGCCGTGCTATGATTGTCGGAGAGACCACCGCCGGGGCCTCCCACCCACCCAAGACCTTCCGTGTTGGTGAGACTGACATCTTCCTCAGCATCCCCACAGTCCACTCTGACACTGCTACTGGGCCAGCCTGGGAGGGAGCTGGCATCACACCTCACATTCCCGTTTCAGCTGATGCTGCCCTCGGGACCGCCAAGGGCATCTTCAACAAGCACTTTGCAGGCCAGAAGTAAACCACGTCCTGAACAAAGCCAGGTGGGGGGGTTCAACAGTCACTTTTGCTTTGGCAGCCAAATGGTTTCTAGATTTTGAATCTAGGCTTGTTAAAGCAGTGAAGAATGTAGATTAAGGACAAAGTAGGCTACAAAGTGTAATCTGTTATTCGTCATCTCAAAACCTAAGCCATTTTAGCCTGTGTGTAATGTAGAGCAAAGGTTCAACAGTAGGACTTACTTCAAGTTTTTCTCTTGCTGTTGAATGTTTCACTGCCTGTTGAAGGTTTTAAGAATGAATGGCGCTGAGATGCCGATTCTTTAATGAAGTGATAAGTCTGTGTCAAAGATCAGTTACATTTTTGAGAAGTCACATGCACTTGTTGCTCTGGTCAGAAAATCATCCCGTCATGTCCTCATTGTGTATGAGAAACACTCTATGTCGATTATGCCATGTCAAATCAATTTCAGTGCTGGGACACAATAAAAAAGATAACTGAAATTCTAAATAAAAGTGTGTGTTGGTCATGTTTTACATCAACAGAGGAGGCATCAGACACAAAAACATCAGTTTTTACTATAACAAAAGTTGATGAATGTATTGTTTTTCTATGCTACAGTTAAGTGCAGGCCGCAACTTGTTTTATTTGATGCAGAATCAAATGAGTTTGTCATAACATACAACTGTCAGTTACAACACCATTAACCAACAGCTAGAGAGAGAGAACAAAACATTTCTCTTCATGATGCTGCTAAATTGTAGTATTAGTTCACCAACAATGGAGTGAAAATGTGGATTTCTACATCAGTACCACAATAGACAAAGTCTTGGTACCCAAAAAGATTGAAAGTGAACTGTACCACAAGTTATGCAGCTTTTCAAACCATGTCTTTTGTCAATTCTCAAGCCTTTTAGTATCATCTTATTAAAAAATACAAATAATAAATTGTGCTGAAGAACAATGCTGTGAACAAAGTGTCATTTTCAAGTTATATAAGACATAAATGTGCACAGAGACATATTTGCTTGCTGGATGTGAATCCACTGAAACGATCATTGCTGTGGTGCAGTTCAGAACATGCACCCTGTCTCTGAAGGATTGGAGCCGCTATACTACATAAAACACAGCTGAAAATAAAGTCTATTGAACACATTGGTGCAAATCTTAATTCTAAGTTATGCATTCGTAAGTAAAACATTTAGATGTTATTTTTAAACATTTTTCTATGCTATTGGAATTTGGTTGTGTTTGGATTTCTCTGTTTCTACTTGTTCTATTTATTTAGTAGAGTGTTTGATTGTCTGCAATGGACTTAAGTGTTTATACTGTAAGTGTGTTGTACTGTAAGTGTATGTAAATGAATGTGAAGATATATGTGTGGATATAAGTGGATATGAGTGGACGTGCAAACCACAAGGATCAGAAGGGATCAGTTAGGTGGGGGAAAAGTCTGCACACATCAACATGTGTTGAGACTTTGTACGTGTGCAGAAGGGGGTGGATGCGTCTCAAGCTTAAAGCTCCACTTTGAATTGGATTGTTGTTGAAAAGTGCTATACAAATAAACCTGCCTGGACTTCACAACGGGAGTGACCATGTGAAGAAGTCAGGCTGCTGCTGACTTTTTAGGAATCTGTTTGTCTGCCTGGTTTCTGTCGAAGTGACAGGACAGGAGATGGCAGTTCAAGTATACAAATATCTCCCAGAAGAGGAGTGGCTCTGGAGAAAGAAACCTTAGTAGGCTGACCTAAGGAACTAGCATTTTTGTTGTTTGTTGTGTAAGTATCATTACACGAGATTTCAGTGAAAAAAGGCCAAATAAATTACGTTCATTACTTTCATTCTGAACGTATTGCTACTAAACAACCCTTTGTAGTCATGTCCACTTCGCTTGACATTTTAACTGTCCTTTTAACTTCAAAACAGATATAACCTATTTTGACCCATGTCAAAAAAATGCTAAAGAAAAAATACCAAGATGCTCCTGTAAATGCATTTTTATGCATTATGATCACCACCATTATGACCGTGGTCAGCACTGACATCTGTGAGAGTTACATTGCATTTCCTGTGACTGCTTTACAGTCAAAGCCACCTGGTATTTTGCCAGCCGAACGCTTTTAATTTGAAGCTGCAGCAGTAGGACATGTTCGTTTTGCATTAGCCAGAACTTAATACAGCTCTGTAGGTAAGTGAACAGTACAGTGAGGCGGATATCAGTGAGATATAATTACAAACAGTAATGCTGAATTAAATGCATGCATTGTTTTCTGTGAATCCGTCCGACTCCCCCACAAACATTAAAAACTACTATATGTGGCAATTGCTGAGTGTAAATACATTAAATGGCTGTTGCTGAAAAAATACCCGACCAAAAGGGTTTGATTTTATGAAAATCTTTAGGATTATAACTTTAAGTGGAAACAGATACATGGTTCATATTCCAAAATGTCATAACATATCACAAATTGCCATACAGCAGACCTTGGACCATGTAGCGCAGGGGTGTCAAACTCATTTTCACCGAGGGCCACATCAGCATAATGGCTGTCCTCAAAGGGCCAGATTTAATTTATAAATGTAATCGAATGTAATGTAAAATAAATGTAACTCCTCCTTAATGTTAAATAACTCATTATAACTTATTCAAGTGGCAATTACAGTTGCATAGAAAATATATGTTTGCTTGTAGCTCTAACATAAATCCTTTAAAATTTTGTCAGCTTATGAAAACCCACATAACTCCATTAATGAAGGATCAAACTGTCCCAAGTGAATAAAGAAAAATAACATAAAACTGAGCTGCAAAGAACATGTACGACACATGTAGCATTTTACAAAAAAAGGCTGCACACAGCCTTGCACCCAACTGATGGTTTGATGACAACAATTTGTCTGCATACACACATAAGAACTGCAAACATTAAATAATTACAACAGCAGCTACACATAAATAATATGTAATCAACTAAAAATACCAAAATAAAGGTTGACTCAGTTCACAACTATATTGGTCAAGTTTTTCGGTTAGTCTTTGATGAGGAGATGCTGCCTGTCCTTGAACACACCAAGTGGATTCTCTCTCTACTGTCGATTGATCATGTTCTGAAAATGATAAACACAAAACAAAATGCAAGCACAATCATTAAATTGCACACAGTTTAACTGTTCTTCTTCTTGGTTGAATTACATTTTATTATATTTTAATTAAGTTTAAAAAAAAAAAAAAAATCACACATCCACTTTGGGTCTGATAGTTCAGACATGAGTTTTCCTTTACTCTGCATAAAAAGAGCAATGTCTTTCCTGAGCTCGAAAAATCGCTTGAGGACTTTGCTCCTACTCAGCCACCGCACTTCTGCATGGTGCAGCACATCCCCGTGTTCCCGAGCCCGTCTCCAGCAAAAACTGCTGGAACTGACGGTGATTCAGGCCACGCGCCCGAATGCAGTTCACTGTTTTCATGACTGTGGTCACAATGTCCTCCATCCCCAGCGCATTCCCACACAAAGCTTCTTGATGGATAATGCAGTGATACGTTATCAAAGGCGTGTGACAGTTCATTTTTTGCATTTCCCCCTTCATTAGTCCAACCAAGCCCACTTTTCCTCCACACATTGCCGGTGCACATTCTGTAGTTAATCCTAGTTAAGTTTTCCCACTGCAATGCATTTTTACTTACGGACTTCTCCACCGCATCAAAAAGGTCCTGTCCCGTCGTGGTCCCATGCATTGCAGCCACATCCAACAGCTCCTCAGTGATAGAGAGGCCCGACTTTACGCCTCTAATAAAAAATTGATAACTGCGCTGTGTCCGTGTTATCTGTGCTTTCATCAACAGCTAATGAAAAAGCTGTGTAGCTGCGTGTCTCCTCGGCCAGCTGTGTTGTAAGATTTTCTGCTAGTTCCTTCACTCGGTCGGCGATGGTGTTCCTTGATAAACTGACATTTTTAAAAGTCTGTAACTGGTCGGGACACACCTGCTCACAGACCTTCAGCATGCACTGCTTCAAAAACGCTCCCTCTGAAAAAAGACTTGGAAGCGTGGGCGATTTCTTCGGCCACAATGAAGCTAGCTTTCACCGCGGCCTCGTTTTTGGCTGTGGATTCCATGAACAAACTCTGCTGCGACCGCAGTTTGCCTTTTAATTCTTGGGCAATTTGTTGCTTTTCTTGAAGGCTAAGTTAGCTTTAGCGTACTTAGCTCCGTGTTTGGTGTCAAAATGTCGACGCAGATTGTACTCTTTGACAACCGACACCGCCTCGTAACACAAAAGACATAACGTTACCGGTCTTTCTCCTTGAAGCACAAACAAGTATTCGGCTTCCCATCTTTCTTGAAACAGTCTTCCGTCTGCATCAACTTTTCTCTTTCTGGACATTTTGGGATCATTATTTATATCTCAATTCCACTCGTTGGCATGGACACTGCCGTGGCTAGCGTAGCCGAAAGGCATTGTGGGAAATGTAGTTTTTGGTCAAAGCACGCTCTTAATTTATTTTTTGGTATTTATTTTTAGACACTCACAACTTTTAAGCTCTCGCGGGCCGCATAAAATGACCTGGCGGGCCACATCTGGCTCGCGGGCCTTGAGTTTGACACATGTGATGTAGCATCTCACTATAGCTATTCTGTACAAAATGGATAGAGAGTGAGAGGAACTAGGGGTTAAAAGGGGCCCAGCAGCTAATTTTCCCCTGGGGCCAAATTTTACAAATCATAGGACAACCCAGGTAATATTGTCTAAAGGGCTGTTTCAATAAACAAAGTAATCAGACTACTATCAAGGTAAACTTTATTAGCCAGATTGTTTCTTTGGAAACAAACTTCACTTCCAAAAAACATGTTTATTATCCAATCTTTCCCTCCATCTTCCCAACTTAACTCCATATTATACTTCACAATTGATTAACAGCGTGTGGATCACCTCCATGTTTGATGAACAATAAAAACACATGTTGAGCGAGTGTATGTTTATTGTACTCTGTGAATTTGAATCAGCATATATTTGCCACACTCTCATCACAGCCTCTGGATTTTGATGGTGTAATTCCAGAGGATGTTACTGTTCATGGACAGTGGTGGGACTAATATATGACAATAGGCTTCAGCATTCAGCTGTGGAGGGATATAGGGGACGATATTCAAATGATAATGTAAACTTGAAAATGACAATGTAATTCCACAATAGCATCATAATTTTAAGTGTTATTTGAGTAAAAATGAAAATGAAAATGAAATAATCCATGTTCACATAGGCCTACTTGTATGGGCTCTATTCACTGATTTGGGGGAAATTTGTGATATGGGGCACTGAATTTGATGAATCTACTGTTTATCAGACCACAAATGAGACAAGAATAAGGTTGGAAAAACAATAGACGTCAGTTTTTCTGGGGTCCGAGCCTCACAGATTACTGTACAAACACACGCAACCTATGTAACTTCATGCGCTGATTTTGGTGAAACTGGATGATAATGATGATGATGGTGATACTTTGTTGGATCAAAGTCTGAAAGGTTTTTTTTGCATCTCATTTACATTTGCAACATCAGAGATCACATTTTATGGAGAAAATATGTCCTGGTCTGCCTCAACTCTCTATGATTTAAGATGTTTTCAGATGGACAGATAGCGTTACTTGTTGCTAAGTAACAGCTCAGTGCTGCTTAACTAGTTAGCAGTCCTATTAGATGAGGCTGCCCGTGCTGGGAGCTCAGAGGGCCCCATTAGCACAGGGGCTTTGGACCACCTCTCGGCCCGAGGAGGTTTTCAGGACCGATATGGAAAACAGTACCGAGGTGATTTATTTGCTTGGATTTTACTCCTGGCCCCCCGGGGCTGACCCCACAGGACCCCCACTCAGCCCTCCGAGGTGGGCACTGACTGATAGCGCTCTCTTGTTCCTCTACCACTTGTCCTGTCCCCGCCTGAACCTGCCTCCCTTTGTCACCCCCAGAGTCAGAGTCCTGGTTGGAGTCACTGTAAATCACCATTTTCATTTTTACTCAAATAACACATAGCCTACCTATGTGGGAAATTATAATGCTATTGTGGAATTACATTTCCGAGTTCATTTGAACATAGTCCATTATGTGCTTCCATATTCAACAGTGACAGTTCACATAGCCTGTCTCGCAGTCATCATCCCATCTTGCCCTACGCAGATTCTCCGCAAAATGCGCCAGTCTGGCACATGAGGGAGGCGCAAACTGGGATCCCGACCCATTTTTCCTCTTTCTCTCTCCTCCTCAGTCTGAAATATGAAACCTGGTCCATTTCAGCCAAGTCCTGTCCCCCGGGCTCCCAGTTCCTCCAGCGCTCCGGCACCGCTCTGCAGTACCCAGCTTCATTTGGCTTTTTCAGACCTACACCAGTTTTGACACTTTGACAGGAAACTTTTATCCATTCCTTACGAACCACCCACTCCTTCATTTTATCCATTTCTCCCCTTGATGCGGGTTTGGATTTGTTCCTGCAAAGGTTGTTTTTAAAACTTCTTTTTTTTCCACTGCTAACTGAATGTGGATTCAGATGAAACACCCGAAACTTTTATTTTTCAATCATTCCCATAGAGAGAAGGCATCTCTTCAGCTGGCTTTTTGAGCGGGATGCGGGTGGTCATGATTTTAAACTGATGAAGACGTGGAAGCATCGCCTGCATCCTTTCTTTTGTCTCTATTGCATCTCTGCCTCAAAGCCTTGTGGTTTGTTTTTATTCTTTTCATCCACAAAGGAACTAACCTTTTTTTTTTTTCCCGAGGAAAAACTATGTCGAGATTTTTGTTGAACATGCGTCTTGCTCTGGTTTTATTCGGATTATTTTTGCTCTCTTCTCCATCCGCGAGATCCGAGCCGGAGCTGCAGGACGAAGAGGAGGAGGAGAGCTCCTGTCAGGGAGCTTTTGACCTGTATTTTGTGCTTGATAAGTAAGTGGAAACACCATAGAACGGTTTTCTCTTCATGCAGCCTTTCCCCGGTGAAAGAAGTTAGAAAAACAGCAAAAATAAAGATAACATTTCTTTTTCGTGTTACTGTTAAAAGGCTTCTATTGCGCTCTTTTTGCCTGGTTTGTGTCGTGCTGTAATTGAGGGCAGTTTATTTGCCAAACATGAGGTGAATGACACCAAAGTTCCAGCTTCTAACACGATCGTTTAAAAAAAAGTAGAAATTAAGTTTAGGCTGCGGAGTTTAGGTTGGCTGTTTGGCACCGCTGCATCCGTGCGCGTGCGCGCGCGCGCCGCGATGACGCCGGAAAGGAGGCTGACTCGCAGTTTGCTGAATAAGCGAAAAGAGGGGTGACGAGTTGGATGCTACAGTCATGATATCTCTCTCTCTCTTTCTCTGCAAGTTAAAACCCGCTTCCCATTTCTCCACATCGTTTCGTCAGTCTCCCTGAAAAAGAAAAACAAGTAGGCTACAAAACCTTTAAACATTTCCGAGGCAAAGGGTATTTTCTACCCATGCTAAAAGGGACTTTTCTTGCTCTTTGCTCAGTGACTTCTCACCGTTCGCTCTTTCATTTCCACTCTGTACGCCCACATAGGAAAAATGTTGCGGTTGTGTGAACATCTTAGCGGTGGATGTCAGCTGGGGAGAAAATAAAATGTCAAGGAAAAGCAAGAGGAACTTATAGAGTGCCTGCTTGTCTTTTAATGCCTTTACATGTATGGTTTATATACATTCAAGTGCAGTAACTACTACTCTCAGATTAAAAGTGCAAGTTGTTGAATTTTAAGATCTATACCTCATTGTTGCATTTATTGTAGAGACATAAATATGACTATAATTACTGTAACTGAAAAAAACATCATTGTAAGCCACTTAGGCAAATTTGATGGAGACAGCAAACTAGGAAGCTTTATTGTGAGCAGTGTAAAACTTTAGTGCAGCTCTACTGTTCTGTCTGCCTAGGTTTTTCTTGAGATTACCCAGTCTGGATTTAAACCATATTGCTGTATCAGCTCTTACTCTTCATTTTGCAATGGAGGAATTGCACGAATGGTGAGGGGAAACAAAAAAGGACAGGAAGGAACAACATTGGACAGGATGGAACAAATTTAAGGAAAATGTCTTAATTTGGAGAACGAAATGTTGCAAACGGCGCCTTTCAATAACTTGTTTCATCTATGAGGCTGTGTGAGAGAGAAATGAAAAATCTCATGCAGATTAGCATCGCTGGTTTCTATATAACAGCTCATATGCCAGTGGCTGGATGTCTATCCAAAGGGTTTACATTTTTCACACTAATACCCCCCAGTAAGAATCAGTGCCTAGTGAAATTGGAAGTGCCTTGCTATACCTACTGAACTTCACAGCACCATTTTAATTTTTCCAGAGTAGTGGACACAAAACATGGGACTGTTCCCCAGATGTGGAGGGCTGCTTTTGGCCAGCATTGTGCGGTAAACACTGACACATGCTGCAAATAAGGAACCAGCTTCTTTTTTCCCCCAATTGTCAGATGCTATTGTTAGCTTGTGTGCGTGCTTTGGTGCCCACTCAGGGGGTGACTAACCAGGTTTAGACATTGGTTGTGGACTTCAAACAGGAGGAAGCTCATTAGAGACCTGTCTCAGCCACCCCTCAACCCCATCCCTCAGGCCTGAGTTGGTTTTATGAGACACGGTCTGAGCTCTCTGCCCTGGTTCATGCATAAGGAAGGCGTAAAGCGTGCGATTGTGAGAAGGGGTTTCAGTACGTAGAACAGCAGAGGATACAGGGGACTAAAATGCTGACAGTCCTTCCTTCATCTATGTAAAACACAAAGAACTACTGCAAGGAGAGTATGAATCATTGTTCACCTAGACTCCAACCCTGCATGGATGTATTGTTGGAGCCACCCAGCCATAGACCTGCTGCTTCTATTTTCCTAACCCTTTTGTAAATCACCAAAGGGTGCCCAAGATATTGTATTTTAAAGAGAGTCTACAGCCACACTAGCGGTTCTGTGAGGCTGCACTTAGGCACAGTCGCAACGACAGCCTTGTCATGTTTAGCATGACAAGATTAGTAGTTTTAATGTTTACCATGTTCACCACCTTAGTTTTGAGTGTTAGCCTATTCACTTTTCCTAATTAGCACTTAACACAAAGTACAGCTGAAGCTGATCGGAATGTCGATATTGATGAGATATCTCTCTATTGGCACTGAACTGTCAAAAACATCATTACTGAACGTTATCAGGGGCTGTGCAGAATTGTCCAATACCAACATCATGTCTGCAGTTAGGGTTGGGTTGAGCTGGATAGCAAATGTACAGACACAGGTTATGCTGATGGGATTGGGATGGGTCCTCTCGATTAAGAATGAGAAACACACTGGGCTGTAGGTGGAGAAGAGAGTCATGTGTTGCACAGTAATGAGGAATGACAGCTGCTGCATTTGCTCATAAAGCCAATTCCAAAGGCATTTATTGCAGATGATGTCACGCCATGGCTCGAACATGTAGGACAGTGCTCTCTGAGACATATGGGTGGCTGAAGTCTGAAGGGTAGAGAAAGTGGCTAATGACTGTATGGTTGCCAGTATGTATCTGGGACATCTGGGTAAGGGTTTGGAAAATCTGGGCTTTAGAGAGACACATTATCCTCAACTCTTAAGTTACCTGCAGAACTACATTTGATATCCTGATGGAAAGTAGGGTTGTTACAATACCCACTAGGTGTCAAAGGGGTGAGGGGCAGCAACACAACAACCTGTGACAGGAATAAAAGGTTGCGACTAAATAAATGCAGAGGCTTGTTCTCCCTTCAACTCCCAGCAGCACACGGGTGTTAAACTGCGACTTTAATCCACAGGCACTAATAAGTAATAGGATACAGATGCTGGAGTAAATGGGAGATCGCTACCACATATGATGGTCAGGTAGGAGCAAAAACTGGGTCAAAAACACACAATATATGAAACCAAGGGTCTCCAAAGGAAACTTTATGAAACAAGGGTTTCGAGTGAAAAAACACGATCAATTCCAAATCCTTGGCTAATAAAAGATAGTGTTGTTTTGATTCAACAAAATGTGGCAACATATGCGCCATAGCCACACCCTGCCACCCGCAGTTAACTATGTGACTGCATATCCCTGTTGTGGTATATGGTATATGGTTCTCAAGTAGACATGCAACAGCAATTAGCCAGTTTCTCCACTACTGTAACCTAAAGTCACACAGAAATGAGACTATGGTCTACAGCCATGCTACCAGCGTTGTGAGGCTGCACTTAGGCACAGTATGTATTGGAGATATTAAAATTTTGACCCGAGGAAAATTTAGAGCCTCACCAAAGGCTAGCTTGGCTAAAAATGTACATACAACCAAATTCTAACAGCTAGTGGCTGATGGCAGTTGAGTAGTTTCCCACCCAGAACTCCAGTGACATGAAGTAACAATTCAGGAATTTTTGGCATAATACGTTTTGAGGAGATTTGCTTGTTGGTCAATTTGGCTGTCAAATTATGAAACTATAAGCCTTAAAATAGTCCCTGTGATCATTTGGTGTCTTTAAGCCCTATACTGCTGCAAACTGTACGTACGTACAAGGATGCATATATGCTGATTCAGAGCGGGCGGGCCACAGCTTGCTGTTTTATATGGAGCACAGAGCCCGAGGAACGGTTTTGGGTGTTCATATAGGAGACAAAGGAATTCACCTATAGGCCAAATGCTAATGTTCAACTCTTGAAGACTGCATTTTAACATCTTGTTCATGTTTGATTGGGCAAAAATTAGAAGATATTATTGCCCATAGTAATTCCACAGTATTGCTATCACTGTTGAATTTATAGATAACAATATCAGCTAAGGAAGATGAAAGTAAAAGAATGTTGTTGAGAGATCAAAAAGCATGCAAACAGACACATGTAGCCTTACAAGAACACTTACCATGGCTGCAAAATGTTTTTGTTGTTGTTGATGTAGTCACAAGTTGGCGCACCGGTTGGGCGTTGGGTCACACTGCCTGAACCCATGGCAAGTCAGCGGAAAAACCAAACTGCAGCTGCAGTCCATAAATATTTTCGATGTGTCTAGCTGTGGAATACGTTCTAGCTGTGGAATGACACTCGCTCTGTGTTTAGTCATTTTGGCTTTTGCAGCGTGTTTCTTTGGTGTTTTTAGCAGAAAGAAATGTCTTGTTAAAATGATATCATGCTGTCCCCCAGTGACACACACATGACAAGACGTTTTAAAGGGAATGAATGCCACCTTAACAATAATCCAAGTCAGTCTACAGTAAAAAGTGCATTACTAATAACAGATCAAGAAAAATCTGTATCGTCTGACACACATCTCAAATACCTCTCGTTTTTTTCCAAACAATTCCTCCCGGTTTTGGGAAACAGACATTCAGCATTAGCTCAGCAATCACGCAGTAAAGACTTTGACTTCTGCAATGGCTGTAAAAGTATGTTAGTGGTTTTAAACAAACAAATCCTTGTGCCCAGTCAGTTAAATTGGAGCACCATCATTGGCTGCAGACTGGGGTGGTGTGAGTAGGCCCAGCTGGAAAGGCAGACAGCCTAACTTAGTGGAGTTGGGATTTTTTTTTCCCCCCTTCTTCTACAGTGTGAACCATGAGAAGGACGCTGAGGGCCGGTAAATCTTCAGACGGATTTTTCCCACATGCCGTTATCCTTTCGCCCTCTGAGAGAGAAGTGCTTGCTGGGTAGTTGAGAGTGGACTTGGTTGAGAAATTAAAGAAGGCTTAATGTCAGACATGCTTCAGCTGTACTATCCTTTACTAGAGTTACAGCACTGCAGACATAGTCGACAATTCCATGACTTTCAAAATGGCTGCTTTAGGGCCCCTAGCACAATCAGCTTTTTTTGAAACATCACTTGTTTTCTCCTTTGAAGGCACCTTAAAGCAGTGATAATTAATATGCTCGGCCACTTGGGGGCAGCAGAACAAGCTGTAAAAACAGCAGTGATAAGTCGTCTTGCGTTGATATTAATCGCTGTTAGCAAACAGCCAATTTACACCCAGCCGACACAGCATTCCTTTGGAGTCGTGTCTCATCCGACGTATGGAAGTCCAATAGCTCTGTTTAGGTTTAATATCTGGCTCTTTAGCTGCTAAATCCTCCATTGTCTTCACCGGTTAGCTGCAAACCTTGTCTGTCTGCCTTTTTGGTGCTGGACAGGTAGCTTACGATGGGTTTGCATGTTTTACTGCAAAACACTTGCTTACATCACAGCTAACCATTTTTGCTAACCTTGCTAATGTGTGTCTTGGGCTTCCAATGATTTTAACCCATTATAGCAACAAGGCTCATAGGATTGCAATATTAGGTATGTCGCTGCTTGTTTTTCTTCTTTATTCTGTTGTTGCTATGTTTCCCTGTCCTCTTTTTTTCTTGTTCTGTCTCTGTCTCACTGTGTTTCTGTCTTTCTGTCTAACCCCTTCCCCTCCTCCAGCTGAACTTTGTGCTCTCCTCAACACACACATTCACACACACACACACACACACACACACACACGCACACACACACACACACACACACACACCGTCTGAGTCATTTTTCTGCCGATCCAGCTTTTGCAATCTCACCCAGCCAGCAGAAAAGGGCATTATTAAAAATGATTGAAGATGTTTTTATTCTTCAGGTTTTCTCTGACCCTTGGGGAACATCTAGCAAGATCCTGTCTCCTCCTGACACGGTCTGTTCAGCATCGCTGAACAGTAATGATGCGTATTACCTCCCTTTGTGCCCGCAGCTAGTTGGAAACAGTAGCTCATCACATTGAATGTTAGACATACTAATGTAAGTATTACGGGGGGCACTTATAACAGGAGAGATAACAGGAAATGAGGTGGAGAGAGGTGCAGAATGGTCAGCACCTTAAAACCCCTAGGCCACATGGGCACCCCAGCTTTTTAGATATTAACTGCAGTGGGCATCTGTTAGCTTAGTAGTTTTCTTCTTCCGAGTGGGACTCACTGAGTGCAGGCTGTACAGGATATCACGCACACCCTACAGTAATTTCAGAAATGTTTATTCCTTGTTTACTGCCTGTCCTTGGTTTTATAGTATTTAACTATATCTGGTCTCTTGCCACGGATGAAACAGTAAAACCCAGTCTATAAACAAGCTCTCATGATCCTGTGCAACAGACCTAGGAGATACCATTATTGCAACATACTCTATGACCATGAAGCCATAACATTTTTAGCTTTAGCATCTCCCCCACTCAGAACTTCATAATTCAGAAAAATACTAAGGAAAGTTAAAGTAGATGATGATAAAGATGATAAATTATGATAAAAGGGGCTCATACCAAGTAGGAATTATTTTAGTATCATTTACTGTTTTCTTCAAATGCAACCATAGCTGCCATTATGCCTAAACACTGTACGCTTTGTCTCATCTTTTTTTTTTGTTGCTTTGCTTTGATTTTAAATGGCTGATAATGTTGGTTTTAAAGGCCGATTAACTCAAAATCGGAGTAAACTATGTTTACTCCTTGCGTTGGATGTCTTCAGGCTGTTTTGACGTGTTTGCCAGCTGTGTTGGCTGAAGCACACTGAAACAGGTCGGAGAGAAACTCGGCCTCACAGTTTTCATCGAGTCATCTACATGTTTCCTCTGGCTGATACATTTGCGATAGAGCCAACAGATATTTCACATTATCTCACTCCCCTCCAGCTGAATGTGCTGTAATCTCACTGATAAAGCTCTTCATCTTTCCCTTGCTCTTTCCTTCCTTTGCTTTTGTTTCTTGTTCTCTCAGCCCTCACATGGCGTACGGCCAGACACATGCTCTTCATCTTGTGCAGTGAATCTGTCCAGTCGAGAAAACACTGTCGCTCGGCTGTGACGATTTGCTGTGACATAACTTCAAACGGCTGTTGGGCTTGATCACTTTGTTGGCAAATTGTAACGCCCCTCACCTCTCAAAATCCTTTATTTTCTGTGTCCAAACCCCAAACCGCTGAACTTTAGAGCTCAACCAAGACCATTAAAATCAGATCAAAGCATTGAGGGGGGAAAAAGGCACAGCATAAAATGGTTTCATCAACAATCATAGAATCAAATGGCCCACTTCCTTTCCCAACGCTGTTTGGACAGGTGAGTGAAACTGCAAGCTAGTCCTTGGTCCCACGACTGCAGCCGCCTCAGTCAATTGAACTGTTCCAAGTCAAACAAGAGCCATTGTGGCTCAGAAATAAAGATAAGCATTTGAAAACCAAAGGTGGGAGTCCTTAGATCCACCCCCTCCTCCGTTGCTGTAATGGAACAATTTACAAAAGAAATTGGCTCCTGCCATTGCTTCAGGTCAGGGGCCGTCTGAGTGTGTGCAATCCTTGTGTGACTATTTCTGTTTGCACTGCACATTTTGTTGAGCATCCAAGCTAAACACACCTCCTCCTCCACCTCAAGCTTTTTATATTTTGGGAGGATTTTGCTCGTAAGGTCTTGTCCTCTATTTTTTTTTTTTTTTTGCTCAGTCAGCCTCAGAGGAATGTAAAGCCTTGATGTGGGGGAACAAGTCATGTCATCAAATCAACAGCAACACTGAGAAAATGCTTAGGTAGGATGTTTAGTTGACCGGCATTTGTATCTGTTCAGACTAGACGAGTGAAAACACTGAAACTTACATAACATGTACATGTTATTGTGGATGCTTTTATTGTATTTGGAGTAAGAGTCTAGAAATCACAGCATGGGTGGCCCAAGGGAACCCAAACCTGAACCTATAGCTTTGGCAGAGGTTCATCACTCTACTCTGCAAGATCCTTGGTGTTTTTACTCAAAGTTGCTTTCCTATTTAACAGCTCTCCTTCTTCTGAGGAATCAATCTGTTTGTTTTCCTTGGATTTTAAGTTGATGAAGTTTGAGTATGAGCTGGCTCTCTCTTTGACTATCACGGCTACTGTTGCTCATGCTGATTCTCCTTGAAATGCTTGTAGCCGCAGAGTTCTTGTTTTCTTATCAGTGTTAAATGCTAAATAGTTCTGCATCGGCAAATCGGCGATCACTGATCAACAACTCTATCAACCTCTTGCAGATACTATACGAGCTATGCGACAGTAGAAAGCTTTTTTGTTGTATCTTTAAAGTGGAAAATTGGGGATGAGAAGAAAACCAACACACAGTATTCTTCTTTCATTGTCCAGTTTACCAAACAGAGCATTTTGAGTCCTGTGGGCAGGGTAAGGAGCCTTAAATGACTGAGGCATAATGGGAAAGTCCCTGGTATTCTCTGGCTCAGTCAGCTTGCCAAATAATTACCCCTCCACTGCCAAGCAATAACACAAAAACACTATAGGGTATAACCTCCATGACACTCAATTGCAGGCAAATAATATTAGTCTACAATTCATATCCATTTCAAGTTTTGGCCATGTAGCTGGTGCTTTTTTCCAAAGCAACTTGCAAAACTAAGACTCTGTTGGCTTCTGAATCTTCAAATATCCAAAGAACATAAACTTTGTTGGTAGTAATCTCATTTACTGAACAAATGCTTTATCCTTTCAGCCCATATGCAAGAAATAGTCCAGTCTGTTTATTATGTCTAGACGTGATTCTCAGACAGACTTTTGAGTGTGCTGGGAAGTAATACAACTATAAGGTAAGCTAGGATAACAGTCAGTGTTTAGTCTGGTTCCCATGAACTCCCATACATGGTGATTCACACTGACGATTTCAAGGCCTATTGTTGGACTTTTTGCATCATGAGTTGAATATATGAAATATATGAAATGTTAACTTTTGAAATGAGTCACTGTTAAATGGCACACATTAAAGTGCTAAGATGCAGGTATAGACCTAAAAAGTCACATTCATATGTTTGGATTTTACAGAAACTTCTCAGTGGAAGTCCTGCATGTAAATGGAAACTGTTCAATAACTAAATCCAACAACTCCCTGTGGTTAAAAATTGGAGTTGACCTTCTGCCCCATACCAAGAAATAGCAACACATCAGTGCTGGCCAGTTCAAGTGTTTCTAATGCCATTACATCAGTTAGTCAGCACCTAGAATAACATTCAGTCAGCCTTGCACTTTATTCTAAATAAGCTTCATCCTCTAAACAGGCCTCCAGTTTTACCACAGTGAATTAGTTAATTTCCCATGTGTCATCTCTCTGTCTGACTCGTTAGCTAACGGATAACCTACTGACCGGTCACATCATGCCCCTTAATGCCCACACTTAATAAAATTGCCACAAAAACACAGACGCACACTCACACACAAATACCGCCAGAGGAAATGAAGGTAGCTCCATGGGGAGTTTTTTTTTGTTTGCTATAATAGTCCAGTTTTATGGACGTTCCCCTGGGGAGACCAGGACCTATTTCCTCAGCCTTCAGGGGCTCATTCAGAATACAGGAAGGTGTTAAATTACACCCTAGAATACACCACCAGCCTCTTTTATCTCAACTGTTCACTTACTGGCCCCTAATGTATAGTGCAGCGAATTGACTTAAGTTATCCCCCCCAATAGTGTTTGTCAAACACACTGGATGGTCCATGTTCTTTATGAAATTTAGGTTAAATATCCTTCCCTCCGAGGTTTAGTAACAGAAAACAGGATGTACTAGATATTTATCTGTTGCTAGCTAGACAGCTAAATAGCATGGTAGCTATGGTAGCAACTATGGGGGGAAAAGGATTATTCCTTCTATTAAATAAACAAAAAACAATACATGTTGTTACAAATAATTGTACATAGTAAAGTTTCAGTAACAAGTTAAAGTTTCCCAGAATACATAAAGCTTGTTCTTCAGGTTGTGGAGCTAATGCTTTTACCCCCTGTGGTTTTTTGGCAAACAAAGCTATATTTTTCTTGTTTGACTGCTCTACCATATGGAGGTTAGTGTGTGTCTGATAGATAGCTTAAGGCTTGGTATTTCTTGTTGAAAAAATGATTTGCAACTCACAGATTTATACACAGAAATTACATTTTACAACTGCTACAGTCATTCAAGTTATGTGCTATCTCCTAACCATGCTAAAAACGCCCTGTGCTGTTTTTAACAGTATCGTGAAAACCCTGTTCTTATTGTTGTGTACTTTGAGGAACACGTTTCATTTACTCTATGTTCATTCATGACTGCTGTACACAACTCGTAATTTGATTCAGGGATGTTTATGTGTCTATAATCACAGTGAATGAAATAAGTTCAGTGTTTTTTTCCATTTCTTTGTCTTAGGTCTGGCAGTGTGAAGAATCACTGGAAGGAAATCTACTACTTTGTGGAGAATTTAGCTGAGAAATTTAAAAGGTAAGCGTATGTAAACAAGGTTCAAGGTTCAAGGTAACTTTATTAGTAGGCTAACCGAAGGTAAATTTGCTGCGCAGACAAGAAATTCAGCAATCCCTCCTTAAAACAGTTCATAAAACACAATAACATCCAATAACTATAAAATATTACAATATATAAAATATATAAAAAAGTCATGACAATGTGCTTCTACACATACCCTTGACACATACATGTTAACACAAGTAACCCATCAAATATGCAGGGAATAAAGTGGAATTACATCGGTGGACTGTATACTGTAACATTTGAAAGGTATGGAAAGGTTTCACAACTGGACACTCTCTAGACACTAAACAGCCTTGTTGCCTCTGTACTCAACTTCCTGAAGCCCCAAGATGTAGCTCACTAAAGAGAAACACACACTTTAAACAGTAGTCATCCCGGTAAAATAAAATAAAATCTGTCCCTACAGCTACAACCGGCCATATGCTAAGTCACTCAGCATCCAGGCTGATGTTTCACTCTGTCTCTGCACTAGCTGAGCTGATGTCTGGTGTCAGTGGGGTGACCAGCAGTGACTACAGGCTGGAAGGTCTCTCTGTGTCTGAGCAGTCTGGGTTTTTGAGCTTCTTTTAGACTTAGAGGAGGGCAAAGAATGATGGATGCTCTCAATGGACAAGGCTTTTCAAAAACCACCGTGACACTGCAGCTTTATAGTGTCTCAACTCAGATATTTTCCCAAAATGTTACTCTAATCTGCCATTTTACGGAGTGTGAACGCTAAAAAGCTCCATTGAGTTCCTCTTTTAAACTTTGATCTGACTTCCTGTATGGTATCCTGTTCCGAATCGGAATCAACTTTATTGCTGAGTAGGTTTCCACATACAAGGAATTTACTTTGGTATTTTAGTGCAAAACAAAAGGAAAACATTTTATACATAAGCAAGTACTGCAGGTCAAGAATCAAAAATATAAAATATAAAAATACTTTGTGAACATATTACTTTACTGAATAATAATTCAATAAAGTTCAATAAAGTCACTAGTCAACAGCTATTATAGGAACATTATAGGAATATTATACAGGGCTTGTAATGATGAACACTAATGGGATCTTGCAGTACTCATCAATACAATTTTCCCAGCAGCATGATTGCCCCTAATTGACAAATTGAACAAGCAGACTGTAAAGTGTATTCATCAAGCGTAGCCTCTTTCTGCAAATGTATGCAAACATAAATAAGAGTCGGCTGTTGTGCCATAAAGGTTCTGGTGATTATCTATAACATGCAAAGTAATCTTTTGCAATGAACATTATCGTATACATGTTTTGAGGAAACATCTGCTTGTATGCTACAGTATACTGTAAGTTTTTCAGTATGTGGCTGCACCAGTGTCACACAGTTAAAAAACAAACAAAAGCCTGTGGAGTCTGACCATAGGTTTCACCGTAAGATGTGTACATGATCACTTTTATATGATGTCAGATCAGTGGTAGTCATTTAGAGTGCCATCCTGCATTCATTCTGTAACTAAAAATGCAAATGAAGATACTGTAGATGTGACCGAAGTATTTGCATCCTCTTGTGGTTAAAATATGAACTATATTTTAATCCAATGCAGCTCCAGCGCAGTAAGAACGCAGTGTAAAATGCGACATTTCAACAAATGGCCCTGTGCTCGTGGGTGGTTTTGTTTTGTCCGTACTGCTTGAAGGCCACAACAACACCTGGAGGTTTGTGGTTCGGCACAGCAAATAACCGACCCTCCTCAAAGTTTCTGTTTTAAACAAACATAAGAAGGTTTCGGGCAGCACAAATCTGCACAAACTGACTTTCTCTCACTAACAATATAACAGACTTTGTATTTTACTTCAGATCGCTGTGCATGTATGTTTACGTGCATGTGATGCCTTTCTAAATATAATTTTTCACCAATAAACAAAAGTAACCAACTTTTCCACAGCTCAGGATTCACTAACGTAGTTTGAATACCAACGCTTAAGTCCCTGTCACGCACAGAGGGTTTAAATGCTGCACACCGGCATACATCCATGCATGGTGTCACTTGGTGTCTTAGTGTGTTGGGCTGCGTGCACGAAGCAATTCATATGCTGCCTGTTGGGAGTGACCTCAAAGGAAGTGAAGTAGTTTGTCCACAATGAGATATTCATTGTTTTTTCTGTTTAATTCTGGCTTGAGAGTAAAGCACACGATGGGTTACTTCCAGTTATTTTCTGTTTCTGAGGAAAACAATATTTTGCTTTCGAAGTATTGCTGTAACAAAGTACTGACGCAATGTTTCTGATTAATCTCAGATGATCTGTAAATATTTGTAATCCTACATGTTGTGCAAGGTGGCAAATCATCAACCAGCAGTCAAATTCTATTGGGCTACTAAATAACAGTTGTGATGATGGATTTTTTAAATTTTCTGTTCCAGTCCCATGCTGAGGATGTCCTTCATAACATTCTCCTCCAGAGCATCCACCATCATGAAACTGACGGAAAACAGGTAAATCAAGTTACGGCTGATACAGTCTGTTGATTGATGGAATTAATTAACTGCAACTGACTAACCCTAAGCTGAATGTGTGTTCTAAACAACTGTTATTCTAGCACGGAATGCTGTTACACAAGAGAAACAATCAGCAGTAAAGTAAACTCAAACTATTACACCAAAGTGAAAGCAGATGCTCTCTGAACTGACATGTAGCTGAAAATTGGCCCGTGTCACCATGTAACTGTTGTTGCATAGAACTCAGTGTTATTTTGTTTATGAGAGGTGAAACCCACTATAACCACTATCACGGCAACTGGGTTTCCATTTCCAACAGAGATGTCTCCAGTCTGCATTAGAGCTCCCGTGAAAGAAACAAATGAACAGAATCAGGTGACAACATTAGGATAGGTAACGGATAGAGACATAATGATACGCTCTTGGAAATGACAGCGAAAATACTGCTAATCGTTACGAGAATAGGGAAAAAACACAAAAATTGCAGGGAGATGGCAGAGGTAACAAATAGGACAAAACTGCAGTTTAAATGTATCGACATCAGAACCAACTCAGCTGTCCTCCTTCTCTGCAGAGTGGACATCAGAAAGGGGCTGAACGCTCTGAACAAAGAGATTCCTGGTGGAGACACATTCATGCACCTTGGATTGCAGAGGGTAAGCCTTTGTCGTGATGCTAACGTTATTTGACTCTGAGAATCAAACTTTTCTTCAGCAAAGAGCAAATCACAGTTAATTGAACTACTCGCTGAAATGTGAAAACCTTTTCTGACTTTTTGACCATGAAAATGTCTTCTCATTCGAAGGCAAATGAGCAGATACAGCAGGAGAATTTCGGTAGGCATCAAATAGCTCATTCGCATGAAAACGTACTTCAGGCTAAGTTATGAATTATGTTGAGGTTATATAGCATGTCTTTCTTCCAGGCACGGCCAGCGTGATTATTGCACTGACAGACGGAGAGCTGCAGGAACATCAGCTCATCACTGCACAGCAAGAGGTAGGAACTCAAAAACCTGCTGCTCTTGTAACAGGGCTCAACTAGAGGCAGAAATACTCTCATTGCTTGAGTGACAGTTTTCTGGAAAGTAATAGATTTATTCCCTCTTTCTTCCCACAGGCAGAGAGAGCCAGGTCTCTTGGAGCTATTGTGTACTGTGTTGGCGTCAAAGACTTCAACGAGACACAGGTAACACCCCTGCCAATGCAGTACATGTATGATGCATTTGGCCGGTTAACACGTGTAGTCCATGCATGTTATACATCTGGTTTGAAGTAAAACATAATTCCCTAAACTTCATTGTAATTATCTTTTAAATCTACATGCCGGTTACAGTTTAACGTGCGTGTGCCGTATACCGCCTGTGCTCAGGAATCCAGAGTTGTGGAAACATCCAAGATGCTGTCACCTCCGTGTTGCATAGTGTGTATTCAGTGGCCCCTGTGCGATTTGGCTAACCCATAATTGAAAATGTCCTGAAAGCTAATCCACGTGATTTTTAACCCTGACTCTTAGGCCGCTGCACTAGCCAACGCACACGGCCGGACTGGAGAAAAGTCTGTAACTTGAATAACACTCAACAATTAGCTTCAACATGACGATAAGGAGTAGGATTCAGGTTCCTGTATTTAATGTGAAAGACATTTGAGACCAACGGCTTTGCTCTCTCATGAGGGCTGGTCAACCTTCAGTTACCAGACATTGTCTCCCTCGGGTACCGTTCGAGCTCCGTTTGACTGATTGTAAATGGCCCCATTACCTGATTGTGGATAGTGTGTGATCATTGCACTGAACTGGATTCTCTGGCTTTACAGTGTGCGTATGCAGTTCTTCATGGAGCTCAGGCTCATTGTACAGATCTTCCTGTCTGAAATTGTCACACACCAGTACATTTGAGGCCAATTTGGGCTTGTTATGAAATATCAAATAGCAGCCACTCAGTGTCATAAAGCTTTGAATGTCGGACGTGTCTCACTAATCACAGTTAAAGAAAAACACTCTGGTAATTTGTGCTTATTCAGTAAATTGTGTATTAATTGTTTTGTGAAGTAATTCTTGTTTAATTTAGTTACTTAATAACCATCGACACCTCTGTCTCTGCCTCTCTGCCCCTATAGCTGGCCACCATTGCAGACACCATTGAGCATGTGTTTCCTGTGTTGGGCGGCTTCCACGCCCTCCGGGGAGTCATTGATTCGGTAAACAAACTCTCCTCTGTGCAGGGAAGCATTCCCGTAGCCGAAGCTCACAAACAGGCCGCGCAGACGTCCACATTCGTGTGTTTATCTTGAATCTGTCCTGCGTTAGTAGTACAATCACCTTTTTTATTACTCCCTTGGGTGTCAGAACTGACTTTAGAAAACGCTCAAAGTATAAATACACGGAAAACTCACTCAATTACTGTAACCGGAGTATATTTAAGAAGTTACTTCCAACCTTCCTCATCAGCCTCTCAGTTCAGTCACTACATTGGTTTTCACAATGTAGGGGTCAAATGTCAGTTTTAGTCGAAGATTCAACTCAAACCGAACCTGCACACTATTTGCACATCAGTTTCCCTGTTAGTCTGTTTGTTAGAGGGAAGTGATTGTAATTTACTTGATAGATAGATAAACACACTGTTTAATCCATTCCTTACACTTCTGCGCTTGTGTTTTTGGTTTTGGGAGACCAAAGTAAGAGACCACCCTCTAAATTCTTTACATAGTATCACTTTTACTACAACCCGTTGCAGAACGCTATGGGATGTGGAGAAATCCAAAGCTTGACAGTCATGTCGTGCATAGTTATGGGGGAGGAGTTTAGCAAACGGTACCTTGACTGACGTGACCATGGTATTCCAAATAAGCATTGCAAGAAGAGGAAGGTTTTCAAAAGTGAGATGCAAAATGATACAGTATGATTAAGGAAATGACTTAATTATTAAAGAGCCCTGGAACATTTTTTATTAAGCTCTCGACTCCCATTTTCATAACAGTGTTACTTGACAAACAGGTCAGCATCAGTAGAAGTGTGAAAAATATATTATAAAATATATTATTGCTGATCTCCTTGTTTCCCTTCCAGATCATCAAGAAGTCCTGCATTGAGATTTTGGCAGCTGAGCCCTCCAGTGTGTGTGCAGGAGGTGGGGAGCTAGCAACACACACTCGCACACAAACTGAAATAGGTCTCTCCTGAGTCATCCACACTGGTGCCAGCCTCCCATCATTTCTTCAGCTGTGTTAATTTCATTACTGGTTGCCCCGTCTTTCCTTTTCTCACTTCAGTAATGGCAATCCCAGGCAGAAAAACAGCCATATATGGGCATCCAGGTCACTTACAGGAAATCTATTGGGACTGGGTACCGCAGTGGGAATAATATTATAGGGTCTCATTAAAACGATCGACCGTGAGAGAGTGGCAGTGGTGAGATTGGCTACAGCTGAAATGTAAAGTAGACAACATCCTTTAGTGTCCTGCCAAGAGAAAGATTATGTCAGTTAAAGAAACATTAAAAGGCACAAATGAACAGATAAAAGCCGGGCTTGATTAAACACTTTTCGCAAAAGCAGAGGGACTCTTACTGCTTCTCACATCTGCTTTTTTGTTTTATTAAGCAGTGAAGTACTTTCACCCTTGAAGAGAAAAAGTATTTTGCTTGAAACTGAATCGCAGTGAGTGCTTTAGTATTCAGTCAGTCCTGCAGGTTCAGTCTTATCTTCATACATTTATAGCTGATTATTTTCCCGGTGTTACAGGCAACTTAGTCACATGCTGATGTTGTTGTATTTACTTTATTCAGATTCCCTCTGCTCAATTGGTAGCAAATTGGGGATCATAAATTCAAGTCACATGACTAACTAGTTTGCCTCTTCACTGGACAACTTTTTGACAACGTTTCACCCTGCCAGATTAGAGATTTGGTTTCTCTTTTACTGTAGCTCGCTCAGCATGATGAACTTTAAGTATCTTTGTGTCTCATGGTTTGTGTGAATGATATAACAGTGACAACTTAGATGACAAACAAAAAATATATATTCGGAAAATGGGGAAAGAAAATTATATGTCCATATATGCACACATATAGGAGCATATACATATAGTAGATACCTCTATACAATAACAAAAATTGCTGAATGTCCATGTCAGTCCAGAATTTTATTTGTAATATTTGATTGTTTTCACATGAACCACACTGCAGTTCTTAGACCTGAGGCCCATGTTTCCATATGTGTCGGTACAGTTTTATTGTGGTGGCACAGTTCAAATGTTACTGTCCTCGCACAGACGAATAAACTGAATTAATGGAGGAAGCCATTCAGAGTTTAAATATTGCCCTTCTAACCATGCTTGCTGTGAAACGTAACTTAAAACCTGAAAATGAGCCTTATGTACAATACATGCAGTGTAAAATGTCATTTTGCTTGGCAAAGAGTGTCTTAAATGTGAAAATGCCAATGTGTGCTGTATAACCAGAGTCTTTCCAAGTGGTGGTGAGAGGAAACGGTTTTCTCCATGCCAGGAACATCAACCAGGTACTCTGCAGCTTCAAAATCAACGACACCACTACAGTCAGTAAGTACACCTACGCTTTGCTTGTTTCTATCTTTTGTCAGCGTATGAACCACTGTATTCCCCACATCCATACATCTAGTTTTATGGAAGGGAAATGGTCAAATTCAAATTAATGAAAAAATATCAACTTTTGACAACATCGATCCAGAAATATCTGTATAGTATTTGTCTTCTGTTCAGAGTGTGGAGTCTACTTTGGAGGAATGTACATTTATAAAAATGTTGTCTTTGCCACTAGATGAAAAGCCGGCCGGTGTAGAAAACACATTCTTACTGTGTCCAGCTCCTGTCATCGATGAAGTTGGGAAGTAAGTGCCCTTTTTTTTTTATGATTTCCTTTTTTTCTCAGAGCTCCTCTTTCAACTGTCTCAGGGGAAAGCACTTATATTTCACACTAAGTGGCATCCACGTTCATCTTATATCATCTTCTTTGCCTCAAACACAGAGAAACACATGTATGCACACACGTGTGTATGGGCACAGACCATAAGAACGCCTGCCATACATTAGCTGTTTTTACAATCCATATCTGTGGCTGCATTCCTCTTTTGTAGATCCCAGTACAGCTTAGCAAAATATAAGGGGCTCTGTAGCCGTGCCAGCACATGCAGTGGTAAACCCTACATGCGTCGGTCCTCCTTCTGTCCTGAATTAAAACACAGCAGTGAAAACAACTGGAGACAATTGGTGTTTGACCTACATAGTAAGGCAAGACTAGAAACTTACAAATCTAAAGTGACTCAGCCCGTGACTTGCTTAATCATTGGTTTTGAATTCTGATGACAATAAAAGAGGGCTGATGTTCTGTTTTGTTTTTTTACTTTTCATTGGTTCCTTTGTCTTAGAGCAGTGGAGCTAAAGTGGGCCATCAGTTCGGCATAAATGTGTTCTTAAAGCTGCACTAATCAGTATTTTAGAATAGAAATGGATCAAATTACTAAGTTTAATGAGAAATGGCTATGTCGTGGTGAGAAACCCACGGAGAATTATCAGCCAATTCCTCAGCTCTGCGGTGCATTTTGGTGGGAGACTCAAATCAGGTCCTTGTATTGTCGACACTTGATGGGCTGTATGATAATTTCCGTTGTGATCAAAACCCAATGCAGAGCTTCTTTGTTTGAAAACGTGCCATTTTGCCTGCGAGAAAACATACATTTTGACCTCAGTTGTAGTATACTGCTGGCTTCAGACTCATCTGATTATAGTGGATTGTATTTGTGAGTTGAGGATCAGGTCCATTGGCATGTGCATTAAAGTAATTCAATCACTTCAATGTTCTCTGGCTCAGTGAAGGAAAAGAGGGAGGCAGCTGGATGTGAAAACATTCACCACATGACAGTCACACAGTTCTCTGGTGTAACCCTAACCACGGCCGGAGTCATTCTGTATCAGCTGGCCATATTCTTGTTTTAGAGCCCAACCATGTTCCAACATCAACAATCCACAGACCTCTCTAACCTAAGTCTTTATGGGGAGAGAAGTACAAAAGGTCATAGAAGAGAAGGTTCAGTGGACGGTGGTTAAAGACACAAAGAGGGGAGGGCAGTCAGCCAATATTAGACTCTCTTTTCACATTGTCTTGACCTTTAATGGTGCTTGTGTTGGAGATAGCATACCTCAATAATTACGATACAAATTCCTTTTATTTTATTCTCCCACAGAAGTTACAAATCTAATTTACAGTTAATATTTGCACTCACAGTGGTGTGGAAAGAGAGAGAATTTGATTTTAAATGATGTGGGGAAAGATTTAAACAACCTGGACTGATGACTCAAACCCCGAAGCTTTAATCGATACCTTGGCAGACGGGTCGTAAAACCGAGGGTACAACATGTGCCTTTGCCTCCCTTAAACTTCCCATTAAGCCAGTTCACTTCTGCCTTTGTATATTTTTTCTGCTGTTGCCTTAGTTCTCTTAAACTTTCCATTCCATCCCTGCAACACTTAACCTCACACTTATCTTTTTTCCCTTCCCCCATGTCCCTTTCTCCACCTCTGCCTTCACTTTCGGTGCCACAGTGGCTCTTTTCACCAATTGCTTTGCCTTTCTGGTTGCTTTCCAGACCCCCAACTCCTCTGTCCGCCCGTCTGTTCACTTTTCTCTCTATGTCTGTCTTTTATTTGTCTCTGTCACACAGAAACTCCTTCTTTTATCTCCTGTCAGTATGCTACTCTCTTTCAACAGTCTCCTTGTCCAATTTTGGCTGATCAAAGCCTGGTCTTTCAAGTGTCTGGCCATTTGTTTGTATTATGCAGCGTGAGTCTCTGCAGGGTGGAAAACCGAGCGTTTAAACTGCTCCAATTAAAACCCAGACTAACCAAGTTGGTTTTTGACTGATTAGCAGCTGTTCATATCATGAAACCGATTTACCTTTGGTAGCAAAGTTGACAATTTTGTGGTTACTTTACTCAAACAAAATTGCTGCTAGCATTCTGGTCTATTTTCTGACAGTTCAGCAATAGAAATTGGTCTCTCTGCCTCTTTTGCAAGTGATTTCTTTTTGTAGAAGTATTGAACATGGGTACAAAATGGAAGCTACTACTGCATCGGAAGAACCCGTGCTCTTTTTTTGCAGGGACCGATTCCAAAGTCTGCATTTGCTATTGATGTTTTAGATCGGCTAAATATATCCAGCTGGAAATATCTGGACGTGACATAATGCCGTCGATGTTTGGGCATCTATACAAAGGAAGAAAACATTTTTATAGGAATGCATGCTTTGTCACGCTACCTGTGTTTTAATGTGTGGCAGACAAACTCTAGTGTAATGTCTGCCACGTCCCATTCGAGCGTGTATGTGTGCATTCATGCTTGGACCACCTGCCCTGTCTGTTTGATTTCCTTGCTTAACAACTGTCAGACATGGTGCAACCAACATATTTCCTTCCCACTTCTTTTTTTCCTCCACATCCTCAAATTCCCACTGGTCAGTTTTCTCAGGTTCTTTCTTCTCTTCCTACCAGTTTTCCCTCTTAGTGTCACCCGGTCTGTTCCCTCTCTCTTTCTTGAATCAAACTAATCAAGTTCATTGGTCTCTTACAATGGGGGACGCAAATGCAGGCTCAGAGAGGGTTTTCAAGGAAATGGCAGGATTTATTAACCAGTTCAGGGCTATGAAGTAGGTTGAGGGAAGGGATCCAGAGGATGGAGACCAGGGGAAATGAGGGAAACCAAGGGCTGATTTGCCAGCGGAGTCCAAGGCTGATGGAAAATGTTGCAGGGAGATGGCAGCCGAGCAGGCAGTAGATGATCTGCAGCGGGTATCACAACAACCTGGTGATGAGTGGAAGGATGACCGGGGTTGATATATAGCAGAGGTGATTAGTGGATGGGTTGCAGGTGAGCGGCTTGGAGCAGGTGTGCTGGATGAGTGGATAATCAGGATCCCGTAGGAAGAGGAATGCCACGCCCAGGTCACAGACACACAATGAACACAGAGAGACCGACAGGGAAAACCAGGAAATTCAGCGGTTATGGCCGAGGCAGTAACACTTTTGTGAGCTGCACCTGGACTAGATTATTGTTTTCAGAACATCCTGAATTGAGAAATTAAGTCAACAGGGTGTTTGGTTGACTCAGTAGCATCACACCTTTCCTGTACAGTTTTTCAGTATCATATTTGTATGTTGTCCCATAGACTGTACAGGTCATTGAAGCAAACCTACATGTCTGTCATGTTCCAGGATTCTGGGCTGTCTTCTGACAGAAATATCCAGTAAAAGATTCAATAATAAAGCTGCCAATATTTTACAGTTCTACTATCACCAAAACCAACAATGAATTGTTCCTACTAATAAGTACTGCCTGTGTGGGCAAAACATATTATCGTATTATAACGTATTATCATTAAGCTCCATTTTTCTCCAAAAACAAATGAAACACAAATGACCTAAACTTCTGAGAGACACGTTCCTTCATTAAGAAGAACATCTCAATCCTACATTCACCTGCCATAAATACTCACTAGATAACCAAATCTGTATTAATCCTCCACTGAAAATAGTCCCCAATAAATGGTATAGGTACTCCTGTTTGAGTAACGTTTGCTAAAAACTACAGTTTAAATATTCATGTGTTCATAGGACCAAATGTTCTTGGGGCTGAGGGCTACAGACGGGTGGAAGGTCAGCAAGTTTTGGGAGACAGATTAACACATTGTTGGTTACGGTCTTTTCATAGGATTTGTTGACAATAAGAAACATAATGCCAGCCTCATGATTTTAACTGCCGCCATTAACAGATCAACCTGTTCTACAACAACATTGTTAACAATATAATTAGGTCCACTGAGGTTTCCAAATAATGCTGCATTGGTATTAAAGATGAATCTAAAATTCATCACGAAATGCTTCTGATGCTATTTCACCATTATTTTATTTATGCCCTTTATACCAAACTCTGTTCGTAGTTGTCTAATATTAGCACATACATTTTATTTGCCTGATTAAAGTCTGAGGGATGTTTTCTAACTGCCCCTTCTTTACCTTTAACACAGTTTCATTCCCTTAGTGCCCATCTGTTTGTTGTCATCAAGGTACGTATGCTGTTGATCATGAACTTCACCCACTAACAACCCAGCTCTTCATTCCCTCCACCCTCCTTTTTTTAAACCAGACAGACAGCTCTCTGAGTCAGAGTAAAGACAGGTTCATCGGTCAAATGGCTGCTTTCCATCTGCCAGACCTCAGATAGGGGGAGGGGGGGTTAAAATACATGCCTTTCATCCACATGTTTTAAAGATCTGAATGAGAGGCCAATGGAGGTCACATGAAATTCTAGGAATTGTTTTTCCCCACTTGGAGGAGGAAGGGATTCAGACCATCAAGAAAGACTCTCGCAGTTCCAAAACTCTTAGGAGACTAGAAGATCCTGAGAGGGGTTTTGAGATGGATGAGATTCGGACTGGCGGATGTGCCGAAGCATGTTTTGACAAAGAGAGAAGGCAGGAAAGATGTTTAACTTTGCTGTTTTTTACATTCGATAAGGGAAATTATTATGTAGCTCCAAGTAGAGATCATAGTTTAGAGAGTGCGATTAGTATGGTGTCATGTCTTGGAAAAATACACAACTTGCCCAAAACCAGAAAAAACAAAATCTGAATTTGCAGGTTGTCTTTTTTTTTTTTTTCCATTTCTTCAAGTTCGTCCATCCCACCTTGGCCTCCGTTCCTGCCGTGTGGCTCAGTGGGTCACACAATCACACCTACACTTTGTTTGTTTTTCCTCTGGTTTTTAACCACAGTGGAAAACTTTTGTATTCGGTTCATTTGGGTTCAAACTGCTCAAATACAAGTAAAACAGGGCTCATAAACAAAAGTCACTCGACTCACCAAGAAGCCCGTTTATTGGACATAGTTTTGGTAACGTGTTCCTCTGCCAGGCTAGAGATTGTGGCTGCCACAAAAAGTCAAAACTAATCTGATTTCATTTTCTATAACCTTAGAAGAAATAGCTGAATGTGAGCATCACTCTAGACGTCACTTTGTTCGTAACTTGAAAATCTCCTTCAGCTTATACCCCCTCATGTTTTGTGGTTGTTTCCTGTTGGTTCATAGATTCTCACTCCTAACAAACCACCTCACAGTTTGCAGGCAGTTCGGTGACGTCATTTGGTGTGAACCCAAGTTCAAATGAAATCATCCTGGTCAAACAAACTGGGCTTGAGGATGAAATGCTTCAAATGAAACAAACTGCTCCAAAGATGCTTGTTGTGGACCGAAATGTTAGATGCAAGATGCAGAACTTACTTTGTCCTGTGTGTGTTGTTTTGTTTCAGGGTGATTTATCTCCAAGTGAGCATGAATGACGGTCTGTCTTTCATCAGCAGCAACGTTCACATCACCACCACAGAGTGTGTAAGTAAGCACTGCAAACTATTCATCATTCAATGGGAATGTAAATCAAAACTCCTGTAATTTTACAAGGTCGCACTTTAGTTTACGGTACGCTAATATGTGTACTAATGCCATACTTTGTATCAAATTATACTGAAACTAGAAATAATATGTTCTTTATTAGACAGTAAACAAACACAGTTATACCTCTTATTAGACACCATACATCTAAATTATGCTGTTATTACACACCGCATATAATGTCGTATTAGACCCTACATTTAATTAATATAAAATAAAATAGGGCCTACTTATACACTATTTTACCAAATTATACTCTAATTAGAAACCAAATAGGAGATCCTAAAACACAATTAGACACCATTTTACAAGATCATAGTCTAATTAATTCAAATACAATACCATATCAGATCCAAAATATGCTACAGTTAGACACTATTCGACACTTACTGCTAAATGATGCTATATTAGACAATACATTTAATGCTGCCAACATGGGCGTATGATAGCTTAATTAGACAACAAATGCTGTAATTAGACTTATTACATCTTAGTAGTGTACCGTAAAATTAATTGCGACTTTTTACAAATATTCCCAAAAATGTCTAAAAAAAAATTGAGGTTTTTTTATACAGTTCCTCTTGGAGATTCCTTAAAGTGCAATAATGCAAAAAGAAGCATGCAGTAAACAGTAAAATGGAATTAAAATGGAACTTCTTTGCACCAGAGTAGATTGTAATAAATTATTGTCTATACTAGTGTTGTTTCCTCTGAACTGGTGATGAATACAGTTTTAATTTGGAGTTAATATTTTGAAGCTTCTTGACTTCCTCTTGAGATTGTGTATGTTTTGTAATATAATAAAAAGAGGGTTTTTTATTTGTTTTTGTATTGCATGTGGTTCCCACTCTTCTTCCTTCTGCTTCTTCTGTCTAACCTCATCTATTTTCCCAGAAAATAGATGTTATTGTGTTCTCTGCAGTGAGTTTCCTTACCCTCTTTATCGCTTTCATCTTCCCTTTTTTTCGGGAGCCAAACCACAGGGGTTTGTAGTAGCAATCCACCCAAAAAAGGCCCTCTGAATCCCCCAGCGTGGCAGGAGACTAGAGGTTAAAGAAGTGTAAGTGCATTTACCCCTCAGTTGGAGCTGCTCAGTGGCGATACTTGGTTACTCCTGCAGCTCCCAGGTGTGTGAATGTATATTACCGTGTCAGTATGAAGCAGGATGGAGCTTCATTCCCTATAAAATAAAATTAAGCAACGATGTAATTCAAGACAATTTAACAAAATAAAACACGTATGTAGGAACATATGGCCCGGAGCCACAACAGATTTCCACCCAATCGAAAAGAAACATCCCCTTTGTTCACCCATAGTCCATGTGACATCATATCCATGAAAATATGAATTCAAAAGGCTGTGTTGTGGCTCATGATATACAGAGCTCAATTAGACATACAATTGCAATTAGCTGCTTCTTACCACTAAACTGAACCATATAGCCTGAAGTCACACACGGCTTAAGTTGCTAACTTGAGATGGGTACGCCTGGTGCAATAAACAACATGCAAGCTAAAGTCTAGGGATAAATCAAGAATGAAAACCCTTGCGACCCCTCCCCAAATCTGCCCAAAGTGCCACTTCGAGCAGTTTTAGCCTTTGTAGTTAGTCCACAAAATATGCCCATATAGCATGGGAAAACACACACATTGTATGTACAATAGTAACAAGACGCAGACGAGGTCACCACTGGAATTTTTGTCACTGTGTGCCAAACCATTACTTCACAAATTCTGCTTGTCAGCTGTTGAAAGTTACAGAAAACGTGCTGATTGGGAAATTTCTAAAAAAGGCCTTTTGGTTCCAGTGATGATGGACCCCACTGCTGAGTTCAGATAAATCCCCCGTGTCTTTGCCACAAGATAGATAGAGGAAAGTCTACCCACATGTGATCCATATCCGTGGTCTGTAATGGGAACCATGTTTGGCTCATGGACGCCTGCCTGGCTTAAAGTGAACAAAGTAACTGATGGATTCACTGGGGGATCACACAACTTACACGAACCACTGTCATCAAGAAGTGGGTCGGCGGTCGGCGGTTCGATCCCGGCATCCCCCAGCCCACATGTCGTAGAGTCCTTGGGCAAGATACTGAACCCCAAATTGCTCCCTGTGTGTGTGTGTGAATGTGATGAGCGGTTGGCACCTGCCATCAGTGTGTGAGTATGGTGAATGTGGTAAGCAGTGTGAAGTCAGAAGACTAGAAAGGCGCTATACAATCCATTTCCCATCTACAATATCTCCTCTTCCCTCTGCCACTACTCACGGGACAGCAGTGTAAGAATGGGTTTTCCATACATTGGCAGCTTCAATCTCTACCCAGCTGGGTAAATGTGGTTGTTACAGTAGTACTGTGTGTGTGATAGCGATGTACTTGTCGCGTGTGTCTACTCTCCAGTTCGATGGCACCATTCTCCTGATCACCCTGCTGGTGTTGTTCCTCCTGCTGGCCCTGCTCTTCATGTGGTGGTTCTGGCCTCTCTGCTGCACTGTGGTAAGAAACTTAAGCAACATTCAGGAAGTGGGCGAGTTTATAAAGCAACACTTAAATTACAATTATTCAGAGCTTCAAAGGGGGTTCCAAAACCCTTAAGAGGTCCTCTGAGACGTGTAGCGCTGATGTGATTAATGGGCTTGTGAAAAGCTAAACAATGTCATCTCTCTTATTCATCCACAGGTGATCCAAGAACCACCTCCTCCACCTCCTCCTGAGCCTGTGAGTACACACACACACACACACACACACACACACACACACACACACACACACACACACACACACACACACACACACACACACACACACACACACACACACACACACACACACACACACACACACACAAAGTCTGAAGGAGAATGTGTGTCTGTTACGTAGAGTATAATCACGATGAACTAAACACACAATAATCTCAATAAATAGAATTAATGTAGGCTCGTACAGTAGATTGATTTTAGGCTGTGTACTTCTACAGACATTGACTAGAAGCTCCATAAATAACATCAATATTGCAAGAATAACCTAGAGTACTGAAAAGAATGGATGTGAAAACTCGTAAATCGTTCTCTTTTAATAATTATCAGTAGCACATACTCACATCAAAGGTTATAAAGGCTAATGGATAATTCCAGTCAGTATCTAAAAGTTCATGATAACGTTTGTTAGAAAGTATGTAAGAGAGGGGTAATTATGTGTAATTATTTGTGTCTTAGGAGTCAGATGATGAAGACGGCCTGCCCAAGAAGAAGTGGCCCACTGTGGATGCCTCATATTACGGAGGAAGAGGAATTGGAGGGATCAAGAGGATGGAGGTGACAAGATGACAAACACACATGTATAATGCAAACCAATTTAAAAAACGGAATTCAATCTACAAGCCAAACAACAGAGGGAAATTTTATTTCATGCATTGTCTGCCATGTGCAGGTGCGTTGGGGAGGGAAGGGTTCGACCGAGGAGGGGGCCAAGCTGGAGAAGCCGAAGAACGCAGTGGTGAAAATGCCGGAGCAGGAGTACGAGCCCTTCGAGCCCAAACCTAAGAAAGCTCACAACAAGAAGGCGCCTCAGAGCCGGAAGTGGTACACGCCCATCCGGGTAAACGCAGACTCAGTTTCCCTCAGGACCAACAGACATCGGGCCACCAAAATCGTATTTATGCAGAGAAGCTACTGAAGAAAGCAGAAGTATACATCTTGCTGTCCTGTAACAAAACGGCAGCTTTTCAGGAAACAAAAAAAATCCGCCTTGTTTACAGATTGACCACTGTGCGTTTTTGAGTTCCTGCCCAGTGATTTTCAAATAACTGAGCGTGGCAGAATCTTTTCAACCCACACAGAGGCCTGAAAACATGAAAAGCACCACGAGTGGAGTTGCACAGTTTTCACAAGACAGCAGGGAGGAATAAAGCCTATTCTGGCCATGTTTATGTGTAATTAGGTGCACAAAATTCCCCGACTATCAATGTACACACATAGCCAAAGTAAAATAACATATTCTCCAGACAGAGAGAGACATTATTAGACTTGGCGTCAGTGCTGTTCGTACTTTAATCGTACACTACTGTGCAGCTCTGTGTAGCAACACTGGCCTTTCATACTGTTGCAGTACTTACTGTTATCTGTAGACACTGCTACTTTCAAGGCTGCATTTTGAATAGGACACAGGCCTACAAACAGCACTGCAGTGATTCATAGTTGTTACACTGTTGTCACAGTCGCTGTAGGGAAAAGGTGAATTTAGACACTGACTATTCACTGTGTGTTGGGTGGTAGTTGGTCCCTCTGCAGATCTGTATTAAAGAGCCTTTATTGTTTCAGATATTGACTTCTTTCCTCTCAAGTACGTGCCATTAAGGCTCAGGAGTCGCACTTTTTGGTCCAATCAAATGCATCATAACAGAAGCATCTTACACCTTATGTAAGAAATTAGAATTCCCCTCTTAATCTACTTAACACCAGATTTATACTTGTGTCTAGCAGCTCTGTCAAAAGGGAAATTGTCAGTAAACAATGTCAGTATTGTTTTTCAGTAAAGGTCTCGTGTACCCCGGATTACTATAGCTGTTATTGCTGGGATCATCATTTCTTTGCTGTGTAAACTGCTGCTCTTTTTGCCCAACTGTTTTATCTTCTTGTCCCTGTCAGTCGTATTTGTGAAAAAGAACACTAACTGCTTTATTTGTGGCAGCAGAGAGATTGATTCGCAGGGATTCAAAGTCCTTTAGCTAATCAGACGCGACCCGAAAATATGACCAACTGACTAATCAGCACAGCGTCAACCAGAGAGGAAGGAACTAATCAGTAGAATCAGCTGCTGTAGTGTTTGTTTGGGATTAAAACCTGCAGACTCTTGGCTTTGAAGGAACACGGCTGAGGACCACAGACCAAATGTTTGCTGATACAGTAGAATCAGTATTAACAGGATTTTATTAAGTTAAGAACTGCAGTGTGGAAGAGTGTCCAGATGTAGCCAGCTGTTTAAACCTCTTCCTCTCCTCTGTCCTGTTCAGGGTAAACTGGATGCTATCTGGGCTCTGTTTCGCCGTGGGTACGACCAGGTCTCCCTGATGAGACCCCAGCCCGGGGATCATGTGAGTACCTCGGCGTTGCACCATGGAAATATTTCATTTCATCAAATATTTTTACACACACCCCCTCGCATTCACTTTCCCTATTCCACATTTTTTTGTCTCCAGTTCCTCCCTCCTGTAGTGTTTCATACAGCTGAATTTCCCTTTTTTTCCCCCCATTCTCCACCCTTGCTTTCCATTTTCATACATCTATCATGTGTTTCCCATATTCTTTTTATGCTTTTTATATATTCAAGTGTGTGATAATTCTTTCTTGGGTGAGAATATTCATCTCAGAGGGACAAAAAAGCCTGAGCAGCCCAACATTATGTTCCAAACTAGCTCAGTTCTAAACGTCTTCCAGTGTGTCTACAGCCTGAAAATGCTTCAGTCATCTGTACCCGTTACTCATCCCGTCCTCCCTTCCTCCATCTGTCTCTCCGTCTCATTCACTCCTGGTGTTTCTGTGCTGGCTAACACCTCGGTTGGCCCACCTCCATCCCGCTGAGCCAGCCTCGCTCTCACACCGGCTTCACATTAGAAGCCATAAAACAGATCGAGAGCAGAACCGCAGCTCGCATCCAGACACATCTTTAAGCTCGATAGCAGCGCTTTCTGATGCGCTCGTGTGTCTAGGCTGGCGAAAATGTTCTCTTCTACTCAGATCAGCCACATGGTTTAGTTTTAATGCCTTTGCATCAAAAAGATACAGAGTTTGGTTTGAATGTGGAGAGAAAATGGGAGTTCACTGAGTACAGAAAGCTCTCTAGGGATGTTTTAAATTCCTCTGACGCATGCAGTGAAGTCAGTTTTAATGGTTGAATGTGTTCTGGTGAGTCTTTATAATTTCTTAACAGGCACTTTGTAACTCAGTGGTAGGCTACATGAAACATGAGGAATATAAACTCCAAGTTCTCCAAAGGCTGCTTGGTTTTTAGGCACGCGAGCGGTGTGTTTAGTGTAAATTTGCAAATGTAATGGTAAACATTTTACCTGATACACATCAGCATGTTAGCATTGTCATTGTGAGCATGTTAGCATGCTGACTTTAGCATTTAGCTCAAAGCACTGTTGCACAGTAAGTACAACCTCGCAGAGCTGCTAGCATGCAGACTCTTACTCTGCAACAATATTCTAATCGAATACTGTTATCTTGGCCATCCTCTTCTTCCGTTTCAGCTTTTCCTGCCTCAATCTGTTCTCCACCTTTTCCTTTATTATCAGTTGTTTCCTCCCTTTCTTATCCTTTCTGCTCTCCACAGCTGACTCTCCCGCTGATCAGGCTCCGGCCGTCCCGGAGCACTTGTTAAAATCATGCCTTATTAGCAGAACATTTCCAATGAGCTTTTTTAACGGGAATTCCGCGTTTAAGTGTTTTCTTGGCACCACAAACAGGTACAGAGACAAGATTTGCTTTCAGCTTTCCCTGAGACAAATGAGACAAGAAAAAGTCAACCATTAGCTTACGATTACATCTTCACCAGAGCAAACTGGCAGTCAGATAAAAAAGATTTTGGATTTGATCTCCTTAGTCAACAAATTTCTCTTACCCAGAGAAGCTTTTAACGATGGCCGCATACGTAAGCGCCGCATGACGCAATTCTAGTTTTCTAGAAGAAATCGTGTCTCTCTTTCCACTCAAATGATGTCACCTCCTCAAGTCGTTTGCGGTTTGTTACATCTCCCAGGCCGGCGGTTGCCTCGTTTCCAGGTAGTTTAACGTTTTATTTCAAATAGAAAAGAGTGAGTGGACAAGCGCTGGACACCTCTTTCCTTGCTTTAAGTGTTACCTGAAATGCTATTTGGTGTTAAATTTCCTGCCACAGTCCCGCCCATAACAGACCTTTTAGAGCAAAGTCTCACCCTCCAAAGCTGGCAGACTTTCAAAATAATAGGAACACTCACTCTTTACATGAGGCCAATGGTCGTTCTGTTGCCATGGTGCGCTTTTTCATCGCTGTGCTGATTGCCACAGCAACAGCTAAATGTCACCCTTGAGACCAGGCTGGCTACGGTCCTGCACAGTGTAGTCATGAGCCTCAGTGCCCGTTTTAGAAGGTGTACAGTGGGCTCTTACAGTGAAACCGCATCTATCCTGCACTCAAAGCACTTTCAGTTATTTTATTATAATAAAACTGTGATATTTTTCCCATAAATAACCACAATTCTCTCTTTCATCAGCAGGTCATTAAACCGTTTCTCATTTTCTGTTCTAAACACCCCCTGTGGGTTAGCTCTGCACTGGGAATAATCTTCCCACACAAGAAATTATGCTTTTTACACTCCACTTTGTTTGTCATCTGTTGCTTAAGTGACAGTAATGTGGTCAGTTCTTATCAATGTAATGTAATCCTGTAATGTTCACATACTGTACTGACTACACACACACACACACACACACACACACACACACGCACACACGTTTGTTCTTTCTGCTTTCAATGAACCCAGTAACCCCTCGGCATGTTTGCTTAGTGTAGACTCTGTACAGTGTGATGTAAAGTAGAGTGGCAGTGTGTGTGTGTTTGTTCGTGCTTTTGTGCATTATGCTTGTGTGTATACTGTATACAGTAGCCTATATGTATACATACATAACCACATAATTCACCAGTGATAGACCAGAGTTAAGCTCACAAGGATGAAGTTATCTACATTTGAGACAGGACTTAGCCATTATGAGAGTGAGTATCACCAAACCACATCCATTACACTGACGTCAGAGTGTACAGTGTGAGGCAGAGCTAGTCCACACTCTCTCTCTCTCTCTCTCTCTCTCTCTCTCTCTCTCGCTCTCTCTCACACACACATTCACATAAACACAAGCCTCCCCAAGGAAGAATTTGGCTGGCTTAAGGACATGAGGTAATACCAAAGATAGACGACTGCCAGGGCTGTCTCCACCAACTCAAAAACCATGTCTCACAGAAACACACGCACATTAAAACACACATACATTTGGCCAGGCCTAGACAATTTTATGACCTTGGTAAGACTGTAGACAGTGGAGGAGGTCAGCGAGAAAGAACGGGCGAGTGTGGCTTTCTTTAATCCAGGAAAATGTTCATTCATAGATTCAAACCGCAGCTGGGCGCTAACAGAATGATGTACAGGAAGCCAAGCTGGGATAAAAAAAACAAAAAACATCTCTCTCAGTAGCAAATTGGTTTTCAACTTTCAATACACACATTAAAAGGCACCTTACACCTTGCTTTATATAACTTCAACAAGCTAAAAGCAACACTGGGGACTTGCATGCTTTCATACATAGAGGAAAAGCCCGACAAAATACGCTTAAACGCTTTCTCGTAAGATGAGAAGATTAATACCACTCTCATATCTGTGCGCTAAATATGTAGCCACCGCCAGATCTAGTTAGCTTAGCTTACCACAAAGACTGGAAACAGGGGGAAACAGCTAGCCTGCCCACCAGAACTTCCAAGGCGGCTCACTAATTATCAAGTTACATCTCATTTGTTGAATCAATATACATCGATTTGTGATTTTTATACTTATGTTTTGTTAAGATATACTGTAACTGTTAATTACTGAGCTTTAGAGGTGTTGCTAAGGAGGCTAGCTGTTTCCCTCTGTTTCCAGTTTTTGTGCTAATCCAGCTTAGCCAGCTACGTGTGGGAGCTTCATATTTAGCGGACAAACATGGGAGTGGGGTGCATCTTCTCCTTTAACTCTTGGCAAAAAAAAAGTGAATCAGCGTCAAATTTGTCCTTTAAGAATATGTACTGTACCATTGTTATTGTTAATTGAAAACATTACAACATTTTTCCACTAAAATTATGAAAACAAATCTGCAGTTTTAGAATCTCTTTTCAATCATTTTTCTCCAACACCATTTTGCTGTTCACGTCCCTTACTGTGTGATAGGAATGAGGATTACCAAACTGTAAACATTTCCAGCAGGATTTCTTAATATTCAGAGGAAGACATTCCACTTTACATAATATGTCATTAATGATACTAGGCGCTGTTCTGTGGAACTAAATTAGAGCTTTCAACACAACATTCTGGTTCAACCAGTCACCCAGACCAGCTGTAATCTTTAACAGCTGAAAAAGAAAAAACAAAACTCATTATTATTTTGTTTCTCAATAAATCTGGACTGGAGCCACAGTGCAAAGCTAGTTTAATGTATGTGTTAATGCTGCCCAAAGAAAGCATCACATCTCCTCTCCGTGGGTATTTCCATGAGGCAAGAAAACAACTGTTTGAGAAGATTCTCATTCAGGTTTTATTTTTTAATCGATGTCTAGGAATGCCAGACTGTTAAGTGGGGACAGACCAGAAACTGGTGGTCGCTGCTAGATTCTTGTCTTTTTCTAATCTCGTTATTCAACTTCTTGTTTTTGCTCACAGCAGCTAATTTACCAGACGGGATGGAATGTGTCCTTTGTGACTGTTTTGATTTTGATTTTGTGCGAAATGTTGCCTCCATGTGACTGTATGTTTGTGTTAGAGAGGAGTTTGCGGTAGATGTGAGAGATGTTCGGCTAAATGAAGGAGGACAAGAAGTGGTTTGCTGGAGCAGAGGGCAAAAGTTTAGAGTGGGATATTGGAGAATTGCCTCAATTTAATTAGGTTTATTATACTTTTCTTCTTTCTGGTATTGTTTTCTCTCTTTATCTCCAAACATCTTCTCGCCCTCTGTCTGACTTTCACTCACTATAATTTAATTCTGTGGTGCTTTATCTGCAAGAATGTTACACTAATGTATGTGAACAGTAAAGGTCCAACATGTGTCCCTGCCTCCTTTGTAAGTGTTTTTCTCTCTGTGTTTCTTCATGCTTTTTTTGCCATAGACATACAGTAAAAACATTTTTAACTTAAAACTTAAACACTTTGTGCAAAAGGTTTTTTTTTTTAAAGCTGGAATGAGCTGTACTCATTCCACACAGCTTTGTGAGTGACATCAATCCCCGTTCCCTCATTTTCCACTCTGTGAAACCAGAGTGCTGTGGCTCCAATCACTGATACTGGTTATTAGCAGATTAACATTACTTCACTCCACTCTGGCTGCCAACCACATGCAACTATGCAGCGGGTCGAGTTAGTATGGTAACAGCCACCTCTGTGAACGCCTGTGGTTAGTGTAACATTTTACGAGTAGCTCAGGAGTGAAATGTGATTTCTGCGGGAACAAATTCATTTGTTTTCCCTGTCTGATAAGTCAGATTTACACTGTTGAAATTTTCCAACTCACACACAAACCCACACACTAGCCCCAGCCACTAACCCAATCCCTCTATGTCTTTTGTTGGTCTCATCATGAGTATGAGGGAACTTTGGTAAGCGCGTCACACTTCTCGGGACAGAACATTGGACTAACCGGGTTAATTTGGAGTGGGGGAGTCAAAGCGGGGATTTAAGTGTAATCTGGAGCACCAGCTGGCTACACACACACACACACACACACGTTTGTTTCACTATACCCATGAGGACAGTCGTTAACATAATGCCTTCCCTAGCATCTTACCCTAACCCTAACCATCACAACTAAATGCCTAATCCTAACCTAATTGTAACGTGTACCCTACAACCAAGTCTTAACCCTCAGCGATCGCCTCACAGCGACACAAGTCCCCATGGGTCTGTGTGCATTCAGGTTAACGTCCCCACAGGGATATAAGAACAAGGAACACACACACACACACACACACACAGACACAGACACAAACATACAAAGAGCAGTGACAGTACCATGACCCTGTGGCCGACTGATCTCACTTTACCCAGATGTGCTTCAGATTAGACACCCGTGTGTGTGTGTGTGCCTGCAAGAGTGAGTGTGTGTAGATTTTTACTTTAGATGTCAATTCCTTTGCAAAATCCAACTCAGTTCTACATTAATGCAACCCTGCTTTGCAAAACTCTTTTTAGTGGTGTTTTTCCCAGTGTAAACAGTATTTTCTCAAATTATTTCAACATGTATTTTTTTTAAACATACACAAAAAAATAAGGGGTTTATAGTAAAAGATATAAATTTATATAGTCTATATATGTTTGTTGTCGTGATATTGTGATCCCTAGAGCCACGCTTCTATCGCCACTAAAAACAAATCATCTTTCCTTCTATTTAGGGTCGATGCATCAACTTCACAAGAGTGAAAGACGAGTCCACGGCAGCCAAGGCTCCACCTCGCACCCCGATCCACACACCCTCGCCTCCGCCACCAGACTACCGCCCTGTGACCCGCACCGCCTCCACGTCTCCCACCCCCACCAGCCCTCCTGCCAAATCCCCACCGCCGGGCCAGGTACCCCCAGGACCCCCACCGTCTCGCACACCCCCGGGGCTTCCCTGTGCACCGCCATCGCGCCCCCCGCCCAGCCTTCACCCCTGAATCACGCAGACAAACCCCCACCCCCCACGCACCCGCTTTGACATCACAGACTTACTGCTCTGTTGACCAGTTCTTTCAGTTGGAAGGTTGTGGTCCTCGCTGCCAAAGATACTCATGCTATTAGCCACAAATCAGCAGTATTTTGAATCCCAGTCGTTCTGTGTTCCTCTTCTTGCATGGGAACGAGTGTCAAGTCAAACTGTAAGATGGCAGTTTAGGTCATTTCAAACATGCTACCACCTATCATGATAAATTCTGGAGGAAACCAATGTAGGAATACCAGGGAAACTTGTTTTGAAAACTGGAATCTTACCAACCTCGATGCTCTCTGCGTCATTGTTTATCTACAAAGTGTAGTATGGACCCCCCCCCCCCCCATAAAAAATTGGAAAAGGTCATTTTCTACAGGGTATGAGTATTTGCTGATAAGCAAGGAACATGTTTTTGACAAGCAGTTTGACTTGACATTCAGTCCCATACAGAGGGTGAATGGGGTGATTCGGGGGAAATATTTTACTTAGTGTTGGCGTTTGTGAGATCAGGGAGGATTGTTGCTGGACAGCAAAGCATGTAGGGACAGGAAGTCCACAGAAGAATACTGCAATGGATGAAAGTTTTTTGTTGTCTTTATCAACTACTGAGTTAGGCCATTGTTGTCAAGAGTTAAGGTGAAAAGTAGGTTGTACATTAAAATCTGACTTTGCGCAGATTGGCTTATTTCTCCATTGCTGTGATGGTGTATCAGAGGTTTTGGGAATTGGATTTCAAAGCAGTTTCAATTGGTCATGTTTTTAATGGTCCTAAGGTAAAACATAATTTTATTTGCTAAAAAAATACATTTTGGACCTTGTTACTTGTTCTCATCACCAACATGATTCTTTTCTTCACCTTTTTGTGATGTTCCTTTTATCGAACAGCATCCTAAACCAACTAATGCAAGCCCTTTAATACAGACATTATACAGTCACAAGACTTTGTTGTCCAGTTTTTGTACCATTTAGTGACAGGGAAGTGTACAGACATAATGCGGAAGGTATGCGTTTGAGATGCGTTTTTGAATGTTACAGTGGTTGATATCTTTGAGGCTTTGGATTTTGTCCTTAACAACCTTTTCATGTAGTTAAATTTAGAATATAGCAATATATATTTTTTGGGTTTTGTTTGTTGTTTTTTTTGGTATCTGCAAACATAGACTGCTGGGCAACTACAGTATGTATTTGTTTTTGTTAGCATTTGGACATTGAAATGAGCAACCAGAAATCAGGTTAACGTCTCTCCTCACCTTTTTTTTTAATACACAATGCTGATACTGTACTTTGATACGTACTTTGATATGTGTGTTTTATGTCTTCAGTTTTATCATCACCGGTCACATTGCAACTGCAGGGCAGTTCAAAGAGCATCTAATTTATTTTACTCCCCGAGAGACATAGAGGAGAGTACTTGAATATCGACAAGGTGTCCAACCACCAAGACGGACACTGTGCGCAGAATTTAGAAACACAGCTAGCCAGTTAAAAGTCACATAAGGATTACCAGCGTTTCCTCAACCCCTCAGCTACACTGAAACACATCTGAATCTTAAAGTGATCCATCTACATTTTATTCTGTTTAATTTGGAAAACAAGCAAAAAAATTGTATGAATCTTGCCGTGCATTAGGTGCTCTGTAGCCCCTTGCTCGCACTCAAAAAAGACGCTGCTAGTGACGTGTACATGTTAGCAGTGACTACATGCTAAATTAGGGAGGCAAATGGAAAACACCCTCCCCCCCAGAAAGAACAGAACTTTGACATTTTGACTTCAGGGTGTAGAAAACAGGTTGAAAAAAGCTGGTATTCCTTCTATATCCAGTGCCTTCTGGAATTTTATTCTTGTTTGATTTTTTATATCTTCCTTTTGATGTACGTCATTCAATTACGTCATGTACCGTTGTGTTACTAGATGCATTCATAATCATTCTCAGTGCCTTAAAGCTGAGCTAACAAAGAGGTGCATACTAATGTGTCCAACCATCCCTATGGACTATTTATTCCACTGAAAATGCCTTTTGATTTGACTTATACATCCCAATACAGCTCAGTTGAATCAGAACAAATTTGAATGACAAGGTGCTACATGTGTTAATTGTGATGCATTAGTGCACTTACCATAAACAAATTAGACATGAGTGAAACAGTCACGTTTCAAATTTGACTACGTTTCCCATAACCCCTGTAGCATCTGTTAAAAAAAGGGGTCATTATTTACTCTCACCAATCTTGCTATATTATTTCTTCTTAGTCATTACTGAAAATGATCAACATTTTGGAAGAGACTTTACAACCAGCTTCTCACACCTTTATAGCTCCATTTGCTCTGGAAGAACAGTACTATGCCATATCTCATTTATATGGTATCACTTATTGAAGTTAAAACATGTTGCACCTTTTACACAGTTTTTTTTTTTATTATTGAGGCTACATATCATGTTACCTTTAATGCCACGAGGAATTAGATTGTCAACTGTTTACAGATTCCTAAACCCAGAACACAGTTATATTGTATTACATTGGTATCTGCTGAACCACCACTGCACCTTGGTTTGACTTCCCCCTGTTTTTTTAAACCAAAGCAGATCTCATCACCTCAGTTGAGATTTATTAATGACGCCATCTTTATGAGATAGGAGGGAGTGGATGTACTTAATTTGTTACATACTGTACACACATCATCACTCATTTGATTTGAAAGCTTGGATAGAAACGCAAAGTATTATTACTTAGGACCCCGCAGTGTGCAATTCCTTGTTTTATCTCTCTGCTCTGATCAGAAAATATACATGTGGCTGGTAGATGTTCCACTTATTACTGCACAAAATTGCTGAACTAAGGTTTCAAAGAATTATTGTATGAGAGACTTCAGTTCAGAGGTTTTGTTTTTTTACAATGTGCTAATACGGTCCACCTCTGTAACACCCAAGGAAGAATTTCAGTATAAATGCAGCATTGATGCGGGATCAGCGTTGACTGACTTGCTGTCAGAGTTCAGTGTCACTCCTGATCGAGATGAGATACATTATGTTAATCCGTGTTTTTTACACATATAAACAGCAGTACTGAAGCAAATATGAAAGACATTAATGATTTTCTCTTGTTGGTTGACATGACTTTTACAGTATCAATAAAGGTTGACTTCCAAGCTTCTACCAGAGGGTTTCTGTGTGTGATTTCTGCTTGGACCCATGTGTAATACAGGACTCAGTGTTCCTGATTCCCCTTTTGCAGCTCCACCCCTGCGAGTTTGGACAGTGGATAACTGTACCATTCACAGTTAGCCCTGTATACTACCCACACACACATTTTGGCTACCGTCATAAGCACAGAATAACCTGGCTTTCGGCCTTGCCCCTGTTAGGTCCTACTGTATTTATTTTAACCTATTCATATAAAACTGATACTGTACCTGCAGCTAGGCCTTTTTCACAGCAGACATAACTCATCATAGCAGGAAAAACACAGGTGTAACTAATAACATTAAAGCTTGACTCGGATTAATTAGGTTCCACTAACCCTGACAAATGAGCCAGCGTGCATGGAATGGTAGGGCCCTGGAACTGGACACCTTGACGTAAGGTGGCCTTAATTAACATGATTAGTTAAATTTGTGTTTGGCAAGTCAAATTGTCTGCTGTGAGAAATCTCTTTAAAGCAATGAACAAGATATTCTTAATTGCAGGGGAAGAAATGATGGCACCAATACGCCTTTTTAAGTGAAGACATTTTGACATGTCAAAGTAGGAAAAGCAAAGGTGTAAATAATAAACTTAATGCTGGCTGAATTCCATTAAGCTGCTTCAGTTTCAGGGTCCTGGTATCGTGCATAATGGCTTTCTGTCACACGGTCTGTCGTGGCTTACTGGGACACTTGAATAGAACAGAGCCATCGTTAATGTTATTAGAAACACCTGTGCCTTTCCTGCTACAAGTCAGAATGTCTGCTGTGCAAAAAACAACAACAGTTCTATGCACCAATCCCAACCATATCCATTGTGTGCATTATAAAATCTGTTAGAGACTAATACTTGGTTCTTAATTTTGATGGGCTTGGTTTTGTTCAGTCATTTTTCTGTTTTGTAGACATTCTCCTCCTCAAGTGTTTTAGTTGTTCGTATGGTTTTGTGTGTTTCCCCTTCCCTCGTGTGTTGTATGTTTCCTGCCATTAGTCTCTCTTGCCCTGCAATAACCCCTGTCTGCTCCACTATCTGCACACCTGTTTGCACTCCGTCGTCAGCTTGCAGTGTGTTCACTCTCACCTGCAATTCATAACCTAATCAGCCTCCCCTTACTGGTTCACCTCCTTTGTTCAATGTCTGCCTGTCGTTTTGGATTTATCCCTGCCTGCCAACCATTTGTTCATCTGCCTGCCTGCTTGTAACCTGTTTGCCACTTGCCTACCTAGAGACAATAAAGCTCAACTCCTTATCCTGATACCCCTGTCTGCATTTGGGTCCTTTTCCGTTTGCCACTTAATCTTGTGACACTTAATCAATTATAGAAGTCAAGAGAAACTGGCATCTACCCCCCCTCAAGGTCATAGGAGGTTTATCATTTTATCATCATTATTGTATTTTTTAAGCAGGTAAAAAAATACTAATTAAAAAATGCTGGTGTATTGTTGTCTAAATATAATAAATAATGCCAGATTCTGAGCTAACAGAATTTAAAAAACAAAAGTGACAGCAGTAAGATGTTTGCAAATAAAAAGCTAATCTCTAGGGTTCCGAGATTGATAAATTGTCGTCAGACGATGGCTGGTGGATTCAAAGATTGTTCTGCCTCTTTTGCTTTCCCCATGGACTATCTTTATCTGCACGCAAACAAAGCCCGCTCAAACATGGTTGATCAATGCTAGTACTACTACAAACGGAAATAAGAACGCTTCCGATGCCAAATTCTTGTCCCTTGCCTACAGAATCTGCATTCTTATGCGGATATCTGTTTTTAGAAATTACCAAACACCAGACAGACAAAGTTAACAAGCGGGTGAACATAGAGAAGCAGCTAAAGAACCAGTTAATTCCCTGAGGAGACGAAAAACAAAACCAAAGAAAAGTGAATATTCGAAATAGATTAGTCAACACGACTAATGTTGCTTAATATCGTCTCAATGTGTAAAAAACTGTTTGCCATATCAACTTAAAAGATGATAATATGCTGTGCTGTGTTCACAGCTTGTTTCTGATGCCCCCAAGTGGCCAAAAAAATCAGTTATCACAGGTTTAACTGAGTTACTATTATACATTTGATTAAGTGTACGTGAAGTAACCCCGAAAAAGGTGAGTTGCACAACCAAGTAAAAAACAGCATTCTTTAGTATGTAAAGTTGGCCAGAGACATCCTGCACTTGTAATGAGTTCCATTCACTTCCTTTTTATTATGTAAGTTATGGGAGAGAACCAGAAAAGTGGTCTCACTTTAGACAATTTTTCCTCATCCTTTAATCTGCCTGAGGCTTCTTTGCTGATGGAGGGAAGGGTGCTTTCCAGTGAATTTCCCCAAATACTTCTTTCCATTGCTGTGCTGGTTTCACCACTGGCTACCTTCCGGTCACCTCCCAAATCATCAAGACACAGCAAGGAGGTAGAAAATAATGTCACTGTTGGACCTGAATTCAAGTGTGCTGAAGTGTATCTGAGCATCCTCTTCCAGCACCAAGGATGCCACTCTCAACGTGTCACATTAATAACCCTAATGTGTATAAAAACGCACTCTGTGCCGAGGGAGCATTCCAAATCTGTGGTCGCTAATGAATTTAATACAGCCAGAATTGCCCCCATGAGCAGTTCCAGCCGGATAATTACTGTGGAGTATGTGTTTTTCCCCTCTGCATGCAGAGGAGAGAAGGATGTGGGATGTTGAAAGGGGTGGGATGAATCAGAAAGATTGAGAAAATTAGGCAGATGGGCAGTCAGTCTTCAAACAGACACATGTAGCGAGGGAGAGCTGAACAAAGCAAAAAGCAAGAATAACAGCAACTGGGACTCTCCCTTGCAGTCCCATCACCTCCACCAACCGTAATGGCCTGAAACGATGTTGATGATGGGATGGATGCCTGTCACAGTATGTTTGCATGGTTACCTATGTTTACCGAAAGACAGAGCAACAAGGTGCGATAACCTACACTGGTAAAAACCCATGGAAAGACAGGGCCAAGATGATATCAATTGTTGCTGGCTGCTTCATTTCTGTCCTAACCTAAACTGTTTCTAAAAGTAGGAATTTGTAGTGCCAGTATATTCAGGCCACAGATTGAACCATTTTTAGTCTGTCACTGCCCATCACATTCTTGCTGGGTTCTTAATGTGTTGTACAGCCCTGCCTGCAATTATCCATTCACAATTTCAGACATCACTGACATTTTAGATGGATTATTCATAGAGGGGTTATGTAGCGTGTATGTTGTGACACATTCAGGTGTCAATCTTTATCACAAAGCATCCCCTTGCAAAACATTTTTAAAACCTTTTATAAGAAGGAATAATCAGTTGCCACTGAATTATGTCCAACATCATTCCCTTGTTCACGCATTCATTACGCCCTATATAAAGGTCACTCAAAAGTTTCCTCTATAGTGAAAAGATTTCGGACATTTGGGAATAATCTGCATTTTGTGTCTTCATCACTGACAGGCGTAGCATCCCACGACAGTAATGTTGACATCTATAAAATGCAACACATTGCATTGTGCGATTGCTTAGCAGCAACTAGTGGACAAGACACTACTTTTGTTGTACCGTTGTGGTATTTTTTTGCGGGCACTACTGTATATAAAGAATACATTTCACATTCAGAATTCGGTCACTGAAAATAAAATGTTATAAATATGGTGCATTATAAAGTAAATAGGGAGTGATTTCCCAGCCCTTGACTTTGTGTCGTGCTGATTTCTGTGCTGCCATTTACTGTCTGATAGGAACAGAATAGCATATATGTACTTGTCAGTGATTGGGTATAGCCACTGAAACCTAGCACGCAATAAGTTGTTTTAGCACAATGGCTACATGCAGTAACATCAGCAGAACTGAGTAAAGAACCTACCTGGTGCTCACACCTTTCTACTGTCCTAAGAGGCAATCCAGTAGCTAAACGCCCGTCGCCTGAACGAAAAACACCCTGAAAACCGAAAGCAGAACGTGTGTTTTTTCCAGCTTCAGGTCTTTTCAAACTGACTTCCAACTTGAATGGCAGGCTGTGCGTTTTTAAAGTTGTCTGATTAATTTCAACAAACAAAAGTCTGGGTACATGGGATTTTAAGTGGTTATTAAATGGTTTTGCAGCCACATCACAACAATCATTTTAAGCCAGCTCTCTATTTCTAGTCTGGTTCACAGATATTCACAATATTTGTGGGAAGTGAATTCCTCCATCAACCACCATCATGAAGCAGGCGAGGCTGAAGGCAGATTTGTGCAAAGCCTCCATAAAGCACATCATTATATAAAGACTGCAAACACATTCAGACTTATACATACTGAGTGGCCCGGGAGGCATCTGCATCTTTTATAGTAGCTGACATGTTTACTGCTGCTTGGTTTTCTCTCTCTGTAATATTCCTGTCTTTCTGACATCAATTCTTCTTCTCTTTTCCTTTCTTTTGTGTACCATCCCTTTCCTTTCTTTCTTTCGACTTTTCTTTACTCTCTTTATTTCTCTCTCTCTCTCTCACTCCAAGCTGAAGAAAACCGAGGCCCATAGGAATGTGCTGATGGCTGAGTGTTTCATCTTGGTCTCACATTACCGCCCAGACTGAACCTCACTTACCCAACACACACACACACACAAACACACACACACACAGAGAGAGAGGGAGAGATGCTGGTATTTGTCATTGTGCCTGTATTTTGATGGCCCTGGTATCCCGGGTAACTGGTGTGAGAGCAAACAGCAGGCTGGAAAGATGGAAAGCTGTCCTGTAAGCACAGTTGTGGTTTTTGCGCAGTTAAAGCTGAGTTTATATGACCATATTCACTGTTTCTGATCCGCCATACACTGCTACACAGGGGGAAAACTTGTAATGCTTTCTTGGCTCAGCACATCTTGCTGGCTCTGAAGGTTGTTGTTTTAAATTAAACTGTAATCCAATAAAGGCCAGTGACAGGTTAATCTGACAGGGTTTATAAAGGTGCCTCTTGCATCCTATGAAACCATGTAAATTGTCCAATTACTGTATGATGCTATGCTTTTGGTGAAAATATTTTGTACTGATTATATCTAATTTAATTTGAAGGGTACTTTTCCAAAACTGAAAGTGTTGATGAAAAATAAACTTCTCTCTTCTCTCTATTTTCTCAATAGCCTCTCTCCCATTTGTCTCAATGAGGACTTAATATAAACCCTTTTTTGTAAATTATGCCTTGCTTAGCTGCTGAATGTTTTGATATTTTGTAGCATTTGATTTTAGACATCTTACAATATTATATTTTCTCTCATGTCTTGAATGTGTTTTTATTCTCTTGAAATATTTCCAGGATAGGCAGATTGTTTAAGCCACTACTATAAGAAGACCTTTTTTCATTCAATTGAATTTTGTACATTTTAGCAGCTTATTGTTTTTGTTTCACGGCAATTTTACTGTTTTGGTTCAGTTGGACTGCCATCAGTGTTTTTTCCAGCAGCAGGCAGCGGTTTCCAGCAGAAACTCGCTGATAAACACACTGTTCGCTACCTGCACAGCACCAAACTACAGACAAAGTTAGTGACCAGCTGGTGAACATAGTGAAGCATTTAGCCACTAAATAGCCAAAAAGGAGAGTGGAACACAACTCCAAAATGAATGCTAATGTTGCTGTCTGCTTGTTTAAATAGGCAACTGTATACTTACAAGTTAACTATATCAGCTTTATAAGGTGATAATAAGTTGGTTTCAGTGCCCCTAAGTGGCCAAAAACAACTTTCCTTATTTAGAACCAAGTAATTGTTGTCAGTAAAAAAATATGCATACCTTAACTGCAGAGGTGGCAGATCAGAAATAGGGGACTTGTTGGATCTAAGAAGTGATAACGTTCCCCTCTTAGGTTTTGTTGATCATTTTCCAACATGGCCCCCTTTCAAGCATTGAAATCCACTTTGCAGACTGCAGCAGACCTTCCAACTGTTTGAACTGAAATGCTGCTTTAATTAGCCGGTTGTATTTTAGCTGACAGACACTGAGTGAGGGTCAGAAAGGGGTACAAATATAAAATAATGTAATCATGCTGACATTGAGGAAACATGAATCACACAAATCTCCAAATTATTGAATTTGCATGTTCATTGATTTCACATTGTGTTTTTGGTCAGAGCTGAGGGCAGGTTGACACATCTCATGTTGAAAACAGCCCTTTCCACATAATTCATACCACCTGGCTGTCAGGTCTGAACCAAAACATTTAGTGCTCTTCAGTAATTTTCCAACACTGATGATGTTGTGGACTTTGGAAAACCCCAAGTGCCACAGAGGCCGACCAAATCTTCCACTAAAGACTACTACTGACTCACATTGCTGTATATATATATATATATATATATATATATATATATAGAGAGAGAGAGAGAGAGAGAGAGAGAGTGTGTGTGTGTGTGTGTGTGTGTGTGTGTGTGTGTGTGTGTGGTGGGTTGATGCAGAATTTTACAGTTTCCATCAGTTTTTCATTTGTTTAATTTTGAAATTTTATTTCAGTTTTGGTTTTGTTTATGTTCATAAATGCTCAGTTTGGTTACAATTTATCAATGAATCTCTGTGGAGAGTCTGGCTGTTTTATGTGTGTAGTGACAAACTCTGTCTGCTTATTTATTGTCATTTGAACAGGCCCTGCTTATGCCACACAGTAGAAGCTGGCAAAAGGCTGAATCTGGAAAACAAGTCTCTACATTTTTTTAAGCATTTATTTCCAGTTACGTCACACTCTTTTTGCATGCAAAGATGCATCAGCTGCGATCCCACAGATAGTCATCCGAACACACATGTAAGACACTAAAAACAAAGACGTGTTTGCATGGGTCCAATCAGACTTGATGTCAATTTCCTCATCTGATGAGGACTTGCAAACAGTGTGGACGACAGTTTGGAGGTTGGTTTGCTTTGAATGTGTATATGTGTATGTTATGTGCTCGTTGGTATCAGTAGGCATTTTGGCTGTGTGTGTCTGTCTATGTATGCTGAGAGCTGTGGTTTTTGTGTTTTATTGACAGGAAAATTTGTGATGTGACAACTTCGAGGGTTTTTTGGCAAACGTATCTACACAAAACCATATTTGTAACACACAGTACAAAGTTGTTTACTTGTACGTCACATACAATATGTTGCTGCTAATCACACTTTCCTGAACTCCAAGGGAACTGATCATTCGCTAAACGCCGCCGCCAAAAGTGATTGTCCAATCATAGCGTAGCAACTGTAACTAGGCGAGGCTAAGCAAATTAGTCAATTCCAAGAAGATCCAAACAAAGAGACATATGGCCGCAGTAAAAAGAGGGGGCGAAAGAAAAGAAAGAAAGAAACATAACCCACACACTGTTGTTATCATGTCGCTCTGTGGGTATCACTGGAGCAGCAACTCAAAAAGGATTGTTTTTTTTAAACAACAGTGCCAGCTCTGCTTCGCTCAGCACTGAAAGGAATTCAAGTTCTGTGATGTAAACGTGGCACCACGAGCTGCCCTCAACACCCCCACTCTCCACAAACACACACACACACACACACACACACACACACACACAAACACACACATCCCCCTCCTCTCTGCTTCCTCCCTTCCTCTTCCTGCCAAAGCCAACGCGAGCACTCAGGCCTCAGGGGCAACTTGTGTGGCATAGAATCCCCTCCCCACCTCCACTTCTTCTTCTCCTCCTCCTCCCCTCACAACTAGTCAGTAAAGCAGACTCTTACATATTCAGCTCCTTATCTATCCCCTTACCTTACTTATCTCTTAATGTCAGTGCAGCTCACGTCGTGACCTTTGACATCTTTATAGTACCGTTACAATTCTGTGAACAACTTTGTGAATGCCCAAAATTGGTTCTCTACAGCACCAAACTGCAAAAACAACATTGTTCCCTCGTACTATCTGTGTTGCCAAATGATTAGTAACTAGACTATTTTGTGAAGAAGTTAAGTTTGACCTAGACTGTCTCCAGTAAGCATTATTGCACCTTAAAACTTTCTGTGCAACCCCCTGACCAGGAAGTGGGACAAATAAAAACAGAGATCACAACTGGTTTCAAGTCTCCCGCACACACACACATATGGAGCTCATTCACAGGGATCAAGAGAAATAACAATGTGTTGGTTTAAAGGGGGAATTTCCAAACAATCAGTACGTGGAGATAAGGCTGAGGCACATTCAAACTAAAAAAAAAAAAAAAGAGTGTCACATTGTTCCGTCAAAAGTTGTTTCTTGAAGGTGTTTCACTGTGTGTGAAGGCCTAAATTTGGACTTCATCTTTTCTGCTTATTTATTTCACTTGCTCAAACACAGGCCTAAACCACAAACATACATATGGACAATATATCATCTTCAAATTTACTTAATAACAGCTATTACATGCGATACTGGACTCCCAACAATCTGATTGTAGTAATTACCCTGTATGAAAATGATTGGGGTGGGGTGGGTAGGGGGGCTTGGACCTTTTCATTCTATAAAAAAGCAAGGCCCTCCCCCAGTTGGTACAGTTTGTTTCACAATAAATAACTAAAAGTACATAAAGAGTTTAATGTGGTGTACTCATATTCAAACCATAATATTTGAAAACCAAATATCACACAATAGAAATGAGCAATTCTTAAAATTATGGCAAGCACGCCAACGTCGATGCTGTTGAGGGGCTCAAACCTCCCAATTTTTGTTGCCCCATCCATAAATACAATAATAAATCAGTTTTTTTGTTTGTTTTATTGTTTACAATAAAGCTCACAAGGGAAGGCTGAAATAATATACAAATCTAGGTTCACAGAAAAGTTAAAAGACCCACCCGACCCCAAAAATGTGACTACCCACCCTTCAGCAATAAATACACAAAGAAATACACGAACCTCCCCCTTTTCTGTATCCCCTCCTCCCTAATAATTTTCATGCAGTCACTTGCGTTAGAGCTTTTGGACTTCTCTAGTTGTAATGCACACATCACAAGAAGACCAACAGTATCCAGGTTTTTAGGGTTTTGGAAGGACCTCTAGACGCCTCACAGTATAAAGACACAGGAGACGCGACCAGAGACTGCGTGGGCATGATGTGACCAAAGTCAAGGACCGGATACAAGTCTCGCATTTACATGGTGGGCACATTAGCCGACGGAGCAGCCAGGACACCCACAGTCTGCCATATTTTGCTTCACTGGGATTGGTTCTCATCCCACAAATGTGCTCATGTGCTACTTTCTTTTCATTATTTTCCAGGTATATTGCAGGCCTGGTTTGCATTAATTCCCATTTCCCATTATCATGTCTATTTTATTTCTCATAGAAAGTAAATGGAGGAGAACTCTTTGCCTCATGAAATTTCATCTGGCATTTAACTGCTGTAATCCAGCGTGGATGTAATAAAGATCATGAAGAGATGATTGTTTCAGCCATGTTTAAACAACTGTATTTTGGTTGCAACCATCCCTTAGAGAAGAAATGTAATTATTTAGGTTCTGCTCAAACCAGGGTTAAACACGTTCTGACTTTGACATTAGTATCCAGCAAAGTCATATGCTTAAACAGCTTTTTACTGACGTGGCCAAAGTAATGATTAGTGGGAAACACGCATTGTCTAAAATGGTTTCAATGGTACCAATTTTGGTATGGAGTTGTCACCATAAGAGGAGCGAGAGAGAGAGATACAGGATTTGAGTGACACAATTGATATTTATAGTTTGAGGAAAACAACCGCAGACTGAAGAAAAAGGGAAGGTGTGGTATGACTTCATGGAAAATACACCCATGCATACAGAGGGCAAATCACGTAAAATCCCACTAAAGCCTGCACAATGTGAACATAATGCTAAATCCCACATAAGCCCTAAGCCAAACCAAGCTAAATATATAAGTAATCATACATTGTGTACATAAGTAAACTTACAGTGAAGACCTTATTATTCATGGGTGGAGCCACCTTAATCTGACAGCGCTGTTAGTTAGGTGAAATACAATCAGCTCATGTGCAACAAGAGTCGTATCTACCATTTGTAGGAAATAAATACTGCTGAGAGTTAGACGTGAAGATTGATACCACTCTCATGTTTATACCATCAATAAGAAGCTTCAAGCAGCAGCCTGTTAGCTTAGCATAAAGACTGGGAAACAGCTAGCCTGGCTCTGCCCGAAAGTAATTAAATCCATCTACCAGCATTCTCTAGAGCTCAGTAATTAGCGCGTTATATCGTATCTGTTTAAACCATACAAAAACAAAAAATGTGAACATGACACATTTGGTATTATGGGGAGGGGGAGTTATGTGCCGGAATATTTCTTGGCCTGGCGCAGTGACTTTGTTGAGTTTTGTCATTAATGTGAGGTTACAAGGCAACCAGCAGAGACTCTACCATTTAAGCTCAGATAAGCTAACCAGCCCGCTAGCTGTAGTTTCATATTACCGCACAGGCGTGACGGTGTTATCGATCTTCTCATCTAACTCCCTGCAAGAGAGAGAAAAATTGTATTTCCCAAAATGTTGAACTATTCCTTTCAAAGTGCGATGGAATAATGCAATCTATGCACAGCTGGAGCTCAGTCAGAGACTCGAACCTGAACATCAGTTTGCGGTGTCTGCACTGTGTCAGAACAGGAACCAGCGCTACCAGTCTGTGTAAAACACTGCTGAAACCTGTTGGCCTGTGTGGATCCGCAAAAGAATTCCCAGAACAAACGCAGCAAGGTACCTGGTTTAAACGTGCAATGTTACTATATTCTTACATTTCAAGCAAGCAGGCCAGTTACAAGTAACCCAAATCCTTAGTCGTTACTAAAAACTACATTACTACAACATGACTGAATCCAACTTCACGAGCATGAATTCCCTGCAGATGCCATCACCAACCACTGAAAGAAAGCAAACAGCAGTGCAACCTGATAGGACAAAATCTAGAGACATAAATTGTCATTTTTCCACTATCCTCCCATGTCATGCGGTTTGGATGCAGCATTATGTAGGCCAGCGGTAATTATGCGACATGCCCCTCTTCTGTCACAAGCAACTGATTTATATGAAGGAGAAAATAACTCCACTCATCGCTGTCTGGTTCACTGACAGGGAGGCCAGGATGACTTGAGTAACACTTTATCCATGTCATTACCGCACAATAATAAACCTTATTTATATGGTACTTTTATAAAGCAGAATCACAAAGTGCCGCATTATATTAATAAAAGAGCACAGCACAAAATATACAAGAAAGAAAAGCGTAGAAGGACAAAGTACACACATAAATCAATGTTTTTGCTGACTTACTGATGGGCTGTTTATGTTCTGTCGGACTGGGATTATTTTTTCACACAGCTCACTGTGATTTTAATGATGTGAACTGCTATTTAGATTTGATTTTTGTTCACTTTGTCTGACAATTCAAAAAAAAAAAAAAAAAAAAAAAAACAAAGAGAAAAAAGAAAAAAAAAAAAAAAAAAAGACAGCACAACGGGAAACAAGCTTTGGATGCAACTCTTTGGTTTTACATTTGTCAAACTTATTTTATTATTTCATGGTAATGAGGTTGAAAGCAGATTCCAGTTTGAAATAAACAATATGGCAAATTCAGATCCTGGTGCAAGGCTTCAGCATCCACAGCGCGTGTACGTACGCACAAGCTGGATTGTCAGGAAATCAAACTCGGAGAGCAAGACCAAAAGTAATTATTTTGGTTTGATAAACATTCAAAAGATTGCTGTTTGGCAGCCGCCCCAAGTCTCAGTCTCAGTTGAAGCTTCCCCTCGGCGCACAAATGCACCATACTGGCATTCTTTCCACACTTGCATCTGTGTTACCGTTCAACAATAATGTAACATTTTCAAAAAGAAAAGCAGGCGTGAGCTTGTTCCTTTTCTCTGCATATAGACCACATTGATAGACAGTGGCTTCCTGGAAATTCTGGAAAGGGATTCAAATATGTAAAAGCTACTGCTAGGTTGTACTTGCGAAAATGCTAGGTAGTAATGTTAAGATCCAGACGCTGAGGTGTTTTTGCTGCAACAGTCTTACTTGGTCTGGTATGACTAGTAGCTTATGGTGGCAAATGTTAGCTCACAGCATACTTCACCAGAAGACATGAATTTCGCTTTATTTCTCAAGATTTTCTTGTGTTGCGCAAAGACATCAACATTATGACTGTGAGTGAGTGGAACATTAGCTAACGTTAGCCAATATAAGCTACTTATCATACCTCATTACCGCCCACCCCCCACCCCCCCTTTAGCGGCTAATGGTGTGATTGGCTAGCTTGTTACTTCAACATGTCTTTGTGATTGGATGATCGCTCCACTGGTTTTTCTTCGGGATTTTCGGCAGGTACCGCTAGCAGCACTGGTGACTGGTGACACTACTGACGTTGACGATAATGTAATGAAATAATGCAAATACAAATATATTTTAAATCCTCACATCTACAGAGGGGATGCAACTAAATTGAACTCTACGCAATTTAACCCGTCGTTCATTGAACATTTGCTTATCATCAAATAATGGGTTCATAATCATAACTTTGGCATCGGCAAAAACAAAGGGTTAGAAAATTGTTTTGGATAGCAAAATTATTTAAAATTAAAGCATTTCATGCATTTCATGTTCCACTTATCCAGATGGTCTGACTCAAACCTGCGCCCTTCCAGTCGGAGGTCCGTTTCTCTGACCTCCAGGCGACCGCTGCCTCAGTTTTTCCCCTGCTCTGTGAAGATCTGCTTTTGATAGAGCTCATATCAGCGTCTAATACCTTGTATAACATTGGGAGATTCTCCTAAGCTACAGTCTGGTACAGTAAAAGCCCCGAGACAGACTGCTGATTAGAATAGAGCTGCCTTTGGAGCCTCCTGATTGGCTGCAGGGCAGGGATTGGAAATGAGGAGATGGTCACTTTGGCTCTGGGGGATTTAATCAATGTGGCTCACCTGCATGGGGAGCAGGTGTGTGTATGTGTGTGTGTTTGGCTGGCACACATGGTGAGCTTTGCGGGGGGGGGGGTTCAAGGTCAATGTAGGTCTCAGACGTGTCCCTGGTTCTTGGCTCCAGTGCAGTTAATTGGTTTCTGTCCCATGCCCATGTGCAGCTGTCCATACATGTGTCCCTGCGCATCTGAAAGGTGGACTAGCTAGCTCTAGCTCCATCGGATGCTGTCCACCTTCAGCCATGTGGGGCACTTGATGTGAGCCATTGGAGAATTTTCTTCATGTCGCTCCTGTCACAGCTAACGCCTCTTTATCAAAAAATCTCAACTGTTAAAGGTGAAGCAAGCAAGACGCTCTCGCTGTGTTCCATTTCAGAGACCAGCACGTTGGGTCTGTGGCCTATAAAGATTTATCCTTTGGAGAACTGGATTGGGTTGCACCAGCTATTCGTATTTTGCAAGTTAAGTTTAAGTGGAAAGTCCTTTCTAAGTTCTTAGTAAATACTATCTAGTTTAAAACTAGTGATTTACTCAAATGGGTCGCACCATCAAAACTTAAGGAATTTATAGCAATAAACTGTGTACACTGGAAGTCACTGTTGCATCTCATGTTTAGAAGGTCAAACGGTAGCTTAATGCCTTCGTAAATGTAGATATAACTTTGTTTTATGTATGTATGCATACATGGAGAAATATGTGTTTCACAATTTGAAGCACTCATGCCGTTTAGAGTAAGTGGGAAATATGCAATTGCTCAACCTCTTCTAGGTTACATCTTTATTAAAACAGCACTTCGATCAAGTATCTGGCCAGATATGTCGACCATTTCCATACCTTCTCCTTTACTCTAAACAGGACATGCACTCTGAAGCCAACATCATGTCAGCCGCTAGCTAGGTCATTTAGCTACGCAAAAGTTACACCCAATAGTGTCAAAATGTAGTAACAAGCTATCTCTACGCAAGTTCTTTTGTTGTGTCAATGGAATTCTTGCTTCAGTTGTCTGAGTGTCTTTGTGATTTGCAACCCCTCAAAACAGCCTTGCATACTTTTCATGATCTGTTCAACCAATGATTTCCTTTTCAAGCTAGAAAATGCTCAGTTCTATGAAGGAAAAATGGTAAGTGGAAAATTACAAACCGACATCATAATGACCCCAAGGTTGATAGTATACTGGTGGAATGGCATCTGCATGGCATTCTGATGATTGGTTTTGTAATCAATCTTGCATTTATTGAAGGTGATTTTCACTTCTTACTGTAATTTCACCTGTGTGGAAAGTGTTACAAATTCTGACACTATGATTGAAAATGACTGTTTCAAGCTTGTTCCTTGCTCTCTGTTGTCAACATAACAGGTCAGCTCATTATAACCCTCAGACATTTAACCTGTCAAACAAGCCCCCCCCCCACACACACACACACCTTCCCGCCATGCTAAGCCTTGGAAACCTGCCTCATCTTGTAACACCTTCCATTGGCTCTGCTCCCACTGGGCGCTGTGACGTGGTCTGTCAGGCCATGGGGTGACCAGGTTCACAGTTGTAGGTTACGGTAGAAAGTATTAGGTGACTCACACATACACCATAGTATTAGGTGCGGTTTAGGTGTGCTCTGGGTGAGCGTTAGGTAAGGGGATGAGAGTCTGGTGAGAGCAGGAGTCCAGGGATTAGCTTTAAAGCCTCTATAACTAGCCACACACACACACACACACACACACACACACCACTGTGCCAAGAGGATTTTACATCTTCATCTATTCTGGACAGTGTCCGGTTATTCTGGACAAAAGTCTGCTTTGCATAACAATCTCCTTTCAGAGACTACATACACTCCTCCCATAAACATCCTGATGACTCATGAACGACCTCCAGTTCTTGTAAATCAGCACAGGAGAGTACTGTAGGTTCACTAACATCAAGTGCACATTACACCGAAAATGGATCAGCAGAGATAATGGGGGTGTTTTGCTAAGCACGACACTGTTCCAGGAGCTGCAGAGGGGAGGATGAATGGGAAAACAAATTTGAGTTCCCAGTGAAAACATTACCAAGATATATAGAAACATTTTCCAATTTTGAACTGTTTACTGCTGCTATGAAACAAAGCACATTTGAAAATGGAAGTTCCACCAAACACAGTCATCCGCAGCTAATTTATTCTTCCTCTGTCAGTCACAACGTAATCAAGCCATCAGATAAGGAAAAACACACGAAATCTACATTTTATACAATTTATGCTGTCCAAACGTTTACTCAGAAAAAGTGCGATGGGGGGGGGGGGGGGGGGGGGAGGAGAAATTTCTACATAAAGGGAAAAGGGGTGAAGA
>CM022492.1:8278991-8343848 GCA_011952105.1 Coreoperca whiteheadi
TACAACCATGACTGTTCATGGTGGGTTAATAATAAAAAATAATAATCATTACAAAAAGAATTCCCTTCCTTCCAAATATGCCTGCATCGATTAAAAAACAGAACATCATTCATTTCATAGCAGATCCAAAAGGGGAACAGCACATTATTATGCATTTGTATGCCCTTCCCTTAAAGCAGAGAGCCCTCCCTAGATGTGTGTGACGCTCCATACTGAACTGCTAGCAGGAAAGGTTTTGGTAATTGCTACAACCCTCAATGAGGGACACCTTAAAAGTTCCTTAAGCCCTTTTCCATTGTAGTAAGACGTTGTACCTTGTAGTTTGACAATACTATGGCCACTGCTCGTTACGAAAATGAGTTGAAACTCTGGACACGCACAGGGACATGAGGACAAACACCCACCAATGGCTCACTTCAGCAAGGACACTGTAACAGGAGACGCTATCGATAAAGTTGTTAACAGAGCTTTCCCCCACCCTGAGGCTCAATGACACCCTAACCTTCACGGTGGAGCCGTGCAGGGCAGAGCGCTAAATGGATACTGGGAGTGAGCAGTTTGTGTAGGCATTTTTAATGTTTAGATATTTACTCTGTGAAAAGGTGAGAGTCCATCTGAACTGTCAAGGCGACAGCTCGGAATACATTTCAAAGTGACAAACATGAACATCTGAAACAGCTGACAGAGGCAGCTGAGTATAGCAGGCTGGTACCTGTACTTTGACATTTGTTTAACAATACTCATAGCTGGTGCTCTATGAAATCTGTAGAGTCCGAAGAACAAAACAAAAATGATATGAGGTCTATGTCTATTGTATTGCACATACAGAGAAATATGCTTATTCAAGTTTGCATACAGTGATTAAGAAATATCCCCAGAAGAACCATTGGAAATAAAAAATTAAAAAAAGGGTGATTGTGATTAGCTTTAACTAGATAGGAAAGAGACAAAACAATTAAATTCTTTTTTTTAAAAATATAACATCTTCTTAATGTGGTGAGCTGTGGCTCAGTTAGGTTTCACACCGATGAAGGGGGAACATTTTCCTCCCCCCTGATCTTCCTGCTTGAGAATTGTGTGACAGGAGCGGTGAGGGAAAACAATGAAGAGCAAGCTATCAGTCTACGGTGTTGGTGAAAAACAGAAAATACTAATTTACCATGACTAGCACAATATAGGCTACATTCACAAAGCAGGTCTTGATTCTCTGGGATGTAACCCAAATCTGACTCTAGCATGACCTGGACAGTGACAGAAGCAGCGCAGGGATTTATGTATCTTGGCTTCTTCTCTTTGGGACAGAATACATGTGGTTTGAATTCCCCTCTTTGAAATGTTCAATAGGCAATAGAGTTGCTCAAATTCAATTCGTCATTTTGTAGAAAAGTCTACAGCCATGCTAGCAGCTCTGAGGCTGCACTTGGGCACCGCAGTGCTTTGAGCAAGCTGTCAGCATGGCAACATGCTCTCAATGACAATGCTAACATGCTGATGTTAAGCAGGTATAATGTTTACCATGTCCACCATCTTAGTTAGCATGCTAACATTCGCTAATTAGCACTAAACACAAAGTACAGCTGAGGATGATGGGGATTTTATTAGTTGGAAAACATTTGATCATACACAAGTGTTGGATAACAGCGTCTTGGACCTGATGATGGATGAAAGTTAAAAGGCTTCATCCTTAGGGGGACATGAATGCGCGACCCAAATTTCATGTCAATCCATCCATCAGTTGTTGAAACCTTTTACTAAAAACCACAAATGTCAACCTCATGGTGGTGCTAGGTAAAAGGTTAGGATTCATCCTCTGGGGACAATGAACGTCTGTGCAAAAATTTATGACTATCCCTCAAATACTTATACAGATATTTCAGGCTCGACCAAAGAGGTGGACTGCCCCACTGAGCGCCCGACAGAGCCATCCCTAGAGCCACGCCGCTAGCATGGCAAACCTCCCCCCCTTGATATTCAAGTTTCTGAAATTCAGTCAGTTATTTTACAGATCTAAAAGTTCAAGTCAAAAAGTCAAGTTGCATTGGTGAAATTTAGGCAAACTGGAACATCGAAGCTACCAAAGATAAGCAATAGACCCTGAATGGAATCGATCAAACCTCTGTCCTGGCAGGTTACATCAGTCATGTGATCCAAGAAAGTTCAGATGAGCAAATGGACACTTTTCATTTTCTATCTGGATGTGTCCATTTTTTCCCCCCCATCTTTGAAATTTCAAAACTTAAAATGACTTACTATAAATTTGAAACAGGGGAACGCAAACCATATGAATTCAGATAGATTATTTTCAAAAACAAATATTCCAATGCTATAAATTCAGTGGTATTTAACTAAAGCGTTAGTTAAATTTCACAATAGGGTATACAGTTACTGAAGAAAATCAGTTCATGGCGGCCTCTCTTTGCTTTCATACATATGGAGTAAACTGAGAGGACGCCGTAAAATACCAATTCCGTTTGTGATCTGTTGTCCTTAGTTGTCTCATGTTGCCAAACGTATACCAAATGTCTCAGATTGAAGATATGGGGGGACTGCAGTGTCAATGTAGCCAGTGTTTTAATTCATGAATTGAAGTCAATTTTGTTTGTGGGCTGGCATGTTTCTGTCCTCTGGCAGACACTGTGGTTGGTGACAAAGCTGGAGGCTCTTTCCCCATTCAAAACAATCATCTTCAGAGTCAGAGTCACTGCCGCTGCACTTCTACGCAGGCAAAAGGCTGGTACTGCTCAGTGTCAAAACTGAGAAACACGCAAAATGGCTTGTGCGTTGACAGAATGCGTTGGACCTGTGACAGGCAAATCTTTCGCTTCTACTTAGGTCATGTCACATGCCCCGCTGAGCCGCTTTCCTACCTGGAGAATTCATCTGACGGCCATTTAGAAACTGAATAAAAGTTGTGCATTTCAAAGTTTTTAACACCTGAATCTAGAGCTGTTTGCAGCTCATTGTTTTGGTTCACCGCTCCATATAGACTACTAATTGCTCTCACCAATCACACATCTCAAACGTGTCGGCAGCCATTTCACACAAGCCGTATGCTGGTGAAGAAAGTCAGACATCAAGCAAACAAACGTGACATTTTTCTTCGAAGTTATTGGACCACATCAAGCACAAAAGCCGAGTGAATACTGTATTTACATTCATCAGGTGGCGAGAAAATGGACAACTAGCCCTAAGCAACTGAACTGACTATATCAGGGCTGTGTTGCTGCCCCCTAGTGGTCTGGTTGTCATTACGTGGTCAAAAATGCAGCTTTTAAGAACATACATTTTGCATGGGAATTTCTCTCTGCTAGACAATATGATGATTGACTGCAAAGCTATGACTTGTACACCAGGGAAACAGTCTCGTCACTGTGAGCTACGTCAAACTGAAATGTATCATACGGACCAACTACATATTCCTTTTGCGCACGCGCACACACACCAAATGTTTTGTCTGCAATATCTATGAAATCATTTTAAAAAAGGCAGCAGTTATAGCTTGGATTGATCTAGAGTTCCTGAATATAAAAAAAGTCTTAGCCTAGCGGTAAAACTAGCATCTTTCAGGACATTAACCCTTTTTTGTTTTGTCTTGTAGAAGGCACACAAACTACCACAAAAAGTATATTAATTATCTTCAAATGTGCAAAAAAGCTCAGTTTACATTATTTCCACAATAAAAAGATAGAAGGAAAAAAAGGTAATATACTATCCCACTCTCTGCCTTCCCCTCCTGTTTCTGTGGCGGAGGAAAGGATTGCAGTGCAGAGTCCAGGCACTGCATAGCAGAAATGTGCAAACACCTCTGCATTTCTTCCATTGGCACTTAGTTAGCATTGTGCAGATACAAGGGCAGACGCAGGGTCTGCACGTGCCGCTGGATGTGCACATTTTGTGTGTGGTTGAAAGGCTGCACACCAAAAGGATGAGTTTCGCTTTTATTCAAGATGGTTCAAAAGAGACACGGGGACGAGGAGCTCCAGAGTTAGTGTGGTGGCTGGATTCACTTGAACATCAACCGAGCAGACCAAAAACATACAATGACACATGGTAGATGAAAGAAAGCAGCACTTTTGAGTTTCCCCCTCATGTTTTTGCTCCAAAAGTAGTTTTCTAACTGATTTTATTTCACTAACAGTAGCGGTTCTGAAAGAGCTAGGTCATCCAGCAATAGGAGGCACCTCTGCTCCTGTAGTGTTTGCCACTGACCTCGCTACCCACTGCACCATCCCTCCATCTATCCTCTGTGTCCTCAGTTATTCAGACCCAGGCGAGGAGGCAGTGGTGGTGGGTGACAGCTGCAGGGCTTGGAGGGCCTGCGGGTTGACGACATCAGGGATGTGGAGGGCCTGCGGGTTGACGATCACCTGGATGACAAAGTCCTTCTGGATCTTGGTGTCTTGCAGCCGCGTCTTGTCCGTGAGCAGCTTCCCGGAGAAGAACCAGCGCTGGTGGGCGGCGTCAATGTCATCCTGGGCCTGTAGCTGCTTCTTTAGTTGCCCTATGGTGTCAGCCATGCTGGCGCTGAGGCGCAGGTCCTTTCCCGTGGAGAGCCGGACCTACAGGGAACAGGAAGTGTGAACACCGGCCAAAAGTGACACAGACAGGTAAAATGTGTCATTCGAGGATAAACCATGAGGGTAACTTGTAATACTGGCTAGAAACGTTCTGAGATGATACAGAGACATAAATGTCAACATTTTGTGTTTCGACCACACAAGAACAAAATAAAAAAAAAACCCCTCATGTAATATTAACAAGGCGTAATGTAATGAAAACTATATCAGGGTTACAAGTCGGTGTTTTCTCACAGACATGAATGTCTGCACCAAATTTCACGACAATCCATCCAATAGTTTTCAAGACTTTTCACTGGAAACCACATGTCACCCTCATGGGGGCGCTAGAAGAAAAGTCATGGGTTCACCAAAGTAATTAGGATTCACTTGCTGGGAACCATGAATGTCAAACATTTCATGGCAATACATCCAATAGCTGTTGAGTTGGAGAACATTGCCATCTCTAGGGCCACGCTGCTAGCATGCCTGAAAATCAGCATTTATAACAAATGTATCGCATTTGTCGGAAGTGTGGGCAAGCGTATGCGCTGCACGCTGTACGTGGATTAATACAATACTTAACTTCCAATAAAATGAGAAAAACAAGGAGCTATGCTTGTCACAGTACCTTGAGCTGGAATTCCTTCTTGGGTGCTACAGTGGGTTCGGGGCTGTCGCTGGGGTCCTCGTCGCTGCGCTCTGAGATGAGGTTGACTGGTGGAGCCAGGCAGTAGACAGGCAGCTGGTAGCGGTTCCCGAGTTCGTCGTAACACTCAGCGAGAGTACCTGGAGAGGGGCGTCGAAGAAAACGGGACAAGCTGCCATTTAAATCTACTAATAGATAGATATGATGTTACCCTGGTTTATTCAGTGCACTTCAGATATGAGTAACAACTTGATTGAATTATGATCTACAGTATAGGTTCTGTCCTCACCATGTGGCAGTGTGATACTGGCTCCATCCACTATAGCCTGGGCCAGCTCGTGGTCATTACACTCCAGGGCCACAGTCGCGGCTTTCAGGGCGTCCCAGATCTCCTTACGGCCCTCGAAGGCCGGCGCCGTGTCCCAGAACTCGTCCCGCTTGCTCCGTAGCTGGCCCTCTGTCATCGGATAGTCGCTCTTCCACTTGGGACGATCTTTCTTCAGAGGCTCGTTACGCCCTGTGATGGGAAGGTTAAAGCACGGGAAGATTGGTAGACAGGTAGTGGAAAAAAGGGTCTGTGATTTCATTAGGTTTCAAATGGGCCACAACAAGCGTGATACAGTTACTGATGCCTGGAAACTCTTGAGAACAAACTGCGCTTTTATGCTCAGTTTTAACCATTTCTTAGAAACAACAGGATTTGTTTTTGTGTGCCTGTTCTAAAAGTTGGTGGTGAAGGCCCTTTTGCGTTTGCAGAAAGCTTTTTATTCCTTTATAGATTTGTGTTATCCTATAGAGGCACAAAACTGTGTTTAACTCAAGGGAAATTTCTCAAGTTGCTGAGGACTCCTTTATCGTTTCCTTTAAAACCTGTGGCAATGCGGGTTGAACGAATAAAACGCTGCATGGGATAAGCTTCTGCAGCAGAACCTTTCTGGTCAACGTAGTGAGAGCCCAACAAGCTGGCTGGGAGAGTGCTGATTTGCATGACAGGGGATGAAGGGAGAACAGAAAGCGGGGGGGAAAGCAACATACGAGCTTAGGTATGGTGTATGAGAATTGTTGGTTTGAATCCAGATATGACACTGCATGACAGAGAGTGACGCAAACTTAGAAACACAAGGAAGTACAGAGCATAACAAGTGATGCTAAAATATTTGCATGTTACTACGGATACATGCACTCATATTCATATGCGTTGATTGTTGCTGATATTTTATGCAGATCTGCTGTTTGTAATCATCTTGAAGACAGACGTTTCATTATCATAACACAGAAGTTATTGGGCAAGGAAGGAGTGGAATCTTTGGACGAATGGTTTTAATGCATTTTCAGTACGTCGAATGATTTAAAATGAATTTCGTAATCTGGTGTAAATGTGCACCACAGAATGCAAAGGATGGGCGGATTGATTAATGAATAACATGATGTTCCCATATAATTAATATCCTGTGCTTTCAACTCTTAACACTGATAAACAGAGCTGGCAGCAGAGAGAAACGCTAGCCGTCACCAGAGACAGAGAACGTCGCACCCCACCCTGCCGTGTCATCCGAATCTAAAATTAGGAGGTCATTCAGTTTGCAATATGCATGAAGCACGTGTAGCCTATATCTGTCTCGTAACCTTACAGTACCTGTGTTTCCCACCATTCAACATCATCACACAGTACACCTAGGCCAGGAGAGCACTTATATTAGTAGACTGAGGGTCACACACACACACCTGATGCTGACAGTGGGCCAGCATGGGGCCAGGGAATGAACATTTCTGACCACCGTTCACAGCAGTGAAACATCTTAACATTCACTAGCAATTCTGCAAGCTATGATCAGCTGACAAAGACACCACAATTAACCGTACCCGCAATTGGCTGGTGACTGGTGTAACATTTCCCTCCATTAACAGAATTGTCTGAAGTCCTGTGATACAGCAGTTAGTTTATTTTATTTTTTTTTAAATGGTTGCCAACCGCCAGCCACTTCACTTTATGCTGTCAAAAAGCGCCTAGCGGTACTTGGCAAAAACAGGTTCTAAACCAGCCTAAGCTTACATTTCCAAATGCCTGAGAGGCAGAGACAGTCACTGAGGAGTGGAGGGATGGAAAATGAATGAGTATAAAGGAGACAGCACACATCCAAGAGGTTCCATTTCTTTCAAACTAATTATTTATAGTGCAGACGGCTTAGGGAGAGTAATTTGGAGAACATGGGGTGGTGTAGGATTAGCACTTGGAGTGGAGTGAATTCCACAGTGAAGCAAAGGGGCTTCCTCACTACCACTCAGTGGCAATGCTGCGTTTATAAGTGAGACAAATGGGGTTTAAAGTGCAATATCTGTCCCAAGGTGGTTCACAAATTGCAACATAAGACACATGTGGGTACACATACTATATAGGTGAGGTGCCTCGGCGGGGGATACAGTGTGACTTATACTTTTGTAAGTCCATAAATCAACTAGAAATCAGAGGGAAAAAAAAAACGCTACCTTTAACTTCAAAACTTGCCAGAGAATCATCACATTTTTAAGTTATGTTTTCATCAATATCTAAGTAATTAGGGCTGCAACTAACGATTATTTTTCATTATTGATTCATCTGCAGAATATTTTCGCAATTAATGGATACATCGTTTAGCCTATAAAACATCAGAAAATAGCAAAAAATGTCCATACAGCGTCCAAGGTGACATCATCAAATGTCTTGTTTTGTTGTCAAAGTCAGTTTACTGTAATATAAGACAAGGAAAAGCAGCAAATGCTCACATTTGGGAAGCTGGAGCTTGTTGGGCATTTTTGCTTGAAAGTTTACTTAAAACAATTCATTGATTATCCAAACAGTTGCTGGTTAATTTTCTGTCAACAGACTACTTGATTAATTGCCTAATTATCATCATCAGCTGAATCCAGTATTCGTTGTGAGCACATCCATGGGTACACTGCAAACATTTGTGATGCAAATACAGCCTGTGTGTGCAATCTCTTGGAATATACACATCATCATTTCCCAAAATGTTGAGCTCTTCCTTTAAATAACGGTACACTTGGATGTGTATGTATTAATAAGGTTCAGATTACATGCAGTTTATCTAGTCAACATGACTAAACACATTTTGCTAGCTCTCTTTACTTAGACATACCATTATGTGATGAGAATAAATGTCTTCCTATATATTGCGTATTGTAGAATCACCATGTCATTAAAGTTGGTTGTCCTGTGATTGCAGCTATGGCGGCTAATGACTCCCCTTTCCTAAGAGGAGGGCTGACTGGGAACTCAAGACTGGTTCTCTCTCGGTGACACATTGAGTCAATATGACATCTACAGAGGATATTTTCTGAAGAGCTGACATGCTAGACAGCTAGGGATTTTGAAGTTTGACAAAAATTCATCAGAAGAGGGGGAGAGGATGTGGTAGAAATCCAATTTAAAAAAGGTTTTTAGATTTTAATGGAAATAAGCGCGGTCTGGTGGATTGTGTGCATGAAAAGCTGGCAGTAACAAAAGGAAGCGCTTCAACGGACGAATGTTGTATCAAATCTAACTGAGGCACGCCAAAACAGAGACCTGAAGCAATGCATTGCAGACGCATGAAGCAATACCAGGGTGTTTTCAGCCAGCTGGGCTCATAAAAGCAGGTGCCACGAGATGAGGCTATAGTGAAGCGTGTTGTATTTATGAGGGTCAACGAAATGAGTCATAAACTACTTCTCGGAGCTGTATGTTAGGACACAAACAAAACAACACACCCAACAGCCATAGGTGGCTGTTTAAAGATTACCTGCTTCTGGGAAAAGCCCATTCAGCTATAACACATAACGTTGCTTTGGCCCTGTACAGACGTTTACCAGCCTCTCACATTCCCCTGGCATGAGGCAAGTAAGAAATGCGGGGTGTTTGCTGTGTTCCTCTTTAGAAGCAGACATCAGTGAACGTGCACTGGAGCAGAGCAACAGTGGATAGACGGGAAGTGCGCTCTTTCACCGGACACAGACTGAATCCATGTGTGACTGTATTTCCTCAGGATAGATACACTCCCACATGCAGTCAAACACACACACACACACACAGCTGGTTATCTTTTCACCACAACGGTGCATTCAGCTTTCTGCAACTAAAGATAGTCAACCCCTGGACCGTAACAAAGGGTAGGATCCAAAATGTTACTTTTGAAAAAATTCTCACCACACCAGGAGCAAATTAAATTGATCCTGTAGCTGATTTCTGACTGCACCAAATATTTCAGAGAACACACACACAGACACAGACAGATGTTTACGAGCGACTGATAGACCTCGAATTTCCCCATGGAGCTGACAAACTCACCTCTACTTTAGCTTTAACTACTTTAATGTTCATTTCGACGGAACATCTCAAACTATGCTTTGAGATTAGGTAAATCTATTCCCGGGGTCGATGCTGAGCTAAAATACATTTTCTGCCCGTTTTTTGTTGATTCTGAGTGCTGTAACAGCTACAAAACCCAGCTACTGATGTGCACCTCACAATTTATTTTATGAATGATAAATCTACTCTAAATCATTTGGTCTATAAAATGTCAGCAAACTGTGAAAAACGTCCATCACAAATTACCAGACCACATGGTGATGTCTTCAAATGTTTCGCTCTGTCCACCCAAATGTAAATTTATTAAAGTTTACTTTCATGAAAGACAACGGAAACCAGAAAATATTTAAGATGCAGGAACCAGTGAATGTTTGCCATTTTTCCTCAGAAGATAATACTCAAACGCGTAACTGATTATCAAAATTGTTGCTAATTTGTCCTGTCGAATGACTAACGAATAATAGTTGCAGCTCTATAACTCTTTAAAATGACGTCAAGTCTAGCATCTCGGTGGGGCAGCATTTTAGGGTTTCTTCCAGGGAACCCCACCACCCTGGGTTTGTATCCAGCCAACAACCTTTGCTATATATCCACTTCCCCATCTACACATTTCCTGTTGCTCTCCACTGTCAACTGCCAAATAAAAAAGGGCAGAAATGCCGTTAAAAAGATGCGATCATGAAACTAAAAGAACACACAGCCGTTTATTTTATTTTCAAGGTAGGCCCACAACTCAGGGCAGGTACGAAGCCTTCTATTTAGCGGAGAAAGAGAAAGAAAATTGAAAATTTGGCTTCGTATCCCTCAAGGGGTTGTGAACCAGAGGTGAAAACCTATAAATTACAATACAACACAAATCACAGACTTATTTCACCCAAAGAAAAACAGGACAAATTCTGAAATCACCTATCTCATATTGTGAAAAATGGAGATACACAAAATGAGTCTTCTATTGTATTTCAGCTCTTCCTCTCACAGCTGTGTTTGTATGAGGGTGTCAAGCAGAGTGGATTCTGTCCTGTTAGAGAAGCCAGTCAATGACGCAGCAGGACATGATGCGACTTGTTCTTTTTGATCGAAGCCTGGTCTATTAGGGAGTGCCTGGTGATACCAATCAGGGTGGGACATTACCACAAGCCACTGCCAAAACCAGGGGACGGCTTTAACTTTAAATAGTCTATCCATTGGCCACTTTGGCAGGTAACAAAAAAGACAAAATTACTTTGAAGGTCATATTCCGCTCTAAAAACCGACATCAGATGATCATTTTAGAATACAGCCATGTGGCCAGGGGTCAAAAACGTCAACTTTTTACATTCCCTGATACTAACGCACAAAGCTGGAGTCAAAACGCCCTGTCTGTCTGATGTAAACTGGAGTGAATTCCTGCTGGAAAAAGCCTGAAAAATGTCCATCAGTAAAGTTGGGAGGAAACGAACCTGCGTCCAAATGAATAACAGACACTTTGATTCCTAAATAGTCACTACAAAGGGAACTTTATTGCTCTGGATATGCTGAATGTGACAGTAAGGCAATGAGCTGTATATGTTTAACTGCTGGAATGTTTGAACAACTTATCGACCTCAGCAGAGATTTTAACCACATTGCGGAAGAGGCCTAAAAGTTTTCCCCCCCCCATCCTGAGTGAGTTTATAACAACAATAAACGGTAAGCATTTTCATGTGTTCCACCATCATTTATAAAAAAGGTCACGCTAAATAGCATTGACATTGTTGTCTGGGGTCGAAACTATGCAGAAATTCAGAACGTCTGCCAGTACAGCTGTGCCTGCGTCATTCAGTTTAGTCTGACTGTAAATATAACATTCAGTCTTCCTAAGTGCTGAAGCAGCAAACCAAATTCTATCTGTCACTGAAAAAGAACAAAACGTGGCAGTTGGCCAGTGTTTATCTTTAGAATAATGTTATCTTCCGGGAAGGTAAGTAACTAATGGACGTGAACGCCAGTCTCTGATGCCAATAATCGGCATATCAGCAACTTCGGGAATCAACGTAGCCTCTGCTTCAGTGTTGCCATTTATAGTAACCACAACCTCCTGCTGGGACACTAACTCCACATTAAAACTGCAGTGTGATATGGTGTTCGCAGGGCTACCATACTACCACTAGGCTATGATAGCAGCTGGCCCAACGAGCGCAACTTTGCAGGATTAAGGGTGAGGCTTGAAATTACTGGGTGACAAAATTGCCGTCCTTGTTACAGATGCAATGTCAGGCAAATGTAGGTGTAGAGTAGGTGAATTTGGCAGTAAACAATGCTGAGAGTGTGTATGGGGTAGCAAAGTTTGCTCAACTTACACAACACAAGGGAGCTACACCATATTCAGTAGATAGAAGCAGGCCGTGATGCCCATATGCAGTGGGCATGTAGTTTATGTAGAGAAGATATGTGGTGCATTGTGAATGCAAATCGAGCCCTGACCATGGATAAAAGACCACCCAGAGTGACGTACCAAATAGTCCTTTGTTTAGCAGCAGTCAGTTTCCCCACAGAAAAACAAAAAAGGTGAGCACGGAGGTTGAAACCCAATCACAAGTGGTCACTTGAGATACATTTGAGTCTGATGCAGGAATGAAATACGCCTGAATACAGTAGGTCTCAGCCACCTGTTGGGCGGTTTTGTGCACTTAAAATGTGTAAATACTTAATATACGTGCAATTAAGCAGAACTGGACAGTTGTCAGATGCCATCCGTCATCACAGCAGGGGTTGACGCCACTGAACCGGCAAAGGGTGTCAAAACCAGCATGGGTTTGCAATGCCATCATTTAGGATAAAAGTACCCCAGCAGAAGGTAAAAGTAACCGTGTTGCAAGAGCAACAAATTGGTAGGATTCAGTGAAGCACCTCACATGCTGTATGCGATATACACACAAACTGTAGTCTTACCCCCTCGTCCACCGTTCCTGGACGAACCTCGGCTCTGCGTGTCCTCCCAGCCTTCCCAGTATCTCCCCACACATCCTCCCATGGTTAGAGGGCTGCAGACTGTTTCCACGCGTCTCACCAGCTGAACAGAGGGGCCATCACGGACGAAGACGAATAACGTTAACTAACTTAGGTCCGATGAGAAGGACGGGTCGCGGGTCCAACGTTGCAGCCCTGATAGATCTGATAGGTCATCCGTGGCGGCAAAGCGGGGGACGCTTGGATGTTTGATGGCGCTGAGCTGATCTATACCTGTAAAATCGTGGCACTACTGTGCGTTTTCTCTCTTGATGTTTCAGTGCTGTTTATGTTTGACACGACCCCACAAGATTCGAAAGCTCGTGGCCCGCACTAACGTTACAAGAGTTTGATAGCCAAACCAGCAAGCCGCCGCAACATCTGCCAAACTCTCTTTCGAATGTTAGAATATAACATGTCAGTTATCCAGCTCGCCTGCTCAGTTGCGCTAGTTGTAAATGTTGATGTCCAGCAGTCCAAACTGCGCGCATCTTCCTCGCTAACAAGCTAACAGGGCCAACCAGCTAGCTGCCTCAACATCAGTAACGTAAAACACAAACTTCCGCGCACTCGTGGTCTTTCCCCTGCACGTTGAGTTTCTTCCAAATGCAGCGGACAGTTACAGTTTCCCGCAACCCTCGGCGTACCACTTCAAGTCTTTGACGTTGTCTCCAGATTTTTTTTTCTTTAAATCCCCCTAACGTTACTTCCCTCTGCGCTGATAAAAGGACTAGTGGCGGAGCTAGCGCCACCGAACTTTTTTACGCCTGCGCGTAAGCACGCAGGCAGGTGTTGGGTTCTCCTACGTCAGGACGAAAAGCAATTAGGAATTGACAAGACGGCAAATAAATACGACACCGACGGAGGTATCACATAGCTATGTTGAAGAGCTACTGTGTTTCTTGTTTTCGGTTTATTATTTTTAATGATACTCATAGTAGTTCACTTGTACAAAAACAGTTCAAAAGCACACGGTGCCTCAGTGAAAGGAGAGACGGTGTACATCAGGAATATCACAGATAATTCCATTTTTGCTAGGTTGTACTCTTTGTGTTTTGGAATTCGGACAGCACCTGAAGGCAGCACCAAAAACTAAACTTAATATGGTTTTAATTTTAACATTCAGCAAACGTTTACATTTCCAGCAACATGCACGTAAACCAAATGGTGGCAATTTAGCATTGCATTGTTCGTTAACGGTCCAATTTTATGAAAGTTAATATAAAATTAGTCACTTTTGCGTTTCACTCAGAACTTTTCGCGCATGCGTGGTCTCAGCTGAGTTACGAGGGGAACGATGGCTGCGGACAGTGTCTTGCTGCTGTCTCTGGTGGAGGAGTATGTGTCGGGACTACAGGACAGCAAGGCCAAAGATACAGCAACAGGTAAATACGTCTTCCTCATATATTCCTCGACACATTTCCAGAATAGCTTGTTGTGAAGAAAAAAACGTAGTTGGTGGAGGCTGCTGAGTTCCAAGGATGCGCAACACGGCATGATGGTAACTAGCTAACTTAGCGCCGCAACATCCTGTGTGGTGTTACGACCTCATGATACAAAGACACACACGCGTTGTGACACTGTTCTACTCATTTTATCACGATACCAGCACACATTGAATGTATCCCTAGCGTTTTATTGCACTGTCATTCGACTAGTAATGTGAATTTTGATGCTAGTCCAGTGTGGTTTGACCGCATGCTGCTTGCTAGCTGCTGTTTGTGTCCGGATGAAAGCATTCTGTCAGTGAACTCTGTACCTTTGTACTCTGCCGATGCTGCTAGTTAATCTGTAGCAAACTACTAACTAGGCCTACTAGAGATAACTTAGTTATGCTCATGCGTTGTTATGTCTGTTCTCTGCGTGTGGTTGTAGTTGGTCAACAGACGTGTGCTTCGCTACAATTCACTAAAAGTTGCTTCATGTTCAGGTGTCAAAGATGGCCAGTTTACAATACTACAGCTGGTGGAAGCACTGGGGTAAGCTGACAGCACTTTTCTGCTATTACAGCAATAACGTGAACAACACAAAAGCATTAATACTTTAATTAAATGGTTTACTCTATCTGAGGAGGTCTTATTTTGGTTTAAGTACGTGTTAGACACGGGATGTGGTGGACGTTATGAGTTTACAGAAGCAGGTTTCACTCAAAAGTACATTTTATTTTGCCGATACCACCCAGCCAAGCAGGTATGAGCTCTTTCTCATGAATCTTAATTAATGAACCATATATTATAAAAATATCTACACTACACGACTTCTATTCATTAAAATGCATCAATTCATCTCAGTTAGAGTCGCTCTTATATTAATATTTAATAATAACATTTCCATTTCCCTGTTGTAGACTGAGTCTGACCAGCTCTCAGCCTCACACTCGAGCCAGAGGAGTCCAGCTTCTCTCTGAAGTGTTACAGGACTGTTTTGGAGGTCTTACAGAGAGAGAAGGTACACGTCTTTATTTAGTTTTTTGTTTTTTTTAGAACAATCGATCCCACTCTCTTCACTCTTAGTTTGTTTTCTAGGTATTGCCAATACTGACATGGTATTTGGGTGCGAAACCTCAGTTTCCTTCCAGTAAATGGACTGAAAAGGACAGAAAGGATGATGTTCACAGTTACAGCAAATCTTACGTATCATCTCAGTGCCTTGTTGGCTGACAAATACAAACGAATCAAAAACGTATCAAAATAACTGCAATTTGATTGCCAGTGGTCCTGCAGGGCTGAATGCAACATATTCATGTAAAGAGTGATATTTTAACAGCCTGTATCCCTGTCTCTTTTCCCCACAGTGGAAGTGCTCATTGCCTTCTATGAAAACCGTCTAAAGGACCATTATGTCATCACACCGCCTGTTTTACAGGGGCTCAGAGCGCTGGTGAGTCTCTGCCTGTGATCGATTTTCAATGACAACAACATCTGAAACATCCTGCATAAGATTAACTGACTGCTAAGTTTGCAAGTTAGTTTCTGCTTGATAGGTTTGAGAATTATTTTGAGAAGTTCCAGATGTGATAGCGGCACCCGACGTTCACATTGTGTGTGATTATGCTTTTTTTTCCCCCCAGACAAAATGCACGACGTTGCCTCCTGGCTCAGCTGTGTCCATGCTGAGGTCTTTGTTCCAGGATGTTCATGTTCAGGTGAGACACGATACTGTCTTACAATAAAGATATTGAACTTGTTGCAAGCAAGATTTTATCTGGACATACACCTGAGGAAGTCTGTTATTGTGAGAGGACGCTGAGTGTTTTGTGTGTGGGATGAATACATCAGTGGATTTGAGTTAAAGGTACATCATTGCACTTAATAGTATTATTTTGTTTATTTGCGTGGATGAAAGACAACTGATGAACACAAAACACTGTAAATGAGTTAGCTCATAAGTCTAATAATCATCTGCTGCCCTTGGCCAGATGTTAAAATGCACAACACTGCACCTAACTGTCTCTTCAATCCTGATATAAGCACACACATACCCATGCCATATTCGACCACACTGCTGAGAGTGTGTGATTATGTTGTTCTTGGTTCCTTCGTGTTTGCGAAGCACTTCCTCTTTTGTTAAGCCTGCTTTGTAGGTAAACGTGACTCTTCTTAATTTTTGTTAAATCTGGGCATTGTGGGTAAAAAGTTCAAAGGGTCCCGTTTGTTTTTCTCCAGTCTTTGATGCTGGTAGAGCGAGCCTGCGTCTACAACATGCTCATCAACCTCATGGAGACCAGAGAAGCCGGTAAGAGATAGCAGGTTTGAGTCTGATAGTAGCTCAGGTAATAGAATAAGGCACTAAGAGCTCTGCTGGAAGAAAGAAAAGCTTCTGCGTTGAAGATATAGGTGATTCAAAACAGCAGAGAGTGAGTTTTGAAAGTCAGAAATCTCAGCAGTTGGCTGACTAATCACTGTGGCCGTTAACTCTTACCAGCCTTGTAATAAAGGACATCGTTGTCATGATTCCTTCTGCTTTATTTGGCAGTTGAATCATTTTGCATGTTTCACGTACACATACTGTACTGGATGCAAAAAGACGGCTGACAATTAAGTGTTTGTGTGTGGCTGCCGGTAGTTGTTATAACACAGCATCCTGAAGGATGACACCGTGTGACCTCTCTTCTGTGTCCACATACTATACTATAGTAGAAGTAAACATAATAATAGCATTTTAAAAATGGTTATATATCAATAAAAGGAAAGTTAATGATTGATTTAACAGAAAATGAGGGCTCTTGGCGAATGATAAATCCCCTTTGGCCAGATATTGGCTGGTTGCTGTCATAGATTTCCTTGTTTTATTTTCTCAGTTTAGTAATATATACAATGAATCCTTTGTGGTCAGGCTAGGTTAGATTAAGCAATCTTTAACAAAGTAGTAGCCTACACCCTACTTCGTCAGATTTTCAGGAAGAGGTGACAAAGTCCATTCTGGTGTGATTTCCCCAACTTTGCGGTCTGTCTGCCTCTCTCAAAACATTATGCGATCTTACAGAACTTGAACAAAACTGTGTGTTCCTGTTTGACTGTCCCGCAGAACTGAAGGGTTTGGGGGCAGACTTTGTGTTTGGCTTTGTCCAATCAATGGACGGAGAGAGGGATCCTCGCAACCTCCTGTTAGCCTTCCAGGTTGCCAAAAACATAATCCACCGAGGTTATGATCTAGGTGAGAGCACATACATGTGCACACGCACAGCATCTTTCTCACGGTTGTTTTCTCTGTGTCTCCGTCCCTCTCTGACCTTTTTTGAACTTTGTTACGCTCCATTGCACAGTTCAAGCATGACTCTATTTTGCCTCCCATTCATTTCCTGTCTGCTGTCTCAGGTAAATTCACAGAGGAGCTGTTTGAAGTGACATCCTGCTATTTCCCCATTGACTTCACCCCCGTAAGTCCCTGTTTACTCAGCTGCTTTTTCCTAAGAACTGACGAAAGCAGACCGAAATGCCATCACTGACTTCCTGGGGCCACAAGGGAACTTTGTTGAAAACAATAATACAGCGTCTGCCTCCTCATCTGCTCGTTCCCCATCTCTCCGTCACACAGGATCACAGCACTGTGATCGTTTGTTGACTCTCTGGAGAAAACGAGCACATTGCCGTAATGCTGCTAATATGATGTTAGGTTTTCTGTCACATAAGGATCACAGCATTGTCTTACCAGATAATAATGTATCAAGCTCTTCAAATGCCTTGTATATCTTTCACATTATGGTTAGGCTTAAAGTATGGCCCGAAATATGGTCGTAGGCAAAATGTTGTATGTTCAAATCCAACCAAAAAGTGAAGCTGCAAATCATCAACACTAAGTAAGACTGCCAAAATTCATGTGGTTTGCCTAAATGGTATTCCAAAATTGCATTCTTCTCAACATGGAAAAGTCTCTGAAACAGCACTAAATGTCCTAAGAACTCTACATGGAAACCCAGAAACAGTTGTCACTTTTAAATGACGATATCAAACTAATCGTTAAACTTGCATCTGTGCTTGACTGACGACTGACTGGTGTTAGTTATCTGATAAAATGCAAATACCAACCTGATATATTATTACTTAATGTATAGTAGAATAACCTGACTGGATTTCTGCACTCTGGAGTTTTGGGAATATCTACAGTATAAATACTTTCAGAGGTGGAGGCTCAGTGTTGCCGTGACAGAAGAGAACATGTTTGACAAAATGTGAATCATTGAAGTGACATTACCAGTGGCGAGTAATTGTTAACATACAGAAGACTGTTTGAATTAGACCTCCAGTCTTATAATAATATACCTTTCATAACTGCAGAGCCTCTTGTTGGTGATAAACTCATTACATCTGTGAAGGTGCATTTATGATTTCTGTGTGTCTTAAACGCCTGTCTATATCTTCTTGCCCCCACCCACCGACCACCCATCCACCCCAGCCTCCCAATGACCCCCACGGCATCACCAAAGAGGAACTCATCGAGACACTGAGAGACGTCCTCACTGGGACGCCACGATTCGCCGACGTAGGGCAATCAGTTTCCATTTAGCTTTTTGGTGCAATGGAGACTTTGTTAATGGGATAACATTTTTCTATGAGGGCCGAAAGACAGTTTGTGTTCTGTTTATTACTTCTCTGTTACAGTTTCTGTTACCGCTCATCATAGAGAAGCTGGACTCAGACGTTCAGAGTGCGAAGCTGGACTCGCTGCAGACTCTGGTGAGAAATCTCTGCGCTTGTTGTATTTTAGGCTGTTGGGTTAGGTATTTAAACATTTGACTGCAAATTAGCCAGTTTATATTCCCAGCAGCAAGAAGTCGGTAAATGTGGATGATATACAGTTGATTTTCCCTTAAGCAACACAGCCACTCATTACAACTACAGTGGAGCTGCTGGGAGACTCAGAGCGGTACCAGGTTTCTTATCTCCCTACACTTTATATTTTGCAGACTGCTTGTGTGTCACAATATGAGCATAAGGACTTGGCTGAATTCCTTGAGGGATTGTGGGCATCACTGCGCAGAGAGGTTTGTTTGAGATGAATTTATATGATAACACTAATAAGACTTGTAACTTGTTGATTGATGTGTGTGTATAGCGTCCATTCTTCGTATGGAAATAATTAAGCATTAAGTGTTTTGTTGTTGTTGTTGTGGAGATTCTGGCATTCTGCTTTTTTAGTTGCTCTGAATTAAAATAGTTTTCTCACCTACTCCACCCTTACAAACAGGAAGCATCTTTAAGGCTGTGTTCACATCAACCAACTCTGCGTTATTACTTACTACTACTTATTAGTAGTAGTTTAAATTCCTCATTCTCCGGGCACTGAAAACATCTGAAATGTATAAGACAATTACAGAAACGTGTCAAAATTAACGTTTCCGTTCCCGTCTAACCATTTAGACCAAAGTAAACCCGTTGTTAGTGTAATAGCCTCTTAGTGAATCTGAAGAACAAACTAATGAAAAATGTTCCCGTCTTGTTGTTTCACTGCAGGTGTTTCAGACATCTAGTGAGAAAATTGAGTCTGCTGGCCTCGCTGCTCTCACCGCACTCACTTCCTGTCTGTCTCGCTCAGTCCTCAACTCTGACTCTGAAGACTCCCTCTGCACCTTCCTGGATCTCGTTCTCAAAGGTGAAACGTTGCGAAATCCAGCTCATTCGCACGTGAAACAAATAAATAAATAAATGCACATATATTGGAAGGATGCATTAACTCCAGGAGTGTATAAAACATGTCGGAAGAAAGGAAAAAGATATAGGTGAGCTAAATAGAGAGTTCAGCTTTAATGAAAGTCAAGTTGGATGACACAAAAACAACAAAATTGAGGAAGACTTGTTAAATAACTAAATGTTCCCTGATGCATGCAGAGTGACAGTGAGGCGGTAAGAGAGGCTGTGTAGATGTAAAAATTGTTGAACTTACTATGTCGGCGCTGTGGTAATGGGAGGGTTTACTGCAGCGTAGCACTGCTCAAGAAGATGGGGAGGAAATTATACCACAGTGACTAGGCAACAGCTTGTACGGTCAACAAGTCAAGTTAACACTGTACTAGATACATGGTTTCAGATGATGGTTGGTTTCTTGCCAAAGTGCAGAGTTAGGGATACTTACCCACCAATATTTAGTATTAACATCAAATCTATAATTAAGCTCATCTTTAATAAAAGTCACTAACCGCCTCAATACGTCAGCATAACGCTGTGAACACATGTCCAGTGGTCTTGTTTTTTACTGACAGTGCGATCTTGTTCCAGACTGCAAGCATCACCTGTGTGAGCCGGACCTGAAGCTCGTGTGGCCGAGCGCCAAGATGCTACAAGCCGCCTGCAGCGCCTCCAACAGGGCGAGCCACATCATCACAAGCGCAGTAATGCCTGCTCTCATTGAGCAGTACAACAGCAGGACACAGGTGAATGAGGCATCCAGATGTTTGTTTGGTTTAATATGAGCAAGCTTGATGGCTATTGGATGATGAGGAGAGCGTTACTGGTATTCTTGTTTTATTGCAACTTCTAGATCATACTCTTCTTTTAGTTTCATACATATTCATGAAATATGTGCTATTATTGGCATTTAAGTCAGAATTTTAACATAGTGAGCGATGATATGATTACGTTTTTCTCTTTGTGTAGTGTTCCCACAGACGAACATTACTGGAGGTGGTGCAGCGATTTATCCAGTCCGTGAAATTCCAGTCTTCAGAGAACGGCAAGTGCTGTTTACTGCTGTCGTACTTCAGAGCAGCGTATTCGCTCCAGAACGCTCGTGTGTGACATCCTTTTCTTGCAGCTGCATCCTGTTCCACTTTAACACCAAGAAATAAGGATACAAATACAATATACATTTGTTTCATATTTAGTATGTATGTCCTTCTTTATTTTTATTTATCTAGCGCCTATTCATAACGGAAGTTATCTCATTCTACTTTCCATGTAGAGCAGGTCTAGACTGTACTCTTTATGATATTATTTATAGAGGCCCAACTAGATAAAATCCAGATCTCTAAAACTCGTGGTTTTTATAGCTCCTCCGTTTCATGTCATTACTGGTACTGCTACATTCCCGTACCATGTGGAGAATCTCTTGACATTAAATCATGACTTTTCCAGATTTACGGTAATGTCTGTTTGTGTATATTTACACTGTGATAGTTTGTCATAAAGGAACTGCAGAAATGATTATCTGCCCTTTTTTTTTTCTAAACACTGTAACTGTTTGTACATACCCATGGAGACTAAAGACCGATTTGAACTCGTCTGTTTCTTTGTCTGCGTTTCATCCCTCCACATTAGACGAGAGTGTGTTTCTAGCCTTCCGTCCGTCCCTGTGCAGCGTGGTGTTTTCAGCTCTGACAGAGAGTAATTCCAGTCTGCAGATCACAGCCACCTCTGTGCTCACCTCACTAGCACAACAAACAGGTGAGATGCAATCACGTCTTCCATTCACAGCTTAAAGGAGAGTCAGATTTTGTCAGATAAGAAATTCAGCACCGTTTCAACTGTTACAAATGTACTGTGTCTTTCAGGTCTGCTGTTGGACTCTGACATTGAGCTGGCTGTAGATCACCTGAGCAGGCTGCTGCTGACGGAGGAGGATGACCGAGTCAGGTCAGCTCATGCTGAACATACTTCCATCTGTCTCTCCTCCATCTCCTCTGTCATCCTTTTGATTCCTGTATTGCTACTTATCTGTTTAACAACCCTTAAACACACACACACAAACACACACACACACACACTCTGTTGCCTTGGCCTTAACACTTATACGCTAATATTGTATTCTTATAGTACATAACAGCCTAATTAAAAATATTACAAGTAAAAGAGTTTGAATTTGGCTTCAAAGTTGAACTAAACATGAGCCGTATCTCTCTGTTTCTGCCTCCAGTCTGGCTGTGGTGGAGTGTGTTGGAGCCTTAGCAGAGTTGCACCCAGCAGCCTTTATCACTAAACTGATCCCAAGGCTAAAGAAGGAGATGTTTTCTGGTAAATGAAAAGCACACACTAAAAATATGAGCCGCAGTATTAGGGAATATGTGAACGCTTAACAGATACTTATGTTTGTAAAATTAGCCCCCGCTGGACTTTTCCATGTTTTATTTCTTTACCTCTTTGACTCAGTTTTATTTAGTTTTTTTTGACACCCTCACCCCTCACCCAACAGAAATATTACTTTCATTTTGAGGTTAAAAACAAATCTCTACAAATTGACCCAGATTAATTACAAATATTTAAACATTGCAGAAGTATTCACCCGTTTCCAGTAATGGTTCAACGTTAGGTCATCAGACTTCAAACTTTTTCCTCTCCTCTGCTCAGAGCCCATGGATCAAGACAACAACGTAGTAGCTACTGAGCAGCATTCCCATCATGCAGTGCGCCAGCGCTGTTTGTCTGCTCTGGCTGCCGTGTCCACCCAACCTAGTGTTGTCCAGGAGAGCACACCCGTCCTCTTGGAGGTCCTCAGCTCAGCCCACACAGGTAATCTGTCTGGACCGATGGTTTTCTGACTTCAGGTATAGACTGTTATATTTATTCTTACCTGATTGGTGGAGGTCTAGCCTTCATAAACTGTCAACAAATAAACAGCCACTCCTCTTTATAGATGACATCAGGATCACAGTCCATCTCCGACTGTAAAGACAGTTGTTTGCATGGTTTGAAGATTTGAACATTTTGTCATAAGTTGCCTGGAAGCATGTTACAATCTGTCCATATTTAGGCAGAAGGATTTGCAAACATAAACAGCTAAAGCTTTTTGAGCTGTATGGACCAAATAAGAACATTAGTCCAGATAATCTACATATTAGTTTGTCTGCAAAAAGCTGATGTTCAAGCAGGACAAGAGGTTTGATACAGTCACATTGCCCATCAAATGCTGAAAGGTCATCAGATGCTTGTGTCAAAGGCCATGCATCAGTTGTTGCATGCAGCAAAGTGTGTTGTGCTTTGAAGAAGTTTTAAATTCACAGGAATTTTCTCCCTTGTGCAGGCTAAAGAAATGAGGATGAATGCCAATGTAACTTCTTATTTTTCAGGTAGGGTGGGTTTCTCAGTGGAAGAGGTGGTGTCGGCGTGTCGCAGCCTCCAGAGAATAGCAGAGCAGGTTCAGGACGCTGAGGAGACGGGACGATGCTTCCATGACGTCATTATCCCGCGCCTGCTGTCTCTGGCGCTGCAGGCAGCACTGCAGGGTGAGCAGTTCATCTGCTTCTACCTTCACCACTGCTAACGTGTGTCTTTCACGCAGACGACAACAGGGATTAGGACCTCCTCTCCACCCACATTATGCAAAACAAGGAACTGGATATGGTGAATTATTTTAGCTGAAATTCAAACATTTTGTACTTCCCATTCGTGTTCTTGTAGGTGAGGGGTCATCTGGTCGTCGTAGTCCTCTTCTGGAGGAGGTGGTCCTGTCTGCCATGGTCCCTGTCATCAGTACTTCCTGCTCCAGGCTACAGCCCACGTCAGTACACACTCTCATGCACCTCTCGCTTTGCTCTTTTAGTTATTTCTTCTTTTTTTTGTGAGAGCTTTTCAACACGTTACCATACCTCCATAGTAAATCTCTTCTTTCCTGTTCTGAAGACCGCAATACCACGAGAATGATATCTGTTGTTATGTTTGTAAAAATCGGAACTAATCTGAACTCCTTTTAAATGTAAAGACTCACGCCGCAGTGTCTGGTGAAATGACTAAGTTTTCCAATTAGTTGAAGAGAGCAGGGTTCGAACGGTTGCTTCTGCTTTTCTAAACACAGTTTCGTGTCATAAACCCCATTACCACATGCAGCATCTTGTGTCCATTGTTTTTGCTCTGTAGTTGAAGCACTTGCTGAACCGTATTCACTTGGGAACACGGTTCTTTTACCTGCTGTGTTTCTTTGTTGGGTTTAAAATTTTAAACAAGCACCTGTAGATCTAAAAAGAACAACCTAAATGTGCTACTAGTGTCTGTCTGTTCTCACCTTTTCCTCGTAAGTCAGTCTCTCACAGCATCTTTCATGAGGTTTGTGTGGCTTCCCTTCGGGGTGTTTCGTGTCGTCAGGTTGGCAGGACAGACGGCGTCGAGGGCCGTTTCTCTCTTCCTGGAAGGCGATGTTTCCTTTTTGCCCGACAACTCCTTCCCTTCACACATCCAGCTGCTCAAGGTTTGTATGTGTATATGAGTGATTGCAGTAAAACTGTTATTGTGGGGCTTTTATTCCAAAATTGTCTCTTCATATTTGGTTAACACCACAAATTCGTCATTGCCACACTGCATTTTCTAATAATTAGATAAAAGAAATACTGAAGATGCCATCATAAAAAGAATGCAGAATTATTATCTGTATACCTCATATCATTTATATTTGTTTGCAGCACTTTTTGATGCCACTGTCGATTAAAGTGTGGTTATTGTCATGTATTCTTTTTTCCCCCTGAAGCAGCGGGTGAGCTCATGGAGCCAGTCTCAGATGGTTTGTCTGCTCATGGGATGCGTGTGCTCGCTACCTCGCAGTGTGAGTCTCAACCTGAACTCTTTAATTCTGCTTTTACTGAAAGTCGTTTTACAAAGAACCAAAAGCCCCGTAGTTATTTCTGTTCCTGAAGCTGCATTCTGAGTGTTGTGTACGTCATCTAGGTGGCGGTGCCTCAGATAGATCACCTGCTGTCAGAGCTGGAGGAGATGAGCTGCACCTGCAGCCACCCGCTGTCATACACCTCAGCTGCAAAGTGCTTTGCTGGCCTGGTGAACAAGAGCCCACAGGGTCCGTTTGTGTCTTGACACTCGTGTCAGGTTTTTGGTCCGAAACTGAGAGGCTCACTTTGTCAACTCAAAGCGTCTGTCCTGGTTTGGTTTCTTCGTCAGGTGATTCTCTCGACAGCCTGATTCAGAGCACGATGAAGAGAGTGTGTAGTGAGTTGGACTCTGCGTCTTCATCTGTACGCACTCAGGCGTTCACCCTCATGATCTGGGTAAGAGTCACGCTGTTTTCAAACTGTCTGCTGCTTCATTAGTTTTCTACTGTCTACTGTCAAAGTTTTTGGTCAGAGAATGAAGGTATTTGATAGCTGACGACACACAAAGGTTTAATTTTAATTTGGATTTTGATCCAATGTATATGTTTGTATAAGAAGCAGCACGTGCATTAAAGTTGCTGTTGTCTCCAGGTTGCCAAGGCTCTGCTTCTCAGATACCACCCTCTGTCCACAGCCCTGACTGACAAGGTAAACACAGCGACACACACTCATGCAACTGTGGTATATGCTTTATTAGATACAATTGCACCTTTTTAGTTTAATAACAATTATATATTACATTTATACTTCACAAGTTTCATGTGCCATGATAAAACTGGAAAACTGCCCGTTTGGTTTAAATTTTCTTACGCTGTGTATTTTTGAAGCTCTTTTCTCTGCTGGATGATGCTGATCTGGGTCCAGTGGCAGCAGACGGCTTCTCGCTGCTGATGAGTGACTCTGCAGACGCCCTGAACCGCGGTTGCCATGCTGATGTGCGCATCATGTACCGCCAGCGCTTCTTCAGCGAGAATTCAGCCAAGTTGGTCCAGGGCTTCAACGCTGCGCCGCAAGGTACGAGGCAACAGCACTGCTGAGTAGACTGGTTATTTGAAACAAACTTCATTCCGTTAAAGCCAGTGGTCAACATTTCTGATCTCATAAGGCATCGCAGCAGACATAAATGCACGCTGCTTTCCATGAATGATCACAGAAAATGGAACTACGTAAAGAATAAAAAGACCACATTGTACAGCAACAGACAACATGAAAAATCTCCAAAAGAGAACAAATAACCTCCAAATGAAGTGACTTGCTATTTTGGAGGTTTTAGACATTTTGTCTGGTTTTCTCTGGCGAGCGGTTGTCTCAGGTTTTCGGTACCAGATTAAAAACTTTATTGGTTATCTGTCTCCCCTATAGAGAAGAAGCCCAACTACCTGAAGGCTCTGTCTAACATAGTCAACAAACTGCCCAAGCAGGTTCAAGTCACTGAACTACCAGCGGTGAGTAAAGAGCAAACTGCTGCAGACAGTGCAAGTACATTTTCAAATGGTCCCTAAACTACTGTAACCTGTGGCCGCCTGCCACTTCATCTAAAAACTTGGAAAACCCAGAAAATGGTCAGCATTAACATGAAGGTTTTTGTCCCCGTCCAGCTCCTGTCTCTGCTGTTGGAGGCCTTGTCATGTCCTGACCAGGGCGTCCAGCTGTCCACCCTGTCCTGCCTGGAGCCCGTCCTCCTCGACCCACCACCAGCGCTCATCCAGCAGCTAGAAGCTTTGGTCAACAGGCTGCTGGCCCTCACCTCGAGCCCAGTCATGGTTAGTGAGATACACACCTGGGAGTGTTTTCTGCACTGCTCCTTCTGTCATGATGGGATGATTGTAAGCAGGAAAAGGTCAATCAGCAGAGGTACTCAAATTCACAGCAATTGTATTACTGTACAAAACAAATGCATGTGAACCCTGAACATGTACATTCAATCTCAAAAAACCTTCATAAACGTAAAAAGAAATCATGACACTAACCTGCTCCATCCTCCTGTTGGAAGGTGCCATACTGCGATTTATTTAGCCAGATGAAGCTGCTCATCATAAAGCATGAACATGTTTACTAGCCAGAGCGTTAACCAATATTTTGTGTTTCTTGCAGAACGTAAGGATCACCTCATTGCGGTGCATCCATGCCGTTTCCCGCTTCCCTGTACATGAGGTAAAACTCCAAATTGTCCATGTTTGTCAAGTCGTTAAGTCTCAAAAAGCCTTGAGGAACCTTTCCTCATTTCTTACAGAGGGGTGGTTCCTTGAAGCATTTTGAATAAAATGTTCAAGTCCTAAATTTCCCTCCACTTCCATCCAATACATGTGAATTCCTCAGTGAACCCATTTGGGTTTTTTTTATATAATGAAGACCTCTTTATATTATATTCAACCTCTGGTGAATATTATATAATATATTCAAATGTGGTCGCAGTAGAAAATAGTGGTCTACCTCACCAAATGAAACAAATTGACCTATTTGTCAATTACTGTATTTATACGGACACTGGTAGAAACTCTTCACCCGACACTGAGAAGAAAAAGGGGCACTGAAATTCTTAAACTACAGATTAGCCAAACGTCACTTCCTGTGTGGAACTGGTGGAACTCGTGCCAAATAACATTCGCTTTAAAAGGAATTACACTAATCAAAATCTGGATTAGCAAAAAGACAATTTCAACAACATTTTCTACTGTTTTTCAGGTGTTGCCGTTTCGGGCCCGAGTGCTGCGAGCTCTGGCCCGGCCTCTGGACGACAGGAAGAGGCTGGTGAGGGCCGAGGCAGTTCAGGCAAGAGCAGAGTGGTAAGAATCAGATGCCACTGTTTAAGAGCATATTCAAAATCCTACATACACTTGGAACCACAACGGGTCACATTTGTCATGACGTTCCAGTGGTATTGCCGGAGACTGTCCTGCTCACTCTCACTAATGTCATTGATTTTAGCACCTCTAGTCCTATAGAAAATGTCATAATTAACTTTGAACCGGGTATTAATATGCAAAAGAATGACATTTCCAAACTCTTAAAACAACAAAGAGGGGGGGAAAAAAAGAGAGGATGCTTTCTTTTTCCAGGAGGCAAATTAGCAGATAAACACCCCAAAACCTGAGAGGCCTGATACTGTTCAAATGACACATGGACACTAAACAGTGCCAGCTGCTGCACTGTGTATTTATTGTTCCTCACACTAAGATGGCTCTTTCTTATTTTCCTCATAGGTTCCTGTTAGGAAGTCCTGGGGGAAGGTGACTTTGCTCCTCAAACACAGCGCAAGACTCCTTTCTCTCACATCCTCCCTAAAGTCGGAAGAATCCAGATGTGGGGAAGTCAAACTCCAGGACCAGGTACCAAGGATCACAGCTGTGCAGTCCACACAACAGCTCGCTCTCCTTGGTTAAACTCTCCAGTGTCACCCCCCCTCCTTCCCCCTCCCCCCTCTTTGAAACTTCCAGCATCCCCCTATCCTTCCTACTCATCTTTTCAACTGCAGTCCCTCCACCTTCTCTGCCTTTTTACTGAAATGTTTTTGTTGTAACTGTCTGTATCTTCATAAACGCACAAATAAGAGTACAAGGACTCACTGTGGAGCTTTGCCTAAGTTAAAAGAAAGAAAATGACCAATTTATGTAACACGCCTCATGTACGTTGTCTTTCTCGCTACGTATTGGAGAAAATGTAACATCACATTGCATGTACATGTAGTCCAATGCCCAAGGTTTTATCTTGTAGGGTTCCTACTCGCTCAGATCTGCAGAAATCATTATATAACCGTAATGAAAGGAAGGACAGTGTCTCTGATTGTTTAGTATGGTTACTTGATAAATAACTAAGTAACAGCCGATTTTCGGTCTATTAACTAACAGAATAATGTACACATCTTTGCAAGATTTTTTATTATAAACCTTGTTTGGATCTAGCAAGAAAGTTAAAGGTATTTGAGTTCTACAAATTCAAAATGGCTCTTGTTGAATGCACTTTGAATGTGTCAAATCCTATACGAAGAGAGAAAGCAAACAGTACATGCATTCGAAGGGAAAGGCCCTGCAGTGCTCATGGGCTGTGGGTTATGAGTGATCTGAACTGTGGTGGAAACACTCGATCCTTTGTTTTGTTTGTTGAAGCTTTGCCGCTCATAAAGTTGTGGCCTTCGGGCCAAATTAGAGCAGCACTGGCAGCCTTTCATCTTGTCACCTGGTTGAATGTCTAACTGAGCAGTAATGTCTTAACAGCTGGGGTGTTTGATTTGTGTCACTCTGGCGTGCCAGCTGGGTGGGGGTGTTGAGACCTGAGAAAATGTAGATGTGCCAATTGTCCACTGGATGCTCACAGGGTGACATGAATCAAGCTCTTCACACCTCCGCTGACCTGAGTTCAATTTTAAGATTCATTTTACATAATTAAATATCTATGTTGAGGTTAATTTACATTGAAGTGAGATTGTAAATTATGTGGACAATGTCAAACATACTTGTATCGTCTCAATATTTGAACAAATGTTGATGCTCTATTATAGTTATTGTTGAGTCATTTTAGTAAGGTTAACTGACCTTGGACCTCCCACCAACTTATGCCAAGGAAATAGACAATATTTAAAATGTCTAACTTAACATGTCATTAAAATTTCTTTGTAACTATAGAAAAAGCATGTCTTTTTTTTCTTAAATGTCACCACCTGAAAACACTTCAAACAAATAGTATCAAACAGGTGTTTTATTAAAAACGACAAAATAAATCAAACGGGAGCATAGCTCCCATTGGTTACAAATTTGGTAACCAGCTGATGTCACAGCAGTACGCTGTTTCTATGGCAACTACAGATCCAACTCCTCTATCATTAAGTTATTGGTATGAGCATGCTGGGGTGAAAAATCTGTAAGGGAATTAAGAATCTGGAATTACATTTCACAGTGCCTGATTCACTTTAAAGTGGCTCATTTTAAAGGCTGAACAACCAAACAAGGCACACAACAATTTCTTTATCCGTGTCAGAAGAAACGATATGTTAAGATGACAAACTGAAAGCTGTGCAGGGTTTTTGTTTTCTTTACCTAAACTGGCACGTATGCCAAAAGACTCAAGTCGAAAATGTAAGACCAGTGAATGAAACGCTTGGTTTTTCGCTCTTCTTCTGCACCAGAAAATGAGTTTAGAGCAGTGGATCTTAATCTCGTTAGCACACGCTCCCCTAAACACAACGGCAACACCTTGCCGGTGTAAACATGCAGAGTAGTAAACCTTAAAACATGAAAATGACTATTTAAATAATCACAGAACAGTTCTCGAACAAAATAAAAAAAATTATTGAAAATGGATTCCTCTCATGATTTGCCTCCTCCACGTTAAGAAACACTTGGATTTGTCCTCATCCCACGACACACACACAATTCAAGACAACCTAGACTATCAAAAGACCTCTTCAATATCGGACTAAACGTGGAGTCAGGGATCAGTGCATGACAGTTAGCATGATGGGTCCTCATACAGTAAAGGCAACGAGTCAAAGCAGTGAATTCGGAGAAATAAAACGTTATCTTCTGATTGTTTTAATGGCAGTTACGTTTGTAACTGCAAAAATAAAAATGGCTACCCCTCCACACAGCCCTGTGGGAAGGAGCCACATTGTCAGAATTTGTGTGAATGCAGCTGAAGCCGGGCTTCAACCTGTCCGCTGGATAACACACACACACACACCTCGGTCCAACAGAGCTGCAGCTCCTTACACATCCAGGCAGCGATGTCGCTACCTTCACAGCAGGACGTTCAGGCCCGCTCACAGTTGAGCTCAGCTGGCTTCCAGCGCCAGTTCGCATGTGTGAAATACAGTGGCTGTGGATGAGAGGGGACTTGACTGCTGGAAGTCAAAGACGTCGTCTTTAAGTGTAAGTCCTGCTTGTTCAACAGTTTGACAAATAGCTATTAAACACACTTGGAGAGCATCTGAATTGCTATTTTTACTCTCAGATCATTTTGATGCTGGTGATTTTCCTTCGGCCCTGGCTAAAACCTCTTTCGGGGGCGCCAAACATTCCAAATTGCAAACAAAACACTATCGTATTTCCCTCTGTAGGTAAAGGCAGAAAACCACTTGCATAAAGGAGCAAGCAGAGTTTCTGGGAAATGTAGTCTTTAATTTGAAAGCAGTAACAATACAACTGGAATGAGAGGCGGCTACCAGTCGTACTAGCTCACAAAGTGCTGTTTTGATGTTTGAAAATGCAACACATGGCACCTTTAAGATGCTGTAACTGCAAGCTACGGCGTTCTTCTCCCATACTGCCTTATCCCCGATCCATGCTCCCATCGTGCACACTTGTCAAGAGGCTGTAGTGTTGGCGCAAAATCTTCAGTCCAAGAAATTCACAAAAAGTCTGTGTCTTTATAAATGGGTGGGAGGAAGAGGTCTGGGCTTTAAAACGACGTTGTCCAGCAACACCATTTCTAAATCAAATCAGTCGAAAGCGCTGCAGACGCAGGGTGACGTCGGCTGGTGGCAAGGTGGAACTGACCCGAACGAGATGGAATCACTGGTGGTTATTTCCATGTGGTTCCCACTTCTAGAAGTGCAAAAGACTCTTGATTTGTGTAACTACCAAGCTTCGTCTTCCTTGTCAAATGATTGTAGCAGCAGAACGAGACAGACGAAAGCGGGAGCTGCTCTTCTTGTACTGCCCCGCGCTGGCCACAGCAGTAGCACACGACTCACGTCGCTTGTACTGTAAATTCAGGTTAAAAGACGTAGGAGGTTTTTTTCGATATGGTTCGGGGGAAAAGGGTGAGGATCAAATGGCCATGGGGTCTCTTCTGGTGAAGGTGCAGTCCCACATGATGCCGTCCCCGTTGGGAAGGTGGCTGGAGGGCAGGAGGACCCGCGTGAACCAATGACTGACGAACAGAAGAACAAATAACATGAAAACGTCTTGAAACATCACAGCAACTTTGCCTAGCCTCTTTAAAGTTAAGATCCTTAAGATTTGAATACTATTTATGGTCGGTATTATTTTTTTTTTTTTAACAAAAGCCATTCAATGTATTTCCATTCTGCAATTACCTCCCTATGTAGTAGTTTTTACTGGTAGTGGCGGAGTCTGCCATTCCTGCCTGGATTCAAATGGCCTCCGCATGCACGAGGGACTCCCAGCAAACAATGCATGCATGTAACCCAGTGTGTATAATGATGTAATGCAGCTCTGATATAAAACTATTCAACTGGTGGAACACGGTTTGGATTTTCTTGTGTCACTGCAGTTAGCACAGGCCGCCATCATTCAGCGTGCAGCATGAAATGACACTTCACATTAAGAAAACAAAGTGAGATCGATTGGCTGCGTACATCGGTTGCCCTCCTGTCGTAACGAGTGCTTGCTGTAGTATTAAACTGCGCTCGCTTTCACCGCGGTAACCACGGGTGTCGCTAAATCAACGACGGAAATTGGGATGTTCACGACATTTTTATAGGCACCATTTTGTAAAATGGGGTAACTGAACTCACCTCTTTTTTTCCACACCCAACAATATCTTCCAGTTGTTCATCATGCCATGATGATATGGATTTTTGAACACCTGCATTAGAACAGGAGAAGCATTAACAGCCATTGTCAAAGTTGTATTCTGTGCTAAACACAGATAACAGAGTTAATGTTGTTTAAGCCCATCGCTGACTTTGTACAGGAGTGTGTGTACCTTGCCCTTCTCCTGTAGTCGTTTGGTCTCTTTGTTGTTGATGTGCCGCTCCACGCTGGTCTCCCCTCTGCTGATGAGTATGAGGTGCCACAGGCTGAGTCCTCCCAGAGCTACTGCCACGGAGCTGCAGGGGGACACGCCACAGCCTGACCTGTCTGCATGAAGTTATCAACCTTTATCTGACTTTTAAAACAGGGGGACTCGAAGTGTTCCTCACCTGGTCAGCACCCAGAGGAAGATGATACTCTTGTGGGCAGTGGTCTCTCTTAAGGTGTCGGTCGGCAGAGGCGTCTGATAGTATCCCTGAAGGGGGACAGGAAACGGTCAGGCTTGAGCATTCATACCGGTACTTGACGTATGGAGTCATTTCCCTTTCAGATCTGATCCGAGGAGGTTTTAGCTCGCACAGTTCTGAGGTGATTTGGGCTCAGGCTCAAAAGGCTACTTATAATATGGGTAAGTTCCAAGTCTAACGTGCTGGATCCTGTTCCCGTTTAAGTGATCTTTAGGTGCAGAGGACTTCCAAACTAATTGGTATTCGAAGCCTAGAGTTGTTTGTTTACCAGCTGGTGCACAATCACCTTTGAGATGAGACCATCCTGGATCAGAGATAAATATGTGAGCAGAAGGTAAAGACCCTTTTCATTTCGCTTGCCATCTGAGCTCGTCTTCTGCCTTCTTACTACCGTCTGGCAGGGGCCAGTTACCTCTAAACTAAATGGGAACATACCAACAACAAACTAACAGAGTGGGGTTTACGGGGTGGCTGAAGAAAAACTGTACCCACAGATACTGGTGGTCAAAGTGGAAATAGATTATTTGTTGGCAGGCATGATGGCGCAGCATGACAGCACCCCCCCGGGCCTCACCTCTATAGCACTGTAGGCCTCCAGAAACAAGTCCCTGCTGCTGACGCTGCAGTAGATGCAGCCCAGGGTCATATATATGCAGAAGGAGAAGAAGTAGCGGTGGTTCAAATGGCCCACACAGTTGTTCAACCAGGCTGGAAACGTGTTCAGTTCAATGTGTACAAAGTGGGAAATTTGAAAGAGACACTGAGTAATTCATTTTTCATGCACTCTCATGTGAGTTTTGGAGCGTTGCTTGTGAGAAGGATACGACAGTGATGGTCCATCTTCAGAACACACCTTTAATACAACAGAGACGGTTTACCATGAAGGGTTAACAAGACAAAAAAGTGACCAACTGTACATGAGAATTATTCTTTGATTATCTTACATGTTGCAGATGCTACAGTGGTGTGTCCTGGGCGGTTTTGGACTGATGCATTTCTTACAGATGGACACTGAAGGAATGTGGATTTTGTCCTAAAATAAATACAAAAATGAAGAAGATGTATTTATTGTCTTATTGGAACAAGAGAAGTCAATCTAACCAAGTGTTTTCCTTTTGGTAGTGAAAAAGTAGACATTTTATCCACAGAATACCAAAGATATAACTGTAAAAAAAATAGTGAAGATCATCGTTAAACTCACTACGCCATTGATGGCACTTTTTTATCTTGTGGTACGCTGAGGTGCCACAGGAGACAACCTCCATGCAAACAATGTTTTAGACTCCTTTAGTTGAGCTGTGTCTCACAGTGCTCATAGAATACATCTTGCTACACCATGTCAGCGTTTTCCTGTCAGCCTAGGAGGAGTTTGCTACCTGGGGCGGGTGTCCTGGGGAGGTGGTGGTGGCCTTGTAGTAATGGAAGACCACCATGATAAGAAGCCAGTGGCCGCAGCAGAGGTGCCAGGCGAGCCAGTGCACAGGGTAAGTGCTGAAGAACGTGGGTAGGACGAACAGGTAGACGATGACCACCACTGAGGTCGTCAGCAGTACGACTAGACAGACAAACACCTGAGAGAGAGACATTCATTGTTTGGGGGTGTAGAGAGAAGAGAAGCATCCAGAATAGAAATCCAACTCACCACTCCAAACCAGCGGGTCACATTGTCCACAATCCAATAGACTGGTTCAAACGCGCAGTCCAGCAGAGTGTCCGAGTTGCTGAGGCTGTTGAAGTACAGGGACTTGAGCAGCAGCTTGCCGTAGCTCCACAGCTCCAAAAGCCTGCCGCCGATCCACAGTTTGGTTCCCCCGCCTCGGCCTCCTTTCTGCGGCCGGCACAGCCGGCAACAGCGCAGCGCTAGCCTCATGGCCCGGGAGAGCTGCCACCTCCAGCTGCTGCCCATTCGCATGCCACCGCGACCTCCTCTGCTGCACACTCTGCCTTCCAGACACACACAAACACACAGACACACAGACCAACAGTTACAAACGCAGGCTGCGTAGAACAGCAGCTCTTCGTAGCGTAGCCTGATGACCGCTGAGGTATCCATTGTCATCTCTGTCCAAGTTGTGACAGCTCCTGGCGCATTTGAAAAATGAACGAACAGGAAGACTAGTGAGCCGACATACAAGAGCAGAGGCAGAAGGCGGCACAAGGGACTTCCACTCTTAGAAAGTGCTCCCTTTCCTCGAAAACACTAGTCATTCATGTGACACATGTCCATCAAAGAAAACAAGGACAGGGGCTTTCAGGTAATGAGCTACGCCCATCAGCTCCTACAAATAAACTACGGTTAATAATTCACAGCAAATCCACATCTCCGGGCCAAAACCCTCTTAGGCACTTGCCGTGGAGATGCAGAGTGGTAACCCTATAAGAGGGAAATGCAAAGGGGATGAATGTCTTAAGAAGGGAATAAAGTGGCTACCTGATCCAGGGCATCATTTCATGAAAGTCAGTATTGGTTTCACAGATAAGGCTTGTTCAGGTTCTCCAAAATACAACGGCATTAATAATGAGTGATGCTAAACCAGGACCTTTAGTAGACGGTAACAGCAAGGCCCCGCAAACAACCTGCCCTCGTTCTTCGCTGTCAGCTGCCACTTGACTATCCATAGTGACCCCTGCAAAACTGTCTTCTATATGTCGGTTTGCGCACACACACACTCACTAAAAAAAAAAAGCCTTTAAGTGCAATAAGTGATCTAGCAAAAACCTGTCAAGACACACTGCAATGTGACACACGTCCCAGCTGTCAGGGTCACACATGATGACACGGATAGGCTTTCCATTCCATCGTCATTAAAAAGGTGCTACATGGAACATCAATAAATCATGACCACAGTCATTCTGCAACATTAGTGTAATTACTCTACACAAATGTATGGAACGTTGCTTTGGTTAGGGCTTCAACTAACGATTGTCATATTTAATTAATCTACTAATTCTTTCCTCAATTACGTAATCGTTTCTAAAATGTCAGAAAATAGTGAACATGACTATTCTATTTCCTTGTTGTATTGAACCATCAGTCCAAAACCCAGAGATATTCATATTACGATCATAGAATCCTCACATTTACGAAACGAAATACCAGATAATGTTTGGCTTTGTCCCTTAAAAACAATAAATACATTTTTAAAAAATGACTGTACTGATTGTAATGATCGTTTGTCATTTTCTGCTGATCTACTGATCCATGGAGGTCGAGGCCACAATTTTGGTTTACTTACGTCCAAGTTCAAATGATTTGATATTGATATTGATTGACTTGATGCTCTAATTAGGAGACTATGGCTGTGACTAATATTTTCATTATTGATGAATCCTGATTATATCTCGATTAATCATGTGGTCTAAAAAGTATTTGAAATAAATAAATAAATAACAAATCACACTGCAATTTACCAGGAGGCAAGTTGACAAAATCAAAATGCTTGTGTTGTCCGACCAAAAGTCTAAAACCCAAAGATATTCCATTTGCCATCATCGAAAACAATAAAAAGCAACAAATTCTCACCAACCAGTAAATGTTGTCCTATTTGCTTGAAAAGTGACAAACAAATTATTTATTAGCATAATTGATGCCAGTAAATTTTCTGTTGATTGAGTAGTAGATTAATGGACTACTCTTTCAGCTCGGCACCAGACAGAATTTTAGTTAAAGGTTCAAGTTAAACTCATGAGATAGTAAGTCAAGACTCTGGGATACTAAGGGCGTTCTCAAACCTGCAGTTTGTTTGCTCTGGTCTGAATTAGTTGGTGAAGTTGGTCCGTTTTCCCCTGTGGTTTCTTAACACACAGAGAAAGTAAACACAGCAAGAAGGTTCTGAAGAAGGTCATATAGGCCCAAATACATCAAGAAGGCAACGTACTCGCTGATGGTCCGGGTCAGACCCAAGCGGCAACCTCTGGGGCTAAACACTAAGGCCAATGGCGAAGTGCCAAAAACTGCAGTTCATCAAATGGCCACTTGATGCTGGTTCCAAAAGGGAGCCGATCCCCAGGGATGCCCAAATTTACAGCAGAAATAAACATGTTCACAGCCTGGTACAAAAAACGGTTTGGGTCTCTCTTGCTAATTCCCACTTTCATGAGGGGGGTGAATTTGTTCATAACTCAACCCTTTAAGTTATTTTAAGGTTTAAGGTTATGCATAGTTGAGGAGGTGGCCGCTTTGAGTGACAGATGGGCGCCCGATCAGGTGGCTAGCCGCTAGGTGGTTCAGCAACCCAAGCTTCATTCAGGCCGGAGCCACCCACTTTGAGCTTCACAACAGCTCTTCAGACACCTATGGGTGATGTCAGAGACACTACGGCCGTGTTTAGCTGTTCTTCCAGAGAAAATGGAAACAAACAACATTTCTGGAAGGAGTTACAGGTTGAATTAAGTATGCTACAATTAGGATGTAATGGCTGGAATCTGTATCATGATGTGAGAGAAAAGAGAAAACAAATGTGAAAAATGTTCCACCCTCTGAAGACACACGCAGCATCACCTTTGCTCGTTGGCAGGCTGTTGGCTGATTAATAGAACCTTAAAAGGCAGAATAATATAATGCCTGTCCCCTCAAAACACTATGGAGCCTGAGAAATCTATTACAATGCTAATACATTTTCTACATTTCCTTCTGTGGATGGAAGACCGACTCACTCAAGTCCTTTCAATCGGGGAGCCCCTGTAGCTCACCTGGTAGTGTACCATTAGAGCTGGGCCGCAGGTTCGATTCCAGCCCGCTGCCCTTTGCTGCATGTCATCCCCTCTCTCTCTCCCGCCTTTCCTGTCTGTCTATCTCTGCGGCTGTCCCTAGCAAATAAAGGCAAAAAAATGCCCGAAAAAAATTAAACAACATAGCATTTCAAAATCAAATATCAATATGGTACATACATGTAAGTAATGTCTGGGGTTAGGGTTATTGGGATGTTGTGTAGAGCTGAAACGGGTTGCCAGTTATTTGATTAATCAATCAACAGAAAAATTAATTTGCAACCATTTTGACAATCAATTAATCGTTTCAGTCACTTTTCAAGCACAAATGTCAGACCAGATCCGTTCCTGCCTCTCCAATATGAGGATTTGCTGCTTTATTCCACTGTGAGTATAGCTAAACAAAACATCCGAGGACATCACCTCGAGCTTTGGGAAGGTATATAGGTATGTTTCCACTATTTTCTGACATTTTCCAGACTACATTATTAACTGTTGAATACAGAAAACGCTCTCTCTCTATATATATATATATATATATCTCAATACACACACACACATCCTAAAGAATTCTTTTTCCCAGCCTAAAAGGCCACAATACAGTAGGAGAAATGAACACGAAATGCCACCATTTGGTGGATTCATTTTGACAGTAGCACTCATCCACCCGTACAGTTGGATTAGATACTGTGTGCAAGCACTGAAACGGTCACACCCAGAACATCCTCTTACTATTATACATACAAGTACTGAGACAAAACCATCTTAACGTCACTTAGCATTTCGCTTTTGTCAGAATCCGTTGTCATGTATAACGTTAGCTCTACAAACAGCACACAGAGGAGATGACATTTGTCTAAATGAGGGCTGAAGAATTCAAAAGGCGAGCGGGATAAAACAATGTCAGAAAATGTCACCATTACGACAGTTCACACTGACCGACTGAAATATACTACCCAGGCTTAAAGCTTAAAATCTAGCTAAACTTGTCAACCGCTAGATGAAAATATTCCTCGAATTAGCACTACAATATGTCATGCGTTTAACGTTAGCTAACAGTTAATTGCTAACTATAGCTGCCTCCAGCCACCTTCAACCCGCCGATGTTAAGAGTCATTTTAATAAATTCAGTACATCATTCGGACCAAACTTGACATTGACACAGCGTACCTGTCCGGTTGAACAGGGCGGACAAAGCTACAAAGCTGCAACACTGCGGTCAGGTCATGGCCAGGCTAAACTGTTAGCTAAGGTCCCCACTGACCGCTGCATGAAGAGCGGCAGGGCTCGTGAAGATTGTCTATTTAACAATAGACATCTAACCCGAACACGTCTTCCCGTCAGCTAATCCGGCCTCTAAAGGAAATGTGTCGTTTTTTGTTTGTTTTTTTAAGTAAAATGTAGCAGTGGGGGTCAACTAACTTACTGTTCCATCAAGGGTAAATTAGTGTGGGTGATTTTCTTCAAGTAACGTTAACCCGTTAGAAAAAGGACGTTTTCTCTGAGAGGGTTCAGTGCCCGAAAAATAACTCCAAAGTGGGGCCTCTTCTTTTCCTTCTCTTTGGTCGCAGCTCGCTTGAGAGCGCGCAATGTGTCCTGGGAAATGAAGTTGGATTTTGCTGTTACAGTTCATTAACATCTGTCTCAATTCGCGCGGCTGTTGTTACAAATGTGTAAAAAACAAAACCCATCATATTACGTTTTCACAGCAGCAGTCCTTACGGTGACAACTCTTCATATTTATCACACCGCCCATTTACTCCCGAAAACTGCGCTTTTCCAACGTTTGGGATAACCAGGAAGTAGAGAGGTGTCATATGATTGTAGAAAAATGGCTGCGGTGCAGTGGTAAGATGCTCTTTTCTCGTTTTATAAACACCCCGTATCAGCGACATGAATCGGTTAAATCACGTATCTCGTGATATTGTGGGATTTTTGCGTGTATCGCGAGCTTAATTATTATTAACGTTTGTGGGGTTTCAGCATAACAGTCGTACGTAGCGTTACCAAGTGTCATTGTGGCTATGACCTTAAATCAATGCCTTCTTTGACTATGGTTTGGTTGTAACTTAGTCTAGAAATGCATATAGAGAGTTGGTCATAAGTATTACACAGGTTTTGTAGCACTCATACTCAGCTAGACTTGTCAGGACGTACTCTGAATTTGTCTTACAAGTGATATCAGCACTTTGTTTTTGACGTCTGATAGGTCTCTTGTTCCAGTTTCCAGTTCGATAGCAAAAGCCATAGTGCATACAGTTGCTTAATGTGTTTTGGTAGGCTTTCATTCCTCTTGAGTAATCTCGTGAGCTGACATTTGCCTCCCATGATGACACCTGGGTGTCTTCTGCCTCCACAGACCTTCAGCGTTGTGTTTAAGGCAAGGTCTCAGGTTGGACTTTGTCAGTGCTTTCTTGAAGGCCGAAAGCACTGCAAATAAAATGGAGATTGTTAGCATCGAATGTCATAGCTGCGAGTAGATAAACCGCATGCAAAATCAGACTGTCCACGTGGAAACAGCTGAACCTGGTCTGGTCTCCTGTCTGTCTGTCTGTTGTGTCACAAGGCGTTCCTGCGGGCGCAGCTATGAGGCAGAGGTGCAGAGGTGTCGCCCTGAGGCTGCTCCGGTTGAGTTCGGAGACTACCACCCCCTCAAACCCATCATGGTAGACCAGCTGCTGTTATCACTGTCTTGCTGCTGTTCAGCCTCATCACGAACACCACTATCAGCTCTGCTCGCATGCATCCAGAAAATGTTGGTCTCTGTCGCAACATCGCCGGGCCTGCATCAGTTCCTCCTTTTAGCACAGTTGAACACAGCCTGTCATGTTACGTGACAGAAGTTCAACCACGGATGTTGTGAAAAGCATGTTTCAGTCGCTCCTTGCATTTAAAAGGCGGCTTTGATGTCCCGTTAACAGCGCTGACTTTCCCTTCTCCTTTCCACCCAGGTGACAGACACAAAGACCCACCGTGGGGCTCGTAAAGGCAGCACCTCCTCGTCTTCCTCCTCCTCCTCCTCGGCGCCCCTGGACCCCCTCAGCTCCATGATGGATGGGACCGACCCCCTCTCCCTGTTCGCCGCGGCCAGTGACACTCCCGTCGTGTCACACAGCGCCTCCGCAGGGGTCAGTTCATAAATGCTGTTCCAGATATTTCAAAACACACACACACACACACACACAGAGAAGTGTAGAGAAGATGATAGCCAAACTTGTTTTTTTTAAAGGAGAGATGTTGTGCTTCCAGGACCTGGGGAGGAAGAAGAAGGAGAAGGAGGAAGAGGTGGTGGGACCAGACTTTGAGCCCTGGTCGGCAAAACGAGGAGAGATCCTGTCCAGGTTCACCACCACCGAAAAGCTCTCAATTGTGAGTCGCCCTCCATCGTAACAGCGAGGACCAAGTTGTTCCGTTGTTATAAACTAAAGTTTATCGTGTGTGCACAGCCTGGCTTTGTGAGACAGAAACCTAACTCCAATTTTTTTTTTGTCTTCATAGAATCTTTTCATGGGTTCTGATAGAGGTAAGACCCCAGTTTGTCTTCATCATAATAATTTCATTAATACTTAAAAAGGGTTGTATGATCATTATGGTCATCTAAGGCTATATCTGGGGGAAACAATGAAGGCCAAACCAGAGAGTGAATGTTGGACCTGCGTTGGGTGCAAATAGGAACGGTTTCCTAACTTGTTAGCCATACAAACTTTATTAGGCGATATAATATCAGTGTTGTGTTTACAGCCTGTTGTGCTGTGCCAAGTGGCAAAAATAATCAGTGCTGCTTTAAGTAACGTATAAAAAGCTAGCTCCCTCCTGTTGTTGCTGTAGGAAAAGCTCCAAGTCCAGGAGCCTCAGCTGTTTCCGAGAAGGTTCGCACTCGCCTGGAGGAGCTGGATGATCTGGAGGAGGTACGTCTTTGTCTCTAAGTTCAAAGTGGGAACAGGCTTGTACGTGTCTGTGGTGTATGTGTGCGTCTGCATAGCTGAATGGGTCAAGTGTTACAGGAGGTGAAGCGACTGGACACCCTTGGCCCCTAAAACCCCTACAGGCTCAATCAACAGACAATTCCTCCAAACCAAACACGGACTTAACAGTCTTCTTAATAAAAACAATAGAATAGAATCTCCTTAGACTCCTGTCAGCTACATTTTGAGTTTGGTAATAAAACTGGCAAACATTTCGCTAACCAATTGAAACAACAAACTGAAAAATCTAACATCACACCAGTAGAAGATATCTCCGGAAATACTACACGAGATCACACTGCAATAAATGAAATATTCAGACAAATACAACTCCAGATTGAATTAAACTGGTCACCAAATGCTCTACTATTTGCGTATGTATGCATACACGCGCTGTACATACATTAAAGGTACTTCCATTGAATAAGCTGCAAAAATCATCACCACAATAGATTTTCATTGAAGTAAACATCATTTCAGCTAAGCAGAGTGAAACCATATGAGTGCAAGGATGTATTATGGACCTACTTGTTCGTGTGTGTGTGTGTGTGTCTGTGTGTGTGCAGGGTTCCCAGAGAGAGCTGCTGAACCTCTCCCAGCAGGATTACGCCAACCGCATCGAGGAGCTGAACCAGTCCCTGAAGGAGGCCTGGGCCTCGGACCAGAAGGTCAAAGCCCTGAAGATCGTCATCCAGGTAATCCAGCAGTTGAAAGGGGGGACCCTTGTCGTATTTCTGACGCTTGCCTTCTGTGTGAAAACATGAGCGCTGATCTGCGATCTGTGTTCCAGTGCTCCAAGCTTCTGTCCGACACCTCGGTGATCCAGTTCTACCCCAGCAAGTTTGTTCTCATCACCGATATCCTCGACACCTTCGGTGCGTGAAGAGGCCTCGTTTCTCTCAGTTCAGTAGAAAAATTAAGCGACGCAGGTTTTCTGACTGTAGTCTCGCTCGTTTGTAGGCCGGCTGGTATACGATAGAATCTGGACCATGTGTTCAGACCCGCGACCCCTGCCAGGTAAGGACGCGCTGTTTGGTTCGTTACTTTCTCATATCCAGTTGTATTTCATTTGAGCCTGTCGGCACGCTCGAGGTAAACGCATTTAGACCTCGAGCTTCTGAGGGGACACTTGATGGATATACTGTTTGCGCCTCCGGCTCGTGTCTGATTTGTGCCCATGCTCCGTGCTCAGACTCGTTCACCGTTGAAGATGTGAACGACACGGCCAAGGAGACGTGCCTCAACTGGTTCTTCAAGATCGCCTCCATCAGAGAGCTTCTGCCCAGATTGTATCCTTGACCGCCATCAGCAATCTTCAAACTTATCAGCTTCTCTATCTGGCCGTTTGATCCCTCTCTCTGTTGACTCTCATGTTTCTTATATTTTTCCCAATCATATATTGTTTGTCACGTAGTTTAGCCCAGAGCTCCTGCACGTCACTCTACAACTCATGTATAAATTTGACTCTTTGACCCCTGAACAGATACGTTGAAGCTGCCATTCTCAAGTGCAACCGCTTCCTGAACATATCGTAAGTTTTTAACCGTCCTTTTCCCTTTATGGGCTTGGTCAGTCAGCCTTTGCACCCCAATTTCCCTTTAGGTCTACATATAGTACATGTAGCTTCAATGTTTTAAAACCATTTTTTTAATAAACTTTTCTGCCTTGACTTGCTCCAGTATCTTTAGTTAAGCCATTTCACTCACATTTCTTTTCTAAATCAGAAGAAATTTTTAGTTTATTTGAAAAAGCTGGTTTTTATTTATTTATTACTTTACATTGAACCAACCAAATAGTCCCTTCTGCTTAAGAGGTTTTTTTAGACAAAGAAGACAGCTTGCTTCCTCGCTTTCTGTCCCTCCACCCTCCACAGCGGTATTCAGGAGACGCTCCCTCGGTTGACAGCCATGATCAGAGGGATCGGCGACCCTCTGGTGGCGGCGTACACCAGAGCTTACCTCTGCAGGGTGAGACGCGTTCACTTCTTACCATTTTTCCTCTCCTGTTTCTAAGCCATTTCTTATCTGTTTCACCATCTGCCTCCGGTCAAATGCTGGTTAGACAACTGAATTCCCCCTTTAGGATTAATTCAAATTGAAAGAAAGCTTTCCCAGCTTTGTTTACGTATCCAGAGAAACCTTCAGGTCTTAACCAATCATATTAATGGTAAGGGACAAAAGGAGGTCTGGGCCCAGAGATAACAGTGCTCTCTCCCTCCAGGTGGGCATGGAGGTCGCCCCCCACCTGAAAGACAGCCTGAACCGCAACTTCTTCGACCTGCTGGGCACCTTCCGTCAGATCAGCGGGGAGAGCATTCAGAAGCAGCTGGTCCTGCAGAGGGTGGAGGTGCCCGAGTACCTGACGCTTTATTCACCCGCCATCAACTGGATCCTGCAGTGCATCGCCTACAGAGCTCCAGAGGCACGCAGTCGCACACGCTTTACTTCGAACCTATTCAGCCGGAATTTTTCAAACTGGAAGATATCGAAAGTTGGCAAAAATGGTCAGAGTTCAGTAGTTTCAGTGCAAAAGTCGGGTTCGGTCAAAACCGCTGTTTGTGCTTCCGTTTCAGCCTCTGCTAACCGAGATGATGGAGAGATGCAAGAAGCTGGGGAACAAGTGAGTGCTTTTCCGAACGTCATTTGTAAGCCTTTTTTCCCCTGTTGAAAGAAATATACGGTGCCACAAGAGGTACATTCATTTTCCTCAGGAGAGAAAGATACTATGCTACAGTTGATCATATTATGTGGCGAAGTGGTTCCCAGCCCCCACCACGGGCTGCGAGATGAATCTCAAGGGTCGCTGATTAACAGGAAAGGGGGGAATCGCTTGTTAGTAAACTGCCAACAAAGAAAACAAAACGCCCAGAAATGTACTTTACATTAGTTTGTAGTATTGTAGTTTTACAAAGCTTGTACTCAGTGTTTCAGAAGTTTCTGGTGGTGGTGGAAAACAGGGAATGTCCTTTTGCCCGCAATGATCCAACGTGTTCCTGTTTCCCATAGTGCCTTGCTGCTGAATTCAGTTATGAGGGCGTTCAGGCCCGAGTTTGTTGCAGCCAGAGCCACAGACTTCATCTGTATGATCAAAGACTGCGACGAGGCCGGCTTCCCAAAGGTGAGAGGATGCGAACGGTTGTAATATGCTGATCCAGTAAACATAAATGTACATTTTGTCAAAGACTTCCATTCTTCAGTTTTACCTCTGCATCGTCTAAATCTGCATGAAATGTGAATGGACGCCTGCTGTCGCCTCCTCTCCAGCACCTGTTGTTTGGGTCTCTGGGTCGCAGTCTGGCTTGCGCCGACCCTCCGGAGTCCGAGAGGCTGACGATCCTTAATGAGGCCTGGAAGGTCGTCACCAAAGTCCGCAGTCCCCAGGTCCCGTGAGAATAATGCTGCTTTCGCACGGGATGTTTATTTCCATGAAAATGCTCCGGTTATGACTCCATAATGTGATTGTGGCTTTTAGGATTACGTCAACTGTGCTGAGATCTGGGTGGAGTTCACCTGCCGACACTTTACAGTGAGTGAAGCGCAGGAGAGAGGGGTCGTCGCAGCGCTTTCTATCATGTGAAGTCCCTTTTCACGCGTGTCCTTCCTTTTCTTTCTTCTCTTGCTCCCAGAAACGCGAGGTCAACACCGTTCTGGCTGACGTCATCAAACACATGACCCCTGACCGGGCGTTTGAGGACGCTTATCCTCAGGTTAGCAGCTCATTGGCTAACAGGAGGACTCGCTCTGTTCCCTTCAAACAAAAAGCATTCTTCCTCCTCCTGCCGTCGGCTCTGTACTGACTCCGTTTGGTTTTGTTCTGCATCCAGCTGCAGTCGGTGATCAGGAAGATCCTCACCTACTTCCACGACTTCTCCGTCCTCTTCTCCATGGTGAGAATTTTTAAAATGCTGAAGTGCTGCATATGCTGAAACATTTGCTGCACTCTGGACAGGTACGGTTCCACAACGGTCCCCCGATTCTTTTGTTTCCCAGGAGCGTTTCCTGCCCTTCCTAGACATGTTCCAGAAGGACAGTGTGAGGGTGGAGGTCTGCAGATCCATCATGGAGGTCTTCATCAAGTAAGAGCCGCCTCAGAGTTCGAGGAAATGACAAGATTTATTCGCTCCGTGACAAAACAAATGAACACCGTCTCACGAATGTGTTAGTAAAAGTTGAACAAATGTTGGCCTTTAAATCCGTCTCCATTTGTTCTTTTGTCGCCTGCAGACACCAGGTGGAGCCCACGAAAGACCCCGTCATCCTCAACGCCATGTTGCACATCTGCAAGACCATGCACGACTCTGTCAAGTAGGGTATTTGTTTGTGTGTGTTTGTGTTATACACCTATGAATACTTTGATATAGTGCTTGTCTTGTTATTATTTATAGTTATTTTATTGCAGTGATTTTGATTTTCTTCTTAGTGGTCAGTTCAGTTAATGTAGATTGTGAATAAAGACAGATATTTCACCTGACGGCTGCTGACCTGCCCGACGACAGTCGTCAGTCAGTAACCCGCCTGCTCTCGGTATTGCAGCGCTCTCACGCTCGAGGATGAGAAAAGATCTTTGGCTCTGCTGATCATCGGCTTCATCCGCATGGTGAGACTCCTCAGACTTTTGTCTGTGGTTTAGAAATAAGACTGCTGTTATTTTAGATTTTCTTATGGTCAACAAGTCCCACGAAACAGCCGAAACCAACTATTCATTCGCCCGTCTCTCATTACTTCCTGACTTCATGCTCTCTTTGGCACCAAGTCCATCTGTTCCTACTGAAGATGTAAACATTTAAAAACGGCTCACAAATACAGAGTTTAATTTTTCCTTTAAAGCCTTAATGATCTGCTAACACGGCTGGGCAGCACTGTAGTTTTTTTCTTGAGGACTATTTTCAGCCGCGGATTAATACACATTTGGTGCTCATGTGAGTATTTCTGGCAGCAGGATAGTATATGTGGGACTGACTTAAGAAAAAACTGCAGTGTTACCCAGTGCTCATCATTTAATAGTTTTCGGACAACAGTGGCGCTCTATGGCACAGAGGAATACGATATGTCAGGCTTCGGATGCAAAGACAATACTTGTGAGCAGGATCATTGTTGATTTTTTGTCATTTGATGACAATAGGAAAAATGTAGAATTTTCCAGTAAACTGTGTATTGTAGGCAGGGATTTTTCACCCCTCACATTTTCATACTTCCCACCTGCTCCTGCTCCTTTAAAGCTGTTCAACTTGTCTCCTTACATTATTATCATTTTACCTACCTGATTTCTGTCTTACACAATCTCTCATCATGAAACTTATTTATTCTGCCAATATTTGACCAATGCAACGGTTAAGTCTTTACTTTCCTATCTTAACTTGACGCCTGTGACGTCGCGTAAAAGCCACTTACACTCATACGTTCGGTCTGTTTGTCCGCGTCGTGTTTAGGTTTATTTTGGCCGTGACTTCGAGCAGCAGTTGAGTTTCTGTGTGGAGGCCAGAGCCACCTTCTGTAACCTGGAGCCGGTACTGGTGCAGCTCATTCACGTCAGTAGAAGTCTGTGTTTGTATGTTTAATTTGTGTGTGTGATATTCATGCATGCACGTGCGCACACACACACACACCGTTCTCAGTGTTGACATTGCTGTTTCCAGACGGTGAACCAGCTGGCAATGGAGACCAGTAGGGTGATGAGAGGCAGTCACTCCCGAAAAACAGCAGCATTCGTCAGGGTGAGTCAACGCGCACGGCATCTGATCCCTGCAAGCCACCGTACATTCCTACAGGAAGAGTTTTCAGCAGGGCCCGAGGAACGGGAAGACATGTGCAGGGAAAGAATGAGCCCAGCATTGGCTTCAGATGTTCAGAGTTGACCGTTAATCGATCAGTCGTTGCCAATTCCAGGACTGTTGTCTTTGCCTCTCCTCCAGGCGTGTGCTGCCTACAGTTTCATCACCATCCCGTCGCTCAGCAGCATCTTCAGTCGTCTCAGCCTCTACCTGCTCTCTGGTCAGGTGGCGTTGGCAAACCAGTGTCTCTCCCAATGTGAGCAGCTGCTTCCTTCCAGATTTTAAACTAAACATTCAGGTCATGTTCAGGATTTTGTGTGTTAAAACTTGAGATCATTTTGCTTGGTTTCAGCAATTCCTAACACTCTTCTTTTGTTATCTCCCTCTCCCCTTTCCTCTCTTCTTCCCTTGCTTTCATCCTTCCTCTCTTCTTCGATCTTTTATATACCTCTTTCTTCCATTTCTTCGCTTTTTACTAAACTTCCTAAACCATTTTTCCTCTCCTATACTTCCCTCTCATTACCTCCCTATCGCCCTCTCTTCTCCCCTCCCGTTTCTCCTTTCCTTTCTCACTCCTTTTACTCCATCCTTCCATTACTCCCCCATCCTTCCACATTGACTCCCTCCTCCTTTCCGCGCCTCCAGCGGATGCTTTCCTAAAGGCAGCGGTCAGTCTTCTTCCAGAGGTTCCCCGCTCCATCAGCGTTGAGGGGAAACTTCGCTCCTCTGAGAGCTTCCTGCTGGACTTCATCAACAACTTCCTGTCTACGCTGCTGGTTGTCCCGGTAACACAATCCGCCCCCTTTCCTCAGCCTCGCAGAACAGAAAGATGAGGAAAATCCTCCATCTCCTTATTCCTCTGTTTAGACAGCTCAGTAAGGAGTTCAGGTGTGGCTTTAGAGTCAAAGGAGATGAAGTACCAAACCAACAGGATAATCTGTGTGAATGTGTGCGCAGGACCATCCTGAGCATGGCGTGCTCTACCTGGTCCGCGGTCTGCTCAACATGGTCCAGGATTACACCTGGGAGGACAACAGCGACGCCAAGGTGCGGGTCTACATCAGCGCTCTGCCCCTGCTGGCCGCCATGAGCCAGGAAACCTACCTCTACTCCATTCCTAAAGGTACAGCGGCGTAAACACATCTCTGGAACACACATTTCAGATGTCAGTGGTGCAGACAGGGATTTAATGTGAGCCCTTTTATGACAAACCTGTTCATCAAAAGCAAAGCATTTTTCTAACTAAATTGATCGTTTTTCCCCCTTCATGGTCTCAGTGGACTCAAATGAGACACTTTATGGCGGAGACCCCAAGTTTCTATCAGAGATCAACAAGCTGTGCGAGACTCTGATCGGGCAGATCCTGGACCACCTGAAGGGACTCGGACGGGACGAGGTGAGGCAGAAACGGCTCACTGCGACCGGCAAGACAAGTGTTTCTTCTCAGCTGTCAGTTGACTCAATTGTATGTTAGCAAGATAGACAGATATGGGTGTCAACGTTAATTTAGGTGTTGATCCCGATTCAGGGTTTCCCGCATTTCTTATCCAAATCTAGGTCCAGCATACTGTAGCTGTTTTCCAGTCATGTATAGCATCGCACTGACATGTTCTTCTTGCCCCCTTTGCAGCAGAGCACACGGCGCCAAGGCGCACTGGCCTTTTCCCTGTTCAGTGTCTTACTGGCTCATGGGGACCTGAGGAACAACAAGCTGAGCCAGCTGGCCGTCAACCTGTGGAACCTCAGCCAGAAACACGGATACTGTGAGACTCGTATCTCAGTGAGTATTCAGCTCAGATTACAGTAGCATTTATTTCAAAAACAGCAGCGAACGTCGCCTTTGTGACTTCCTGTCTATTCTCGCTGCTCCAGAGTCGGACCCTGGAGCACATCAAACACCAGGCTCAGCAGCCTGACATGACCCACCTGTCAGATACAGTCCAGAGGCTGGCCCTGCAGTCCCGCACCTGAACATCAACACCTCAACAACCTTTGTAAAATGTTTGTGCACTAAGTGTGTGTAAATAAAAGATAGCAAGAAGCAAAAAGAAGAACCATGCCTTAATGTATTTTGTGTGAGGACACTGAACATTTGAAAGGGTGTAAATGGGTAAAAAGCACTTTGGACCGATATAAAAAACCAAGTATTGATACTTGTAGACTGAAGCTTTAAAATAGCAACTAATTAAACTATCACAGGACAATAAAACTGAAACCTTAAAGAGACAGTTCACCCCAAAATCAAAAATACATTTACTTACTTGCAGGGCTATTTATCCACCAGTACTGTTTTGATCAAGTTCCTACATGAAACTGCTCACGACAACACCTGTGGAGTATCTTGAGTAACCGGGTCATGATTTCTGGAAAGAGACATCGCTTTTGAATTTTTCAAATGAATTTTTTTTTTTCTTCAATTCTCCTAAACTGGGCAACTCACACTGAAACAGTCTAGATGGATAAATAGAGGAAAGAGGAAAAATGTGTTATTTTGATTTTGGTGCGAACTGTCACTTTTATAGAAAATTCTGTCTTTGCTCCTATTCAGTGTCATAATTGGGGGTAAAATAGCTAAAAAAAAAAGCTGCAAATCCCTCAAATGAATAATCAAATGATTTAAAGTTTGCAAAGGAAGAAAAATGACATTTCTCTGCATATTTTCTGCTCTTCTGTCTAGTCACAGGTGGGCGACTTTAATGCAAAAAGAGGACGAACAAGCCATTAAGCATGATATCTGCTACGCTTAAAGCCTGTTTTGCTTTAAACGCTGGGAAACACGCTGCTGCAGTGCTTAAAACAGGTATTTTGCAGTGATACATCTTTGGCAGTACTGCAAGTTCTGCTCTAATTTCCACTTGTGTCGTTACCCATAGGGTTTCCCTGCACCTTAAACAATAAAACAACTAAACATACGACTGAATTTTCACCGTGCCTGTTCTCTGTATTGCAACATAATCTAGAATCATGCGTACAGTTTATATAATGTAATATTATTGGTTTGACATTTTGTCCACTTCATGCACATGAAGAAATAAGCATTTATCCTGCTTTGTATTTATATATCAATAATAATATATAACAAATATAATTTATTTTTAATATAATATATCATATATAATAATAGAACCTAATCAAAGTGCAAGGCTGTCTCATTGATACAAATTGTAATAATGTGTTGCTTTTTTCTTACCTAAAAAAAAAAGAGGCAGTTTTGGTCTTCTTTCCTAGAACACACACAACATGATGCAATAAAAATGGCACAGGACAACGTTTGTTTCAAGACATTCTTAAACTCTTCTCAGCTGTAGTTTATTTACTCAATTAGTGAATCTTCGAGAAAGGCAAACACTCGCCTTTAGTTCTCAAAGGAGAATAATTATCAGAAACAAAAGTCAACAGCTGTGGTTAGGTTCTCTGACACAGATAGGTCTTTGGTCAAACACCTTTTTTACTGCCAGATGATTAAAAGGAGAACTTTTAACAAAACTGACTTTCAGGTTCGCAAAAAATACGATCTGACGTTTTATTCCTCTCTGCACTCGACATGTCAAATACATTTACACTTAGTCATTTAGCAGACGCTTCTATCCAAAGCGACATGAATGAAGTTTGACAATTAACAGAATAATACAACTTGAGTAATAGAGCATGTTCCGTGATATTGTTTAACTGATTGACGTCTTTGGGAAATGTGTACTGCTGAGGAACCTAAAAGTCAATTTTGCCTGGATTTGCCTTTAGATGGTTTTCAGTGGCGTAACTGGGAGGCCTGCCGGAAGAGCCGGTCGCCAGAGAGAATCCTCCTCTTTCAGAAACAGGACTTTTCATGACAACTAAACACAAATACTGTTAAAGCTGATAAATATGTGTTTGCAGTTCTCTGTACTTTTTTTTTTTTTTTCCAATTTCTGATGACAGCAGAGCCTGTACATTGACAACTCAACCCTATTCTATCTGCCCCTAGCACTATGACGTTGAATTATCTAGTGTGATATGGCATGCCAAGATGGCCAATATTAAACTAGCATTTTATGAAACAATGAAATAAATAATACTGTTACTAAATTAGTAAAATATTTAAAGGAACTAATTTACCTGTGATGTAATTGAATAAGTTATTCAAAAAACAAATTTTCATGGAATTATTTCATCCTTTGTTTTGGAGGGGTTTTTTTAATTTCATTTTCTAATGTTTAATTTCCAGTTTCATTAATGTAGGAAACTTTGATGAATATGCTCCAAAAATGAGTTCAGTTTTGTCAAGCTATGTATAGTACTGGTTCATTTATATATTTTTACTCTATTGATTCATGTAATTATTTATTTCATCATTTCTTATTTAGTATTGGCCTTTTCAGTGTTCTGTGGTCTCACACAGATAATTACATAGAAGTAAATAAACATTACTCTACTTGGGAAGACTTCTGGAATTCCTAGTATTAGTTAATTTCTTATTAAATTTAACTTCACGGTGGGATTTGACCCCTTTTATAGATTATCTGGAGCACAGTTAGGGCTTTCCTTTCTTTTTAAAATCCTAAAACAGCAGCCTGACAAGACCTAGACTGATGGAATGTCACTAAGAGGACATAAAGAAGCTACAGACTGAATGATGAGCAAATAAAAGAAAGTCGTCAAGAGGAACAAGCAGAGTGTGTTCTTTGAGGGCTGATGACGTTAAAACTGATAAACAGCAGCTACTGTATGAATCACGCTTCTGATTGTGCACCGGCTGAACTGATGTTCGACAACTGATCCACCTCCAAGAAGAATTGTTTAACGGGAAAACAATGGAGCAAAAGACTAAGCCAGAAATAGTCTGCTGGTTTAGATACTAGCATTTTATAACATGAAAAGCAAGATTCACACCAACAGACAGGTTTTCACAGTGTCTAATAGAGATCACTTTACAGACTTGGAAGGTAACCCCGATTTTGACTTTATTTTTCACAGCGACATGTAGACAGCCAGAGCCAACAACCAGCAAAACACAAACTCTTAAGTGCTTCAAACACCTCATTGCCAGACATGTTTATGACTTGGCAACTGTAACAGCAAAAAAAAAAATAAAAAAATTTGCCAGGATTGGATTTTTCCACAAAGTTCCTCTAGGAGATGCAAACAAGCTCAACAGCAGTTCAGCAAGTGCACAAAAAAAATAAATAAAGTGGGGCCTCTACAATGGAGCTACTTGTATTCAGACAGCTGACAGTGTTTGTTCCCTTGAATAGAAATGACAGCCACCACTACGATCCTCAGAGGAGACACTGGGGAGAAAGGGTTTGTTTGGTTGATATTCAAGGTGCAAGATGATAATAACTTAAAGAGAGCTCTGTTGTCTTTTTGTCCATATAGCTAATAGACAAAAATAGATGAGAAACTCAATGGTGGCCTTGACTACAAGTACAATTTAATTTACTACTCAAAAGAAGAAACTTTTAAACGGACAAAGTTGTTAAAACAACACCACCACCATGGCCCTGATGGAGCTCCGTGGCAGTCTGGCAAACAAAACGGTTGGATAATTGTAGTGAGTTGACGAAACCCTCTTATAATGATGTAATCAAAAACATTATGAAGCGGGGTTTCACATGTGATGCTTCCCTCTCTACTGGGAGATTCCAACCATTCCCATCTCTTGGGAGCAGGTTTTCACAGAGAGAGGGCAGTTTGTTATCTCTTGTTATAAAATCATAAACCCTAAACAGAGAGCAAGAGTCCCAAACTAACAAAAATAACGATTAAAATAAAATAATATTACAATAATTCAACACAGGAAGAGTTTGCAGTTTGGCGCAGTCAGTCCCGGCAGTGCTGAGAGGGAGGTTTTGGCGGCCTGATACTTGTTCTGATTTTAGACTGGATGGGTGGGAAGGGGTTTTTTGGAAACAGCACGCCCCTGAAAATACAGACTGGCGCCTCGCCCTGCCCTCGTTGTGGAGGTGAAGGAGGGAGGCGGTGTGGTCTTCCTCTTTTTTGTGTTCGTTTGTTCGCTTTGTCCTGGGGCGGGCTCAGTCCAGCTCTATGGGGCTGCTGTCCTCCTGGGCTTCTTCAGCCGCATCATCCTCCTCGCCCGAACCCATCAGGCTGTTCAGCAGGTTTCCTGCAGGATGCAACATAGTGCTCATCGTTCTGTGCATACAATGGTGCAGTGGTTTACAGAAACAAAACTACTTTGTACAGAGATTTCTTTTTCAAAAGGTCTTTTAATAATGTATGAAGCATTTTAAAAAGGTATAGTTCGACATTTTGGGAAATACACTCATTCAATCTCTTGCGGAGTTAGCTGAGAAGATTGATATCACTCTAATGTCTGTACGGTTAACGTGTGGCTGGAGCAAGTCGGTTAGCTTAGCTTAGCATAAAGACTGGAAACAGAGGGAAACTGGCTCTTTACATAAGGTAAACAAACATGAGGGTGGTATCTACTGCATCTTCCATCTAACTGTTGGCAAAATGTCAAACTAAATTCTTTAATGATAATAAACTGTCATTACTTAATATTTGACACAATATACTTTCATGCATTTAATTAGACACATTTCATGTAGCAAACCTAATCTGTAAAACCCAGAGGGTTCAAAAGTTTGCTTCAGAGTAAAGAGCGATGTAAAGTTGAGTCTTATCAGCTCACACAGGCAACAAAATATACAAAACTTATCTGTAAATGATCCTTAACATCTGCTCAAATGAACAAAGTGTCGGTCCACTCACCTAGCAGGCCACCGTATGATGGGGATTGTTTGGGTGGAACGCCAAAGAAAACCTGTCCTATTCTGTCGAGATACTGAGGAGCCAGGAAGATGTCCAGAGGGAGAGGAAGACAGAGAGACTTGCTTGTGAATAAGACAGGTTGCACAATTACAGCCGCAGACAATGAAAATGTTTCATTAACCCAAATAAGGTTATAGTCAAATTATGCAAGTATAATACATGTGGTACACATGGTGTTTTCCATCTGCAGTCCTGTTACTGAAGGTCATTTAATACGTGACTCATTGGAAGAAATAACTGAGCATCCAGCCATTTTTTTAACACTCACCTCATTATACATGGGGTCCCTCTTCAGGGAAGGTTGATATTGCTCACATAACACTGTGAAAACTGTTAATTTACCCCTGGATGAACAAAGAGAGGAAACGTTTTAAATACCTTACTATCCTCAATCTATTTTTCAACTATTCGCTGATTTTTAACAATTCACTGCTATAAAGTACTAGAGGAGTAGCAGATGTCAGTAAGAAGTCAGCTACCGCTAGCTTAATTAGCGTATTACACGCTCAGGACAGACCGAATACGACATGGTTGAAGCAAATTGTGTTAAGTGCATAATAAATCTAGAACCTAGATTTGTTTCATTTTTAATCAAAGAAAGCACTGAGTTTATGATCAGAAAGCAACACACGAACAGTGGTGGGAACCAAGGTCGCTTTGTTGGGTAAAGCTGGGGAAGTTCACTGATTAGCACTGTTATCGCGGGGGAGCGACACTGAAAGGAATCGTATCTATGTGCACGGATCCGCCTGTGCCGCAGGAGGCTAGGAGAAAGTTCAGGCAGACAGGTGTGTCGCTTGGCAACAGCACATGACCCGTGCCTCTGAAATAGCCGTCAGAACGTTTCCCTGTGTAACAGCGCCTCAAGGGGAGTACAAGTGTAATGGCATACGACCCCACCTTTAATTCACAACAAATCAGAGACTTTGAGTGACTTCCGTGTTTTTCGACCAACCAGAAACACCCAGACCCTTTGTATTCAGGATGTGTATTGTATTTTCTGCAATCTGGAGAATAAACTAGTTTGTGCTAAATGATAGTTTCGTACTTCTGTGTCTCAGTGTTTGGTTCCTATGAACCTGATGGTGGTTATTTATTTGAAGTTATTAAAGGCTGAACAACGATAAGAAAATCAACCACAACAACATTACATACAAGACATTGTTTTAGCACACTGAGGTCATACGTTTTTGAGTGTTAAATATAAATGTTTTCCTCACCCATCCACTGCCAGCAGCAGAAACCAGATAAAGTTTAGTAGTGGCTGGACGAAGGGAGGGCCCTTCTCTATGGACGGGTGTTTCTCTGTGTATGTGCTGAACACCACGGAAGCGCTGTTTTTGTTCTTTAAGCAGAGGAACCTGGAGGGTGGATGTTTAGAGCAGGGAAGGACAGAAATAGAAAAGGGGACAGGGGACAGCGACAAAACGAGCAGATTGGAAAGAAAGTGTGACACAGAGGAGGGAGGGAGGGAGAGGGAGAGAGAGAGAGAGAGAGAGAGAGAGAGACAGAGAGAGGACCAGAAACACAGAGATCAAAGACACTTTAAAGAAGCTGCTGACAGACAGAAAATGGATATGACTGCAAGGCAACATGCTGGAGAATACCACTTTCTTCACTGCACATGCAGATTATGAATACTACACCTATAATCTAATAAGATTACATTTACTGAACATTACAATTTTTTTGTTTTGTGTAGCTCAACATGGAAGGTGACTTCAGCTTTTAAATTGTGGCGATATCAAAAATAAATTGGTGTTTCAAAGTGTGGGAGTGGCACTTCACTTACTGTAGGACGGCCTGCGCCACAAACATGTCGACCTCGCTACGGAAGCCTCGTGACGCCGAATACTCCACCAGCATCTGTGCACAGCCCTCTCCGTCAGACGAGTGCAGGAAGTGGTAACGAGACTCACTGTAGTTTTGCTCTGAACACACAAAAATGTCAATATCCTAATTGTTACGATATTAATTTTGACGCAGGGACATTAGGAACATTATTAAGGGCAACACACACCCATAGCACACACCAGATAGGCCATACAGACGGAAGAATTAGTCCGGAAGTACGGCAGCTGGAATGTGCCAATCTAGAGCATGAAGGGAATAAAATGCTTGCTGCCCTGGAGTGTTTGGCGTCAATGCTGAGAAAGGGGACAGCGGGCGATCGTTACGTGGGTTGACACGCATCATGATGCTGCTGGTGTGTGGGCTTACAATGAAAACAACAGGCATGGGTGTTTTGATGCTCATCATATGCTGCCATTGTGCGTGTCCCTTTAGTTGGATTTGTTAGGCTTGTTTTATGGATGCATGTCTATGACTGTGACTGATATAGATATGTGGATAATTGAGCAGATCACTTGAGAGACTCAAATACGTTCAGTCAATTACCAGGTACAAATGCCAAACATTTGCTGCTTACAGCTTCTCAACTACCTGTTTTTTTATCAATAAATTCAATATTTATCATAACTTGTGAGAAGCATATGTCATTATCCTCTACCCTTTAAAAACTGAACAATTGATTGATTACCTTTCCACAAGGTGACAGCCAGCAGCTGGTGTAGTTTTGGGTGACCCAACTTGCCAGACCCTCCTGTGGACCATTTCAAGGCTCTGGAGACAAACGCTACTCTCTCTGGGGTGTTCTGGTCCATCAGGCTGAACAGCTTAGCCAGGTTTTCTGCTCAACAAACACACACACAACAACATTAGAGAATGTCCCTTCTAATCGGAAAAGTCCTATTGTGCTGTCCTCTTGTGTCCTGTGTTTCCTATATATGTAAACCCCAATCCACCAGCAACTGCGATCTGGGTATGCCAGCTGTCAAAAATGGCAGCATTAAAAAGGCTGATACTTATCGATCAGGACATACAAACACATACTTTACAATGGTTCACAAAACCAAAATATTTTAACATTGGCACCTTTTGCAAAGGTTGCCTTCTTCTTGTAAAACATAATTTACTTCTATAAAAATCTCATTTCTTTTGCTTTTTACTTGCTCAGTGTTCCAAAGAATCTTTCAGTGGCAATTAAATAAAAGTGTTCCTTTGTGTTTTGAAATTGTGTAAATCTTGCTGTGAAAGGTCCTGTATGTGTGTTTAAGCAGCATAGTGACAATACAAGGGCAAATTTCCCAACACAGTTGATGTTAACATGACCTTCTCTTTCACGCTAATAAAAAAAAAAAGGACAGCAGATACAACTCTCCATGCTTAAGCACCTCATTACAAATTGTATAGTTTAGCACCAGTACTCTTTCAGATGAACTGGTGTCTTTTAAAAAGGCTAAAGGGTGCCACTCACCTAATATTTCATCTTCGACTTTTGCCTCCGATTTCTCCAACACCTCCAGTACCAGCATGGACAGGTCTGCTGCACTGTTTTGCTGGAGGTGAAAACACAACCAACTGTATTTTTCATTGTTTGATTCCATATTTTCAAAAGCATTTGATATTTTACAGAAGCACCCTGGGGGCTGGGAGAAGAAACTGAAACTGTGCATCTAATTGTGGCTTATTTCACATGCACACTAAAAACAGATTTCTGTGTGGATGCTTAGATTAGGGCTGGAAACCTGATAGTGCGTTCATATGTGCAGCATTAGTGTAGCTTCGCTCAAAACAATGTTTGTATGCAGTTTGACCAGTAATGTGATGTCAACATTAGCTTTCTGCGCAGGGTTGCACACAAAAAATGGGCCACATAGAAACGTTTTACTCTTACACGCGCGGGTTTCACTTGTGAATGCCAAGCTTATGGACGCTACTCTAGTATTACAATTATACAAAAGTAGAAAATCAATAAAAGGTACTTTGAAACATGACATTATCATTTCCCTATCTGGGACGTTGCCATTAACATGTGCACACTTAACACGTGACACTGCAAAACAAACCTGGCGTGGAACACACCGGGCTAGCTAAGCTGAAATCTAGCGTTGCATGTACCTGGTTATAGCTGAAGAAGAGCAGAGCGCCATGGTACATCAGCTCCCTGGCCTCGGCATGTTTTGCCTGTGACATGTACCTGATGGATGACAGGAATGTCAGCATTACACATGAGATGCTACTACCTGCTCATCAAGACGAACACAAGCCTAGTTTACGTCACCCAAGACCATTCCCGCATGGGGCTGCAAGATAAGACACATGCACACCGGTTCCATTTGAGGCACAAAGCAAGGCATCAGTGTGAGTATTGCAATGAGTGGCGGTATTACGACTTTCTTGACGACCACTGGACAGTGGCCGTGGTTTTTAGACTTCCCATCGTGAATGTATGGGAGTTTTGCAGGAGTTAATACTGCAATTATGACTGTTAGTCGTGAGAAAGAGCAAGCCAATGGCGAAGAAGCAAGAGGGTACTGCACTCACTCTGGTATCAAACACATTTCTGACCTGCTAAGAGTACCTCTGCCGCTTCAACAATCTTTTGTCTGGTTTTGCCGTTGTCTTAGATGTAAGTTAAAAACAATTAGCTGTCATTTGGCGTGTGTGCGAGAAGCCTAAGTTAGTAACGGTTATATTTATATTGTTAAATACGGAGAAGGTTTGGCTTGAACTGGATTGGCTTCAGAACAAATCACCTTCTTTAGTAAACTATGCTCGAGCCATAGTCTACTCATCACCCCAAACAGCGTCCAGGTCTCTACACGGTTTTGGAGCAGTTAGCTATGTAACGTTACACACTGGGAAACAGACCATAACTAATTCTGACTAGGCTTATCCTTGATACTGAAAGTTTGACCAATAGCCATGTAAGCATAACCAGCTGTAAGTCCAGACTAAATAAATATACCAGGCAGTAGGCAAAACATGTCTAGCCATTATAGTTGAGACTGCGGCGGTGCAGCATTTGGCTATCTGGCTAAATGCTATCACCCGTTTAATAAATGACAGCTGTTACCAAAGCAGTTAGCCGCTATATTCTGTTCATTTACATGCGACATATCTTTTCAATTTACGCAGACTGCCTGTCTGTCTGTCTTGCAGGCCAGCTAACTCGACTTCGGCTATCTTGTGTTGCTAAACGCGTAGATAGCTAACTATCCGTACTTTGCAGTCCCATTTTGAGGCTGTTGGAGATCGACACCACAGCTGTCCACACAAACAGATGGTCCAACACGAATGGGTGGGTCCACGGGGAAATTCACCCAATCATAAACGGCCAGGCATGGAAGCAAGGTTGAAAGCAGAACGATCTGGAACAGGCAGGCCCCAAAACCAAATGACAATTACAACTGCACCTACGAACGTGAAACGGAGTCTTACCTAAAAAATAAAGTCCTGTACATCTGATGTGCTTCATAGTAATCCCCTTTTTCTACACTGGCTCGCAGTTTTCCTTCGACCCTCTGTACGCCTCCACGGTTTCTGGCACTGGAGCACCTCAGAGACTCCTGCTCCGACATCGTCGTTGCTCCGCAGCACCGCTCGAGCCAAGTGTTGACAGTGGCAAGCCGGAAGCTTTAAACAAAACAGACCCTCCTCTCTTGCCGTAGCCGGTGTGTTTGGGTTACTTGGCTGGGAAGTAGTGGGAACAAGGACAAAGTTCATGAAACCGTGAGACCGACTGTGCGCCCTGAAGGGAGCATTAATGGGCTACGATAAGGGAATTCAACTACTTGGTGGTTAGTGAATGATAGCGGTCATGGTCACAATCACGTGGTTTCATGGAGTACTCCCCGCCTCGAGCCCATTATTATTCATTCCCTATTATTCATTATAGGGGAAATATTGAGTAGAACACTGTCGGTTTATGTCCTCAAAAATCACAAAGGCACTTTATTAAAAAACAGCACAAGTACCTGTACTGTAGGAGACAGCCTGTCAAACACAATATTTATTCCCCCCCAATTTTTGCTGGATGCTGCACGTTTTCTACAGTTTTAGAAATGTAAACATTACCCTTTACTTGTACTTATGTACGCAAAAGTAACATGAAAACAAGATATTCAGCTAATTGTCTTCTTATATGCAACTGCTTTTACATATTCAAACATTTAACTGTCAAAATGTTGTTAAACGTGTTTTTGGTAAACATTTGTAACTGCTGCAAACTGTTTTGGCCAAAGCAACACCTCCACTTCATCAATGTAAATGAGTAAAGTTGCTAGTGAATAATTCATGCTTGAATAATAATTGTTGATGTAGGAACAAACCAATAGGCAGGTTGTTAGAATCTCAGCTGCAGTGTGACTATAACAGGGAAGTTTTGCTACAATGAAGACACATTTTATTTTGATCTTTTGAAATTAACAGTGTGCTCTGAACCCAAGAAGCTGTACTTTAGGTAGTAATACTTATTTTATACACTAGTGGTTAGATTTGTCACGTGACCAGTATGTGCTTTTGCAAGATGGATTAATGATGAGTGCATTTATTATTGAATAATACATAAAGAGCAAAATTGTTCCAATTCAATATCTTTATTGTTATATAAGCCAAATTCAAATGTAATATGCCAATTCAAACCAAACACCAGTTTACCTGGCATGTATGGGCTGTGGGAGGAAACCCATGCCGCCATGGGGAGAGCAGAAGTGTTAAACCTGCAGCCACCAAATCAACCTTTAAAACATCTCATGTCAAAGACATTTAAATAAATGGAGATGCACATACTATTCATCATAATGAAGGTTTAGAATGAAAGCCTGTGAACCTCCTGTTTTTAGAAATGACATTCATTTATTTTGGCTCATATTTTAGTGACTTCAAATTCTATTACACAATGGCAAATTGAGCCTAATTAATTTGTTTGGACATTGATTAACCTTCACGGATCAGGACCCATATTTATCAAGCAAAAATAAACCAGTGCCTGCAAACACTGGTGCACAGCCCCCCCGCCCCTATAAATATGATACATTTATAAATATGGGCCCTGAAAATACTTGCCTTGGTAATACTGATCATGATGACAATGGAAACATGTCATAAGGTCCTCCAGTCTCCCTTCTGTAGACTTCTCTCCAAGCTAAGTGACAGTGGTGCTAGGCGGGACGTTTACTGTGGACCCTGAAGCTGTACAGGCAGGTGTTGTCTGTCTCCCCAGTTGTTCTCTATCTGTAGCTTCACATATCTGAAGACCCCTTTGTCTGGATTCTGGTAAGAGACACGTGGGAGAAATGGATAAAGGTAGTCCGGCATTGTGACAGAGAAATGAAAGGATAGGACATCAGAGATAGAGATGATATTTTGATGCACCTGGCATCACATGGTGTTTTGCATCTAGTTTTAATAGGAGCTCCACCTCTATGCAAAAGTTAGTTTAACCACAGTTAATATGGCAGGAAGACGTTTCATTCCCAGAAGAACACAATAGCTGCTTATTGTCCCATACAAAGCCAAATATAGTGCAATGAAAAAATGCATGTTTGTGAGAGCTATACTGTATCACTTATATCATACTCACAGGCAGTTCAAAGGTCTGGTATGCTGCGCCATCAGGATCATAAACCAGCGTTCCCAAATAGGTGCCTTCCTCACCCCTGGTCCTCATTCCCTGGAGATCAAAAAGAGAGAGATCACTTCAACCTTTTGTTGCGGACTGTGAACGACGACAAGTACGCAGGACATATCTAGGATAATGACAGAAAATGTGGGACTTGCAAACATAGAAAATTCCCTCGGTGCACTTGTGATGTGGCCATAGGGGGACTGGCTTTTTGTTATGTGGCCAAGTGTCACGTGAGTGATGGAGACTTGGTGGGAAAGGGAGATGGATAAATGCCCTTGGTTGCCTGAAAAGGGCCAGCATTCTCCTGGATGTAATGATGAATGGCCCTGAGGGGAGCAAATGAAACATTTTAGTCTCCACGGTTCATAACCTACAACCGGTTTTCCGTGTTACTTCACAATAAATAACAGAAGTTGCAAAAGTCTCGACTATGTCTCTCGGCTGGCCTGGGAACGCCTCGGTATTCCCCTGGAATAGCTGGAGGAAGTGTCTGGGGAGAGGGAACTCTGGGTGTCTCTGCTCAGACTGCTGCCCCTGCGACCCGGCCCCGGATAAGCGGCAGAAGATGGATGGATGGAAGTTGCAAAAGTGTAATTACAATCCATTGTAAAACAATCTATGACTGCGGCTGTGTAATTCCTACCCGGATCACTCGTCGCTGTGTTTCGGGTGAAAACCACCAGAAGAATATTTGTTACCAAACAATCCCAATGCTTTCTTGGGGCCAATACGTGTCTGAAGACAAATGACGTACAACTCTGGCACCTGCATGCACACAAATCAAGGACACACATACAAAGTTAGAAATCAAACTCCAGACTAGTTCCACAATAACGCACATGTATGGCTCATGATGAGACAGATGGATGAAGATGATGACTTACATTGTGATTCTAAGGCAAAGTTTGGTGTTGGTATGTCTGCCCGAGGAGCAAACGTGTTCATCTGCCTTCTGAGAGACCGCACTTCCTGCTGGATCCCAGAAAAGCTGCACGTTGTTCTGACTGCACACAGAAAGAAACAGAATGTTTAGAGGTTGCTAAGAGAGAAAAAATAAATCTGAAACTAGTCTCTACCTTCCAAACTGCTGTGGTGACAGGTGAGAGGCAGTGCTTACCGTTGTTTCTTCTGGCTCTAATGGGCTGCGTCCCGGTAGTTGGCGATAGAGTTGTGGTGGCCATTGTAGTGATCTATAGAGTTCCGAAAGATCCTAAAAGTAACAGGAGTTAGAAAAGACTGATACGGGTGAAGTTATAGCGCGCTAACCCCACAGCATGGAGTTCCTTTCTCTTTATAATACCCTGCTTCCTGCAGGCGAACACTCCTTCTCAACATGACTGGACACTGGTAGAAAGACAGAGGGGAAACTCAGTGACAAACACTGACACAGCCACACACCCTTTACTACAGATGGTGAATATTGTCACTATGAATAATAGAAAAACGTCATTAATGGCAGCTGGGTAATGCAATTGCCAGCACATGTGCATTTGCCTTCCTTCTCCCTATAAGTAAGCTTAAACCTGTTAAGTCTCAACACAAGTCCTCAGACATTAAGTTTGCATGTCAAGTGTGAAGTCTGCTGGTAATTTACTTCTTATTCTATGATGCCAAAAAGGAATTCATGACAAATATTTTCCTTAATCAGAGGTTAACAATCATATCACATCTGAATGGAGCTCACAGATTAATGTGCAGGCTCTGGAGTGGACACTTCTCGATCTGCTAGGTATCAAACAAGGCCAATCCAACTGAAGTACCACATTCATGTGCACTAGCCAGTTAGCAACTGGAATTAAAGGAAACAGTTTGTTACAATGGGCTTCTAACAGCTGGACCCAAAATGCAAGACTCTGGAGGCAGAGGTGAGCAGCAATGAGTTCTTAGTTTATTTATTCAGAGGTAAAAGGACGGTAAGGAGAGGGTTCTGGAGCATCCATGGTGGGGAGAGGTTGATGGTGAGGCATGGGGATAGCTTGAAGTCGTAGACATGGGCAGGGCTGGTGGAGTGGCGTGGCGGGCTTCATGGCGGGGCGTAGGTCGTGGAGAGGCTGGAAGGTACTGGTGGCGTGGTAGCAAATCCTGAACACAAGAGTCACAGGTTAACATGAGATGAACAAGGACTTGAATCTACTTGGACTTGGGTTTTGAAGTTGCCCGAGTGGTCACCACGCCCAGGGCAGGCACACACAATCAGAGCCAAACACAGGGAACACAACAGAAACTAGCTATAACCATGACAGTTTTACCTTCTGATAAAGAAGTGACATTTTTTCTGTCTTGATGCTGGCTGAAAATGATCCCCCAAAGCAGCACAGAGAGTCCAGGAAGCTGCAGCTTGGGGAAGTCAGAGGAGAGAGGGGGCGGGTCAAGCCAAGCGGGGAGGTCAGAGGGGGCGGGTCAAGCCAAGCCGGGAGGTCAGAGGGGGCGGGTCAAGCCAAGCAGGGAGGTCAGAGGGGGCAGCCGCGGCCATTCTGGCCCAACCGGAGCAGGCGTCGGCCAGACCGCCGACAGGCCCCGGGGTGCAAATGCAGACAGAGGTGGTAGGATGATGAGTGGTGGTTTTAATGTCTAAATTGAAGGCAGGTAGCAAAACAAGATACAGACAGGCAAATGATGACCAGGTAGCAGACAGACAAAAATCCAAGCCAAGTAGCCAGAACCAACATAGAAACTAACTAGTAGTACAAACTGACAGACTAAATACACTCAGGGAAGGGGGGCCAACAAGACACAGGTGACCTAAATGACACAGGTGGAAACAATCAGGCAAATCACAGACAGGAAGCAAAACTAACAGACACATGAGGGAACAGACCAATTACAAAATAAAACAGGAACTGACAAACTAAACCCAACTAATTAATTTTCTGTCTAAATTTTGCAGCTCTACTTATCTATATCCTTAATTTACTTAACAATATCCTAAACTTATCAGTGATTACCTATATCCAAAACTTACTATATCTTTATCCTACATTTACCTATCTATGTAACCTAAATCTATAACTTATCAATATCCTCAACTTATCAATACTTTTTATACACTCTTATGGGTTTTTTAGAGAAAGATTTAGAACATGTGTGAGCGGCGGTGGAATTGCCACTGATACTGTACCTGCTGGGACCGGCCCTGTAAATGTGAAGGGTCTTACTTACATCTCCGGGCTGAAAGGAGAGTGGTCCCAACATGCCATCACCTCCGCCATGACTTCCTGAGCAGTTGCAGGTCCGCTGAACACGACTTCAACGTCGAAGAGCCCATCGCGTAGTCTGCGGTGTATCGCCGCCTGCTCCCTCTGCCTCCTCCTCCTCCTCCTCCTCTTTTCCCGAGCCTGATAGAGAGATGGACGGAGGAGAAAGAGGAAGAAACAGGTCAAACTAGTTCAGTAAGAAGAATACGAAGAGTCATTTGGGTTGAGGAACATCGTGGAGGTCACTATGCCAACAGAATCACCACAACCGTTCACAAGTCAGTTTCTTGAAGGAAAAAAATCCATTCACATGATTTTTTATATATTGTTAAATGCTGTGCTCTCAGTTCTCTGTTTGTTTACAGTTCAGCAGAGTGTTAAGGGTGGACTACTCACCCGCAGCTGCAAAAGGGCCTGTAGTCCTCGCCGCTGGGAGCCAAAGGTGGACGGCTGGGGACTGGAGCGCCTCTC
>CM022492.1:8345836-8400889 GCA_011952105.1 Coreoperca whiteheadi
TTTAAATACTTATTTAAAGATTTTAGCCTTTGTTGTTTTTTGGCAATTGTAATTATTTCCACTGAAAGCTGATAGTTATTTCCATTAAATTCGTGAATTTGAACTTTTGACTCTCAGCAGCTAGCTAACGTTAGCTAACATTAATTAACGTTAGCTAACAAGCTAATTACCAAACGAGCCTCAAATAATAACACAACTTTAAAAGGCTTTCAAATGATTTTAAAGGATTCATATTCTTACCTTTTCCATGTGAATAAGTAAAAAACAAGTGAACTGAAGTTAGTCGCTGTCAGAGCAAGTGTTTCCCTCCAAGTTCAGAGTGAAACTGTAACGATGGCAAAGCCTTCCATTTATATTCAGCCCATAGCAAATCTAAAAATATCCTAAGAATTAGTGTTTTCTGTTCAGCAGCGGGTTGCCGCAGTTGTATAGTGCGGGCTGTTAAAATAATATAGCGAGTTAAATATACCATTGTCTATTCCTAATACCTTTATGTTTTTGGTGTAGAGAGCAAACTGGTAGAAGACAAACTAAGATAAGACAAACTGCGACAAATGGTGTAACGTTACAGGCCCACCGATATTCTGTCTGTCCCACATGCGGAGGCTGTGGAGTCATGTGACTTGAATTTGCGTCAGACTCAAGTCATGAAAATGTTGACTTTACACTTGGCTTGACCTGACTTCACTTCAGACTTGCCTATTTGAAATGGAGTGACTTGATCTCCTCCCCAGATTATGTTATAATCAACTCTTTCCTTCCCTGAGAACAGATCTGCAGAACAGCAGCCAATCCCGTTTCAAGAGTAGGAGAGGAAAGGCGTCTGACAGCGTGTACAAGCAGACAGACAACAGGTGATGTGTCTAATGATCACATTTCACTATAGACACTCGACTGATCATTACCTAATCATTTTGATTTGAATTGTTGTTAAGTTTCCTTGAAAGTAATTAATTACAACGCACATTTTAAAAGCACTGAATATTTCTGCAAATGTTACTCCGTTTAAAAGCTGAAAATGACCTTCATGACATCAACATACCTCTCAACTTTTTTCTGCTTTGAATTATTTACTGCTGTCCTGAAGGACACTTTCTGTCCAGTGCAAAGACCAACGGACAGGACGCAAAAATCAAGTGCACAGAATACTGTGGTCTAATGGATCCACATCCAACTATAAATGGATCTGTTCCAGTATTTTCCCTTTACCTCACTGTTGGTTCATTTTATTGCTATAAATCAGCTTGCATTCATTTATCAAATATTATTATCATTATTCCTATACTTAATTTTAGGGAAATCTATAGATTATGCATAACTATGCATAAAAGTAGATTTTACTACTTTCTCACTCTAACAACTTTTTGGAGTAGTTTAGTTTTTGAAAGTGGTTTGAATTGAAACCTTTATGTACATTTTTAAAGAAGAAATAAAATGTGAAAATGCATAAATATTGTGTAAAGAGATGGACATGTATATTGTGTAATCCCTCCCTGTTTCTTTACAAAACACACATGTTGTAAATGATTATATCATTTAAAAAAAAACATATTCAAAACTATTGTTATAGTAAAAATAGGCCTATGAAACTGCATAATAGGCTTTTTTGTTTTGTTTTTTAACATTTATTAATTTAAATGTATTTAAAGTTTGCTTAACTTGTGGATTGCTTTTGTTCTTGCATTTATTTAGGTCACTGCTGCTTGGAAATCCCTGTATATATAGATACAATGCCTGTCTCTTGTTGAAATGTTGAAAAACAGACTTATACAGAAATAAAATAACTGAATTTCTGTTGACAAACCAAGATGGGACAACACAATGAGATAGCAGTGAGAATTTTAACTTCTTTAATTCGTTAACTAATATTCTGAGAATAGAGCATGTGATTGCATGTTAAGCATTGTGTTTGTTAGCAGAGTCCTTTGTGTTTAAATGTTAAGACACGAAAATGACGTGACGTGACGTGAAAACTTGGGCAAAGCTGTTGTAAAATGAAGCCCTGGGGTGCCCCGACAAAACTCAGGTTTCTTTCATCGGGCCTCCTGTATTTGCTGGCTGAATTGGCTGTTTGGTGAAAAATGTGTCGCCGTAACATTGGACACAGAAGTTTAAATCCTCTGGAAAGCAATTAAAGGCACTCAGCTTACTTTGGAAAGATGATAAGTAATAAGTGGACAGTGAGCGCAGGTTGCGCCCAGTGATTTACCAACCTGTAGCGACACGTAGTTGGACACTAGATGGAGACAGAGACTGTGCAGGGGAATGGACGTAGTTTTATGCGCTGCATGCATCTACCTTTAATATATTTTTCCCGTTTCTTCAAGTTAAACACTATACATGTCATGTTAGAGATAGTGTTGTGTCTGATATATGTGGCCATGACTCCGGAGAGGGAGTAGTAAACTAGTTGGAAAGGTGCTGCGAAGGAAGTGGGTCTTTGCGTCCCACGCAGAGGAGGGTTTTCCGGTTAAAGTTTCCTTTGTGATTCCGAAGTGGCGGCGTAATGCCAAAGCCGTTCATCCGCACAGACACAACACACAAGGGGCGACCATGAAAAGTAAGCCTGCGTACATAGAGAGTAAATAGATAGCGTCACGGTGTTAGCTAGCTTCCCCATCAGCGAAGACCGCAACGTGAACGTGACCGGCAGAAACGAGCTGCGCTGAGCAGCTATGTAGCGGTTAGCGGTAATGGCTGGCAGATATAGCATGCTAACAGTATGTAGCTAACTTAGGGTGTCTGACTGTCTGCAGGCAAAAGGCATGCCGAAATGTTCCCATGTAGCCGGCTCCAGCAATAAGTATGGTATTCTGTAGTTGGTAACCCTTCGTGTTCATTATGTCGTTTGTGTGCGAGTTTACATAGTAGCTTCACTTAAAATTGCGTTAGGACTGTTATGGTTAACTCCCACCCAGACAAGCTAACAGTAGCTTAGCATGTCTGTGTTTTGGACAGTGACAGCTGTAGGCTTCTGCCACATGACATCTGTGGAAAGGCCTCCTGCAACGTGGATTCGTCTAGCCCACATTTTCAGTGCTCATGATTCTTGTTCTTATTTTTTATTTTTTAATTTTTTTACACTAAATTGGCCTTTTTGCACATGCCCTGGTCACACTCACAATCCGGCGGAGTCATAGATCAGAATAGAGAAATGGCTGAAGGTTTTCTTTTTGTGTTTCTTTCAACAGAACCGTTCAAAGCGCCGTTCTGCTGAAATGGGAAAACGCCCCTTCAAGATATACTGATACAGGTAAGCAGCAAGCCTAGTTCCCTTTAAGCCCAGTTTATCACAGGCCAAGTGGACACCACAGCCTTTCCCTTGCTGCTGCTAACTCAGAAGATGTTGTGATTCTTGGATGAGGTTTTCTTGAGCCTGATGGTGGGGAAAAAAAGAGAGTGGCTGTCAGGATGTGTGGACCTGTGTGATTGTGATGCATATCTGAAAGGCTAGTGTGGGCGCGTAGAGAGGAATGCTTTAGTGCTGAGTGTCTCCCTTCAGTGCAGTGCACCAGAACAGTACACACTGCGTGTTAGAACAGCAGCCCTCGGTTGAGAAAGTAAGGATGAAGCAACGGATGTTACAAGGAACACACTGTAGATTCCTGGGCTCTGTTAACTTAGATTATTGGGGCATCACTCTGTATACACCGCAGAGATGTAAAGTCACACACATACTTACTGGCTTCTTGTTGACAGGAGGTATGCGTCTCTAAGTGATGGGTTGCACTGAGACAGATATCACGTGTTGGCACTAAAATCATTATCTTGCAGTCAGATCACGCTAGCTTGCGCTGTTACGGTAGTGTTTCCTACTGTGGATGCTAGGAATGCATCATACCGTGTTATGTACTGGCTAATTTCTCTCCAGAGATGTTTTGCCACACTGCAGCTGTCTGACCCTTAGGTCTTGATTGAATGCTGCATTTTGTCATCATTCTGTCACATTGTCATGTTATTTCCTTCCTTTTCTAAACCAGTTTCCTGGTTTGTTTTTCTCAGCCTGAGTGGAAAGGCTTGTGACTCCCTTCGCAAGACTTGCTCTGGTTGTTAACATCAACTATGACATGTGATTCTGCGTTTATAATATGATCAGGATAAAAATGTACATGCAAAACTCTTGTCTGTTTGCTTTTGCTGTAGAGTTAGAGCTCTACTTGGGAGCAGGCGCGTTAGATTAGGAGATACACTAGAGGATCTGCTCACTGACGCTGTTACGACAATGTAATGCCAAAGTCTTTGGAGACTTTGGCAAAGTAAGATTTGTGCAATGACGTTTGTTTTGATATCACTGTGATGTCTTGGGGAAGAAAATATTTGGGACTGAAGCAAGCTCACAGGGCAGTGCTGCTGGATGTCAAATTGCAGTACGTGTTTAGTTAAATAAAAAAAACAAGCATTGCAAAAGTTCTTAAATGTTTTAAATTTGACACGATAGAACTTGCAGACATCCGGAGGTCAGCACCATCAAGTGTACATTTAGTCTGTCGTGGTTAGTGTGCCGCTATTCAGACATGCGTGCGCTGGCATTTGATTGTGAGAGAGAAGAGTGACATCTCAGACAACAGTGCCTCATTGTTTTTAGGCCCGCTGTGCAGCAGTTACAGAATCCCCGTCGGAACCCCCACGGCTCGAAAACACATATTTGCAGCGAGTGCGAGAGAGAGATCAACACACAACACAGCAGCTGGCCTGCCTTTTTTAAACAACCAGCGATGTGCTGCCCAAGTTACTGGGCCTGTTCAGTCCAGAGGAGTGTTTCACGAAGGAAGAGAACCAGTTACACCAGATTTATTCCTGTAGATCAGGAAAATCTGTTCCGTATAGCAGGTGTAAATGAATTTGACCTTGGCGACAATGGATACATATCCCTCCAGACTAGTCTAATCTCAGACAGGTTCATGTTTAGCTTAACCAGTTTGTATTACCAATGTACCTGCCCATCTGAAACACATTATTCCTTCTCTGTGTCAAACTGCAACACATTTGAACACAATTGGTGTCATTTTAATGTTGATGGAAATAAGGCTGCGTGATAATTCAATATTAAATGGTATCACATTTCTTAATATGTTGTTGTTCAACAATTTCCTTTCCTCCAAATTAATAGTAGGCCTTTCTCACAGACATGACATGTCACAGTAGGAGAAGCACAGGTGTAAGCAATAAAATTAACTTTACCTTACTTTTTCCCAAATGGGGAGTTTTGTCGTGCTGCCAGTTGCAACACAGAACACACAAACACAAACATGCACTAGCTTCCCCTGTGAATTACCTCCAGCTCGGAGACTAAGTTGTTAGATGGGTTAAATGTGTGGAAATTGTTACTTGTTAATAATTAAAAGTCAAAATATCCAAAAACAGAGTTCTGCCTTTCTAAGCAACCGTTGTAAATGGCTGCGTTAATGCCCTAGCCTACAGCCCTGTATTCTTCCTCTTTCCCCAGTTGTTTGTGTGAGGGAGACAGAGAGAAACAGAAAAAGAGACATGCTCAGTTTCCTTGGACTAGCTCTTTGACTTGTTGTAGCCTGAAAGTGCCCCGGGTATTTTGTCTTTATTTTTTCTTACATATATACCTCCATAAAGTACAAACTGACTCAGGTGCCACGCTGTTCAAGCTAACAGTAAAAGCTTATGGCTTATTTTCCTAGTTCCATCCGTGTATTTCATAGACGCATGTGAACTGGCAAATGGCTCTCAGAGAAAGACACTATACAATGAAAATACCAAAAGATGTTTGTTAATGTGATTGGCTGTGATGCTGTGATGGCCTGATGTTTGCTCTTTTGCATCAAAGACAAACATTAGCCAGGAAGCGTATGTGCTCAATAGCTAGATCATAAGCAGCTTACCTGTCAGATAATAAAATGCCAACTCTGCATCAGCACTGAAGTGTTTCTAAGTTTGAAGTTCCCCAAGCCTATTAAATGCTGCACTGATGTTCTAAATTAGATATCGAGATCAAACTAAACCAAATCCACAGCATGTGGTGGAATTTATATTTTGCAAGGATTTGTGATATTGGGCTATATAAAAAATCATGACAGAATCACATAAAGTATTACTGATTGCACCTTTAAATGAATAATTTCAATTTATTCTTGGTAGCTGTTGTCTTAACATCACATGGAGCCTTTTGATGAGTCCTTAAACTATGAATGCCCTATTTTTACTACAGGTCTCTCCGTCACCCTGGCAACGCTACAGCCACTGAAAGGGGAGGAGCCAAGTCCTGGCAGCATGGAAGTCGCTGGGGCGCCAGGCTTGGTCCTGAGCCCTCAGAGCGAGGCAGTTACCAGTGAGCTTCAGGAGCTGTCCCTTCAACCTGCCCCCAACCCGCTGCCTCTACAGGAGAGAAAGAATGGTGAGACTGTCTAACCTGCACACTTTTTGTTCTTTCAATCACCACATTTTGTTATTTGGTTTTGGATGGATCGGTCAGGGAAGCCGTCGCACAGTCATCCTGGGTCAGTTTTTGCAGAAGAATAGTCCAACCTCATCTGGCAAGCACTGTGATGACCAAAACAATTATGGAAGGACACATTGCAAGTCAAATGTAAATGCTGCTGTTTGCAAATTATTACTGGCCTGCTCACTTCTCAGAGTTGTATAAACCGCTGTGCAGTTTTTGGCTTTCAAAAGAATCCCTTTTTTGATGCAGAGCTATTTGTGACTTGAACACTGCTTTGGGCAGACGAATATGAAAACGAGAAAGTAATTTTTTCAGGGTGTTTTTTTTAAAGGTTTCCAGTCTGGACTTTCCTTCTTTTTTTGGTGGTCAAACAATATTGTGCATTACAGTAGAACAGACACTGCCTGGTCACTTTGCGTCTCAGCATGTTAAACCTCTATTCTTGCATGGGGCAAGATCATTTAGTGATAGTCTGTCCCTACACAATAACTCACTTGCAGCGCTCCGCTGTAGCTTTTCATGAGTATATGTTCTGATCAAAGGTTTTGTAATCAGATACTATACTGTGGTTTTGTAGACATGTGGGGTACATTGTGCATGTTGCCCTCTTGTCCTTCTGGCTGACTCTTGGCTCTCACCACAAGTTTGAAATTATCATGTAAAGCAATCCTACCAAAACACAGACAAAATCCAATTTTCCACAACTTTCCTCTTTCAACTTCACACTGTTCTTTGTAGAAATGTTTTGAAGAAGGCAGGCAAGGACTGACCTTTTGTCCGTTAACCTATTTGGATGTTTACATCTCAACATACGGACTATTATACACTATTTCTCAACAACATGAACAGAGGATGAATTTATGTTGCATTTACATTTTCACCCTGCTATAGGGACAGTTTTTCATCTTAGACTGCTCAGACCTTGTAGGCCAACAGTCTTGCTTCCAACTCAAGTGAATTTGAATATTTTCGTTTAGCACTACTCCTCCTTCACAGAGGTGGCCTATTTCCAACATCAATTCCTCCAAGCTAAGTGTGCACAGAGAACATGTTACATAAGTTGAGCCTGAGTAGAAAGTGGGAAAAAACACTTATCTGAGAGGCAGAAGTTAAATGTCAGTGTGTGTACGTCTTGTTCTTTATCAGTGGAGAGCTTAGCTCACCACAGAGGGTGTTAAAGAGAGAGAGAGAGAGACATGGAGGTTTAAGTGCTCAGGTGAAACTGTGTGTTTATGTACAAGGCTGTGTGCAGTGGAGTCTCCAGAAAGAAGGGAGTGAAGAAGCTGCTGTACCTAATTGGCTTGATCCTCCGCGCTGACCTCTTGTTACAGTAGATTAGACTGTGCTGCACATTTGCTGTGTAAGACTGTACGCCTTTTTTGTGTCTGGAGATAGCTTAGAGCTTATAGTACTTGGCTCTCCATGCAGAGTAACATGCAGCAGCTTCCTTTTGTTTGAATCACGGTGGAAAAGTTGACTTTGCCGCATTTACGTATTGGGTTTGTTTGGGTTCACACAGCCAAATTACAAGTGAGCCAGAGCTTATAAATGAAGGTCACAAGCACTCAAATGTAGCTTGTTTATTGGACAGAGTCTTGTTAACATGTCTAACCTGCTGCCTTTGGTGACGGGTTTAAGTAAATCTGATTCAAGTCTTTGGAAGTTAAGCATAATATCCTTTGTCTGCTATCAAGAAGCAATAGCTGAATATGGGCATATAGAGCAGAAAATATTAATCAGTGTAGTCCATCAACAGAAAATGACTCTTATTTTCATAAACAATGAATTCGTTAGGTCATTTTTAACTTGCCTTGTAAGTTAAATATCTATCCAACAGAGTTTCGAATGTTGGATAAGATATTAGAAGACGTCATTTTGAGCTCTGCAAAATTATTGTGGGCATTTTTCACAGTTAAATCCACCATTAGCGTAGATTGCATTTATTCCATGGTTCATGTGATTATGTTGTTTTTATCCAAGCACCAGCAACTGCTGGCTTGCAGATGTAAACATATGTCTCCATATACCCATAAAACCTGTCTCAAGGTTGTTTCCTGTTGTCAGTTCCTATGACGTCATCACATCTAAAAAACCACGCCACAGTTGAGCCGATGAAAGATCAAGACAAGCATTTTCAGTTGACTTGGTGCAGCTATGGAGGGCCATGTGAGCTCAAATAGCATTTTTCTCCCCGACCCAAGTTCTTCTAAACTTATGTGGTGGGAATTCATCCTCAGTTTTAAGCCAAAACTGAGGCATATATTTTCACATAAAAGTAGGTGCCCTTTGGCATGTGCTACTTAATGTCTTCAATAAAACAAATGTTTCCGCCATACAGTCTGTTAGATAAGCAGAGATATCCGAGCATTGGTCAGAACTGGGATAGTGTTACTAATACTTACACACATACACACACTTTGTATTATCAGAAAAGTCAGCCACATTGACCATTGTTCCTAGCTAGGCGTTGGCTGCCCGGTTTTGTGGAGACACAGTTGGTTGACCTGCTGTTGATTCCTCAGGAGAGGAAGGTTAAGCAAGGTTGGGCCAGTAAATGATTTACCGTCTTTAGAGGGGTCTAACAGTGGCAGAGAATAATGCACAATAACACAAACAATAAAGATCAATGGTAGAAAAAGAGGTTGCTGCACAGTACAGCTAGCTTTAACCATCGACTGCAATGGAAGTAATAGAAACAGAAGAAACTTTAGTTATCATTCGTGAACAAGATTTCAAGCGATGTTTACATCATTTCAGAAATTTTTAAGAATGTTTACCTCATAGAAACACACACACTCTCACACACAGCCTCAGGCCACCACTCCCAAATTTAAACAACCCCTGCTCTTGTTGGCCTATTCTTAATGCACTTGATTCTGCTAGCCAGAAGAAGACATGTTGCTGCAGTCACTCCTGCAGCTAATCTTACATGAAGATGCTTTCAGAGCACTGGAGAGACACAATGCATGTGACTGCATGTGCATTTCTACATGCAGTCATTTGTGGCAGTGAAACAGAATGGAATGCCCACATAGTATCTCTGACACCAGGTAATGCAATGTGTTTATTGCACGAGGTTCCTTCCTTAGTCATGGACAAGCGCTGGGAGATTTATTGTTATTGTTGTAGGGAGAGGTGATATGTTTTTCAGGATGAGGCTCAGAAACGTGTGTGTGTGCGTGAGAGAGAGAGAGAGAGAGAGTCAGCTTTGATTGAAGACATAATGGTTGACACAACAGAAAATGACCTTAAAAGCAATTTACATTTCCTGTCTTCCGAGTCACAAACTTGCCTCTGAATTGTTCCACAGCAAATAAAAGCGGTCACGCTTTGGTAATGTGACTGAGATCATGCAAAACTTTGAGGTGAAGAAGCTAGTTTGAGTGTGTGAGTGTGGGCTGCAGCAGCAGGAGGAGGAGGAAGGGGAAGAAGAGAGGAGGGGGAGGTCATGTCTGAAATGGCAGTATTGCATAACTTCTCCGAGAGGGAACAGAAGGAAAGTAAGGGAAAATGGAAAGCAAGAAAGGAGGGGGAGTGTTACTGGTACTTGAGTAGGTGAGGCTTGGCACCCGCTTGTTTTTGTTCTTTGTCAATTTTTACTTCTAAACTGGCTGTGAAAGAGCAGAGGAGTGACCAAAAGTTTAGATTTTTTTTTTTAAGAAGTACATGGCAGCAGAAGTGAAACAGAAGTGTAGCCACGGAGAGATTGGAACCGTTGGGTGGACCTTGATGTTATTCAAGGAGCAATAAGGGACAGACACACAGACCTACACACGCCCTTTCGGTTGGGGCGTGGACACACTTGTAGACAGACAGAGTCAAGAGAAAGGGAATGTGAGGTTCACTGCTACCTATGGAGTTCCAGCTGCCGGTGAGAGGAAAACGTGTTTAATGTGGCTTTTCTGTTGCTGGACTCTTCAACCTTCTCCCACTGTTGTGTGTTTTTTTTCTTCACACTATTCATTGTGCTTGCGTCAGGAGTATGAATCGTTAATCTTGCCGGGTGGTTGAGGCTTCCCTTCAGCATGGTGCAGAGAGATATGACTATCCATTCAGGTAAAGTCCATTTGAGTACGCTGTCTTCTGCTTTTATGTCTTTGTGTGTCTTTAAAAAATTATGACAGAGATTGAAAGTCTTCCTTAAGGCGAGCTTTGCTGACTACAGGTGTGGTGTGAGCTGTTGCATGTTTCAGTAAATGTTAGGTGTATTGACACTGTAGTCTCAAGTGTTGGTACTTGTTTGTGTGACAACGGCTGCTCTGCATCGATAGCTGCAAAAATGTACATTCTAACTCTGAACATTTAACAGCTTTTCCTTAGACACATACCATTACCATCAACCAAAGCTGATAGTATTTAGGGTTGGAAACTGATAACCTTTTTCAGTTTTATTGGAAGCTTGCATAATGAGGGGGCACTGTAGATTTTAACTGGAGCTACAAATGAAGAAATTCAATTGAAAGAAACTGAAAACTTCCAGATGTTACCAAATCAGTTAATGATGTAGAGCCTGCACTCTGTAAAAGCAGTTCTTTTACGGTCTGAGTTAGTGGCAAATTGATCATACAGTATGTAGTGTGTAAATGTTATTTTTGTGGGTTTTACTTCTGAGGGTCCCCAAAACAAAAGGGAACAGGCGGGACAGTGAGGACAGGTCTGCTGGATCTCTCCTGAGCAGAACCGGTCAAAAGGTGTGGTTGGTGAATTGGTCTCTTCACCGGCCTCTCTGACTCTGCTCCAGATTTAAGTGGAAATGACCCAGTCATTTCAGTCAGAACAGATAATGACACGGACCACTGCTACTACTGCCGAGACTAGGAAGTGGATTGTAAATGATAAATGCAATGAGACAGGGTTTTATGTGTGCCAGTACTGTCCTCAGGTAGCCTGAATAGTTATTCTTAATCATGGGCCACTGTGACTTGAGCGTCTGCAAGTTTTTGTTCCAAACTGGTTATTGCATCCACAACCAGGGATCCAGGGATGCTAATCACACAAATTGGCTGCCATAGTGTGTGGCTTAAATTAAAAACCTTTGTGTTGTGTGTTCTGGTGCAGACTATGAATATCAGACCCTGACTGCACTACTCTCATTAACAAGAATGGAAGGATGACTGGATACCTTTTAGAAAGTGGCCAATAAAAGAAACGTGAAGAGAGACTGGAATTCAGAGTATGTGGCTAAAAGTTGGGTGAGGAGCTGGTAGACTCCTGCTAAAATTCCATCAGTAATGTTTGGGATTTGGCTGATTACATCATCCAGACTTGTAAACATAAAGAGATAAACATCACCTCCCTTTTCGTCCCCACCCTTGAATAATGACAATGGATGGGCTGTATCTTAGACTGCGATGTTGTGTCATTAATGCTAATGTAATCTGAACCTCAAACAGACAGATGCTTTCCTGTTTTTTTTTTTAGATACGATAGCAAGATATGTAGCCTGGTCAACGCTAGCCTAGCCCAGCAGTGATTCGGGGAGGCTGATGGTACTGTTATGTAACAGATTGGGAGGCAGCCAGCAGCAGAGGCCCCACAGCACTCTGTCAGGCTAAGAGTAGGAGGGGAGGGGAGAGGGAAGAATGCGACAGAGAGACTGATAAATAGCAAGAAAAAAGGAGGAATAAATGTAGATAGAAGGGAAGAGAATGAAGAAATTTAAGATTTAGAGTAGAGAGAACTGAACAATTAAAAAAAAAAATAAGACCATAAAAAAGTACTGTAGAACTGGACAAGGGGAAGAAAAGAAGGGGGAGTTATGTTTCAGTCTAATCCAAACACACAGCTGCAGCAAACACAATCCAGCTTCAGGTCTCCTTGCCTCTCTGCCAGTGACTCCGTCATGGCATTAGATAATCTCCATATACCCAAGAAAATCAAAAACCTAAAAGATGTCCCATCAAAAAGAATAAGCCGATTTCATGTGGTGAAATGAAACACTGACAAGTGGGGCTCAAACAATAAATAACATCAAAAGTATTATACAACATAAGATTGTAATGATAGCAGCGCGTTTTTGGCCCATGGTAACTCTAGTTTGAGTGCATAGATTTCCTTGAAAGAATTGGAACAAGTCTCAGCTTTCCAGTAACATTACGCAACAGGCTGGATCAATTCAATTCAGTTTTATTTATATAGCCCAATATCACAAATCCCAAATTTGCCTTAAAGTGATTTACGACACCCTCTGTCCTCGATTCGACCCAAAAAAAACATTTTAACGGGGAAAAATGGAAGAAACCTCAAGAAAAGCAACAGAGGAGGCATCCCTCTCCCAGGACGGACAGACATGCAATAGATGTCATGTGTACAGAATAGACAACAGGAGACCAAAAGTCGTAGTTTTGGTGAACGTAAACAGCTTTCAGTCTAATAAACATACAGACAGAAACATATTTATGCAACTGAGGCAAGTTTTGCAAGAGGCCTAAATCTTAAATGTGTCCATTACACACCCACAGACTATGCATGACTCACCAGCACACACACACACTCAGACACACAAACACTCTTCACAACTCATGTCACTGTGGGGACCTGGACATGCACTTACAGGCTTTGGTAGCCTTCCATTTTCACAGTGTGTCCTGACAGCACGTTATTTCAACACACATTAACACACTCACGTCTTTGATTTGTGATCCAGTAAATTCTTGTCGGATAATGAGAAGTGAGAGAGCGTACCCATCAGCCTCGCTCAGATTTGTAGCCTAAAGCTAAAGAAAAGCGCTTCATCAGCTTCGTAGGTCTGCTCGTTGCAACAGGAACATGGTGCCTTCACACCCACAGGTACAAGCCCACTCATGTAGCTCAGCGATCTTTAAAGACACACACATATCTTGTAACGTGCGCTACTTCAGGGCATGCAAGCTCGCAGCAGTCTTAAAACCTCAAGGAGCAGCTGAACATGCTAACACACATTTTCCCCCACTTGACTTCACAGATATCATATTACATACAACTGTTAGGTCTGTAAACACCTGTATACTCATTTTCATGAATGCACCTGTGTTGTGGTGTGTGTTTCGGGCTGCAGCACACACTCGCATACGCACATTTATTTGTAGGTAGCAAAAACTGAATATGAATGCAGCATCTTGTGCAGACAACATGCTACAATCGAAATGTGTTTAGTATTATTTAGATTGATCTATTGTTCCAAAATCACAGCAGTAGTCTGAAATTGCGTCGTGTGGTGGCACAAGCTGTAGTGCTACAGCTTGTTTTTCAAGGGGGGAAAGGTCTTGAAAAAGTTAATTTTAATGAAGGGTGATTTTTTTTTTTTTTTAAGCATAACTAATCCACTACTACTTAGTCTTCTTCTTTTCCTTTCGGCTGTTCCCTTTCAGGGGTCGCCACAGCGAATCATGTGCCTCCATCTAACCCTGTCCTCTGCATCCTCTTCACTCACACCAATTAACTTCATGTCCTCTCTCACTACATCCATAAACCTCCTCTTTGGTCTTCTCTCTAGACCTCCTGCCTGGCAGCTCCAACCTCAGCATCCTTCTACCAATATATTCACAGTCTCTCCTCTGAACGTGTCCAAACCACCTCAGTCTGGCCTCTCTGGCTTTATCTCCGAAACATCTAACATGAGCTGTCGCTCTGATGTACTCGTTCCTGATCCTGTCCATCCTCGTCACTCCCAAAGAGAACCTCAACATCTTAAGCTCTGCCACCTCCAGCTCTGCCTCTTGTCTTTTCTTCAGTGCCACTGTCTCTAAGCTGTACAGCATCGCTGGTCTCACCACCGTCTTGAACACCTTTCCTTTCATTCTTGCTGATACTCTTTTATCACACAACACACCTGACACTTTTCTCCACCCGTTCCAACCTGCTTGCACTCGCCTCTTCACCTCTTTTCCTCAGTCTCCATTGCTCTGAACCGTTGACCCAAAGTACTTCGGGACTCTTGTTCTGTCGTTGGAGTGACTCAGATGCCAAGTGATGTGCTGGAGAAAACTCAGCGTTGATGACAGCATGAGGTGGAAGCAATGTGGCCTATACCTACTTTATTCAGGCTACATGCGAAACATATTTAAGGATTCATGAATGTTTTCATGATTAGACAAGGTTAGGAGTAAAACATGAAGCCCCTAATTTTGACAAATGTCAGAAAGACCTTGAAAATATTTGAAAAATATTTTAGTTTTATGTCCGAGTGTGAGTGTCGAGCTGTCTTTCTCACACACAAACAGGAAACTTTGTTGATAACAGCAGATAGCATCAACAGCTTCACCAGACTCCGGAGATTTCAGGGCAAACTCAGCGGGCTCGGCTCCTGTCTCATCAGTTTCCCACTGTCTTACTCTGAGAACATGGCCACCAGTGTGTGCCCACTGTCACACTGGACTAAAGAACACAGCTGAAATGCTCATGGTCATTAGGGACTCGTCATAGTCACTCGATACCTCCTCACATGCTCGCTCCAAAGTATTTTGAATGGTTTTGTGTCTTCGTTTTTGGCTTCAGTAATGTTGTAGCTTGGTGAACGCACGCCAACTTTACTGTTAGGAAAGGCTGTCACTAAGATAGGATAGGTTATCAGTCAGATGCATCAGAAAGACAGCCCTCTTTATCAGCAAAAAAACAGATCTGCAAACCCAACACATGACAAACGAGTCTTCGTGGAAGCAGCAATAGGGAACTAAGGTTTGTACAGTATGATTTTCTATGATACTTTGACGCCAGTACACGTCATTTAGTGTCAGCAACTCACTTAAACACTCAGATAAAATTGAAACCTGTGTCCCCATTAAAAATCTAATAAAAACCCTGTCATTGGTCGCTGAAGCAAATTAACAGCTAGGCTTTTATTAGAAGTTATATACAGTAACAGAAAGAGCAAAGGAGGGGAAGGGAAGGCAGGAAGAAGAGGCCTATAAAACCCCAAAGAACAACCTGAAGGAAAACACTAGTAAGAACACACATACAGTACCAGAGAGACTTCCTCATACAGTATCCAGGCAGTTCTTTCCCAAACTCGCATGCTGTACACATGCGCTCACCCTCACTTCAACTTTGTAGCTGCTAATTGGCTTCGGCCGCCTTTCTTTGCAGCCAGTCTGCCCAAGAGTCTGTTGTTGTAGAACTGAAATGGAAACCAGTCGTAAACGAGAAAAGAAAGCAGTGTTTCCTCTGTAAGTAGGGCAGGAGGTTAGAAGGTTCGTGGCAATAAAAATGATTTTCAGAGGTTTGAGTTTCTGTGTTGTAGTGAAGGTTCATGTTACCAGATGCTAACACCTGCCAGCTGGCCTATGCCTCCATTTTCTCTTCAACGCTTGTGCTCTTATAGATGCTTCTCGTGCCTTCAACAGTATACAATTAGACCATAGGACTATTCTCTATTGACAAGATGTGACATGGTGACGGGTCAATGGCTACTCAACGAAGAACCTTGGACCATGTAGAGAGCACTGTTACTTTGCTCATTACCAGTGTTAGTTTCCTATAGTGTTTTGTATCTAGGTGTGCACATGTGCTGAAGGCTCAGTTGGTATTGATGTGCTTGCTTTTTAGTTTCTTGAAACCTTATTTTCCCTGGACATTTCCCATTTCTAAGCTTTAAAGTTAAAAATTAAATAAAGTTAACAAAAATGAGTTAGATGGTACATAAAATGAGTCAAATATTCAAACCCCAGATACCACAGTATGGCCAAGACATCAGTACAAGATACAGTACTGTACAGTATAAGAGAATAAATGTGCAGCATTAGGTCAGCTAGAGATTATGCATCCAATATCCCAGACAGACTTGTACAATTGCTTCATCTGCAAACACATGCAAAGTTGGCTTACAAGCTTCAGGCAGTGAGTTTATCTCTTCCAGTACAAACACAGACTGCTTGCTATAGCCCCATTTACTTTAGGGTTTTGTGCCAGATTCCACTTCCTTTCCTTACGATTACACACACGGCTGCCATGCAGCTACCAGTTTCCTCACTGTAAGTGCCATGGTTCAGATATCATTAACTCAATTCCTCAGGCTGTGTCTCTTTGCAGTTCAGATATGTTAGTGGATCAAAACTAAGAAATCCTGGCCCTGATGTCAATGTTGAGTCACAGCCAAATGCAAACAGTGCTGGTAAATTCCACAGCAGAGCGGGTGGGGGGAACCTGGAAGTAAAGAGAAAAAAACACCTTCTGTTTTCCCTGCTGGAATGTTAATGGCTGTTCTGACCTGTGTTAGACTGGCGCATGGCCTGGTTGGTTTCTCAGCAGGTCAGGTTTTGTTTGGTTCATCTGTGTGGTGCATTCTTTGTCTGTGTGTCTTGTTGGTAAACGTGCTTGTGACTAGAAGGTCACAAGTTCAAAACCCAGGACATCCTGGGAAAATAAAAATGAGGATTAGTGCTGCATTATAGTGCCAGTATGTTACCCATTTTGGTCAGTGGAGTTTTACTATTCATTGACTCTGTTAATGATATGGACTGCCAAGTGCGGATATATGTGTCCACGACACATCAGTGGTAAACCTTCCTTTAGCAAGCAATCAAAATAGCTGCTGTCTGGTAAGTTTATTAACTCAGATCAGGTTTTAGCCAGTAGACAAAAAGGAATTGGCAAGTAATATAATTAAGGACATCACTTGTTACCATAGCAGCACCATTCTGCTGCATCCCTGCATTAACAGTAAGTAAAGAGGAGAATTGGGATGTAACTTTTAACTGGATAGTTAATCAAAAATCAGTTTTTTGGTTTCTGTTATCTAAATTGAGGAGGATAACATCAAGTATGATAAATGCCGTGGAGGTGGCGAGAGATAATCACAGACATTCACGGAAGTGAATACACGAGGAGGTCTGAGGGCAAGGAGATTCTGTCAACAGGAGTCGAACATACCTCTAGATCTAGAGTGTGTTCTTAGGGCATGTTATTGAGTTCCAGAGCTTCATTTCTGAGAATTCTCCTCAAAGGTTCCTCATGTGTGGTTCACCTGAATCAGCCTTGCCAGTTCTTGTTTGTTAGTGATGATTGGGGGAGGTTTGCAGAAACTACTAAATGTTGTGGAAAGGTTAATGGATTGTGGTGGGATAATTGTTATGGGCAGGTCATGTCTGAAGGACATACACTCTGTGCCAAGAGGGTCATGATGTTCCACAAGCAGTGTAGAAAACTAAAAAGTATTTTGGGCTGTAGTCCCTTTATTCACTAAACTTAAGCCATTTTTGAGGCTAAAAAAGCATAATTTGTAGGTCATGTTGTTGTTTTGCAGCCGTTTGGCTATTTAATAATTGTGGGGCTGATGTTTGGGTTGCCACAGCAAGTAGTTGACTAAAAGGGATAATGTACTGCCCTACTTGTCAACCCCCTACATTTGTATTTTCCAGTTGCCTTTCTATTGGGCTTAAGTAGATTTGTAACCAAAAAGATAATAATTATCCATCTCAATACCAAAAACTGGCATGTTTAGATACCATTATACTGGGGAAACAGCCGATGTTTTAGATGTTTATGCCCTCGGTGGTCCAGGTTATAATGACCGACTGGAAGCTGTGGGGGAGTTTTCCATTCATTTACACATCCACAGGAAGTCTTGGAGTCACTATTTAGGCAAGACCTTCATTCAGTAATTATATCCTGTCTGCTTGCACAAAAAGCAGTGTTTTCTTTTTGTTCAATTCCCAAATATGTCTTTCAGTGACAAATGAAGAAAGACCCAGATAAGGATGTCCAGGGCCAAATAGCTTCACTGGAATGTTCCCAAAGCCAGAACTATGCCAGCTTATTTCTCTTGCTAAAGGTTAACATCACTGCCCAATGTAATGGTTGCGACTAGAATACTGTACACAAACAGCATGCAGAAGCGTCATAGTAGTAGTACTGGTTTACACATTGGCAACCGTCCTGGGAATCAGGCCTGTCATACTTAATAGTATAGTCTTTATGCTTTTTTTAGCCATGCTAAGCTAAGATGGTGAACTTCGTAAAAATTATGCCTGCTTAACATAAGCATGTTAGCCTTGTCATTGTGAGTATGTTGCTATGCTGACGTTAGCGTTTAGCTCAAAGTACCTGTGCCTAAGTATAGCCTCACAGGCCGCTAGCATTGCTGCATGCTCTAAGTAACATCAGTAGTTCCTACATACTTAGTCTGGTTCCTTAAGTGTTCCTTAAGAACTAATTCAGGTGTAGTCAAGTCATGGGAAAGAACATAACCGTACTTCCCACACACTATGGCCACTAAGCCCTAAAATCATAAAAGCTCCTCTACAAACGTCTGATTAGGACCATGAAAATAAACCGAGATGTTGGGCGGGCTGAATGTCAGTTTATGGTGTGTGTGTGTGTGTGTGTGTGTGTGTGTGTGTGTGTGTGTGTGTGTGTGTGTGTGTGTGTGTGTGTGTGTGTGTGTGTGTGTGTGTGTGTGTGTGTGTGTGTGTGTGTGTGTGTGTGTGTGTGTGTGTGTGTGTTGCTGAGATTGGCTCAACCCACACAGCGACATCCTAATCCCAGTGTGTGTTGTCATCTCTGTTTCCTGTCCAGACCGTGAATCATAACAGCAGGTGGACTTTAATCGCACACTCATAACAGACAGTTATTGTAGATACCAGCCGCCGTTTGTTCAAGGTGTTGTCTGTGTTTTCAGGTGCACTGAGGGTTGTGTGTGTGTCACCGGTGTGATAGAGGTGTACTGTACTGGTCCACAATGTTGTGACACAGTGCGCCGGGTTTTAACATTTCATATTTATACTCAGGCCTTTGTTTTATTAATAGGTCGACTCCTCTCTGTGCTGTATGTATAGTGAAATGAAAGGTATGAAAGCAATGTATCTCCCTTTGTGTCGTGCTTCATAAAACATTGATTCAGTCCAAGGAAATGCGGCTTAAAAGTTTGTGTGTATTTGTAGGCGGTGATGTGTATGGCTCAAAGTAACCTTACCCTGCGAGCGCACAGGTGATACCAAGCTGAATATAGCCCCCTTATGGCCAGCTGGCCTTGCTATTTAAAACAGAGTGGAGAGATGGGGGAGTGGGATGTGGCCAGGGACGGCGTTTAACATCAGCATTCTGCGGGTGCCAGAGACCGTTTGGTGGCGTTTTCTTACAGGATTAGGATGCATCAGCCTTGATTCTCTGCTCACACCGGTTTAATAAGAGTCTCATTCCTTCTCAAAACATATTTCATCGAGTCCCTGTCTGAATGAGATGCCTCTCCTCGAGGACAGACAGTTCAAAAAACATTTCAGAATTGCTGTGGTGATTGATTCATCCCAGTATCAGATTTACCCAAGCATCTTTAACAAAGGTTGATTATGTTGGATGAGGTCATCACTGAAAACAGTTACTGCCATTTCCACTTGTCCAATAAAAACTGTTCATAGACTGACCATTTTAGAGAGCAAGCCTGTGTAGTCTAGAAAGTGTTCAAGAACAGATTCAATCCTTCATGCTGCTGTGATTCTGTTCTGTATGCTGTGTATGTGCTTGACAGGGAGGACGTTCGCATGTGGCAGCCCTCCTCAGCCTGTAACAGTGAATGAATAGCAACAGCTGAGCAGGAGAACTTTATCGGCAACACTCCCTGCTTGTGTGTGTGTGTGTGTGTGTGTGTGTACGGGAGAGAGAGAGAGAGAGAAAGATTTAGGAGGAGCTGCAACCAGAGCAGTCTCTCTGGGCACTCTCTCTGGCGAGCTCACGGCTGTCCTCTCGCACTCCGCCACTGGCCTCTTTTCAGTTTCCTCCCCTCAGCTCTCTTGTTCTTTTCATCCACTACGCGCCCTGTGGGTTTCTTTCCCCTGTCTCTCTGGGAAACCTTCGCAGAGCAGAGCAGTGCTGTCGTGACTCGCCGGCTGCCACTGCAAGGGAAGGAGAGAACAGGAGGAAGGAGAGAGAGAGAGAGAAGCTGAGACAGACCAATCGATTACTCTGATACAGAGGAGAGAGGCACTGTGAGCGAAGAGGCGAGGCAGTAGCAGCATTTTTCCTTACACGTGGTTTAAAAGGAGATTTTCTTTGACTTGTACGGGAGTCTTCTAAAGCATTTGATTCACGTCCTTCCCTTGGTATGGTAGGCGAGGACAGCTAATTGAAGGGACAGCTGGTGCAGTTTTGACACATCAAGGACGCTTCTTTCCGCCCCTCTTCAGCCAAAACAGCCAACATTTGGGACTTGGGAGAAGGACCGCTTTTGAATGAGAAGTTCAATGATTACTAAATAATTGATCTCCATTCTGAATGATAATGCTTGACACCAACCATTGCGTGTCCCTCGAACCCTCCCCCCCAGGCTCTCCAATGGGAGAAGACATGGAGAAGGCGGGACTGACAATGGATCATGACAGACATGTCTATCACAGCCTAAAAGAAGGTGGGCGATCTGGAGCTGCACATAGTCAGTAGACAAAATATTTGATATGATTTGTTTTTGTGACTCAGTCTACAGGTTCATATCAATACTTTATGGCTTCATATAAGTACTTAATAGGTGCCTTGTGGAGTTTTCTTCTAAAGAAATTAAAAACTAATTGATGTTTATATTCAGTGTTACTCACCAAAGCTTTTTGTGTGAATCCTTGAGGCCTAAAACCTGTTTAATGCATTTTCTTTCTCTGTTTCAAACCTGCTTTATGCACCCATGTTTACTTGCTAGCAGTCTTCTTCTTCCCTGCCCTTTCTGGCACATTGATGCATATTTTGGCGCATTACTGCCACCTGTAGATCAGTGCAATAGTTTGAAACTATTGGCAGGAACGTGTATTGCGTCACCTGCATGCTCGAGTGCGTGCACGATAGCAAACAAGACCGAGACCCACTCGCAAAAACATTGCTTCATAGCGCTACTGGTGGTCAAAACTTCCACAGGGTACCTTAAGCAGTGTTGGGAAGGATACTTTCAAAATGTATTTAGTTACAGAATACAGAATACATGCCCAAAAATGTATTTTTTAACCTATTCCGTTACATCACTCAATCTGAGTAAAGTTTTCTGAATAAACTTGGATTACTTCCACATTGAATTGCATTTTATAAGTGTAGGAATGCGGCCATCAAATCCTGCTTACTAAACAGGCAGGTGCGCCGCTAAGGGGGGGGGGGGTTAGGACGATTCTAACACACTTTTGGGATCCCCAGAGATTGGTTTTATTAGTAGTAATATAGTACTAGTAGTAATGTATAAATGTAGACCAAACAATTGCAAATAAAAAAAGGTAAGGCTTATTTCTGCATTGACGGCAAAATCCACTCATGAACCGCTCACGCTCACCCGCTCAAATCCCGATCCGACAATTTCTCTGTACTGCAGGCTACTATACTAGTTGTAGCCATTAAAAAAGGAATTTAGTTACATATTTATGTTAAATTATTTTTTTTATTTAAACTATGTTGAATATGAAAAGTGAACAGGATGAGGAAGATTGGACACGTCATGTCGGAAGACCTGGAGTGGGTCAGAAATGATTTTGAACACTTAAGTTTCGTTTTGTAGAAAGCCTTTCTTTAAAGTTAATTTCGTTTGATATAAATTGTATCTTAATTTTAATCAATGTTTACATCAACCAATTTCACCAGAAGCTCAGCGTAGAGGCTATACTTGCCTCACAGACATGAGAAATATGTCAATACGTATTCGTGCCCTGGCTCTGTTGTTCTGGCTCCATCTCCACCTCTAGCTCCCGCTGCTCCTCTTCCGACTCCACTGTGACTGATCAGACAGTGGGTGAACACGCAGACCGCACGCTTTTTTCATGTTTTCATATTGGGGCTTCTGGGAAATGCATCGAGTTGCTCTAATTTATTTATAAAGTGAATAAACCCGTGAAACAGAAAAGTACCGTCATGTAATCCATTGATTTCAACAAAGTAACTTAAAAATAGTAAATTCTAAATACCAGCTATTTAAATTGTAACTGTAACGAAATACAGTTACTCATTATATGTATTCTGAATACGTAACGCCGGTACATGTATTGCGTTACTCACCAACACTGCGTTTGAGTTATACTAGCAAATATTTAATACCTATTCTAAATATTTACTCCTTTTCAGCCAGATTGGAAGTTGCTGCTTTTATCTTTTTAGTTGTAGTAGACACTTACTGCCACTGTACATGTTTGTATTTGTATGTGATTTGCACATTTCTGACTAAACAGGGAGGGAAACAAACCCTGTCTGAGTGCTTACAAAAACATCTTCTTCCATAGAAAGGGAAAAATCAAGGCAGCCAACAGTGACATAATATCAACAAATTGGGGATACAGCCTAATTTGGAATGGTTTAAAGTCAGTGCAACAGTAAAATAATATTTGGTTTGTTTAATCCAACATTGCAAGCATTACAATCAAGGGTCAGAGTCATAGATGACTGACCACATATGACACAAAACAATCCTGAGGTCAGAATGATTGAAGATGGAGGAGGTTTAAAGATAAAACAAGGTGGAATGAATTTCCACAGTGTTATAAAAGCAGTTGACGTGTTACACGGTCATAGTGCATACATGACACTACAGCTGTCAGTTGAGAAGTTATCATTCCAGGACTGCTTTTTTCTAACCTTTGTTAAATTCTTCAAAGGAGGCACGCATCATGTATCGAGAAATTGTGAGTGGCAGGAACTGCATAAAGCCATGAAAGCTTTGGGAATTTGACTCGCCTTCCTTGAACTTTAAGATAATTAGTATTCACTGCAACCCTTCTTGTTGTCGTCTGGCTTCCCAGCACAGTGCGGCAGTGTTAAAGCAGCGGGAGTGATTCCAAGGTGTAAATGTCCTTGACCTTGTATTGTTCCTGCCCTCTAGCCTCTTTCCAATCTCACTGATGTGCGAAACATTTGCTGTGGCCAAGCGTTGCGCTCATCTCTCTGTTCAACAGATGCGATCACGCTTGCGCTACTGTGCAAACGATGAGCTCATGCAGGAGAACATTAACAGATTTCCAACGCCGGTGCCAAGTGTAACGTCCGCGCAGAGCGTCTGCGAGGCTTGCGTTCGTTAGCTGGGTATGTGGCAGCGTGATGGAGTATGTTTCCGTCGTCATGTGCCCACTTCCTCACCCAGTGTGGCCCTTCATGCATGTTGCTGTGGCCAGTGTGCGTAGGCTTAACTGTGCCAAGCCTGGGGGTCTTTGGGGACAGTGACGAACTCAGACATGTTTAATCATATCTAGTGACATGAGCACTGCAGGATTAGCCTAGTTGGCCACCAAGAACTTGGCTCTACATCGCTGACCTCTTCCTTCCTTCTCTGGCGCCTTTCTAACCTTAAACCCTACCCTTGGATCCCTCTTTCCCCACGACTTTTATGTGGTCAAGGGTCTTGTGCAGAAGACCACAGTGTCAGTGTATGCACACAGAAATCCCTAACTGCCATGTCTTTCTACTGTATGTCTGGAAACTAGAAAATATAATTTTATTGTCTCACTATTCAAACTATTCATTTGGTATTGTTTGTGACATTTTATACACATAAGAATTACTCAAACGACATTTAAGATTATGTGACTATTAAAAGTCCTACACTTTATTCCAAAATATTTAAATTAAGAAATGAAGCTGTGTAAGAGGCTAGTGCTTGGCTCTCTTGCTCGCTCCAACGTTTTATTCTCTGTGACTTTCACTGTGATTTTCTGGCCTGCAGGTTGGCATAGTGGTTAAAAAAAAACCAAAAAAAAAAAACCAAAAAAGAGCCATCCTGTTACCAAAAGATCACGGGCTCAATTGAGTCAGCAAAGTGGCCTTGATAAAACCACCAGTCGTTCAGCATTGTTTCCTCTGCTTCATCTAAAAGCTGTAAATGTGGCCGGTATCCGCCGTCTCTCTCCCTCCTGTGTTCCTTCGCTCTAGCTTTTATGACTGCCGAGGCCAGTTTTGGCTGTGGCCTAGTATCCCAATAAAACTGCCCTGCCTTTTCATCCTTTTCTTAAATTAACCAAAATGGCCCTCAAACCTGATTTTAGATGAAGGCATTGTCATGCTTTATCATCTGCATCACTACTAAGGCAAGAGATCAGAAAACATGTTTATATGCACTGCTATAACCTGGCTCTATTAAGTGATTACATTAAGTTTAAAACCCGTGTTTACATGCAGCTGGTCAGTAATCCTGTTTCTCTCCAGCTCTCTACCATAAATTAATTTTTTCTTTGCTGTGTGCACGTTTATGAATTTTACATGTAGTCTACTGTACAGCTGTGAGAACTTTCTGTAGATGTATTTATTTATTGGTAAGTATTTGGTTTAGATTCCCACACTTATGTTATTTGTTAACAATGAAGTTGTTATTACTGCACTGTCATACGGGTTGGTTTCCACACATCAGCCTACAGTTTCAACACCACTGCAGCTTTTCACACTTTGTACCTTCACTAGCACGACAGGGATGTCACTGTGAGACTTCTGCATTTCAAACCACTGAGAAAAGGGGTTTAATGATGGCTCACCCTATCTATTTACATACTAATGTCTTTACTTACCATTTCAGTTGGATGCTAATACTAGTCTTTTTTTATACAGCACTTTTCAAAATCGAAATGACAAAGTGCTTTACATGGTTTAATCAGGGTTAAAAACACTTCAGGACTGAGGCAAAAACAACTAGGCACTTAAAATACAACAATTAGCTCACTTGGTAGAGCGCAGCGGGCCTGGGTTCGACTCCGACCTGCGGCCCTTTGCTGCATATCATCCCCCCTCTCTCTCTGTCTCCCATTTCAAGTCTTCATCGTTCGCTGTCAATAAAGGCCAAAAGGCCACAAAAAATACTTAAAAAAACCCCAACAACAATGCAATAAATTGCTGTTGGTAACAGCCATTACAAGCCACTGACATCCAGTTCACTTACTGCCAGAGATGAGGGATAAAGAGAGGAATGAGAGAGAGTGTGCAGGAGAGAATAAATAAGTGAACGGGAGTGTCCTGTGTGTGTGAAAGAATATGAGGAGGCTGTATGGAGATGTGAGGCTGGGATAATTGAAACTGTAAGATTCTCGTTCCCAGAATAAACGTCTTCCCTGGAAGTGCCAAGTGTCTCGGCATCTCATCCTGCACTCTGCCATGGCATGGTCAGCGTGTGTTTGTGTGGGGTTTTTTTTTTTTTTTTTTTTTTTTTTTTGTATATTCAGGCAACACGTGAGTCTCCTAAGTGTTGGCCCGTGTGTTTGGCGCAGAGGGAAATTATTCTCTTACCTGCTGCGCAACATATGCATGAACTTGCTTGGCTGTATTAAGGTCTCTGTGTTTACACCGCTGACTGTGAACTGACATGCTTCCAGAGGGGAGTCTCTGGTGCTAGTCTGATCCTTCAAGATGCAGAGCGCACACACTTCAGGAGGATTTAGGGCCAAGGAATGACATTTAGCTGCACAGGCTCTGACGTTAATTCACTGGACTCGCAGTGTTTCTGTTCAGGCCTGGATTGTTTGTCATAACAGAGGGCTAACACAGCAGCAGCTACGCAGGACGGCTAACTGATTGGCTAGCCTGCGAGCACCTATGAAGTCACTTTGTTAGTGGGAAGGAACAGGTGCTGCTTGTGTAGCAGACACAAACCTGGCTCGAAATGTTTGGGGAGCCTCAGTGGTGTGTTACACTTCACACACTCATGCACACACACACTCCCCTTGAACAGTGACAGCTGGTACATATAAAACAAGAGACTCAGCTGAGTGTAGCTGAGCTGAATGCCTGTGGTAAAATAGTATTTGGTGTAATAACATACTCATTCCTTCCTCTGATTTTATCAAACTATGTAAATTTAAAACCAAGATGCACGGTAAGTGTGTGTCACGTCTGCAGTTCTAAAATGGAAACAGGCTGTTGCCAAGAAGCACAGTGGAAGTATAGTGCATTACTAGTTATTTATTGACCAGCACACCACAAACAAGTGTCTGCAGCTACAACCCTGTAGCTGTTCTGTATATTCTTCCCATGGTCAGCAATGTGTTTGTAGTTGTTTAGTTGTCTGTGTTCCGTCCCAGATGGCTGACAGTCCGCTACCGCTGAGCCCTCTACCATCGTAACATCGTGAATCCACCGGTATATTCTGCAGTTACATCACTATGAATGATAGATAAATAAGAAACTACAATCAGATGATCCACTTAATGAAAAAGTTTAAGCATAGACCGGGTGAGTGGGTGAGGACCGGCTGTAAATGGGCTCAAATGTGCAAAAAACAGAATATCCCACATACATACATATGAAATGCAGCTCACTTCCCTAAAATCTCATTCTGTTGCAGTGAAACTGGCACTGCAGCAAAGGATTACATTTATGTTATTATGTAAAGTTCTTCATCTGTTTCTAATTTAACATTAAATTATGATTGTGAGGCTGGAATGAGAGCTAGTGAGCTTTCAGCCCATGGCTCGAGTTGTTTGACTTTAAAAGGTACCAAGATGAGAACGACTGAGCTACGCAGTGCAGAGAATTGAAATATTGTGTGTGCAGAACGGGCAAACGTGGTCCAGCTCCTTCTGTCCAGCGCTGTGTTTCTTTAAGCTGTCTCTCCAAGCCTCTGTGCCACATAACAAGTGCTTCCTGTTTTGAAATGACTGCTCAATCGGCCCATATGCACAACATGTGGGGTATTTTTTATCGTCTACTCTCAAATCGACGCTGGTCTTGTTTCAGTCTGCACTCTAATTGTTCTTCTTTTTTCTTCCTCTGCTGATTTCTCTCATGCTTTGCTCTCTGACTGATTTTTTTTTTTGAATAATGATTTCACACACATCTGCGCACACTTTGCACAGAGAAATAAAAAAAAAAAAAAGTCCAAAAACAGGAAGTATGTAGTACTCTGCTCACGCCCTCTTTGTACCCGCCTCACGAAAGAAGGGGGAAATGGGAGGATGTGTTGGGTCCTCTTCATGCCAACCCAAATGCATCTGGATTCCTGTACGCCGTTATTTATCTAAATGTGGTAGATGGACTACTGATCAGTGGACAATAAGGAAGCTTTAAACGCTCAGAGTTCCATCGCTGCAGTTTTTTTTTTTATTTTAGCAGCCATCACTGACTCGCTCTTCTCCTCTTTCTCCCCCCTCACCTCCTCTGTCTCCATGCAGTCCTCCAGCTCAAACTCCAGCAGAGACGTACACGAGAGGAACTGGTCAGCCAAGGGATCATGCCACGTAAGTCTCTGGTCTCCGTTTTTTTCTGAATTCAAATATACCATCTTCTGCATTCCATTTTAACCTATTCTTACATACATATATTATATTGTCACATCTGCCGCCAGTGATGCACATGCTCAATAGTCACTACAGAAGAAGCTCAAACTGGCTCAGTCTCACTTAAAGATAGTTTTTATTAAGTGTTTGGAAGGTCTTAGTATAATGATCTTTTAAAGCTACGCTGACAACTAAGGCAGTATGTCTGTGACTTTGAGCCGAGGTCAAAGTGTTAACCATTTCCTGATGCTACAGCATCAGTCGGCATGTCAGACCCTGTCAGAGACTGATGGGCTTGTCACAAAGCACTAACGCTGAGCTATATGTGTATGGTCGATTGATTCCCAAGCTAAATGGGCCCAGTACTATCTGATTATCCTCACCTGCTGTAAAGGATATGTTGGTAAATTGTGTCTTTCTGTGTTTGATATCAAAAAATATTCAGGGAACACAGTATTATGAAGGTTGAGACTTTTTTGCGGAAAATGTCAGCCCTTATCTGCATGTGTTATCAGTACGAGTGTGTGCGTTCTGCATATGTCAAATTTGGTGGTGTCTGTGCACCACTTTGTGATATCAAATAGGACAGCTTCCTCTTCGTCTGTATCCACTTCCTGTTTCAGAGTTTCTGCACATCACAAGAGGCGGAGATATTTTTATAAAATGTTCCTCTGTTTCTGTGTAGAACGTAGCTTTGGTACCAAGTACCAGGCTTATTTCAAGAAGGCTCACACAGTAGACATCTTAGTTAGCTGTTCTATGACCAAGTGATTGTATAGTAGACAAAGATCTCCAAATAAAAGTAGGAAACCCGACAAGGTGACTGTTCGGACAGAGAAACTAAAGATGCAATGAATATTCTAGTTGAGTCTCAAGACGGGGAGATATAAGATTATCTGCAGTTCTTCGAAATAAAAAAAACGTAGGTGGGAATGAAAAATAGTTATGTTCTGGATCCTTTGTCACCCATTGCTGTTTGACAGGTGGAGAAACCAAAACGTGCTGCGTGTCTTTAAAAAGCTGGACTATTTTCAGCTGTTGTATATTACCACTGCCGTTGCTGTAACGTGCAACCTTGGACGAATTAGTTGGCATGTGAGTCCACTAAAAATGCACAAGTAACTCACCTGGCTCATTGGGCATTACAAGTATGGATTAGGCATGAAATAATGCACAGGAGTGGACACTCAGACCAGGTACTTGTTTTAGTGGGCAGCATGGAGTCTCACATTCGACCATTTAGTAGTTACAGTAAATCTGTCTATGTCCTCCTTATGCAACAGCCGTTGAATTGCAATCAGCCTGTACTGGTGGAATATTTCACTCTCAAGCTACTCTTCTGTGGAGATACAAAGAGACAAAATACATAAAGAGGGAGAAAGAGAAGGCATGGGTTTATAGGAGATTCATCAAAGATTGTGTTTGCTCTCAAGGTAATGTTTTCCTAGAATGTAGGATTTTAGAAAGAGCCCGTATTATTTTGACTGTTGCCTCGAGACACAGCAAGGTAGAGCAAAGGCTATTCAGCTGCAAAGGCCCCTATTGAATTATAGGACAAGAAAGGTCAAACGAACTGCTACAGAGCAAGGAGGGGGCAACAATTTTCATGATTGATATGAGAAAATGTTGTTATTGTTTAACAAAAATATGTCCAAATAAATAATTCTGAGCAAATTTTAACTAAAAAAGTTGGAAATAGTTGATTTTGGATATACAGTTTCCATATTGTGATGTATGGTCTATAATAGTAAATATTCTTAAAAATGTTATGTGAGTTCAACCATGTTGCCCAGCTGTAGAGGAGACGGTGAGTGCTGAGAACTGATCAAGGGTCAGTTTCTACCGGGGTATCAAATTCATTCACGTTGGTTTTGCAGCTGTAGGTGGTGTGAATGAGGAACTTTCCACACTCCCTCTCTCAGTAACCACCGTCTAGCTGTTCTCGAGCAAGGTTCTTGCTGTTGTTGCACTGTCAATATCAACTGTGTACATGTGAAGTTGGGTGTTTCTGATAGATTAGGCGACATTATATATATATATATATATACTTCGATATATGGGTAAACAAGCAATAGCAATGCTCCCATTGTCTTGAGGTCACTCATACGGTGTAGTAATTCAACAAAGAAATCATAGTATGTCTGAGCTGCGGGCTGATACATTTGACCACTTGAAAGTTAACTATTGAACCACAATTGATCAATAAGCATCTGAGATCGGGCTCTGTGTCAGGGTGGTTGATTAGTCGAGTTTTGGCAAAGGTTCAAGTTCTGAGCAGTATCAGGTTCCCACTAATGAAAACAGATTTGAAAAAGATGGGTATGTGCCAAAGGATTTCATTTCCTTTTTTGCATGTCCAGATCATTTTCTGCCTTTTTCCCAATTGATCATTTTATTTGAGGAGCGTTGTATAAATCAATAGATCATCAGAAACATTGCCAGTTACTTCATTTGTTCTTCAGGGTTAATCTGTGTTCAGGTGTCTCTGACTCTGTTGGGATTGTTTATCTTGTGTTTCAGTATAGGCAGATACACAATACAGGTGTTGTTTTTATTGTTTCCGTTCATAGCACTAGAATAAAATTGTGATTTAATTGAATGTCTGAACAGCTGGCCTTTATGACTGCCAAATCAATCATGATATTATACTTGTGCTATTAACGGAAACAATAAAACCAATACCTGTATTGTGAATCTGCCTATACTGAAACACAATTATTACATTATTACATTATTAGTTGGATTGCATTAACATACAAACCAAGCAATAACAGAGGGGCTCAAAGGCAACAGAAGGTTGCATCCATCACTGCTGTGAAAGTGGAAGTACTATGAGATATTGACATGCTGTCATGTCAGAGGACGAGGCGAGTGTTTTCGAATTCATCTACTTCGGAGGTTGTTTTTGAAAACTGATATTTGCCTTTTGACACACCTTTGACAGGGATTTCACCAGCTCTTGACCAATCAGACGATTGCTATGTTGCATCATCTTAACTGCCACTGCCCTCCCAATATCCTTCCCCAAACAGAGTGAACATCTTTGTTTGTGTCTGTTTAGCTTTTCCCAAGCTCTCACCTTGACATTTGAAATGAGCGTTCCTAATGTCAAAGACTGTGAGTTTGGGTGCTCTTTGTGTCCAATAAAAAAAATGTTAAAAATGCTTTATTCATTTTGGTTAGTCACAATATTAAATTGAAAACTGTGCTCTTGGCCCAATACCTTGATGGGACCTAACTTGTTACATACTTTAATTTGAAATTAATTATGAATAAGCGAAGGAATAAAATCAGTTAAACAATTTTATTTAATTCTAACTAAATGAAACTAAATGAAAAATGATACAAACTGAAACTTAAAAATAATATTCAAAGTGCGGTTTAGGACCAACATGTTTGTTTTGAACATATTTTTATTATTTTGGCTGTTTCTCCTCAACGGTATTGCAGGATCTAAGCTGTAAGTGGCTTTCTAGAAATATATAAATTTGTGTTTCTACTTACAGACACACACACACACACACCACATAAACATTCACACCCCCACCCATACGCTAGCTACATTACACACAGTCACGGCTGAGTGCAGGTGATGAATGTAGATTTTGTGTCTGTGCAGCAGACTATCCATCAGTCCACGCTCTCCTCTGTCTTCCTGCTCCTTTTTAACGATCCACTCTAGACTATTGGTCATCAAGAATTTATGTCTCTCAGATTTCCAGCTACTGTCCATCTATCGGACTTATTGTAACACAGACAGTTGGCCTTTGACATAGTTTGGGAAGTGTGCTGTATACAAATCTCAAAATGCACCACGAGTGTCAGCGCACATCAGCGGCGTTTTCTGTTTCAAATGACCATAAAACTATCATGAAGCGAGGCTATTGTGCAGATTTAGAAAAGCACGTAAGAGTTTAATCAGCATATGTGCATGAGTATTTGGCACGTGAAAAGCTACATTAAACAGGTTCTGTGTGTTGGGGGTTTTGAGATGTACCCAGATCTCAATTAGTCCCAAGCCACCACCATTGACAACAACACCACAATGACAACATGACTGGGCTCTTCACAGCATAGAACTGTGCTTTATTACCGCACACACAGCATGCTGCAGCGGCCCATCAGCCTCCTGAGCTGTCATCAGTGTGTAGTTCAGTATAGCACCCCTGACCTTCTCGTCCTGCAGCCACTTCTGCTTTGAGTCTGTCTTCCTCTATGGGCTGTATCTGTTCTCACACTGTCACTTGCTGAAAGGAGCATCACGACTCCTATCAGAGTCTGTGTGAGCTGTATTCATCACTCTCTCTCTTTCTTTCCACCCATCCATCCCTCTCTCCACGCAGCGCTGAAGAGCCCGGCAGCCTTTCACGAACAGCGGAGGAGTCTGGAGCGAGCGAGGGTGAGTGTCTCAAGTACAGTGAGCTTCTTGCTTTCTCAGTGGAGTTGCTTTGTTGAAGTATTGTGGGGCAAATCATTTACTACAGTTTGTAGAAACAGCACAGATCACAAAGCACTATTTGAAATTGAATTCCACTGTCAGTATTGTGTTAATATGTATAAGTGTTGTTAAATATTTTACATTGCCATCATGCAAAGTTTAAGCAACTTTGCATGATGGCAGCAAGAAGTAGATGTGAATTTCGGCAAAGATTTAAATTCATAATCTGAATCTAGTCTGTTATACTCTATTGCCGATTAATGTTATGGAATAGTAATTCAACCAATACCTGGTTTGTGGATGCTTTTAGACGTAGCATAGTTAGCATTAGCAACACGTGAACAAATGAAGAAAAAAGCACCAGCTGCAGAAAACTTCACCCTCAAATACAATTGAATGAGAGTGATGTCACAGTATCGGACACACTGTAACAGGTGATCTCTGGTAAGTGTGGTGCTGAAACACTACGGCAATGCAACAAAGCATGGCATGTCAAAAAAAAATAAATACAGGGATCTACAGTAGCAATTTATTGCCCTTATTGCAGTAAAGAGTCGATTAAGACTTCCCCGCACTCTTTATTGTTTCTCATCCTTCTGCTTGTGGTCCTCTTACTTATATGTGCTACCCCTCTGTTATGTGTTTTCCCCAGACCGAGGACTATCTGAAGAGGAAGATCCGGAGTCGTCCTGAGCGCTCTGAGCTGGTCAGGATGCACATTCTGGAGGGTGAGTTTTTTCCTAAAAGTGGACTTCTAGACTCTTTAGAAGAATCCCCTTAGTGATATCAGAAGTGTACAATGAAACTTTATTAAAAAGGACCCTCACTGTAAACAAAACAGAACCAGTTCAATATGATACGGTTCATGTATAGTTCCTTGTCCATATTAATGTGGACTGAGCTAAACTGTAATGACTTATAATTTGGTGGCGCTGCATACGTTTTATAAATCTCATTATTCTGCCACATAGATCGAGTCTTCAGTTACTTCAGAATGAGCTAGATTCAAGGCTTTCGCATGCTCAATTGTATCTGCTGGTTTAAAAATGTTTTCCAATGGAAGGTGTTCATGAAGTGTTATGTCTGTTTGCGTCACGTATTTTTATGTTTGGTATATCAGCTTGACTTGATGCTGTCCCTTAATTCATTTTCTTGTTATACAAGCAGCTGTTTTGGTTTTTAAATTGAGCATGAATTCAAAACCAGGAAGTGCTAAAAGGAGCCTTAAAACTCCGTATCTGTGATCTTCAGACATTCAACTTCCCGTCTTTATGGATCCGCTCAGAATATTTAAACGGGTTATATGCTGATCTATCTTGTTTTAGCTGTAAAATGAATGACTTGATGAATGAATTTGCATGTCCGCATATTGTCTTGCTGTGTCCCCCACAGAGACGTCGGCAGAGCCGTCCCTGCAGGCCAAGCAGCTGCAGCTGAAGCGAGCGCGACTGGCCGACGACCTCAACGACAAGATCTCCCACAGACCAGGTCCCATCGAACTGGTTCACAAGAACATCCTGTCTGTCAACTGCCCTGTGCACTCACCGCTGGGTAACTACCCGCACACCTCACAACATTCAAATAGTCGCAGGTTGCAGGCTGTTCCCTGTCTAAATGGCCTCAAAAAGAAATAAAACACGTGCACACGTTGATTGAGAATATTCACTTGCTGCATTAAAGATGAACAAAACAGAAACTCCGTTACTTTTGCAACACACGTGACACAGATAAAGGAGCAGTCAGTAACCATGCAGACACAGCACAGTATGTATACACAAATACAAACACACATTCAGACGTAATATAATGTTTCCAGACAACGTACAAAAAAAATACAGTACATTTGGTACAGATGAAACAAAACAATACAGTCTACAGAAAACAACATCTTTTGCATTCAAAATCACGCTGGCACAGGGATGTGTGGCACACACACACACACACACACACACACACACACACACACACACACATACTTGCACAACATTTAACAACACTCTCCAACGGCTGCTTAATTGACAGATGCTTGCTGAATTTATTGGAGCCATACAGCTTAGGGATGAATGTGGGTGTTGTACTCAAGTTAAAACATGTTCATATTTGTAATGCAGTTGCCATTATACCACTGACTGTGTGCAATTGCGCCACCTCCTAAATCGAATTTACGTTCTGTCTGAACACATCTTGTGTAATTACAGCGTCCAGGTACATACACGCACTCTTGTAATACAGTATTTTAACACACACACACTGCTTAGTAACTACGGGTGCCATCATCCTACTAAATGATACCCTAAAAACTAAATCACACAACTTTTGATCAACAACTGTGCTACAGAAATGACACAACAACTATGTTTGGACATAGTCCTGTTTTGAAACACGGTAGGACATAGTGTTGTTTAACTTCTCTGAAATTATTCATCACTGTTTAGCAATCTGCTAAACAGCGATGACTTTGTTTGACTGTGAAACACATTGTGAGGAAGCCAGGAATTGAACAGTTTTGCCTTCTGGTCACAGTGGCTGTTTTACTGGCCACAGACATTTATAACAGACCACTACGAGATCCCACGGTAACTCTGTCGTCTGATTGAATCTGAAAACATTTGTTCTCTGTTACAGATTCTCCAAAGGAAACAGGTGGAGAGAGCTCGTCTTTGGATGAAGACAGCAGCGATGCTCTGTCTCCAGACCAGCTAATCAATCACGACTCACCTCTGAGTGCCGTCCCTCAGCTGTCCCCCCCTAATGTGCTCACGGGGAATGGGGACATGTCCCCGCCACAGGTACCTACGCAGACTGTCACCGTAACTTTATCTTATTCAAACAAAACTAAATTCAAATGAGATGAATTTGCCCTGAAACAAAGCAAGTGATGACACACCTGATCACACTATTAACTCGCTTGATATCTTCTCAGTTCATTACACAGTCCCCTCCTCCACCTCCTCCTCCACCTCCTCCTCAGGTGAATGGGTCAGACTTCAGCCCACTTTCAAAAGGGACAAATGGGACGACGGTAACCTCAGCAAACTCGCGCCCCTCTACTGGACATGTCAAGGTGTGAAAACGCTGGTCATTTTCCTCTCATCGCAAAAACACGGGGCCGTGAAATATTTCCCTGTTTCGAGTTGAACATTCTGCAGATTTGGTGACTTGTGAATAAATGTGACCGTAATCTCTATTTGTGGAGCAGCTATAACTGGCTAACCCTCCCTCATGTCTTCATATACTTACTTCCTCCTCCCCGACCCCATTTCTCACGGTTTCTGTAAGCAGTCTCAGGCTAAGACGACTTCTGACCGTCCTCCACAGAGACCTAAGAAACCAAAGGACAGCAAACCCAAGGTCAGCAAGCTCTTTGTTTCATTTTCATTTTAACAGGCGCTGATACTGGATTTACGGGTCTGATTGGGTTCAAATAATATTCACCCAATTCAACTCTGGGAATTTGTCAGCACATACGTTTTAGGCTACTTTATGACATAGTTCATCTTTTAAGATTTGGGATTGTGTTTGTCAGATTTAACCAAGGAGGCAGAGTTCATCACTCATCTAGTCTATCAAGTTACTCTCCCTGTGGTTTTGGTGACAGTTCTCTCCGAATTTGAGACCCGGGCTTCTCTCTAAACTCAGTGTTTTGACATTTAACAATCGTACAAGGAGAAATCCATCATAGAAGGGGAAGAGAAACAATTTTCTGCAACCACAGTAACCTCAATACACCAGAATACATACTTGCTTTTTTTAAACTAGACATACTTGCTCTTTGGCTGTAGTTGTGTTATTACTGTCGACCTGTCCATCTGCATGTACTGAATGCACACACACTTTTTTTGTTCAGAGTTTTCCAAATGTCCAGAAGGCTTTTTGAATGTCAGAAATAAGTAACTAATGTAGACCAAGATGAGGCAGGATGAATGTCCCACACTGATGGTATCTAATAGTGTAAAAGTGTAAACTTTTGGTCTGCTGGGTGCAGGTGAAGAAGCTGAAGTACCACCAGTACATCCCTCCAGACCAGAAGGCAGACAAAGAGCGGCCGCCCCAGATGGACTCGTCCTATGCGAAGCTCCTCCATCAGCAGCAGCTCTTCCTGCAGCTGCAGATCCTCAACCAGCAACAGCAGCACTACAACTACCACACCATCCTGCCCGCCCCTCCCAAGTGAGTGTCAAGCATGACATTGCTTTTGTGGTGTGGAAGTGCAGATGACTGACAGGATTGTTTTTATGCGAAGGGTGAACTAGTTTACCACTCTCCTTTTTCTTCCTCAAATGAAACCAGCAGTTGTTACCCATAGTTAATTTCTGCAGCACAGCCTGCAGGCAGTTTTCATGACTTCCTGTCTTCACCCAACCTTTTGTGCTGTGACTTGTTCCCTCCACATTACTGGTTTTTGGGTAAGTCTATAGAGCCTGGAGCTTAAAGCAAAAGCAGCGCTTGAAAATGACATGGCTGGTCAGACAATAAAAATATGTGACTTATGAAATATGCTCAGTTTTCAAATATTAGACTATCCATCCATCCATCTTGTTCCGCTTATCTGGTGCCGGGTCGCAGGGGCAGCAGTCTAAGCAGAGACGCCTAGACTTCCCTCTCCCCAGACACTTCCTCCACTATTGATGCGATAAACCTTCAAATGCCATTGAATAAGCCTATATGTTTTAGCTTTTGGTTCTGGAGAACTAGAATCAGGTAAAGAAAATAAAACTGTGGTAGGAACAAACCATTGCTTTGTATAGAACATTATCAAGGAAAAGTAACTTTGGAAAAAGAAATAATCAATTTCCAAACTCTTATACAGCATTTTTAAAATGTTAAATCAGCGTTTCTCACATTTACCACTATTACATACACATGACCCTGCGACCTGGCCTCCATAACAACATTCCCTGCTATGTCAAAGGAGGACAAGCGATATTCATACGGTACTGTTGCCTGCCTCCCCTATAGACCACCAACTGAGCAGCCTCCCACAACCAACTCTGGCCCTTCCCCCTCCCGCAGCGTTCCCACGACGACCACCCCTGCCCCCTCCAATCAGACCGGGACTGTCCGTCAGAGCCAAACAGCAGTGGGAGGAGCTAAACCAACCACTCTGCCAGCCAACCTGGATGAGTTCAAAGTAAGTTAAACAGACAGCTTTGCCCAGTGTCAGAAATTTACCAGCTAAGAATATTTTTGTTGTTTCATTTGGAAAGTTTGTAGAGGCCTGGAGAGGTCAAAGTATCCAATATTACGTTATTAAAAAGGGAACAAAACAGAAAACATAATCTCAATGTTTCAATCATAATTTGGGCTCCTGGCCCCCAGGTTGTGATCCACTGAACTAGATTATGTTTCACTTTCCCTTGTATTTCAGTTATTGTGTTCTCGTTCACACTCTGAGTCAATGCCTGCAAAGTGAGTACTGGTCTGGTTTCTAATCCTCCAGGTTGCTGAGTTGAAACAGGAACTGAAATTGCGTGGTTTGACCGTCTCAGGAACCAAGAACGATCTTATTGAGAGGCTCCGCAACTACCAGGAGCAAAATGGCAGCACCACAGCGGTTTTCAAAAATGGCACATCGCAGTCCAGCCACCAGGGCATGACCTCAGCTGCTAGCACCATCACATCCTCTCCAACCACAACTACCACCCCTGACCACCAATCCGGAGAGGGTATGTTTAAGTTAGCTTTGTCATCATTGGCTCAGGTGGTCCCAGGGCAGATCATGCGGTTTGGCAGCACCAGCTCCAGCCCTCCGGTGTCCCCTACTCCGTCTGAGAGGTCGTTTGCCGGGATGAGTCCAGATGAGACGAGCTGTAATGGAGACATGTTTGGAGAGATGGTGAGATATAAATGTGAAGCAAAAAACCTGTTTATCGGATGAAATTATTGTTAAATTCTTTTTGTTAAGGACACTGGCAAAAAATTGAATATCTTCCTTCAAGCCTTTTAGTAACATTCTCGTCTTGTTTTGTTGTCCTACAGGTGAGCTCTCCCCTGACCCAACTCACCCTCCACCCATCTCCTCAGCACCCATCCAACCTCTCTCCGCGCTCACAGCCCCTCTCCAAGGTCAAAGAGGAGATCCAGAGCTCATGCAGCCTCTCCAGGCCTTCACCCGGCTCATATCAGCCTCCAGAGCACCTGCCTGGAGTAACCATGGACACGTCCTCCTTGGACAAGGATCAGATGCTCCAGGAGAAGGACAAACAGATCGAGGAGTTGACCAGGATGCTGAGGCAGAAGCAGAGGCTGGTGGAGACCCTCAGGTCCCAGCTGGAGCAGGGCAAAGTGGCAGGTGGAATAGTGTTGGAGAAGGATGGAAGTGAGAAGAGCAGAACATCCCCAGAGGTTAAACTCAGTACTCTGATAAAAGCCTCGGCCATTCAGCCCCCCACTCTCCCCAACGGCATCGTGGTGAAGGTGAAGAAGGAGGTGGAGCCTGAGGAGGGGATGGAGGGAGTAACTGTCGGGGAGGCGGCCCAGGCAAAGAAAGCAGCCCAGCCGATGCAGTGCTCTCAGGAGACTCTGCTCAGGCTGCAGCAGATTCATCGGCTGCAGGTCCAACACGCTGAACAGCAGAAACATAGTCACGTGCAGCTCCAGAAGGTGGCAGAGGCCAAGTGGAACCCTCAAAAACTTCAACAGCAGAAGAAGAAAGCCCAGATCCTGCTCCAGCAGCAGCAGCAACTGCAGCAGCTTATCATACAGCAAACCCAACAGAAACAGCTCCAGGCCCAGCAGAAGTTAGCACAGCAGAAACTTGCCCAACAGAAGCTCAGTCAACAGAAGCTGGTACAGCAGAACCAGCTCAAACAAACCCAAGGGCCAGTTCAACAGAGCCAGCAGAAAAGCCCAGTTCAGGTGAAGCAGGTTCAGGTGCAGATCCAGAAGCCTGCAGTGAACCAAACCCAGCAGAGGAGGCAGCTGAAGGCTCAGCAGAGGCAGCAGCAGAGACTGCAGACGGCAGCTGTCACCACACAACAGGTAACGTCGCAGCAGCTCCAGAGAATGAAACTTATTTGAAATGTAAAGGTTGGACTCTTAACACCAACATCATCTGCCCTCTTAAGGTGGTGGCTAATAAGTAGAAGTTTTCATTTAAATAAAATGCTTAAACACTTTAATTCAATTCTTAATGTCTCTGAAACAGAGAAGCTTACTGTTTGGTTTGGTCTCCAGGTGGCCCCGGTCTTCATCAACCAACAGAACGGCACTCAGATCCACACTCAGGCCATTTCATTAGACCTCCTCAAGGCAAATGGCACGCCAACACTGGTCACAGACAGCAACGGCAACCACTACCTGATCGCTCTCACCAATCACACCGCAGATGGACAGAACGGAGTGTCCTCATTGGCCAAAACCAACGGACGCATCACACTGCAGGTACGGTAAAACTGATATTCTTTGGTGGACCGCGCTGGGTTATATTAATAATATGTGATGGAATATTTATCTGCAACTTTCTCTGCTTGTTTTCCCTTTTCAGAGATTGCAGTCAACTCCAAGTAAACTCCCCAGCACTGACAGCCAATCAAAAGAGCAGCCAGAGGCCGAGCCTGTGAGCCAGCCAATCAAAAAGGTGCAACAAAGAGACTATATGTCACTATGTAACATGCTTTTTAATTACTTTTTTATTGTTGTCTTTATTTAATGTTACTTTGTAGAGGGACGAATATATAGCAGGAACCAATGCAAACTCTTTGCTTGATTGCTTCCCAAGTATGTCTGTCACTGGTGACTGACTAGATTAAAATTGAAATAATGATTGTAGAGTGTATTTTTTACTTGTCGTTTACTTTGTTTTACTATATTTGTGGGCCCAAAAACCAGGAGTCCACTTTACTTGTGGGGTCCCGACAGCTTTGTGGGGACAAAATGCTGGACCCCATACGTTTAAAGGGCTGTTTGAGGGTTAAGACTTGGTTTTAGGGTTAGGGTTAGAATTAGGTGAGGTTTGGGGTTAAGTATTTAGTTGTGATGGTTAGGTTAAGGGGCTAGGGAATATGTAATGTCAATGACGGATCGCCACGAAGATAGTGCCACAAGGCTGTGTGTGTGTGTTTGTGTGTGTGTGTGTGTGTGTGTGTGTGTGTGTATGTAGAGGGAAAAAAAGTAAGTTGCTTTTGACAAAAGCGGCTGCCAAATAAATGTAATGTAACCTTACTCTAGTGCAGCAGGATTGTGTGCATCTCCCAAGCAGCAACCTCTTCCTGCCACAAGGTGTCGCCACTAACACAGTTTCAGTTCATCTAAATCAGACTGGAGACTGACGAAATGTGGAACAGCTGCCTCATATTCAGATATGAGACCTAAGTAGCCAATTACAGTGGAGTACGCAACATATCTATGTCTGCTGTTGGACAGTCTAAATCAGTCTCTTCCCCTGTCTTCGCTCAGGGACAGAAGGCGGGGCTGCACCTGGACACCAATGGCGTGCCACAACCCAGCCTGTCAGTCACCGCTCCGCCCAATCTGCAGCCTTTCTTTGACGACATGTCAGACAGTGAAAGCCAAAGCAACTTAATCTCATCTCTCAAGGTAACGCCACCACCTCCGCTGCTCCTGATAGTTCCCATCGCCATGTCATCTCTACTGCTCAGGCTTCTCCACGGGTTGTAAACTTCATTGACTTTTCCTCCCTGTTTCTCCTCTTTTCTTTTCATTCCATCACTCCATCCCTCCACCCTGGCAGAGCGAGGAGGTGTGTCCGCCTTACGACCGGCACGCACTGTTCACCCCTCCCTCTCCCAAACCCAACTCCTCCCTTCCTACTCGACGCTCCAAAGTATGTCTTTCTTTCTGTCTCTCCTTCAGCGTTTTGTTTCTGCCTGTTCCTCTTCATTTTCCTTCTGTGCTTCTCACACTGAGCTGTGTGCTCATTTTACTGCGCTTGGAAGGCAGGTGGAAAAAGGTTGGGTTGTTTTCCATTTGTGTCTGTGAAAATCCTGTAATGTTCAGGGTATTTCAGGCATGATTTTTTTCTTTCTTTTGTTGTTATCTTATGTTGTCTATTTTTGCTGTTGCCCATTTAGATGGTGGTTGGCTCAAGCTCACCCCATCTTTACTGTTGTGTTGCCCATTTATTTGCTGCTCATATACATCTCTGGGAAAAATTAAGAGACCAGTTAACATTTCCAGAGCTGTATTATTTTGCTATTCTCATAGTTATACGTTATGTTGAAGGGGACATGTGTGTTTCCTTTTCAAATACAGGCCCAGCATCAGCAGTGCTTATTGAAGGCAAATGTCATTCAGTTCAGAAATCAAACAGACACAGACTCACAAGTTAAGCAATAAAAGCAACACCAGTTCTGTTAAGAATTTATTGTCGCCTCGTCTTTCCACCAAATTCATAGACGTATCGATAAAGACTCCGATCGTTAAGCAGTCTTGAAAACGGTGTCAATAAGAATTAGCGATCCCCATCTCTAATAATGGGACGTATGGGAACGCGTCTACGTTTACCAGAGAGTGGTTGTAAACTTGTTGCATTTAGATGTGAAAAAGTGACTGGTGGTCAGCCAAGTGTTTCCAGTCAAGAGAAAGTGAGAAACACACTTGTTGCTCAAACCACAGCACATTGGGTTCTGGTCTGTAAAGACTTAGTAAAGCGTTTCTACTGGTTTTAGATTCCAAGTGAATAATTGCAAAACCGGATTTAGTTTTATTTATTTTATTTTTGTTTCGGCATTGCAAATAAAACCAGACAACAGAACTAATACAGATGTTTTATCTTTAACCTTTTAGATGAGTGGCCTTCAAGACAGGCCAAGGGTGCCACGAGATGCATTTTTCTTTGTCTTTTTCTAAATAACATTTTACCACATTAAAAAAAACAAGGTGACATTTACACCAAATACATTTTAAAATTAGGTTTTTAAACATCTCCACACGAAACACGCCTCTTTAGGCAACAAATACATTGAATACTTCAAGCGACTAACACCGTGCCTGCGCAGGGGGCGCAGCGTGAGCCGCATGTTAGCAAAGCAGCAGGTTGTTTGTCGTTGAAAACCTAAATGTAAGCTAGAAAACTGTTTTCCTGCAAATGTGCACATAAATCTGCTGACTGATTCTTTCTTGATTGAGAATACGTGTTTATCATTTCACTTAATATTGCCCTCAGTTCATAAAGTCGTGTAGTCCAATGTCAGGTATTTCATATGCCATATGAGATGTGTGCAGGGAGGTGGGGTTCCATGACAAACAATCACTACGAAGGGGTGCTTTGGTTTAAAAAAAAAAAGTTTGGAAACCACTGTTATAGGAAAAGAACAAATGCTGCAGATTGCCTGTAAATTGTGCTATAATATTATGTCATCTATAGGTCCGGTCAGTTTGTCTGTGTTCATGTGTGTGGTTGGTGACTGACTGATAACATCTTGTTCTCTTAGCAGGAGAATGGCGTGAACAGTCAGCAGATGGACGACCTGTTTGACATCCTGCTCAAGAGTGGAGGTAATAAACTCCGTTACAAACATTAATGAGAGAAAGACATCACGAGTCTGTCGTCTCCTGTGCTGATGACATTGTTCTCTCTGTCCTCCTCCAGAAATCCCCTGCTTCAAGGCCAACCCGGACCCTTCCCTCGCCCCTCTCCACTCTGACCCGCCCTCCCCATCTTCTCCCCCGTCTCCGCTCCACCTCTCCCCTCCCACCCCTACAGAGCCCCTCATCTCCCCTCAGCCTTCTGTAGGAGAGGTGTGCACAGGCAGCGGGCGCCTGGAAGACTTCCTGGAGAGCACCACAGGCGCCCCGCTGCTGGGCGTGGAGCCCGACGGCGGCCTGACGCTGATCGACGACCTTCACAGCCAAATGCTGAGCACGCCCAGCATCCTGGACCACCCTCCCTCCCCCATGGACACATCCGACCTGGGATTCTCCCCCCACTCCACAGGGCTGGACTTTGGTGACCCCACTCTGGACAGCATGGACTGGCTGGATATCTCCATGGTGGGGAGCACCAGTGGAGGCAGCGGGGGCAGCGGAGCTGGGAGAAGAGGAGGAGGGGGAGCTGGTGATGGGGGGACGAGTCTAGCCCCGCTGGCGCCGCACACTCCACAGAGTGTCTTCTCGGCTGACTTTCTGGACAGCACAGACCTGCAGCTTCACTGGGAGTCGTGTCTGTAGCCCGGCACTCAGACGGACACGCGCTGGCTCACACTGTGTACAGGCTCCGTCTTTATTTCATGCACATACAGAAACCTTTTCTATGCTGTCTCTACCACTGCGGGGGTCACTGGCACATGCAAACGCACACACATTTACACAATTTACCCTGTCTTTCACTGGCTGTTACTGTATGCAAGATGAGGTGAAATAAGAAAGAAACCTAGAAGTTAAATTCATAGAAAGGACTTGAACTTGGTGAAAGTGAAGTGGACTTTTTTTAAATTTAATTCTGTGGGGATCCATACAGCAAACTGTTGACTTCCTGTGTCCTGACCTGCATTATAACCAGACTCAAGTGAGCCGAAAGGAAACTGTAGGTCACTGTAATACAACATTTCAACCCATGGAAACGTTTTGACAGATTAGAGCTGAGGAGGGACTGTCAGTGACGTACTCGGGCTCCTCGAGATAGCACAGTGTGTGTGTCAGTGCCTCCTAAACTTTGCACTTATGCTGAATTTGACTGGTTTAAAGGGGGTGTTCAGGCAAAAACAGCCGATTGTTAACGCTGTGCGAAAGCCACCACGTGTTGTGCTGATCAGCTGAGTTGTTGATGGTGCGAAAAGAAAGGCAGCTGTCGGTAACCTCACCGGCACAACCTGAGCCCCGTCTACACTAGTCAAAAAACACAACCGTCATTGGTTGAAAGTTGCTATTGAAATGAACCATATCAGTGGCAACAGTTTGAACTGAAGCCTCATTGGAGGTTGCGTATTATTGGTAACATTATGGTAGACCACTATGTATTGCTGTATATGGGGTGTATATTATCAATTGTCCATACGACTATTTTTCTTTGCTGGTTGCTTGAGAGTCAAGCTAGCCGGCTTGGGAACATAGGGTGAGGGCGGGGCTTCCAAAAAACTTGGACCTTGTCATTTTTTTAAAGAAAAAAACTTTAAAAAAAAATAAACATACTATAAAAACTCGAGATGCGTCTGTTTGTCTTTTTACATGGTCACAACAGATGAACATATAAAATACAAAGTGTCCCATATGAGACAAAACTCAATTAGTTTAAAAAGTCAACATCAGAGCTTGCTTTATTCATGCTGTTTAATAATTTCATTATTTGTCACTAACTGTAGCCCTTAATATGCTTTCCATATGTGTGTGATTTTTCTTTTTATATTGATAAATGAATATATATTATTATATTATATCAGGGGGCGCACTGAGCGGTATTCAAGTACAGCTGTGCAACGACAATAAAAGCAATCTATCTTATTATTTAATCATTTGTGACCTGCTCCTCTGTAACTTTACTTAATTTATCCTGGTGCTAAAAGAGAAAGGCCACAAGAGGGCGCCATTGTAAAGAAGCGAGCTGTCTTGAATACACATTTGTCTGCAAAAAGTATCTAAAGTAAAAGTACTCAATGCAGAAAATGGGCCCTTGTGACTGTTCTAATATATCATTAGATTATTATTTCTCATGCATTAAGGTGTAAGCAGCATTTTAGTGTCGTAGTTGCTTGAGGTGGAGCTGATTTTTAACAATTAAAACTGCAACTAATGATTATTATGGATTAATCACACATTATTTTCTTGATTATTGGATTGTAAACCTTCCAGAAAGACCCCACTGTGGCACCTTCACATTGTGTGTGTGTGTGTGTGTGTGTGTTTATATTTAGAAACACACGCACACACAAAGGTTTGGTGTTTTTGCATGACAAATGACCTGACTCGTTTTCAAAATGGGTCAATCGACTTCACTAATTGTTTCAGCTCTAGTTTAATTTATAACAAAGCATCATATTTAATAAACTCTTCATAAGTTTTGTATGTAAAATGTGTAAATTAACTAGTAGCTATAGCTGTAAAAATGAATGTGGTGAAGTAAAAAGTCCAATATTTCCCTATAAAATGTATAAAGTGGTACGAAATAATGATTTTCAAATAAAGTACAACTACCTCAACTTTGTACTTAAGTACAGTGCCTAAATAATGTAGATTAAATGGTATATTCCACTACTGCCTGATCCCTTATTGTGAGTCGCTCTGCACAGGAGCTTCACCCAAATACCAGAAAGGTTTAACGGATTTCTTCTCAGACATTTTGTTTTGAAAGCACTGCCCCCTCCTGCCCGCTAAACCTGATGGAGAAAGCTCATCTGAGTGGAGACTGGTGAGTTTCCCAGACACACATGCACTCGGGTACACTCCCCTTCATCATTTACACCTTTAAGTATAATGCAGTCCATCCCAACACCACCAGGAAGCCTCAAAGATTACTGTATAGCTGGGTCAGCACACTGAACATTCTATACATTGCAGCGCTTTGCATTGCATTTAACAGGTGTTTATATGTTTCTGGTAAGTCAGTGTGAATTTGTGTTTAAAACTTTGCAGAACAAATGGTTTGAAGTCAAACCAATTTACTCTTCAACACTTGGCTTCCCTTTGTCTTCTCTGCTGCTGGCAATGACTCCATTTAAACTCAGTTAATGGACGTGATTGGGATGTGTAGTGAAGCGTGGAACTGCAGTCAAAACACACTTAAGGAAAATTACGGTCTCCAAAAAATGACTTAGTGCAAAGTCAACTCAACCTACTCAAACACAGAATCAAGTGTGACTGATATTTTCCTTCCACTGCCAGCTAATATACCTGTAGACTGTTACGTATAACACATTTTCAGAAGAAATGTATATCTTGTGACTGACACACGCAGTTACTCCTCACTCGTTGCTGATGTGTTGCGTTGTTTGGTCATCTCTTTTTTACACCTGCACTCGTCGGCCTAACAGAACTGCAGCATATATTTGCCTGCTGGTCGCTGGTGAGACTTTCACACTTTTCCTCTGACTCAGGATGAAACAGAAACCTCCCCTGCTCTTCCAGAAAAGTGACAATACTCTACCTTAAGCAATGCCATCCCCGCTTTTCTTTTGCTCAGTTTCTTGAGGATAACTGGCCAAACTTTATCCAGGTTGCCATCTTTACTTATTTCCTGCAGGTACAGTAGAGAATGATAGCAAGAAGGCTGTCAGAGATCTAAACCATCAGAGGTTAACGTCAGAGTTGGAATCAAACAAGTGCGTCTCTCTAGTACCACAATTTTGCTCCAGCGCCGTGCTGCAGGGAGAAATCCCTCAATGAAAAGAGACTCATTTCTACCCACAGACCAGAATTAAGGGACGAAGTGTTATTAATTAGAGAGCTCTTGTTTTGAACAGTGAGGGTAAAGCGACCTCTTCACCATCTCCTCCTCTTTTCTTTGTAACGTCGGACTGAATCGAGCTCTAATGCCCCGTTTGACTCGCTCACTCCCTTCTTCCAGCCTTTCAAGTTTCACCCAGCCAGCCCGTCATCATCTCTCAAAGGCCCTGATGAGCCCTTGGTAGTTCTCACACGCACACACACGAACACACACCGAATCTAACACACACAGATATTCTATGCACGCAAACATGCAATCAGCTCAGTTCGGTCTTACAGATTCACTTCACACACACACGCTGGTCACAGCAGCTCCCCAGTGCAGCATCAGTACCATCTCTCTCTCTCTTTCCTATACACAGAGCAGATAAAAGTCGAGGCCACGCCGCTAATTAACTACAGCGAGCTCCAAAGGGCCGCAGTGCCACGAGGGTTTAAGATCTCCTCTGTAGCCCACATCTCGCTGACAGGAGCCCGCCAGTCTGCAGCCGGCAGACACGCGTGATTTTTAATCACAAGTGCTCAGAAAACCTTTAATCACCAAAATGTGAACGTTGCGAGAGTGAAAGAAAATGACATTGTGTTCAAAAAACCATCTTTGTGGTTTCTTGCCGTGAGTCAGATAAGAAGATCGATACCACTCTCACATGGTATGTGTGTTAAATATGAAGCTAGACGCATTAAGTAATTAGTTTAGCTGTCTAGATATCTTTTTACCTGCAAATCCTCAATTTACTGCAGACATTTAGTATTGCATTTCCTTATATGGTAGTTGAGGGTCTTGCGAGAGACAGGTTACAGATCAAAATGGGTGTGTCAGAGGCCAAGATATCCTGGCTCTTAGTCCTAGTGTCAAACTCATAAAATCATCTGACAATGCAACTCAATAGCTGGTAAACGACCACATCTTTCAAACTCTGCTGTTTTATTTCAGTGGTAGGCATTTCAAAATAAAACACCTTTTTCATTATCCTACTGTGATACTACCACACAGAGGATCTGTTATTGTGTTATTAGTCAAGATGAGGTGATGGGGATCACCATTTTTGCTACCTTTGTTGGTGTATTATGATGTTGGTAATGTTTTTTTGTTTGCTGAATTTGATGTTTTACAAAATGTGAAGGTGAAGCTGTTGATGTGCAGTTTTCATCCCAGTCTCACGGCAGTTGTGAAATTGTCATGAAATTTAATCTATAGATTTGTGTACATGGACAAGAATTTTTAAAATCTATTTCGCAACACTCAGCACGACTTTCAAACTAATAACTAACACTAAATAGGTGTCAAACACATGACGTTAACACCAGGGTACTTCCAATTGAAATACATTAGTTTGCAGTGCAGAGTGTCACGAAAAAAATGGAAAACCCAATTAAATTTCGTGGCTATTTCACAAACTGCCATGAGACTGTGTTGGCAGCTTTATATATGAACTGTAGGACCAATCAGATCCTGTGCTTTAGTGCATCATGTTACCCATTATTACCCCTAAAACCCTAAAGTGCATGTTTTTAGACCTGTTTGTTCAACCAAACCACTCTGTGTTTCAAGGAGAGCAAATGTTTCTCGTTGTGCCTTTGTCTCCTTTTCTGTGTGAAGTTGTATGACGTGAGAGGAGCAGTCAGGTTTTGGTGGATCCTGCTGTGACTGCAGAGCCTTTGATAGCAGAGGTTGTGATGGCTGACATTTGCACAGGCGGGAGGGGCGGAATCAGGGAGGGAAGTGGGAGGCAAAGAGGGAGGAGGGCGCTGAGAGAATAGCAGGAGTGTTTTGTTATACACCTGTTTGTTTGAAAGACAAGAGATTATGTGGGCAAAAAAGACAGAGCGGGACGGTGGCAGAGGTGGGCATGCAAACAGTCAATTTTGAGCTCGCAAACTACATGCAGAGTCCTCTGATCCACACTCTGAACTGTGAATATAATTCAGAGTAATTACAGTCTCCTATTAACTGTTTGGCACATGGGAAAATTTGTGGTGTTGCTGTAAGTGGGGAGGAATGCAATGCACAACTTAAAACAAACAGCTTTAGTACAATAATACCATAAAATCATCAAGTTGAATCAACACCTAGCGCCCCCGCCTCCCAATAAGGAGACCCCGTGTTACCGTGGGTTTTCTCCGGGTTCTCCGGTTTCCTCCCACCGTCCAAAGACATGCATTAGGTTAATTGGTGACTCTAAAATTGTCCCTAGTGGATGAATGTGTGCGTGAATGGTTGTCTGTCTCTGTGTCAGCTCTGCCACCTGCCCGCCAGCAAATGAATGACAGACAGAGTTAGCAACTAGCTGGTATTTGAGGGGGGATGAGGGGGGATGCCGTCCCCTGCAAAATAAGCACAATCCATCCCCCGTGTTAACCTGCTCAAAAGATGCACTGTGCTTTGCATAGTGGCGCTTCACAGTGCCACGTCTCGGAACATATCTGACATACTGGTTTTGAACTGCCTGTAGGAAGAGTAAACATGTAAGAGTCTGACCATTCTTGATTAAAAGCTCTGTATCCGCTGTCTACTTTTCTCTTTTTAGAGCACGCCATGTGAAATTATTTCCCCCGACCCCTCTCGTTTCTACTCTCTCTGGAGAGTGCCGTCTCCCTGTGTGTAGACTACCTCACTCTACTCGGGGGCAGCTAAACCAGTGCCGTAAAGGCTAGAAAAGCTGTACCGGTTAAAATAGAAACACTCCGTCAAAATGTCAGTTAAGCAATTTATATCTGGGGGTGGGGGAGAGAACGTGCGGCAGCAGCATGACAGAGGCTGGGTCAGAAATGAACAGATCTTGGAGTGCCCTCGAATGCTCAAACTTTTTTTTGTTGTACACACTTATTATTTTTAAAATAAACCAAATCTTTGTGCCACAAATTAAGTGTGTATTTGACAAAATAACATATTAATTATACATTATTTCAGAGTTTAGTAAATGCCCCTAAAACAATTGCTACCTTGTGGAAAAAAGGCACAAGGGAGCCCCATTGGGCCATCCCCCCTGTTAAAAATGAACAAATCACCTACTGTAAATAAGCAACAGTTTGCTATCATATTTGTTATATTGACTTTAGAAGGTGATAATATACAGCTTGTTGCACTGTCCCCAAGTGGCCAAAAATCAGTTAATGCTGGCATTACTTAATTTTAAAGGCAGAAGAAGTAGGATTTTCCTAAAAAACAATGCATAGACTCACGAACATACTCCCTCTCAAAGATCACTTATGACCCAGTAGAAGTGTGTGGAGAACCTGTCTCTCTGCAGATGCAGACACTGCCAACTTATTCTGCCTTTAATTTAACTTAACCTTGAAACTGTCCTTGGAGATATTGTTCATTTCAGACATTCATCGTAAAAACTAGAATTTGTGAAGTTCCAACAGGGGTGCTGTCTTCAAGTCATATTAGGAGGAAAAAAAGCATGTCCTATCTTGTCGCTACAAACCGGTTGCTCACACTCTGTGTTCAAAGTCAAGCACAAACACCCTGCCAGAGACACTCACTCTTTGTAAGTAACTTGACAGTGGTGTGAATGCAGTGTGTGTGTGTGTGTGTGTGTGTGTGTGTGTGAAGCACAAGACCTAAACTCTCCAAAACATCCTACATCCTGCTCCTTGGACAGAAAATGTTGGCGCACCAGGATCTTCTCTGTTGAAAGCAAGCGTACTGGTTTGTTTCCCTGTGGCCAAAGGCTTGCTATGTAGAGACGCAAAACCAACGTTAGGAGTGAAAAAGAAACTATTTGTGTTTGTGTACTACATTTTAAAATTGAAATAGATTTTCAATCCATAAACCAAACTAAACATAAAATACCTGGATTTTATCCACGTCAACCTCGGTGGGATCATACGTGTCTTTGGGAGGGGCGGCTGCACTCACGGTTGACCAGCCATTATGTAATCGAGGTTTTTTTTAACATAACCTTGGGACAGATAAACTGTGTGAGGGAGAGTTACGCAATGCACCCATGTTGGCCTGGTTTAGAGGTTTTTGCTTTGAACTGGTCGGGAGGGAGGGAGGGAGGGTGACGAGGCAGACAGAGAAATGTTGGTTTACCTGTTGAGGAAAGGTGCAAAACAGCATGAGCTGCAGTAGAGGTTTGTGTGTGGAAGAAAAGCATGTATGACCATGAATGATGAACCACGAATGTTGAGTTAGGCACAAGCGCCCACTGTGTCAATTCCATAGATCAATGGCTCTTCATTAGCACACAAGAGGTGTCAGACAGTTTGACATATTTGGGCCCAGTGGAGCTAACTACTGTCATAAGTAGGCTATGTTAAATAAACTTCACATATACAGCGCAATAGCTCACAATTTTGCAGATTAAAAATGTTTATGATGAAATGTCTGCTTCTCTTTTGGTCAGCTCATTACAATAAATTGGTTTGGTAGTTCAATTTAGTTCAACAGTGGCCTACGCTGTGTCGGTGCCAGTGATCTGATACGGTATCAGCGCATTATACTGAATGGACATGATGAGAGCACAACATGAAAGTAGGTTCATCCCAATGGAGGCATCAATTAATTGACCAGTTCAGCCCAAGCAGCCCTGAGCTCTCAGTTTAATTGGAGGGAAGCATTAGTTCAGACGCTTGATAAGAGCGACTGAACCGAGACACGATCAGACTGATTATACTGGGAATCAGATACATTCATTTGTACAGTGGTATTACTGGGAATGTGGGTACAGTGAAAGTAGGGAATGTCTTAAAGGGATATTTACGTGTCTTTTATGACTGTAAAAGTATATGTATGATATACTTTGGATCACCTGTCAATCAAACCAAGCATTCTGTCACGTCTTCTTCTTTGAATTTTCAGTTTAACACACACACATACACACAGTGGCTATGCTGTGTATTCTCTGCGTAGTACTTCATATATTGCAGTTAGACGCATATGTCATGTCCACCACACATTTTCCCCCAATTTAGTCCCCCCTTGAAATCTAGAAGAACTATTTCTATTTCAGAGCTGAAAATAACTAAAGTTCCTACAAAGCTCACGTGTGGCAGCACTAGACACTTGTTCTTGCTTGTGTGTGTTTGTGTTATCGTAGTAGCAAAGACTTAATTACATTCAAAGGATAATTAATGTCAACTCGGGTCTTATTTTGAACTCTGAGAACGCACACACAGCGAAGTACAGACCAGTGTGAGCTGGCACAATTAGCATTTTCATGAAAGATTGTATTTGCCCAAGAATATTCTGAGAAGACAGTTCTAATATTATACGTTTTGTACTTACATTCTCTTGTAAATGTCTGTATTGTCTACAGGTAAAAGCAAACATGGTATATTGTTTGTTTCTTAAAACTGATGATGATAATGTTGTTTTGAAGACTCAGTATCTATGGTGATGTATAAGTCAGATGACTCATCATTGGATTGACAGCACCTTGATGAAGGCAGGATAGCCGGAAACGTTTGGCCAGGTGAATGAAGCCTGGCCTACTGGAGGAGAGTTGTCATAGTGTTTCAGGTTGTGTTTTCATAGTTTTGGCCATCGTTCCTATCGGTAACAATAAGACATTCACCAAGTTATTTGGTGTGATTACAGCATGGAGCAGCGTTGCAGAAAGGAAGTCCAGCAGGTTAAGAAACACAAGCAGTAAGATGGTCGTACAGGTTTTAAACAAATCCCCAGGTTAGTCAAACTTATTTGGAAGAGAAAACAAAAGCAGACTGTAAAATTAATACCAAAACTGTCATACAAACATTCAAAACCGTCTACAGTCTGTCTCCCTAGTTCAACTTTGAATATACCAAACCTGCTGCAGTTTTCCTGTCCAATGAGGTACTATTATAACAGTTGGTTTGTTTACAGTCTGTCTGATTGTGTTTCCCCGTCTGACTCTGTTGTAGCAATGTCTCAGGTAATTTGGTGAGCACAATACTGATGGGCAAAATGGAGCGCCCTGGTAGCCGAATGGTCACAGCACATGCCACATAACTGCAACACCCCCAGTTTGATTCTGTCCACGGACCTTTGTTACATGTCACACCCCTCCCTGTCCCTTTGTTTCCTGTCTCCCTCTTCACTGTCAACTGTCCAATGAATGCAAAGGAACCCCCAAATATTTAAGAAGAAACGAGAGACAAAACTATGAAAACAGTTATTTTGCTATGTTAATTTCAAGTTTCCAAGTGAAAATCTTTCGCAACAATAAATATTTGAGTCCTCATATTTGAAGCTTTTGACAGACATCATACTAAAGTCTGATCTGGACTGTACTTGGTCTTTCAGGTAAAGTCCCCCAACCCATGGGCTTAAAATGGTCTCTGTGTGAATACAATCAATGATGGATAGAGAGAAGCAGAGACAGTTTAACCAGCTACTGGCTGGTGATGTGCATCTAAAATTGATTGTTTGAGGATTAGTCGAGGAAAGATGGCTCTTTAAAAAGACAGAAATGTTCTGGGTGAAACTGGATTGGTGGCCTGGGAGTGAGGATGGGTAATGGCAATGCAGCCAACGTAATGACATTCAACCCCCAACATCCCTGAGAGACTCTGATTAACTGAGAAAAGTGGGCAAAAAAGCAGAGAGGAGTGAGCGGTGTGAACGAGACGAGGGGAAGCCGATACAGATGTAAATATAAATAAAAACAGGGAGCAGCAGTGAGAGCGAGGGAGGGAGAAGACGAGAGCGGAGCCAGAAGAAAAGGGAGAGCTAGTGGAGACCCCAGAGAGGAGGAGAGAGGAGCTGCAGTGTTGTGGTGTGTTGTTCAGTGTGATTAACTCCAGAGAAAGAAGCCTGCTGGAGGACTTACCGAAATAGCTGCTCCCTATTAAAATCAACTATTGCGACTGCCACTCACCTGGCTGCTGCTTAGCATTGCAAATGCACACGACAAGACGGTGCATCACAGCGTCTGTAGGAAGCCTGACGCACAGTCAGGAAGAGTTTGTCCTTCTTCCAGTGTGATGGTGAATGCAAAGGTGAACATGTACTACCTTTGCTTTAAAGGTGTTTTATATGTAGAACATTAACATCAATCTGTCACTCGAATCATCTTGAGTCATTAGTATCATTTCTGAGAAAAAGTGGCCACTTCTGTTCAGCCTCTGCTGGCCTCAGAATCAGAATCAGTTTCATTGCCAAGTAGGTTTGACACATACAAGGAATTTGCGTTGGTAATTTGGTGCAAAACAATAAACATAGTAGAAATTTTAAAATGAAAAGTGAAAGCAAGTACTGCAGGTCAATGTGGCAATAAGAAATTAAAGAATATAAAAAAATATGATAAGAAAACAATAAAGAATATTTACAATATGATGATTTAAATGACAGTTTACACAAAAGAGAGGCAGCCATCTGTGGCGCTATCTTACAAGATGATTCTGATTCTGATTTTTATCAATGATCCTCTGTGTGTCAAGAAACAACATAGTGTTTGGAAATGTGGTCTTAAAGGCCAGATCTATTGTTTAACATAGATGTGGAAAAGAAACATGCACCAATATTGGCTAGAAAAGGACTGCCTTGTGCATGGCTCAGAAACTAAGCTGTAATCAATCCTTCTGTTCATTCTGGCTGTGAAGAAATCCCTTCCTAACGTGATTGCGATGTAAGAGGTAGAGGGCAAAATCCACAGTTCTGTGTTCTCTGTAAAAATGAATAGTTAAAGCTAGGGTAGGTAATGTATAACAGAAGCATTATTTGTTATATTTGTTGAAATTCTCTTTACATTTCGACAGCAATCAATAAATCAAATGCTCTGGGGGGAAACGATGAAAACAATCCAGCATCTGTGGCTGTCGCAGGCTTGTAATAAGCCCATACAATCATTTCGTTTGGGCTGGCCGGCCTGCCTGCCTGCCTGCCTGTCGGCGCACAAAAATCCCTCTTTGTGTCTCCCGTGACAGTGACCCGCTGTGGAGGGATGGTAACACAAGAAGGGGATTGCTGTGTGAAATTGAATAAGTTGCATCAAGTGATGCCACTTCAGTCAGCATCAGCGGGGGCTGAAGAAGTTTGAAAATGACTAAATTTTGTGTGTGTGGAGTTACAGAGTAGTGAGTGAACTAGACCTCTGTAGCCCACTCCTCATCTCTGCTTGAGGCTAGTGGCTCGAGCTACATTAGATGCTGCTAGCATACAGCTGTATTCAGACCAAATCAGGCGTTGGGGCGATTAGCGCAGGGTTGTGCGGCGGTGTGGCCGTGTTTATTTGTGCTTTAGAACGTAACCGCGGTGAAAGAATCGGAAAATGATGTTTTATTTTGCTGATTCCCTGTCTTTCTCGCCTGATTTGGTCTAAATACACAGTAACACGCCTGAATCTCTGACCAAACTCCAAGCATTCCAGATGCATTGTGGGTAATGTCCAAGGTTTTGACAAGGAAGAAGAATGCCGGGTTACAGAGCGCCTTCTCCAGTAAGCTGATTCAGTAAAAGTCATGTAGACGAGAACCCCCTTTTCTGTAACCGGTCAGTGGTTTCCCTGATTTCCCCATCTAGATGTCTCCTGGAGAAAGTTGATTGCCGTGTATATGCACAACTGGGTTTCTACTTGGCGGTTTAAATGTGCATGACAAACGACCTCTGACAGGGAAAGTATCACTGTGACAGCAGAATATCATTACATGTAGGGATACATCCACGTGTTCGGAATAATTCCATCCTACGTCCGACTATAACTGCAGCTAACACAAAGTAGCCTCTATAACTTGGATTCCACTGCTGAATAGTTGACTATTTGTAAAAAAAAAAAAAAAAAGTATATATATATATTTATATATATATTCTTTTATCAGATTCT
>CM022492.1:8400914-8415129 GCA_011952105.1 Coreoperca whiteheadi
AATAAAAAAAGACAAAATATATAGAAGAAAAAAAAAAAAGAAACTATAAAAAGTGAAATTAACAAAAAAAAAGTTAAAATTTAAAAAAAAAAAAAAAAAAAAGTATATATATATATATATATATATCTTCTTGTATGAGATTGTTTTTTTGTACATGGTCCCTGAAAAAACCATCATCCGATTATCATTTGTTCCTGTTAACTCTCTGTGACACTGTCACACACACACAACACACACACTGCATGGGAATCTTTTTGCACAGGTTGTGTTTTCTGAGTTTTAGACAGAAGCAGCAAATCTCTCGGCTGCAGTTTCTAAACGTTTTAAGGCTCCTGCTTCTTCACTTTTTCACTCCTCGTCACAATGTGCTCCGTCACAGATATCAGAGCGTTACACTCATTCACCAAGCCATCCCTCATTCTCCTGCTATATTTGCTCTCCTCTTTTTTTCTTCCTCCCACAACTCACATTCAGTCACTCCTGTGTGCTTGTGTTCTTTCCTTGTGAGGCCGAGATTTAATTTAAGACTGTCCAATGGGGGGCATTTCTGCAAAGTGCAATGTGGTTTAGATGTGGTCACCTCACAAAATTCCCATTAATTTCCCCCTTTAACATTTTTGCACTCTAAATGTTTCCATATAAATTCTGTTTGTGCTTGCCGTTCCATGTCTAATCCAAGATGCCATTGTCATAGGGCTGCACCATCACAACAAACACAAACACTTCACCAATCTCAGACACATACTGCCCCGTCTGTCTGTGTTGTCTTCATGCAAAACAACACTTTTCTGCTCTTGCAAAAAAAGAAGCTCTGTGATTGGTTGATGTAATGGGGAGCGTTGACGCCTTGACCTTTTAAAGCTACAGGTTAGAAAAGTCTCTGGCTGAGTAGAAATCGATGGCTTGACTTCATCAATGGATTTTATGTCTCTTATTGTAAGGTTGAGTTGTTCCAGTTTTCCCCCCTCTGACATTCAAAATAAACATTTGTTGATCCATGTGGGAAAACTCAGAAACTCAAGCAGTGCCTAATTCAGGGGGGAATAACAAGAAAGAACAAAGGAATTAAATATACTGTATGGCATAACAACAATATTGAGTAGGCTAATTGAGTTACATACTGTCATGTGAAAACATTCCAACTCCAGATTTGATGATTTTGAGCTTTTAGGAAAAGAATGATGCTTCCTACATAATCTAAAAGAGAAAGAAAAACCAAACCCTATATTATGTCTTCCCATCTAGTAATCTGTTCATTCCACGATCTGTCCATCCATCAGTCAAAGAGCTGACATTCTCTACTCATGTCTGCAGCTGTATTTGATCCATCTATGTATCCATTTGTCAGTCTGGCCACCCAGCCATTTACCTATCTGCCCCTTCATCTAGCCAATCACCATTGTCCCTGTGCTGGGAGATCAACTCACACAAACTGTCTCCACACACAGAAACAAACAAGAGACCGCCGGGTCAATAAAATCACTGATGTGTCCAGTCAATGTATTTCCTGCATAACTGTAAAGCAACTTTCATTCAGTTAACACCCCACTTTAACAATAGCTCCATACACCTCTAGCACCCCCCCACCCGGCCCTTTAAAATGTTTTTCTTGTTACTTTTCTTTACACCTTCGTTTTTTCTTGTGAAACACTGGACAGTTTCCATCGTAATGCTTCTAAAATTATTCTAATTAGGAAAAATATAAAGGGAATCAGTGGCATAAACTAACCGACTGACACCTGCTCACAACTATATTCAAGTCGACATACTGTAGTTTTGTTTTATTTGACTATAAAGGAACAACAGTGGCAATGTGCTGGAAATACTATATATCAAATCCATAATGTTCCATTTTTCATGGTTCATAGAGTGAAATTTCTGTCAGAATTGGTTAATTAACTTTTCGTCAAACAAAAGAAGATCAAGACGAAGCATCACGTTCAGTTCACAAACTTATTAAAAACCTTATGAAATTGTTTTACAGACATTCGTGCATGTTACTGTTGCATGCTCATGTTTAAGTATTTAACTCCAAGTACCACAGTGCCTGAGCTGCTTCCATGGCTGTAGACTCTTGGTCTTGTTTATACAAAATGTATGAATGTAGGTTGAAATTGCAAAGGTTAAACTAGCCAGTAGTAGTACAGTAGTAGTAATAGTCACAGTAGCAGCAACACAGAAATATTTGGGTTGAGGATGCGATCTTTAAATGCATGATTTTATTCCTGTGCTATTGTTGCTGGTGCAGCCAGCCATGGTACGATGTAACATACAATGTAAAGCTGTTTAACTTTGTGCAGGAAATGCCCAAAAAATGCACTGTGCCCAGTCAAAGTTAAGCGTTGTTATGCACATCCCATGGTGACATATGGTGTGTATATTCAAATGTATGGTGATTTAAGGACTTGATATGTAGATTTTTGGTGATGCTGTAGTTTTATGTCGAGTGCTGCTGAGTGCTGGTCATTGTGATTGTTGCCTCGTAGGACAGAATTCTATTCAGTACCCGTTCAAACAATAATTAATTTTTACCTGCATTTGGTGGGTTTTATTTTCAAATCCTGGTTACGATACAGTTATTAGACTGAGGCTGTGTAACTGAACATTTTGGCTAATTAAAATTACTATAAATGTGTGTAGCACCTTTAAAGTCATCTTCATCCTAGACACAGTAAATTGACTACTCAGGTGGTCATGTGTGTTTTTTATGGTAAAAACATGACCTGGGTGCGAAAGCTGCGAGCGAGGAAAAAGACGTAGGGCATGGAGACACAAAGACATTGGGGAAATGAGATTCATTAAAATTCTCTGTAGAAATGATGCCGGTAATGGACGAGGCAGCGTCAGGGCTGATTTGTATCTGTTGAAGAGAGTCCGGGCTGGGGAGAGGCCCTTCAAATTGCTAATCAAAGCCGGCCGAGAAGACTGACAGCTATTCTCACTGGGTGTCTGCACAGAGCTCATTCAATTCTATAAGTCACTGTGTGTGGAGTTGTAATAGGCCCAAATGAAGCTGGATATTTGCATCTCCTTAGATTTGGTAAAGGTCACTGCTGACAGCGAGGTCCAGGGGGGGAACTGTGCAGAAAGACACACACACATGCACACACACGGTACCCTGATTAGAGACAATACTGTTACACTCATGGCCTTCCCTGCCTTGTGTTGATATCATCCAAACTGAGACACCTAAGTTCTTTCTGTTTCTTATACTCTTTGTTCTTTTCAGTTTCCAATAATAGTGTTTGTGTGTGTCAGGGGATGTTGTGGGTGGTATTCCTGTGCTCTGATTCAGGGCCTCTGGGCTCTGCTGCCCTCTTTGTCTTTGCTTTTCTGATTGGCTGACTGAGTGCAACCAAACAGTCAGAGAGAACATCAGTAATCATTCACCTAACCGACTCTAATAACTCTGCGGTCCCTCTCTGTCACTGGGTCTCATGACACAACTTTTTCTGTCTGCTCTGTCTTTCAGGGAATGTAGGGGACACTGTGGTGGCCATGTTGGAAAGCCAGACCTCTTTCTCCAAATAAAAAAAAAACAAGACTTGTGGACAGTTTAGTGTTCCATGTATTAGTTATATGGTGACAAACCCAATATACAGTTGGATCGGTTTTCAACAAACCCTGATATTGTGGCTAAAACATTTATATATTCCAACTATGCTTTTCTAAAAAGAAAGATATGAGCTCATCCCAGTCTTTGCAAACAGGATGCAGCGTACATGCACCAATCTTTACTTCAATACCAGGGTAAATGCACTCAGAAAGACAATCAATGCCATAGTTGTTTTATGGATTGTGTGCAGCCATTCTGCTCGTTCTGCCTGGTATTAACCAACAAGTGACAGACATACAAGCCAGTTAGTGATCAATATGGAGCTGGGTAACCCTCGACTTAAAGGTCATGCTGGACCAATTAATATTTCAAGTCTGATAATAGCACAATAAAACCACACGCATGATATGTTATGCTGATGATAAAGCCAAATTATTGTATAATTATTGACTACTGAATTACTGCTCCATCACCAAGAGGACTGAAAAATCTCATGTTGCTGTCATTTCAGCTGCTGAAAGTCCCCCTCCATTCAAAATTGTGTATCCCTTATTATTGTTACCTCACTTGGATGTTTGAGCTTCACTGTGCAGAATGATGTTTGCGCAGAGTTTGCCACTAGACGTCTATTTTCACATTCATCTGCTGGAAGGAGGAACGTTTCTCTGTGTTCACCACGAATCTGAGTTTAACACGTGTACATACGAGCATAGTATGCAACCTGGAAACTTGAAACCTCCAGTGCACGAACACCGAGAATGGACTTTGTGGTGAACTAGGAGACATCTTGTTTCCAGCAGTTAAACTTTGGAAATTAAGAATATTTGCATATCCATAGATTCTGGTAATTTTCAGAAAAGAAACATCAGACACAAATTATGAATTAAAGAGTATTCTTATATGTTTTTGGCAAAATTGAAAAATTGTGTGTAAATGACAAGTTCAAGCTATGAATCTTTGCGGCTGCACTTTTATGTTGATAATCCTACCTTCAATAGGCAGAAATCATATAGCAAGACATCAGTAAACTGTTCTATGGATGCCCATATTTGCTAACCGCACTGGTCTGTGATGACTCATTCAAAGAAAACCAAAAAGACGAAACATTCATAATGATGCTTTTTCTGTGCACAGCTGTCACTGCTGTTGAGGAGGCATGTAGTATTTTTCAAAGCCTTTGAACAATCATCTGCCGTGGAAAGAAGTGACTGATGACAGAAAAACATACCGGCAATGGATGACAAATTCTCACCGAGTAGGCTATAGATGTGACGCTTTTCTGTGTTGCACTTTGTTATTTACACTGGTGTGATTTCATGTGAAACCTTACCTCATGTACAGTAGCTTGGCAAAGTTTTTGTCACAATATCTTAATACAAAGAATTTTCTCCAGCTCTAAAAATATGATCCCTGCACAATAAATACAAGAACTGCAAATCCTACAACGGCCACCTTTTGATCGATAATGACCATGAAGCACCATGTGTCACCTCAATTTCCCTTGTTAAAGCAGCACATATGACCTCAGGTATACTATGCTGTGTTAATGCATGAGGGAACAGACAGCGACAGAGTAAGAGATTTTAATTATTCTCCAGGCAAACAAAATGGAGTCGGAGCAAACATTTCCCAACGTCACATCTCATATTAACAAATCAAAGCCCACCACCCCAAGGACTGCGGTGAAGTCAGCAACATTTACTCTGGTCAAAACATGTGGAGCGCTAAATGTCTTTGACTCTAAACATCGTGTCAGTCTGTCAGATCCTCTGCTGTGTTGTTGTGTGGATGTGGCGTCAAACGGGGTTCAGTCCTGCAGCATCGGAAACATCAGACTCACTCATTAGCTTTGTGCTGTGAGCTCACAACGTGGGCTGACAGGGTGAACGCATACACACACACACACACACACACACACACACACACACACACACACGCTTAACCTATGCACATATGCATACACACATAGGCTGTGTGAGCAGATAAGAGACGGAGGATTGGCAGCTGAGACCTCAAAATCAAGCATTTACTGTACGCCAATGCAAGAGAGATAAGATAATTAACCTCACAAACACAAAACTAACACTTGACGCATAACCACCGCCATGATGCGGCAGCACCACAACGGTGCAAGTCATACTTTTTCATTTCCCACTAAGTTTGTTTCTGTATGTGTGTTTGCACATGAATGCAATCACACACATACACCAATGCCTCACAAGGTAATTTGTAATTACCTTTTCCAGCTCCCTGGAGTATAAACTCTTTATATTAGAATGTGGTCCAATGAGACCTGAACAAAGGAGACCACACACACACACACACACACACACACACACACTGCACCATAAGAAAAACACAAACTCCAGTGCGCACTTGTGACCATATAAATGCAGATAAAGCATTGCCTGAATTAACATATGTAATTGGTATTCATTAAAATGCCCTTGCATGAGCAAAGGCTTTATCAAGCCGAGTCTGTTAGCATACTAACACTGGAACTGTAGTTTTACTGAGCAGTGAAATGAACCCTCTGATGTTTGGTTGCAGCTCTTCTTGCTTATTGAACACAATATTCACAAAATATTACAACATATTCATATTCAACACAAATTGATCATTAAATGTGAATTTCGAGACAGTGATGTTACATCATCAGAAGACTAACAGCTCCAGGTGACCACAGATGGTAAAAGGAGTGATTGACTTGAGGAAACTTTACCTGCAAAGTTATTACTATTCAGCAGGGTTTATGGGAAATGTGGTCTTAACAAGTGCCAGCATTAAAAGCTGCATGCTATAGAGGCTACATATCATCTCCACTGTGGTCACATTCGTTTACAGTCATTTTCATTATTGAATCCCATCGTTCGATACACTGTAAAAACATGTAAATGTATCACACAGGCCCTTAGTATACAGTAGTTGCAAAATACATTAGTCCACACACACAGGCGTGAATGCAGAGCTCCTGTCAGGACATTACGCTCTATAAGCAAAGACCGGTGGGCTGATGTTTGCGATCCATCAGTTTCCTGTTTGAAGTGGGAGGTGTCTGTTTGCCCCAGAGGAGCTGACCTTAGAATTGCCTGACCCAAAGCCCAGCACCCTGTCAGACCAGCGGATACATCTGTCAGGAGACACCAATTCTCTGAGTGTGTGTGTCTGTGGGTGTATACAGTATATGTTACATGTTCTTAACACCATTGCTTCTACCATTGTACGACCTACACTATGCTGCTGATAAATTCATCTGACTTTGCAAAATCTGACTTTTCAGTATCAAGTCGCTAAATATTTGCTGTATATACAGGATCCTCGAAACATTTTGCCTGCATGAACACTGATTATTACAGAGCAATATAAGCAAATAGACAACATCTAAAGGTGTCAATAGTTGCTAATTGCATTTTTTTCTAGAATCTACGCCATAATATCTTTTTTGAAACATTTTTTATTCAGCCCTGAGCCCATTTTTTCCTTACTCTTGTCTGAAATTACATACCCAAATAAATGGAGTATATTTTAACAACACAGGCTATATGTCTAATCTTGGACTGAAAAGAAAGCTAAGACCTGGGAGATTACAATAGAAGTGTCAGGGATTCAGGTATCTATACTCTGTCAGATAAAATGCATCTGTAACAAAGCAGAACATTTTTATTTCTACCTTCGCCTAAAAAAACACACCTTATTTATAGTGAAAATACATTTGAATCATAAATAAATAAGCCTAAGCTTTGTAGGAATTATTAAAATAATATCTGATATGTAACTGTGCATAAGCTCTGCAGCGTATGAGCGGAGACGCGAGGGCATATCTCGGCAGCCCATTGGCCGATCTGAATAAATGTTCGGTTTAGACACACCAATGACCATCCAGAAGGCAGTAAACCCAAAGACAGCTTCAACTCCTCTTTGTGCTTATGTAAACAACCAGTAGGTCAGTAGATTATATAGCAAACCTACTGACTGATCCACACTCCAGAACAGAAGGTGGCGGTAATGCACCATTAAGCTGGATGCCGACCGCCGTTAAAAAGAAGAAGAAGAAGAAGAAGTAAACAGCCAGTACTTCTGTGGTTCAATTCAAACAGACAGTAAGAGACGAGAGGATAGCAGCGTCTTTTCAAATCGGAATATAACTTTTGACCTGAAAACAGCAAAGGTAAGACACACTTTATGCCTTAGTGATGTTTTTCTTTGTTACATTTTTGACTGTTGAGATCCCTCGCACAGCAACGCAGCAGCCATGTTGTTTTCCGCAGCTTCTGCTCTTTCAGACGGTGTCTAGCTTGTGTGGGTTGCTGGAAGTGGTGAAAGTAACAGAATCACGGAATTGTGAAATCCATATTTTCACGTTTTTGATCATAATGAATATAATTGCCTGGGGTGTAATTGTGTTTCGTTCCGGCTGTGGATGCTTGATGCTTTGTGTTGGTGTGACGTATGTGAGGATTGGTGCTTCCTACCCGGTGTACTGTTCATTTATACTGTACAGGACTGTGTCAGGCCCCTTTAAAGGGGGATTTTGGACTCTAGAGGTTTTTTGAGGGTCTTTCAATGTTGAGATTTTTCATGGAAAAACACAAAAATGTAGTGCTGATTTGGACAGGTGCTGAACTTGCATGTCATCAAAACCCTTGACTAAAGTCATCTACCAAAAGCTATATACATGGTACTGCAGTACTGCAGAGTTTCCCAATGTATTTTATTTCACTGTCGTGGAGCCAAAGTGATAGTGAAAGCAGTAATACAGCAGATTTGTTCAAAATAGGACTTTTATGATAACAGCATCTGTAAGGATGCATTAAAGTAGAACTTATTGGCCCAAGTAGATCCATATGGTGCATGATGCTGGCTGACTCTGAATAACCTTTGCTCCTTATGCTGTGTTCATGCACACACATTGAGACTCAACTGTGTTAGTCACCTGTAAATGTCGGGATGCACAGTCATCACTCATGCAAAGAAAAAGAAATGCCAAGAACAACGATGGCCTCAGACAGTCATAGCGAGGCACTCACACACACTTTGTTCTGACCTGTAGCTGTAACAGAACAGAGTACCAAACAACAGAAGCACTCTGCGCCTTTGATATGTGCAGACAAATACAACATTGACTGATGTGAGGCACTACTGGCAGTACCAAACTCTTTTCTCAGTGTATTAACAGTATATCAATAAAGAATTAATTCATAATATAAGGATTAGCAAGCTTACCAGCAGCGGAAGTTTATCTACTGATTGTAAAAGTTTAAAGGTCATTCTGCCGTCCCACCGCCTTTCTCTTATTTCGCCAAGATCCACTGAGAAGAGCAGCATCAAAGCCTGGATCATTAAGGGGCTTCCCTCTGATCACAGCCCGGCTCTCTAGCTTCAAGTGGAGCAGAATACTCTCCCTCTCATGCACACACACTGAAAAACATTCTCCCACACACACACATACGTCACAGCGTTCAACACATAGGTTTAACGGCGCCAATTTAGAATCGTCACGTTTTAGCTAAAGTAAAATAGTTTTTACTAGAACCAAGACGCAATCCTCTCTCAGCCTGTTTTATATCTGCTCAGGACTCATCTCTGAATAGGGGCCTAGACATAGGGGTATGAAAAGGCCTGCAGTTATCTGCATTCTCTCCTCTAGATGAGAAAGACATGCAAGACCTTCCAGAATGAGTTAGTGCCTGGGAATATTGTCAAATCGTTTTAAGAGACTGGGTTTTGTAGGACTGATCCTCTCACACTGGGATGTAAAATATCATTGATCTGTAAATGTATTTTGGCATCTATTTAAATGTAGCTCATAATAGTTGCATTTTTGACCGTGAAAACAGTAGTTTGATATAAAAGACAATCTTAACTTAAGGTCCATGTTCAAGCTTTTTCTGGTGCTTTGCTTCGCTATAACTCCATGGCAACTGACCAAACTTTGTCTGCTGAGGAAGACCATTGGATGCAAAGCTCTGGGAAAAAGCTACTAAATGTGCCATTGGATAAGATTGTTCTTAGTTTTAGATTTTGCTGTAACTTTTCTTTTGAATCTAGTTTTTCTCAACCTGCCTTGTCTACATTGACTTCAGTTAGTGATTTACTACAACTCCCAGAATGCCTCTGGTAACTGATATTCTTTAAGGTTGGGAAATACTAATAAGAGAGGTAAGTGGTAGTGATAAACATAATAAGAGCAAGGGAAGGAGCTTTTCTATTAGCTGTTGTTGTTTCTCATTCATTTATAACGTATAGCAACAGGCTGCATTGCCTCTTCTATAAAGCTTTTCTCAGTGTGTGATTGGGATGAAAAAAGAAGTGCTTTGTTTTCAGAGACTGTACAGCTTAGAGACAGTGGCACTGAAGAAAAGACAAGAGGCAGAGCTGGAGGTGGCAGAGCTTAAGATGTTGAGGTTCTCTTTGGGAGTGACGAGGATGGACAGGATCAGGAACGAGTACATCAGAGGGACAGCTCATGTTAGATGTTTCAGAGATAAAGCCAGAGAGGCCAGATTGAGGTGGTTTGGACATGTTCAGAGGAGAGACTGTGAATATATTGGTAGAAGGATGCTGAGGTTGGAGCTGCCAGGCAGGAGGTCTAGAGGAAGACCAAAGAGGAGATTTATGGATGTAGTGAGAGAGGACATGAAGTGAATTGGTGTGAGTGAAGAGGATGCAGAGGACAGGGTTAGATGGAGGCGCATGATTCGCTGTGGCGACCCCTGAAAGGGAACAGCCGAAAGGAAAAGAAGTGCTTTGTTTTCAGAGACTGGCACCAACACCTGACATTAATTGTTGATGTTTCAGATCACTGACACGTCCTCTGCCGTCAAGCTCAAACATTGTATCTGCTGGAAAAAATTGTTGCACCTTCTCTGTTCTCTGAAACGTTTAACAGAAAGGACCACAATCTGCAAAGTACGCCACCAGTGGCTGACATGAACTTGTGTTTTAGGATTAAGATTTTCCCATTAACACTTGCACAAAGCCAAAATACTATGAATATTCATAGACGCTGTGAAGTCATAAAATGAAATATTCAACACATTTGGGATATTCAAAGCGCCTCCTAATGAAGAGGGCAACATTGCTCTGGTAAATCAGAGACCTGCAGGCACTCTGTGAATCTAGTTCAAGATGAACATTAATTCAACAGGATTATTTAGAATTCATGTGTTGACAACAGCCCCTCTCCATTTAAACTGTACCGACACACACACACACACACACACACACACAGACACACAGACATACGCACGTCATCTTCATTTTCCTGTTTCTATTAAATGCTACACAAAAACACACCGCGCTTTCTCATTTAGACACCTTGACCTCTATTTCCCTGAAGGTGCCTGGCTGGTAAAAACAGGAATGCAAAAGTGACATTTTCATTGGAAGCAACTTATCTTTTTTTGCACTCACCATTTATAGGGTGAAAAAGGCAATTTGTGCATGTAAACTATGAACATTGCCAGAGCTATTGTACACTACCACAAAACAAGGCGGTGTTGTTCACAAAACATATAGTAAATAAAACTAAGTCAAAGCGTCTGCACGCACAAGTTTTTATTTATTTATTTTTTCTATCACACAGACTTTCGTCAGAGCAGGCGACATGCCAAACACGCACAAAAACACAAGAGCAAATAGCTCTCATAAAGGGAGGTCCTCCTGCATGTCCTACCCGTGTTACCGTGGGTTCTCTCCGGATTCTCCGGCTTCCTCCCACCGTCCAAAGACATGCATGTAGGTTAATTGATAACTCCAAATTGGCCCTAGAGGATGAATGTGAGTGTGAATGGTTGTCTGTCTAAGTGTCAGCCCTGCGACGAGTTGGCCACTGTCCAGGGTGTACCCCGCCTAAGGCCCAAAGTCACTGGGATAGGCTCCAGTCACCCGCAACCCCTAACGACATTTCCATCCCTAGAGCCCCGCCACTGCACCGTGGCTAAACATTAATGTAGAAACTTCATTACATGAGACATGAGAGAGCAGAATGTCCTGAAAAGACATTTGGCGTCAAAACGTCATCAATAATATCATTCATTGTCAACCGAGGCGCTCACTAGTATCAGAGAGATATAGAGTATATCTCATCAGGGAACGCACAGATCACAGCAAGACTTTCATATTCCATACTTGCATGTACACTATGACCTCATGCAGTGATCACATGCTAATTGGTTGACTGATTCATAAGGTAGACACCCATTCAGATAAAACGTAATGAATAGAATTGCAAGAAAGATATTAATTTAATTACAGTTTTGTTTTGTTTTTTTTGTTTTTCTTTTATTGTTTGGCTACAGAGATTCTGATTGGTTGGAAGGGTGTACAACATTTTCAGATAATCACACAGCTTCAGCATGTCTTCACCAGTCCTATGAATACGCATAGCCAAAGTCATGCATACCAACATACTGTATGATTCATATTTTCACGCACTGGTTTATTCTGAGGATATTGGATTAAAATAACTTCTTGTAACTTCCTTCAGCTGGAAATAGTTTCCTGTTTTAATGAAAGCTATTTTCATGCCATGACATCCCACAACGAAACTCATCCTGGTCCTCATATGGTTTGCCATTGGCATGGCAACCTTCCGCGCATCACGGTCCAATCAATACTCATTCTCACATAATCTGTGTAGTTACACTGTATTCTCATCAGCATAAAATGTTGACTGTTTTATTTCCACTAAATAAATAAGGTCTTTCATTTCATTTGCTCTTCTGTTCATCTCCCATGTCATCCATTTCTTCCTACTCTCCAATTATCTCTCCCTCCATCCTGTACCTGTCGCCTTTCTCATCCACAAACTCTCGCCTCATTCCCTTTCTCCCTCCTACTTCTTCCTCTAAACCCATCTCTTTCTCTCTGTGTTTCTCCTCTCTCATCTTTGGTCCTCAGCCAATCGTCTCTCCTCCACTGGTCCACCTCTCCCTCTCCCTCCCCCACTTCATTTCTTTCTTTCCTCCTTTCTTTCTTTTCTTGTCGGCCTCCTCCCCACTGCCCTACATTTACTGTCTTCTTTTCATTTTCTCTATTACGCTTTCCCTCGCCCAGTCTCTCTCTCTCTCACTGATATCCAGCACGCAGTAGAGTGAAAATCAGAGGAAAGTGGAGGAAGTGTTGAGTTTTGCTCCGGAATGACAAGACATAAAGGAGGGGATTTTGGGAGCGGCGATTAGCGGAAAGCAAAACAAAAAGCCCCTTGTCAATCTGGCTTATAATTCCATTAAAAATTGTACATGTGGTAGTTTACTTTGAGAAAAGCTCTTATAATTGGCCTCAGCAGTGGCATCTGTGTGTGTGTGTGTTTGTGTGAGGGAAAGGAAAATCTAGTTTGTGCACAAATGAGCAGGTGTTTAGCTGCACTTTTGTGCATTTTTTCCATGTGCACGTGTACTGATTTTTGTCTGTGCAGGTCTGGTGTGTGTTTGTGTGTGTGCATGCATGCGCGTGTGTGTGTGTGTCCAGGGGCTGCAGTCTTCAGCAGTGTGTGCCAGTCTCGGCTCCTGGTTTTGGCATCTCCTGTGCAGGTTGGGATTTAAACAAAAGAAGAGGGAAAGCTGGAGTTGGACCCTGCTGACTCCTGAATCTTTCTAATGCAAACAGACGACACACACACACACACACACACGCGCGCGCACGCACATACTCAACGCAGAAATCTGCAAACAAGTGCCCAAGGCACGAGGGGAGGGTGGGAAAGACGCTCCAAAGCCCCTTTTATACAGCAGGATTGTTGTGCAGTTATTCAGCCTCGCCGTTCTTTATAAAACAGAGGAACACGGAATGGGGAGGCATTGCTGTTCCAGCGTTGTGTGATTCAGTGTAAAAAATCAAAGCGTGCGCAATGACAGCTCTTCTTTATGGCAGTATTGTGGTATCTCTGTTTAAAGTGGGCTTAAAGGTCCAGTGTGTAGGATTTAGTGGCAGCTAGCAGTTTGTAACCATTTGAACACCGCTCGCCTCACCCTCCCCATCCAAACGTGTAGGAGAAACTACAGTGGCCACGAAACGTGCAAGGCCCAATCTAAAGCCAGTGTTTGGTTTGTGCGTTCTGGGCTACTGTAGAAACATGACTGTGCAACATGGCGACCTCTGTGGAAGGGAATCCGCTCCCTCTGAAGATTAAAAACAGTAATGGAGGTAATGAAAACACAACAATTCTTATTTTGAGGTGATTACACACTAATGAAAACAGACTTTTAAAAATATTCTATTCCATTTCTGCCAATAGCTCCTCCTAAATGTTACACACTGGACCTTTAAGAGACGGGAGAAGAAGTGGGAGATGAGCGATTGGGAAGGCGAGGGGGTGATCATCATTGTCGTGTGTGTGTGTGTGTGTGTGTGTGTGTGTGTGTGTGTGTGTGTGTGTGTGGTGATGCAGGAAAAGCAAAAGACGGACAGGGAGAGCAATAAGTAGATGACGAGCAGGAGTGACCGTGGTAGGGTCCTCCTCACTGTCCTCGGTTTGCCACATAAACAGGGATGGAAACCGAGAAAGAGAAAGACACAAAAAGGACAAGAAAATAACAATTTTTTAAAAAGTAACTCTAATCACTCAGTTACAGTCCACATTTCAGTTTTTCCCCATCGCTCTCCTCTCTGGCTTTTTTCCTCTGGGGATGATGAGCGATGCAGCTGGATCCCCCCCCC
>CM022492.1:8429055-8448164 GCA_011952105.1 Coreoperca whiteheadi
TTGTGTCATGCATGGACTACACTACCTGATTCTGCGAGTGTGGCGTTATGAAATATGTGTAGATAGACTGAAGTTAAGAGGCATTAAGCATCAAACCGGCAAAACTCAATGCACTCAAATGTATCAGCATGGCTCAAACAGTCCGGCATCCTGGTAACACACTGTAAAACAATCCTAAGAAAACCCGTCATACCCAATAAACACAAATAGTCTTCCAATGTGTTTTTTGTCTAATAGGACATCGCACAGGATCTATTATCCTATGAAATTTGGTTTAACATCTTGTGTGACATCAGCCCAAAACTGGCACCACACAGCATAATGTTAGTTCAGGCACTAAAGTAGCGAGTGGCATCAGGTGCTTCAATCATGTGTCACAATCACTGGCTCATGCTGTGGCAATCAGCTGACTAGTGGACGTCCAATCATATTCAAGGAGGTGTAAATCGCAACCGTTATGACCTGACACATGTCACTATTATTCCGCTGATATTATGATATTATAATATTCCGTTTGAGTTCACAGCTCCGTCCACGACCCCTTCTCTGTATGGGTTATGAGTTTGGTATTGCTGATTTAGCGAAGATGTAATGTTCTATCAGCAGATTCTTGGAAAGTTCCCTCAAAGAGCAGAGCCTTTTCTGCCAAATCTCACTGTACAACTGAAAAAAGGAGCAAATTGCAAAGCGCACATTCACACACAGTGAAGGCACCCTCCTCTGGGAGGAGAGGATGTAGTGTAGATGAACTGCTTGCATGTGTGCTAGTGGAAGCTTGTATTTGTGTGTGTGCGCGCACAGCTGTTCAGGAAAGCCCTCTCAGGGGACCAACTGTACACATCTGGATAACAGCTGATGTTTGTCTCATTCACTGACAGACGGATGTCGTTTCTAGAATCAAGCTGTGCAGTTACTCTAATGTGACCAATTAATCTTATCACTTTATTTCCAATTGAAGGATGATGTGAATAGTGTTTTATGTGCCACCCCGTCTTCCTGATTCCTGTGCACAAGGTCAGATCAGGGAATCAGGGCTCATGTTTCTTTTTTACGCCATTCCTTTTTGATCCACTGAACAAGCTAATCATCATATTGGACACAGGGCCTCTATTTGGTTTTAATTTCTGTTTTGTCATCGTGACATTGTTGAGTGTTTTTTACTCCAAGCTATGTCGTTAGACCATTTCAGGCTCATTGATTGGACTGGAGGGAACAGGGAACATTTGTGTTTCGCAGTGTGAACATACAGCAAGACACTGCATAGTCAAAATGTTTCACCCTGCTACTGACATCTTTTGTTATTGTATTACACTCCGCTTACAGCCGAGCACCCTTTGTCATCAGTGTTTCATTCCTCTTTCGCTTCTCTTCTCTCAGTCGCTTGTTTTGGGATTCAAAATAGCATGCATAAGACGCCAAAAACTGAGTGGAGCAACGCAATTGTGTGTGTTCGACATAATGAACAAAAAATTCTGTGTTTTACGAATGTCTAACCTTGATTTATCATGATTACATGTTGAGCACTAATTTACGTTGGGTGTGTGTGCGTGTGTTGTTCTCCAGGACACTGACAGACCTGCTGAAGCAGCAGGGAGGTGAGGCGAGCTCAGTGGAAAACGCCGCGGCCAGTTCGCCCAGCGGAGGGAGAGCCAACGGCATCTCGGCCAGGATGCTGCGCAGCAGGAGTGGTGAGTACTGCGAGAGAGACACACACAAAATGCACAGGTAAATTCAGGATATCAGTACCATCTCCTACCAGTACTACTACCTGCAGGAGAAAATCTCTATGTGCTGGTGTGAGTGAGACAAATACAGTGAAAATGTGAAAACACAACTTCAGAGGAGCTCAACAAACTGTGTGGCTCATCTTGCATCTGTTTCTCTTTTTCTCTATTTGCACAGTGAACAGTACTATATCCAGGGTCACACATGTAATGCATTTCTCTCCATTCAATTTTCATGATAGAGGAGTTTTGCATCCACAATTAAACTTAAAACATTTACACTGTATCAACAAACGCATTCATGGAGTGCTAAACAACCATCCATCCATTATCTAAACCTGCTCATCAAGTTCAGGGTTGTGGGGCTGTAATGACCTGTATTAATCACTAGTCTATCGCAGGACTAACACGTATTGTTTCAACATACAACCATTCAAAATTCCAAAGTCTAGTATAAATATCCAACAGATTTTTGGGAAAACAGGGGTCCCCAGGGTAAACTTAAACTGTTTCAGTGTGAGACTGATTTGTTTTTGGAGGGAATCGTACAAATTCCTCTTTAGAAGGTTTTATTGCTAAGATTTCTTGTAACAAGAAGTCAAATAATCTGTAGCAGAAGGTTTTGAATGTAGTCTTGGTACAAACAATTTGCTTTAAATTTAGGATCTCAATTATATCCAGCGTACTGGTTATGATATTTCATGAGCTAAATAAAAAAACGCCTAATAAGTGCAGCAAGTGAACCTTCCAGACAGAAGTGAGAGAATTGAAACAAGCAAATTCACACCATGTTGTCTTACAGCACATCCCTTTTTCTCTTTCTTTACACCACACATGTATAGTACATAATCACACACACGTTACACGCAGACCACAAGTCAGGTAAATCGCCTTTCTTCCCTTTCTTTTTCTTTGGAAACCAGCCAGAGTTCTTCCAGCCTGTCACTCTTGTTTTCCCCACAGGCCTCTCTCTCTCTTTAGCTTGCACACACACACACACACACACACACACACACACTTACACTTTGCAGATTATCTCCAGTTTGGAGTTACTCTTGTGCGTCTTATTTATTTAAGGTCGCTTTCTTAGAGGCGAGGGCGAGGAGAGTCGTCAGTCACAGTCCTGCTTCTCCAACCTTTAGATTACTACACTGCCACCACAGCTGACTGTTTTTTTTTAATAGCCCGAACACTGTGGCCAGATGTTGGTGAAACCTCATACAAGCCAAAAGCCTGTATAAAAATGTATTTATCAAAACCCCACGACACCATAATACGCAGAGGAAGACCCAAAACAGTGTCAAGCTAGGGCTTTTATCTGTTACTATGGAGACAAACTTGATTATTTAGTTTCACTAACCACTAACCTCACCTTTCATTTTGGGTTTTTAGTTTGGTTTTCAGTGCTGCTGGCTGTTGTATGGACATATATTCAACATCAAGATGTTGGCTGTCTACATGATTTCACTACATCCGTCTCATGAGGACCGTATGTTACTCTCTGTTCAGAATGTACCAGGAACAGTGTAACAACCAAACAAGTTGAATTTGGCAGCAGTGATGCCGATTCAGCGCAGAACAATGTAAAGAGCATTTTAAACTTAACACGACTTTGGCACTGGCTGGTGAGACTTATTTAGGCCGGGCTGTGGTGAGTCAGTCAGTTACACCACACAGAGACTGAAGAGAGTGAGGGACTGAACAATAAAGCATCTTCATCTGCAAGTAGAACACATGCTCTCAACACTGGTGCACTACACACGCACACACACACACACACACAAACTGTTTAATTAGCCTGCTAATATAGGCATGGCTGCACCCCTACAGGCAGCATGTGCCATTTTCTATACATTCTCTATACATCCAGATACCGCAGGCTGAATGTGACACAGGTTTTGACCCGGTAAACACCACTCTTTAGTAGGACAGGGTTAAGAGTGTCATCCTATTTTTTTTGTTTGGACTGTTGTTCAATTTGGTTTGTGCAAAACCGCAACTGAGTGCGCATAGGTGTGTGTGTGTGTGTGTGTGTGTGTGTGTGTGTGTCAGAGGGATGGAGTGTTTGATATAAGAGGCCCCCTGCAGCGTCTACCTCTCATCTCCTGCTATGTAGTATTTCAACATACTGTATGTGGTGGATGCTTTAATCCAGAGTGTTTCAATGATCGTATTCACTTGAAAAAGGCAACAGATACAGGAGCTGGAACTAACATAAAAAAAAAAGAAAAGAAAACCAATGTTTGTTGGGCAAATCTCGGACTTGCTGAGTAACTGTTGCTTGTGGCCAGAGAGCCTGCAGTACTGTAGGAAGCACCAATGTGCACAAGAAATCTAAGCTCTGATGGCGTGAATACAAAAAGGGAGTTCAATTCAAGAAATTCAGTTTACAGCATAACCTTGGCTGGTCTGTAACGCTCGGATTAGTACAGAACTTCATGGCCCTGCAGTTATCAAATCATAAATATTAATGGCCACATATCAGTTGATCTCAGTAGCGAACATGATCCCTGCTGGCTGATTGTAAGCGTGTTGAAATTCGCTGCTTGCTATGCTTGGCTGGAAAGACAATCTGCAGTCTTGTGTCATGGCAGCATGCGTGACCACCACTGCTGCTAGTCAAAAGCAAATGCACAAACACCATCTACATGGCTGTCCAGAGAAAATGACTGTAAAGACTGTCTGCAGAGAAGAAGATTCATGCAGGTATAGTGTGTTTGGATTTGCATCGCTGGGAAGTGCCGAATTTAGACAGTGTTGGGAAAGTTACTAATTATTCATTACATATCATTGAAAAATAAATTACATTACTATTTACCTTACTTTTGTTCCTCAGCACAACTCCTTTAAACTCCAAAAACCTTCACACTCAAACGTCTCACAAGAAACATTGTGGTTAGCAAGCAGGCAGCCTACAACAGCTAACGTTAGCTTAGCCACATTTATTCCTGAATGTAGGCTTGACAGCGGCTAACATTAACAAGCCAGCTAAAAAACTAGTTCTTTTCGACTATACCCACGGCCTTAAGAACACACAGCATATAAATACAACAACTTTGGGGTTCAGGAAGTATGTTTCGTCTCTTTTGTTAAAGGCTAGCCGCCTCCCCACACCTCCAGCCCCTGTGCCAAGCTAACGTGTATCCGACAGGTTTGTCCTCTAAATGCAGAGAGAAACCAAACTGATATCAATTACTTCATTTCATAGTTTTTCACACTTATTTTACTCATTACTAAAAATAAAAGAATCACATTACTGTCTTGCAGGGCTCTCAAGTTTTGAACTGAGTTCAGAGTGAGTTTTCGGCGGCAGTGACGGGGGTTTGGGTGGGGGTGGGGATGGGGGTCTGATATGAAAAATATTTATTCAGTTCAGCATTTTAGTGTGTGTGTGTGTGTGTGAGAGAGAGAGAGAGGTTAGTTTGTAGCCAGATGTCAATCACTGTGACAGATGTCCTCTTCTGTAGCTAACTACTTCTGCGAGCATCTGCATCAATGAGCGCGTGAACGGGCTGAAATGAGTGTGTGTCTCACGCCCAATGCGTGAGACTTGAGAGCCCTGCTGTCTTGTTACGAAGTAATGCGTTAATGCCCCGCTGTCCCTTCTGTTTCTCTATCGCTCCTCTGATTTTCTCTCTGTCTCTTTCCAAATAATTACTACATGTTGGCTTTTCAGGCACTCCTACACTCTTACCATGTTTCCTTCAGTCCCCTTTTCTCTCTTTTCTGAGCTCACTTCTGCTCTTACCTCCTGCTGCTGCCCTCAAAAAGGTCTTATTTAGCTGTCGACGGCGTACTGACGAATCTCCCACTGCTGACAGCCACCGACTGCTTGGGTACTGACACCATCGTCCAGTCTTGCAAAGGAGCCAGCAGAAAATGTATGAAAAAACTATAAATGTAACTAAAGTGAGTAAATGTAGGTGTGGGACATGAGTGAGTCCACATCTTAATGTGAAGTGACAGTAGGGAAAGGCAGGGGACCCGGCACTGAAATCAGCGTTGATGATGATACCTATTGATGCTAATGTGTTCCATATTCATGCACGTTACACCCACTTCTTCCCAGAGGAGGAAAATGTCCACTGGCTGTTTGCGATCAATAAAAAAAAACAGACAGGCAGATAAACTTTGTCCAGCGGGCTGTTTTGTGCCAATAAAAAAAAAATAAAAAGTTCACAGCGTATCCGAACTCACAATAACAGGTATTCTGAGAGGAAAAAAGTTCAGTTCAAATTCCTTTGCCCAAAGAATGTTATACAACACGTCACCTGAAAGCGGTCTCCACGTATATATTTTTTGGTCATGACATGGTTTTAAGAAACTCACAGGTTGACATTTGAGGTTCCACACATCAGTGCCACATCATGAATCCTCTCCCTCTCTCCCAGATCTTCACCTGTCTTCTCTGTTCACCCGAATACACTCATGTCTGAACTCTGCAGGAGTTGCAGGAATCTTTTTGCTTCATTTGTATTTTCTAAAATCCTGTGAATTTATGCAAATGTGAACTGTAATGCGAAATGTTCCCTAATTGAGCCACAGGACAAAGTGGAACACTACATAGATTGCCTGGGCAGAAAACAGATGAACAGTATTGGTTTTTCCATAGTAGACAAGATGGCAGACAGTGGCCTTTGGAAAAAGTCATGCTCATTACACACACAGTAAGTGAACACATTTGAACTGATTAGAGGCAAGTGTTAAAAGGCCTGCTCACATGCACCTTAAAGCGAGACTATGTACCTTTTAGCAAAGAGAAACAGAACCAAAGAAGAAGAAGAAGAAACCAAAATCTAGTTTTACGAAAAGAAAAGTTGAATTCATAAGCAATAGAACACACCCTTGCTTAATTCAATACACTCAGGGGTTTTGCTGCTACAGTCTCAACTGGCCACTGGTTGGTGGCTAATATTTAGATAGATATTGGTGTGTAAGTGACATTGCGGAGTCAGTTTGCTGACTTCATGACTCTTCTGGACTTTGCAGGACAGGATGCTTTAGCACATTTATCCCGTAGCTGTCACAGTTGTAACAGTAGACCAAAGTTACGTAGGCTCACCTTTAAGACAATGAACAATTATATAAAACACAACATTTTCAAGTTCTAATCCTGTGTGTCTGTGATCTCTTGTTACATGCTTAATATATGACCCAAAAAAAACATTTTTGAGTACATTTATATCAAAATCCTTCTCTTTTCCTGTAAAATGTAGTAATATATTTTTTTAATGACTTTTTTTAACTTGGGGGCGGTAACATACATCTATCCAATTAAATGTGATTTGGGGTGACTAGCTAACCCGCACACCATATAAAACCGCATTTGACTGTAAGCTCTTGGGCAGCTAGCAGACCAATTTCATAGTCGGAGGTTTGTGTTCGGATATCTGCCAGGCAATATGGTTGAATTCATTCATTACACCCTCATCCTCCTCCTCCCGATGCAACAGCAGGGTGAGGGAGGAGTGCGTGAGGCCAAGAGTTCCCTACAGCTCCAAGCTTCTGTAGAGCTCCAAGCGGTATTCACTAAGCCACGCCCACTTTAGAGCAATTGAATGACATCTAAGGGATTTGATTTAAATTCTTACTAAACCCCGCTCACATACTCCGTTACACTCGGCAATACGTCACAATACGGAAGATAAAGGCGCTCCATGTTCCGCTTCACGTGTGAATTTAAGTTAGGAATGCCAAAAAGTTAGAAGTCGCCAGATACAGTGTTTGAGATTTACATGAACCATCGGCAGCTGACGTTCACTAAGGACAGGAGGCAAACATTAGGTCTAAAAGTCTCTAACAAACATGACTCATGGCAGAAAGGAAGACTGAAGCAATTAGCGCTGACCTATTTATCAAAGAGGACTGCAGAAGAACTGTAGCGTGACCCAGTAACAAATCCCTCCTCGTAACACAAACTTCACCTTCTCTTCTCTCGCTTCTCTTTTCGTTGTTCTTTAACCCCAGCTGTCAGAAGAGTTGCGTTTTGAGCGCTCGTCTCCTCCAAAAGGTTTTCCTGCTCTCTCAACTCTTCCCTGGGGGTCATGAGAGACAAACTACTTATTCTTGTAAATTAATGATCTCAGTACGAATCTTTGGTGCCTCGCTCGTGTCATGTCGATTATTCTGGCAAAAGGCATGTGTACGACCAACTCAGCGGCTCGCACAGGGCAAGGATTATAGAGTATGTGGGGGTGGGGGGAGAGTTGTGTTTGTCTGCTCTGACTTACTGCTCTGCAGTAAATGATGATGCACACAGACTTTCACATGTGATCTCACCGATGACAGACGTGCTACGCTCTCCGCTTTCTCGCTTTATTCTCGTCTGCTTATTCGTGCCGTTCGCTCGCGCGCACGGGGACGTTCATATTTCATCTTGGCGGTGACAGACGCCATGCAGTGCACGCTCTCCTTCATCACTCTCCCCACGGCACTTAAGATTCCTTTTTTGTGTCTTTTCACACACATACGCACGGCCAGAGATGCACATTTATGCACAAAACACACACTATATACAGAGACACGGGTTGGCCTCGCAGCTTTTATCTGTGTTTTTTCACGGTCATGAGCACTCACAATAGCACGCCAGTGGAAACAGCAGGCAGATGGTATAGGTGTGTGTGCGTGTACTTAAGTGTGTGTGTTTGTGCGAGAGAGAGGAATTCCATTACATCAAAACCTCCTTTAACTCTTCCTAATAACTTTAACTCCTCTTAAGTTGCTGACCTGGAAAAAAAAAAAATCTAAATCTAAATGTCGTGCTGGTGCATCATTAGTGCTTCAGCTAAAACTCCGTTAACTGAAAAATATATGCTTCTTTTAATCTCAAACTGCCAATCAGAGACAGTTTCATGTCTGCGTGGCGCTGCTTCATTATTTATTATTAAGCTTTGTTATCAACTATCTTTTGAAGAGGGAAAAAAAAGACAGACTAGCCAGCAGTTCTGCCATTATGGCACAATCAATCAATTGTTTTTCTTATTCTTTCCTTATTTTTTTTATACTTCTTATAAACAAAAGATGGTCACCTTTTAGAGAGCATCACTGAGCTGCAGAGGGATTGGCTGGTCGGGTGTATTCATACACAAATTGATATCGAATGCCATTTTGCTTCCTCCATGGTGCCCATATGTAACTGTTATACAGTCCTCTTCAAAAGACAGACTGTATTACTTTTACATTAAAAGTTTCAACGCAAGTAATACCACTTCTTAAGCAATATCTAAGCTCATTAACGTACTTTTCATTGAGTGGGATATTCTCACTCTCTCCGCGTCGGCACCCCCTAATATTAATGCCAGAGTAACACGAACACAATTACACACACACACACACCCACACACACACACACGTGACCACACATTCTAGACCAAGTGGCTCTCTTTGTCCCTTCGATCCGACAGCTTGTTTCCACACTCCTGAGTCGTTGAGACAAATGATACAAGGAAAGCCTCTTCACCTTAATCGTCCGCTGCCTGAGAGAGAAGATATTACATAACTCATTAAGCAGCGCTCCTGCCCTCTTGTTCTGCGCTTAAAAGACCTCGATGCCAGACTGGAGAAATGAATATGTGCAATCATGCTGGAGTTTTAACATCCACAACCCCAAACCTAATACCCTAAGTTCCTGTTTTATGTATTGGCTTGCTCACACACACATTTACATACAGTCCGTTACGCAATCACTGAAACCTTGTACCCTAAATGAGGGTTTGGCCAAGCAGATGGACTCATTAATAGGTTTTGTTTTCTTTCCGTGTGGGTGAGTGTATGTGCACATGGGCATGGGGACATCAGCTTGAGCATTCTTATTTAGGTTTTGGTGTGTCCTGTAAAGTTTATTCATGGAGTTTGTGGCTCAAAATCATTTTAAAAAGTGTTGATTTCTGGAGAAAATGTACAATGTAACAATGTAATTTAAATGCAAAATTCTGTTAAAATTCTTCTGTGCGAGCCTGAGTACAGCTAACTTACATGCTGGCCTACAAAATATGACATTGCGTGGCTAAGCTATCAATAAAGGATGCCCATTTGGGAAACCTTTTGTTTGCAGTTTACCAGCAATCTCACAAGTTACGGACTACGAAAACACTGGAAAAGTGGAATTTCACATCTCCATCTCATGATTCAAAGAATTGTTTGAGATGTACTGAACAACCAGCGATCAGAGATAAGTGGAGTTATTAAATGTGAAAAACATTTACATCTGCGCTATCTGACGCTGAGTGGAGTATCAGTAGCTTCCGTAAGACTTCAGAGACATCTGACCTTCTCGTGACAACCAGTGAATATACAGCACCGGCGTGTCTTCATCTGTGTGTCATTTACTGTTGCTCCAACAACTATGAGGAAAATGATACGATGATGATGACGGTGTGAAAAGGACTTTTTTTCTCATAATTCACTAATCTGGCACATTTTGAGAGGTCAGTGCCACTGAATTACAATGGATGATACGCTGATCACACACACACACACACACACACACACACACCAATGTACTGTGCCTTGTAGTTTAACCTGATTAGCTGTGAGTGTGTGTCTGTGTGTGTGTGTGTGTGTGAACAGTGATTAAGGTAGAGGCTCAGTGTGTAAATGTTGTTACTGTAAAGACTAATTCTTGACATTTCTCCACCCCTCTGGCTTCCGCTTCATCTTCTTATTTATTCCACCAGAACATCCTGCCATCCTCCATATTTGTCTCTCTCTTTCACCAGCTCTCTGTCTCTGTTCATCATCTAAACCACACATGACGCTCTGTCTGTCTGTTTCATGTGTGTGCATGCGGGGATTAGTATTCAGAAGTTGTGCCGTGTACACCTCTTTCTTAGCATCGACAGTCACAGATGTGATGGAATATTCTATCTCTGATGCTGTGCTCCTCCCAGTGTGACACTCTGGTCCACACACACACACACGTGCACAAATAGCCTTGACTTGTGCATGGCAAATCAGGTTAGCAAGCATGTCAATATGCTTTACTCTTTGATTCTGTCCATTTAACACACAGAAAGGCTCTGACACAAACACACTTTTAAAGATGTTAAAACAATAATGCTAATTACTGCCGATTTTGTTGCTCCCATCCAAATGACCTTATAAAGCATGTTGTGTGTGTGTGTGTGTGTGTGTGTGTCAGTGTGGACATTTGTGAGCGCTGCATGTGTGTGCATCCATCCCTGGGGCTGACATCAAGTGCGCTGGCTGCATCAGTGGACTTCATTAATGCTAATAGCCAGGGCTTCACTCTCTCTTTTCCATTGTTCATTAACCTCAGTTCATTTGAGATTCCCAGTACAAACAATGATGAGCTTTAGGGCCATGACACACCAAGCCAACCTCCAAGCAATGTGCCAAGTGAATAAACTCTCCCTTCTGGCTTACGTCATCACATTTCTTTTGTATAAAGGTGCACTTGAGGGTGTCCCCCTGCCTTAAGGGTTAAGATACTTACATGTACTTCTGTGTATATACATAGAGCGCACAGAAAAACCGGAGTCAAATTCCTTGTATGTGTACCTGGCCAATAAAGCCGATTCTGATTCAGATTCCGATACCAACCGTGAACAACAATGTCCTCAGTTCAAATCCATCCAGTCCGCATCTCTCTCCACTATTACTCAGCTGACCGCCAACATGCACGCCCTTCTGTGTCTGTCTGACACTACTCAGCGTTCAGTATTATAATCCAAAAAATCACCCTGGAAAGACAAACAAAGCAAATTCATTGTCTTGTAAGAAAGGAAGGTCAGCGGTTCGATGCTGGCTCGATCCCTTGCCTTGGGTGCGTGAGAATGGTTAGATTACTTTGATGGGCAGTGTGAATGGGGTGATTGTGATATATAGTGTGAAAGTGCTTTGAGTAGTTGGAAGACTAGAAAAGCGCTATACAAGTAAAGTCCATTTACCATTTAAAGTATTTGCATTACAAGAGATCATTACTCGTTACTTTTTGTACGTACAAACAAGTGCAACGCTGTTAATGCCTTAGAGGAAATACTGTCCAAAAGAGTGCGCCATTATCCCCATTTGTACGATTCGTCAGGTCTTGGCCCCAGATGTGTTCGTATGATGCTTTGTGAAACCTAGTTCATTTTAAGCATACACTAGCTTTTAGATTGTCCAGTTCACTTGCAATTTACGACATTGCAACCTTGTCACCACACTTATAGCTGATTGGATAGTTGGACAATTTTGCAAAACACTATATTCTGTTCATTGACGATGTTTCTGATCTTCCAGTGCAATGCTGGACTCAGGCAGCTGCACCCAGGCTCCAGGCTCCTAGGGTCCCCTAAAGTCCCAGGTTCACTGTGTGTCGGTTGCTTTGTTTTCAGTTGTGATTTAATTTAGAAATATAAACCATTATTAAAGTTAAAATCTGAAATGGTAAGGGCCCCCGTATTGTTAGCTACTCTGAGGCCCTGCCCTGTCTTGTGGAAGGGCCCTGTGTCAAAGTATTGTTTTAATACCTTTATATTTTCAGTTTATATTGTGCTAACATGCCGCATATTCTCAAATTTATGTGTGATTAATCCAGCCAAGGTTTATTTATCATGTGTTTATCATCTGCATACGGCAACTACAGTATGGTTACACCATCTTTACAACACAAAGTATAGTTGTGCTTATGGGTTGCTAAAAGCATGAGACAGGATGCACACTTTGGACTCTGGATCATTTTTGCTTCAGAAGAATATGACTGTTGTGTGACACTGATCCTGTAATCACCACCAAGTGACTCTGCCTCTCGCTGCTTGTCTCTTACCAGAACAGTACCATCTGAATAACTCAGCTTACGGGCCGTTTGGACAAGGGCTTCCACACCCACACAGCAACCACGGCACAGCGGGACTCAACAAATATACCTCCCTCAAAGCTGTGGGTAAGTCGGACACACAAACACACACAAAATGATGCTGACTCCAACTGTCACACTAACCTTTAAAGTACAGTAGGCTGGCAGTACAGGAGCTGTCAACTGATGACTGTCTCTTTGCCTCTTGGCAAACAGAGAGTTGATCTTAAAGAGGAGCCCACGCTGTTCCCGTCTGGCACTGTGGTGTGATTGGTTAGATAATAGTAATTGTCTCTAAATGTGATAGAAATTGATGTAAGTGTTTTACAGTAGACCTACTCCACAGTTCCTTGTGTCCTACAGACAAGCCTAGAGAACTATCTAATCAGTTATAGTACTGAAACTTTTTTTTGTTTTAAAACCACTGTGATTGTATTGAAGTTGAGATCACTGTGCAACCATGTTTTAGCAGAGTCTAAGCAGACAGCACAGGTCTTTGCCAAGGACAGAGTTATATAATGTGTGTACTTCAGCACAAATGGCCTGAAATACAGGAAATACATGACATTTTTGCTAAAATAATGTGTGTATTTCTCCAGTACTGCTCTGGGAGCAGCACTGGAGCTCTTGGGCAGGAAGGAACTACTGGGGCAAACATGCTGAAAACTGTGACTGGTGAACGTACCACCCTCCCATGTCCAAATAAAACTTTGATTTAAAGGTAATGTTTTCCCAACCCTGGTATTTTTTTTTTATTTTTTTTTTACAGTTATCATTATTTCTAACAGTTATTATAGCTTAATATTCACCAGTTTTACATATATTTTTTTCATATCTGGAAGAAATGTTAAAGGTTGGATATACAATTCTGGAGAAATCCAGTACCATGATATAGTGCGAACTACGACACAGCAAGTAATATAACTAACGTTAGCTAGGTTGTGGGTTATCAGTGATGGCACAAAATAATGATATGTCTGACGCATGATTGTCTGAAATCCCAATTTACTAATCACTATGGTGTAAACTATTTGGCGTGAAATGGGATACAGACCAAGACTAAAAAGATAGTTTACAGTATCAAATGGACACAAACCCATACTATCAGATTCTTTTATTTATGCAAAACACTCCTGAATACATTAATGTTCACTTTTTCTAAGATGCTTTTGGTATTTGTAAAGTTTTTCACTGTACTTTTATGATGCCTCCGGATGTGGTTTCATTAGAGATTTGCGATGCAGATGCAAAGCCACCCCAGCCTGGAAAAGAGGCTGCAGGGTTTTTTACCAGGTGATTGTACAGACCGTTTCATGTTGGCAAAGGTCACATGCATGTTGTTGTCCTTGAATAGTAGTGGGTGTTATAGTGTGCAAAACTACATTCAACCCAGGCATCCCATTTGAACAAAACAATCCACCAGCGAGCCAAAGGCAAATCACTGCTTGTCAAGGTAGATTTTTTTTAACCTTTATTGTCCATGCAAGGTTGACTGAGCAGTGTAATTTTCAAGCAACAGCCCTTTTTACACATCGTACATACTAGTAGATTTACACCTGGCAAATGCTTCACAAATTGGTCGTAAACGCCACCTCTGGGTGACTTTTTAATGCTTCCGATAACTCACACTTAAAGGGTCTTAAATACATGCGTATGGCTACATACATGCTTAATTATGTTAGCTAGATTTATAGTAATGATGAGGAAAAACATAGCCAAAGATCAGACAGTCATATCAGGGATGTGCTGAATCAGTGACATCTTTTAAAACACTTCTCAAAACGTATGTTTTCAAAAAAGCCTTTTGTTAATTCTAGTACTCTGTTTTTTTCCAACATATTATATCTGTTTTATTATTAGTCATTAACTTTATTGTTGGGGGTTTGATTTTATTTGATTTTGTTTAATTGCATTTCATTGTATTGCTTTATTTTTAAATGCCGCATTGTATTTGCCTCAGTACTGTTTTACTGTACAGTAAATGTCTTATTAACCCTGATTCAACCATGTAATGCACTTACATGCACTTAGCCTATAAATAAGGTTTATTATTATTATTATTATTATATATCATTCTAATATAATCCTGGTTGGATGCTTACTATAGAAAAACATACTTGGGAAAAGAAACAGAGGTTACATTTATATTTTATTTTTCATATTTTCAAAAATAGATTTCATTTTTACAAAAGAAAAGGCTATGATGATGAGGACTAATCAACAAATGTGAGTGGCAAGCGTATCTCAGGTAGCGAGTTTGGTTGGGGTTGGATGGGGTGCAAACTTTCTCAAATCCAATTAAGAGCAGGACAGAACCACTAATGTTAGCCCAAACCCTGATGCATCAGGACGAGCTCCCACACAGTGGATTCGTCAGTCCTAAAGGGGGCTTTTTCTACTGTAACCTGTAAGTCCACAAAATAGCAGTTGGCCAATGATATAATCCTTGGCTTTAGAAGTAAGTTAGCCGGACACGCTAACATTTACAGCTTAAATTAGAGCAGATATCCATAGACTGTAATATAATAATAATAATATATATAAATATAATATTATATACAGTCTATGAGATAAACACACAGTTTAATCAATTTCTTACACTTTTTCTCTTGGCTATTAAAAAAGACACGACACTCCAAATTGTCAGAAACTGTAAGAAGTCCTTATCCGACCTTAACAAATGGTCTCCAAACAGGACTTTCAAATATAATGTTCAATTTCATGTGAACATTCCTTTTTCAAACTCTCTATTTGTATCAGTTTTAGTAACTATTTTTATAATGAAATCACCTGGGTAAAAAAAATAGTAGCGTTTGGGGGGGAAAAAAGATGAAAACAAACAGCTGTTGGGACTCTGACTTTAGGACAAAAACGCTGAAAACACGCACAGAGACAAGGTTACTTTTCATGTAGCTCGGATCGCTAGCGGCGATGACCTCCGTTTTCAGTTTATTTAAATAATTCACTGTGACATTCATGCTAGCCCGTGACACACGCACATGCACACTCTGGACTCAGGGCGAGGGTATTTATAAACCTTCATCGCTATGGTATGTCCCCGCATCCTGATATACGTACCTTTACCTCCATCATCTCCATCGCACTCCTCAGTTTCTCCCTCCTCATCGCTCGCCCTGCCTCTCGTATCCCAGCAGAAGAGGAATACCGTTCGTATTCAGCTTGACGGCATACACCAATTGGAAATACTTAAATCAACAGCTTTCCTCTTTGATCTTCTTCATCCCCCCCCCCCCCTCGTCTGCCTGTTCTTCGCCTTCTTCTGATTCTCTCTTTATGTTGTCTTTCCACTCATTTAGAGTCATTTGTTTCTGAATTTCACATTTTCTGGACAAGAAAGTCCAATTTATTTGTGTTGGTAGTATATTTTGTTTTTTGCTGCTGGCTCACACTGACCCTTCCCATTAGGCGCTGATTTTGTACTTTTTCATAGGTTTGACACTAAACTTGTTTTCTATACTTTCATATCGTCGCATCCTATGTTTTTAGGTCTCAAATCATCACCTCTTCCTACTCAACCTTCACTTACTTCTTGCTGTCCCTCTAGTTTTCCATCCTATCTGTGCACTTTTGATCATAAGGTGAACTGCTTTAGTGTTTTTGCTATCATTAAGCATTTACAGAGAGAAACATAACTTTAGGTAAATAGCAACAAAAGTGACATTTATGCTATAGTAGTACATGCTAAAACATAGTGTAACAGTAGCACAAGTAGAGAAGTGTCACACAGAGGTAACCTCACTAAAGTTAGCCAACATTAGCCACCATAAGCTACGGGCCATACCAGACCAAGTGCGGCTGAAGCAGCAAAACCCCTGAGTGTATGACATTGAGCAAGAGTGGGTTTTACCACGTATGAATTTCAGTTTGTTACACGGTCTCCCTTCCTAAAATACTTTGAAGAGCAAAAGAAGATGACATTGCTGACAGGTTGGAGCCGGGAGGCCCCAGCATAAATGCATCATGGATTAAGTGGGATTCAGTCATCAATGTTCCTACAATGACAGACTCTGTTTGCACATCATTTAAGTTCATTTCAGGCTACTTCTGCGTGTGACTCAGAACAGCATTAGACTGTGACAAATTGAAAATGACTCTGAAATGTAAACAAGTTTTAAAGAGGCCAAATATAGCATGTGTTTGCTTTACGGGCCTAATTGTGAAAGGTTACAAACAGCATACTGCAGTAAGTTCAAGGATTGTTCCTGTTAATTCCAACTTCAGTTTTATTTTTGTATCTTTGGCGATCATTTCTATCAGTTATGAGAGCATTGGAATCAAGTAATTTGGGAACGTGGCAACATTGTAGCAATGAACTACGACGGGGCAAGAGAGGAGCGGTCAGATGATCAGACCGGTTGAAATAAGACAACAGTTTTTGCCAGATTATCTAAATCATTCATCACAATTACAGTCAGTTACAGGAAGTGGGTTTGTAAACTGTAATGGATTTTTACAACTGACAGTTTGGGTAATATTTGTAGGCTACCATTACATTTTTTTATTCTTCAAATGAGTCTGGCTAACGTGGCAAACCTGCTCCTGTTTCTTGCCCCACATGACTTCTTTTTAGCAATGTCGCCATATTAAGAGATTGAGATGGAAATTATGTCCAAAACTACCAAAAGATCCAAGTTGTAATAAACCCAAATGATCATGTGACTTATTGATGAATACTCTGTATAGTTGTTACTTATCCTCACATTCTGTCTCCACCCACCTCTTCACTTTACAGCTCACAGTGCATCTAGTAGCTACTACAAGAGCTTCCCACTCATGGACTTCTCCCAGTACCAGCCTGTGGCACCTCCTGCCTTCCAGCCTGTGCCGGTACAGCCCAAAGAGAAGTCATACATGCACCAGCCTGTGTCAGCGCACCACGACCTCCACGCCCCCCTCTCCATCTCCATCCCGTCCAACCACCTGGAGCACTCGCGCCTCCCCAAGACCACCACGCACCCGCTGCTCTCCAGCTTGGCTTTCAAAGACTGGGAGCCGACTGTCCGCCACGTCCACAGGCAGACCTCTGCCCCGGGGCAATCGTCCTCCGTGCACAGCTCCACCCGGAGACATGGCTACTCAATGCGGAGGCAGCAGAGCATAGAAAACATGCCAGATCTCTTTAGTCAGCCCTATGGAGGGATGTATGGAGGAGCTGGAGGGGGTGCAGGGCAGGGACAGCATGTACAGGGACAGCATGTACAGGGACAGCACCCGTCTCAACCCTCCTACTACCACCACACCAGGCAGAAGAGCTACTCCACCCACAGTACGACTGAGGTGACCGTCTGATCACCGAGGCCTCAGAGAGCGACCTGCTGCAATGTTAAACATACTAAGAAAAAGCTTTGGTATCTGCTAAATGCCAGAGTTTGGGACAGTTGGCCCAACAGGTGAGGGATATTTAACGGGGAGACACATTCAGATGTACGAGATTAAAAAGGAGGTTTTTCTTAAGTGGAGATTCAGGAGTAAAACAGCATAGCAGAACCACCATTCTTACAGACAATGGACTCAGCTGGTAAAGGTTAATTATTGGACTCCACTCCAGCAAGGGTCTTGTACATTGGTCATATAAAGTATATAGACTCTACCTGAAAGGAAATCTACCAAGGTTACTTAAAATCCCTCGCAGGCTCCTATAGGTCACACGGCCTTCACAGATTCTCAACCACTACAGTCCTGGTGCTACAGTGTGGTGTGGTTTCATTGTGGTTGTACAGGCCTTATAGGAATAGGGATGGGAGACCACAACAACAAAAATCTTACTTGCACAAGCTCTTAGAGCAGGGAGCAAGCTTGATTTTTGTCTGTGGTAAGGTTTTACACACGTTGCTTCCGTGTCAGATTTTGGGAGGGATTAACCGTGAGTCTGTTAACCAAGTAACTCCAGTTAAGGTTAGTTCGGTAGGTCATCGGTTCATGTGGCTGCAAAATAACAAGCTGGCTCATACTGTAGTCAGGTTGGGTTGTTAAAAACACAACGAGCCTGGAGCTGACAAAAAACCTGCAGCCAGGGCCCAAACTTTCTGACAGTGTCAATTCAAGGAGACATGCGGTCAAAACATGCAGCGATTCCCATTTGATGTAAATGTGGGTTATAACTTTTAAGATCCATTTATGTGGTTCACCTATAGGAGGTAGACCTCAGGAATCATTCAGTAAAAATTTGGAGGTAAACTAAAAATATTTTACCTTTTATTGGCAACCAGTAGGAACGGCAACATATGTCCTTCTGAACGCACCCACTCCCTCCCCCTTAAAGGAATGCTTGGACATTCGACGGAGGTTTTCTTGAGAGGAGCGATACCACTCTTACATTTGGACACTAAATATGAAGCACCTGCCAGCAGCCACTTAGCTTAGCAATGGTGACCAAATACTTAGGAGCCAGTAACTTTCTAGAGTCTTCTTGTGTAATTATTAAACTTTACTTTTGTTTAAACAAACGATCATGATATAACTTGTTAATTAATGAATTAATGAGCTGGGGGGGGGGGGGGGGAATAACTGCTTTTAAAACCTTTGTGGAAGGTGTGGGGGTTGTTTTTTTTAAAACTGACTGGGCG
>CM022492.1:8448189-8459023 GCA_011952105.1 Coreoperca whiteheadi
TTATGTATTATTTTTTTGTTTGTGTATGGGAATGTGTGGTGGGGGTGGTTTGTGTTGATGGGGTTGGGGGGGGGGGGGTGGGGGGGGGGGGGGGGGTAGCTGCTTTTGAAACCTCTGTAGAAGCTGTGCGAGCTGTTTCTCTAACAGCTAACTGGCCGCTCCATATAGACATGAGAGTGGTATCAGTCTTCTCATCTAACTCTCCGCAAGAAAGCAAATAAGCATATTTTCCAAAATGTTGAACTGTTCCTCTGATATACATCAGTGATCCGTACATTAGCAAGCTAAGTAGAGAAGAAACATAACGTTTAAAAAAAAAAAGGGTAATCTATCCCTAGCGTAAATACTGGAATAATAAGCTTCTTTTCATTTGCTTTTTGGCACAAACATGAGATTACAGGGTTTTTTGGGTTTTTTTTAAACAAAAATTCTTTGCAGTGGTGGTTGAGAAGTTTGGGAGTCCTTCACAACTCCAGTGAGTGGACTGTTTTTGCTCCCAAACGACATAAAGTCAAAAAGCCAAAAATCCCAGCAGCAGGCCAAATGTTTGTTAAATGACCTTGCTATGGTCAGTTTGTGGTCAGGGGCTGTTAAAAATCCAACGTATTTTAAGCATGAACGGAGCATAAGGGTTTCAAGTGATACCCCAGTTGGAGCTAACTACTGGTAGATTTTACATTTTGTTACATTTCAAAACATGAGTATGATATCTAAATTCGAGGCATTCAAATTTTGATTTGTTTTTGACACGCTGGACATTTGTCATTGTGATCTATATAACATACCGTTTAGTTACTATGTAGTCAAACATCATCTCAAAGTAACACAGTTCAGGTCATTTCCAGGCCCCGTAGATGCCTTTTTGTGCAGTTCTTTTATACGTTCCCGCCTGTTCTTCTTGTAAAAACACCGTATACTATTTTGCATCTCTCAGTCTACCTCCATGCACAGCTGTTTTTTCTCCTCATTTGTCTCTCGCCCCTTTCGGCCTCTCCCACCCTCTTTCCACGCCGAAGCGCTTGGCGTTCTGTGCCATCAGGCCAAGCACACAGGGACAACATCCCCGAGGTCACATTAACTTGACGGTGAGGACAATGCCGCCATCATGTCAACACCCATCAGCCTCCATCCTGAGCAGAGAGAGGGAGAGGAGGAAAGAGAGGGACAGAGGAAGAGCCAGAGGCTGGGGCACTTTAGAAAAGAAGAGAAAGGGAGGCGAGGGGAGAGAAAAATAGAAAAATAAACGTACATGGCTGTGTGTTTTCTTTCCTCGGGGGAAGGAATGGGAAGGAGTCACTGTGGATCTGGGTCTCTCACTACTGAACTGTCTGGGTTATATCTCACGAGTGTGCGGATGTGTGTGGATGCCTGTGTGTAATTACCCCCAGGCACCATTGCAGGGGGAATTCGCTGAGGCATTTTCAGGCCTGGGGCATTACATATTTCTCATCCTGTCTCTGGACAGCAAAGGACATTGTGCAGAGCGACTGCTGCTGCTGCTATGAACATGCAACAGTTAAGGCAACCAATCCGCCGCACTTGTTGATGAAAGACTGTGGCTGCAACACCCTCAGGAACTGCAAGATGAAGTGAACTGTTAACGATGATTGCACACGTGTCCAGAAACGCTTCTGTAAGGTTCTGTAATAATATTTGCGCCGAAAAAGAGCGGCGATGATTTCATAATGCTAAACCTTTTGATTTGGTCAAAATTTGAAGTGCTTTTGTAGCAGCTGAATTAAGAGTCAAGCAAAAATATAAATGTTGGTCCAGAAGAGTCACTCACCATTATTAGTAAACATTACTGTTTTAGCATCTCTCTCTAACACACACACACACACACACACACACACACACACACACACACACACAGGTGCCAGCTTAGATTTCACAATCCCGTACAGTCTGAGATGTCAAACTAAATTTCACCTTTTTAAGGCTGCTTTCACAGATTTTCAGCAAAAACAGGATGTGAACATACGATTCACGGAATAGAGTTCATCACAGTAACTTGATACGTTATTATAATTGTATTGATTACAGGCCGCTTTAAAAACGTACACTATTTTTTTTCAAAAAAGTCCAGATTCTTCTCTGAAGAAATCTTTGGAGTAGATCTAGGCTTTGCGAAGTGTCCATAATGGTTTGTTTTTTTTAAATAATAGATTAAGACCCCTAAATCCGATTAACATTATGAAAGTAAAGCTAGATTAAGTATATAAATTATATTTGTGACCCTAGCTCCAACACATGTACACGTAAAATTAACTTTAACTATACACCTGCTAACCCTCTGCTGCGGTTTGCCTCCTATGGATAACTGCCATTTTGTTCTTTTTTGTGTCATACTGTCAGCTGTATAAGGACTCGATAACCAGGGGAAAACTGCTGCAGCTAAAATCGTCTACTATAAAGTACATTCTTTTTCAAAGTTCAGAGTCAACGGATAGAAACCCAAGAGGTATTTTGAATTGTATATTTGAACAATGCCATCAGGCGGCACCAGATAACTACACAGACAGGAATTATCTGAAAATATGAGTTTTGACAATGGAGTAAGATCAGTTTTCCCTTCCACTGCTGAAACCTATAACTTTGCACCAAGAGAATCCCAGTGACTGAGCAGAGTGAATATACACAAACATAATACCAAACATGCAACAAAATCGAATTTTCAACTTTGGTTCAAACCAAGTAAAGTGGAGGTGTGATCGCACCCAAACAATCACCATCCACAGAGGTCTTTCACCCAGATACCTAAAATAACTTCCACTCCTAGTGACCCCCCAAGCCACACACAGTGTGCACCACACAGTGTGAGTGTGCGCCACACAGTGTCTCATCAAAGACAGATCTCCATAAGTGATGTTTTATGAGCATCTTCCTGCAGGCTGAGTCCATTTCTCTCATTCACCAACAAACACAAACAAACATAATGTCACTGTCTTTGTTTCTCAGATTTCAACTCTCCAAACAGTATGTTTTGACAGGTTCTAGAAAAAGGAGCGTTAGCAAATCACATTAAGAGCACCAGGACTGATGCCGCGCTCCAGAAACCAAACGCTTGTCTCTCTTCCACTGAACACATCTCCTCCTCCTTTCATTGACACCAAAGCTCACCATGTCTGTAATTACTCACCGTCTCTCAATGCCAATGCAGCAAAGGATCCTGGGCAGGCGTCATTTCCTCTCAGTGCTTGATGTTGTGAGTGAAAAATGTAGCGATCTGCTGGTTTAGAGACAGTTTTTCTAAGCAATAGAAGTTTAGTTCTTTGCCGTGAACAAGTGCTTCCAGTGCTCTTTCTTGGTTTGAAATCATGCATTTTCTCCACCTAAAACAATGGTACCTCTCTGTTCTTTATGGATGAAACAAACCACTTTTTTCATCTATTTATAACAAATGTTTGACATTTGTACATAATGATTTCATCTTTTTGAACACATTTTTTAGGTTTTATGTTGTGCAAACCTCATCGGAAATAATGTGTTCTGCTTTATTTATGAATATTGTGTAAATATTTTTCTTTAATGGAATTTCCTATATATTTTGTTTGAATAAGGGCTGTACGAACTAACCCATTTTAATTGTAAGAGTATTTATTATAATTGCTGTTGATGTCACATTTTAGCAGAATATATGATTTCAGGTTAATGATTTTAGTAACATGAAACATGATGCATAGAGAGATCTGTATTAGCGGAGTGGTGCAGTTTTCTAATGTGCAATAGAGGATGATAAAGTAGGCTTACTGTACTGTGTGGCACGTTATTGCAGTGGGCTTTTACATTTGCGGCAAAACAAAGAGACACCAATTAACTGTAGTGTAGGACACAGCAACTATAAAGCAGACAGGGTGTCCAAAGCGCTGATAATGTTTTTATTGTGTGATTACACAATACTGACTGATAAACGGGACGCTGTGCAAAAACAAGTAGTGTTGAGTATAAATTTGATTTGCGGTGAAACATCTGCTAGCATGCAGCCATTTGTTTGAATCTGGTTTCCACAAGCAGAGAGGAGATTGTGATATTTAGTGGTGTGTAAGGCTACTGGGCCGTCACTGTTTAACTGTCATAGAAACGGTTTCTTTGCGCCAAGGGAAAGGAGGGAATTCATCCCACTTTGGCACTATGAATCTCTGAAGGCTATCGTCTTGGAGTAGCTTTTAGTATCTATTTAATAAAAAAATATATAAGAGAACAGAGCTATGATAAGTACATGATTCCAAATATGATAGCCAAGTAAATCCAAAGTGTATTGGTGTGATATACAGTATGTGGCAAAAAATTGTATATACTGTATGTACCTGTACTTCTTAATTCAAACCAATTTATACCCAAAATATCCGAGAACTGTTCTTTGCAGAGGATTGTTTAGTAACTGTTGCCACTTTTGAAGACGAAATATTAAAGATTGTAAAATGAATGGAAGGCTTTGGTTTGACTCATGTTTGTATCAAAGAAATGTTGGACCTGAGATTATTTTGGGCAAAACACTCCGCACACCAGGCAGCAACCTTAATTAGGTCAGCTAAATACTGAACACATTGAACAAACAAAACTCCCTGCATCAAAAACCAAATGACAACTTGACAGCAGCCAGCAGCTCTTTGTGGGCTCCAGTTACTTGCACCAGTGAAACGTCATAATTAAATAATTAAGTCAATATGGCTGTAAGATAGTCCATTTGAGATGACCTTTACCAACTCTTTGTTAACAGTAAATAGTGTGTGTCACCCCAAAATAACTGCTATAATTAACAGTTATCTATTGACAGGATAGAACTTGACTGTCCTCGCACTGAGGGACCATCTGACAGCATTTACAGTACATTTGCAATGATTTCCCAGTTGAGAATTGAAGCAGCGACAACCACAAACGTGTCCCACTAACCACCAATTGACCCATCAATTTTAGAAATGTAAACACATTCAAGATCTATGTGTTGCCTTGATGTAGTGTGGCATAAACTAGCTGCCACCGTTGTAGTGAGCCTGTAGTGTCACCCTGTGGCTGTTCTTGATACAACATGAACCACAAGTATTTGTAGTTGGCCTCCTGAAATCTTAAATCTACCAATTTTAATGGCAGATTAAATCCTATTTTTTTTTAAACTCATGATCTTACATACAACATCAATGTGTTCCTTTGCATAAATTGTACTGTTAAAATGAGAACAGGGATGAGCCAGCCTTCACACAAAACAGTTCACAGCAACAAAAATGTTAAGACACAAAAGATATTTTAATGTTTCAAGTTTCAAATGTCACATATTCAACATGCAGGGTGTGAAAGTAAATTTAGTGCTGAGAACACCTTTTTTTAGTTTAAGACCAACGTTTGTATAGATACTGTGTGAAAGTTTCTGTTGAAATCTCTCAGCAGCTCAGGACAACAGGTCATTATAAAGTGGGTTTAGGTTGTCTAGAAAAGGCATTTTCCTGAGAGTCACTTAAGTGCAAAAGTAAAATTAAATCAGATTAAATACTTTAATAAAATTAGGAGCTTATACAGTCCAATTTAAGACAATTATAAATGACTTTAGAGGCCTTGTGCATGTATCTAAAATTACATGTTAGACAATTTAATACTTTTTGAAACCTGCAGACACCATGTAAGCACGATTAAGTAGATGTATTAGCAATAGGTTAGAAAAAATACTAACAAGTATATTCATAATAACAATGAATAATTCCAGAAACTATTCAGGAAGATAAATGAGAGTAAACTGAGAATAAAGACACTGATGGCATCAACAATCAGCTTTTCTTTAAGGAGGAATTAAAGGCTCCACAGTAATGCTGGTAATGGCTGCATACAATTAGTCATGTAAATACAAACTATATAAAACGCCAATACTCAGTGCTATCAGGCATAACGTTTACAGTGGGTCTCGATAAATTGAAGTGAAGCAACTCAAAAGATGTACAAATGATTGGTCCTGTAGATTTAAAAAAAACAAACAAACAACAAAAAACACACACACAATCCTATGCTCTGTGGTCTTTAGATGTCCCTGAATGAAGCAAGCATCTCAGAGGATGCACGTGTACACTAAAGACAAGGCCTTAGATTTGGTAAAACTGTGTTTTCTAAAACACTGAATACAAAGAAAGGCCGGCAGAACGGTTTTGCTCAGGGCTGTTTTCTACTTTTTAACAGTCACTTCCTCTGGCCTCGCCCTTGGAGTGCAATACCTGTGCAGTGGTGAGATTGACAGGTCTTTAAAATAAAACAAAAACATTAAAATTGACATTCAGATGACACACAGCTCCTTGGGAAAAAATGGTCTAATGTGGTTTCTGAATAGAAAATGTATTACCCCTGCCAAGGAGGTAATCTTTTTAGTCTTGTATGCTTATTTGTATTCAATGCGATCTAATAAGGCAAAGGATCAAGGAAGTGGCTAGTTTTTGGTGCCGATCTGGATCCAGGTGCGGATTCTGGATTTTAAGTGTTTCTTAACAGTGGGGCATTTTGGAAAAGAAACGTAGTACTTTGAAAACTTTTGTATTTTGATGCAGATCTGGATCTAGATAGGGGTTAAAAAAAAAAGTTTATTCTATTATAAAAGTAACCTATTTATAGGACTGCAAAGCCTTGGAGACACATTAAAAATACAGATTCAGGAATAACTTTGCTGAAACATCGTGATGAGTCGTGATAAAATAAAGGGGGACTCAACTCAGATGCCCTGATGTGTATGGTAAACATGAAATTGGAAATTCAATCTAGCTTGTGTGAATGGCCACAAGGAGGTGAAGTGAAAGGGGGGGAAACGTGGCATCTTATAAGAAGCTTTAAACTACACTCTCTTTCCCAAGGAGCCATCAGCTGAGTATATGGTGACAAAAAGAGTGAAAGATAAGGCCGATGTTAAAGCTGAGGTATGATAGGATTAGTCAGGCTTTAAAGTTACAGTGCTGGCAAGGTAAAAGCTGGTTATATACCAAGTTCTGCATATACAGAGGAAACAACATTCTTTAATACATACATTTCTGTACATGTCAATCAGTTTCAGCACTGGCCATCTAACACACTTCCTAATGAAGCACCCTAAGCACAGGATGAAGATGTTTATTTAAAAAGCCTCTCAGTGCAGGAAAGGATGAATTCAGCCTGTCAAATAACAATTTAAAATACAAATCTGGAGGACGTGATTTGATTAAACCAGGTGAAATACTCTCACACACAAACTTGTAGCTGTATCGCACCCAGAGTAGAATTCCACTCTTTTAGTCCCCTGGCCCCAGTGGTTAGCACACCTTAAACCTCAGATATGTAGAATATGCAGGAACGGGCCGTGAAACTGAATAGAAAAGGCCGTCAAATGGAGGTAGGTTACCTGGAAAAGTGACTTAAAGCAAAGATCAACCTGACAATCACAGGCAGAGATGTTATCGGGGTCTGGCTGGTGGCTGATGGGCTCACCTGCTTCAATGGTGCTTAAATGAAAGTACTTGCTTTAATATGCACAGCCCTGTCTATCTCTGTCCAGTGATGTTGTTGCCTCCAGGATTTATGACGATGGAGTCCAGTAAGGGACGGAGAGCCTGGCCAAAGGGCCTAAAGAGGAAACACAGCAGACAGTTCAGTTACACTGAAATCAAAAGGCCTAAAGAAAGTCTAAACAAATGACGGTATGCGAGCTATTCAAGGAGAAGGGGAAAAATAAACAAATTGAGCACAACTTCACGACAGTCTTTCAAATAAGACTAAGACAGGAAGAGACAAATAACTGACAGAAGCCACAGCGTCACAATAATTAAAATTTCAATATTACCTCAATACTGATTGTAATATTCATATTTCATAAACAAACCCCTTCTGTTTCCAAGAAAGGGCGTCTAAAGGGACTCACACCAGTATGTAAAGGCAGATGTTTGGCATTGTCTTTAACAATGTCAAATTAAACTTTACTTACTGTAGATTTAAATAATATTGATGTTAAGTTACCTGATTTGAAAAACTATCACGTCCTAACAAGAATCCAAGCCCACCTAAACTAGGTAACAGGAGCCAAATGAGAAACTACTTAGAGAATTTGCTAAGATGGACACTAAAACAGCTTAAAGGTCCTCCACCACTTGATGGATGGTGGAATTCAAGATTTCTAGTATTGTGACAACTTCAGCATAAGCAGAGCTAGTTTAATGAGCAACACGGAGAATAAGACAGAGAGAACAATAAGAAGCGCATTGGTGACTTAAGAACAGCTTTATAAGGCTTATTAAATTGAGTGGACTCACGTGGACAGCACTTCAGATGGAAGGTCTGTAATGTACGATGGGATCTTTTTGCCCGTGAGGAACTGAGCCACCTCGTTGCTGAAAGTGTTGCAGTTGTGCTCAAACAGGTTGTACTTGTCCCCACTGTGCACCAAGGGAACAAAGAAGCAAGAGGGAGAGAAGTGGGGGAGACAGAGACATGAATTCACAGAAAAAAAATAAAAAGGCCAGACAGGGTGGAGAAGGGTGGGGGAGTAGCAGAAAAGGACAAGATAGAGACATTTTTACGGAGAGATAACGGGAAGAACTGAGGAGTGTGAGACTTTAAATGCATCTCATTTCTTTTTTCTTTTTGTTTTGGTTCGGTTCCTTCCTTCCCTCACTGCATCTCTTATAGAAAAAGGAGACAAAAATAATGGGCCAAAGTGAAAAGCCTCTTTGACCCATAATTACCAGGCGAGAACATCTTGCAGTACTGCAGGTTACACTTTTGCAAAGTTAGCCGAGCAGCATTGCATTTGCCTCACAATTATTGGTGACTTATTTCTGTAATTTCTTTACTTGTGAATTCCTTATTTAACAATTTGGAGTATGTTGAGAATGTCTTATAATGTATTGAAATACTTTCCGAAGGAGAAAAAAAAAGGGACATAGGTTGTATGCATCATTAGAAAGATAGCTACATGTGTTAAGGAGCAAACGGCGCCTAATTATGTGCTTAGATAGCTAGCTAGCTAGCTAACGTAAATGTTGCCTGAGTAAACTTGAAACCTCAGTTAACGTTAATTAAACATTAATAATGTCTTCATTAAACATTATTACTTGTTGAGAATGGCTTTGTCATTTGCACAGTTATTGTTGTCTGATTAAATTAGCACCACACGTTTTTGCTTAGTTACGTATTTTCTGAAAGTTGAAGGACCACAGTGAATCATCTAGACATGATCTACCATCATGATCTCATTTTAACTCAGCACCTCAGTATTGATACTTGACCTTGTGTATATCTACTCCTCATGCAGGTCTGCCCACTGGTAGGTCCTCAACCTCTGAATCCTTTGACTGAACCGAAAGCTGCACAAATGGCTGAGTGGAACGCTTACTACCAGAACGAGGATGAGGAGGAAGAGCAAGAGGAAGGAGCACAAGCCGGAGGTGAGATGAAAGCCTTCTCATTACTTCATCTAAAGGGCAAATAACTGTCAGCTACCATCAGTTACTCTGATTTGGTCATTAACCCCCTCTGCTAGATTTGTCCTCCACATTATTATATTTCACTTTCACCAAACAGGGAACTGTGCATGACAACACCGAATTGTCACACTTTATAATGCCATGCAGGGGAAGTGTTATGAGCTGCACTTATTAACATGTAATTCAACACATGAGTTTCAATATTTTATCAGAGAGCATTTGAGACCAAAAATTAAGACATTGTCTGAACCCTTAAAATACACAACAAATCAGGCTCTCTGTCTTTGTTAGGATATTACAAGAACACCGGGAGAGACAGTTTGGTCTTCTTGGTTGATGCCTCCAAGGAAATGTTCATCAAAGAAGAAGATGGACAGCCCTCTAACTTTGACATGACCATGCAGGTAAGATGGCCAGTTATCTTTTGCTGTCTTTTTTTGCGTACTGGCCCTTTTGTCTGTGTAACAGACATCCTTGTACTCTAACAACTGGAAATGTTTGGAAATGGAATGAGGTAATTGTCCAGATCGTAAAATGCTCGGGAATTACAAGAAATGCGCTGGAATTATCTCAAACATTATGTGTAGGTTGAGGCAGTTGGGGAAGGGTATATGGAAGCACAAATCATCCTGATCACAAACGTCTTGTAAAAAGTCATTTGGAACATTTTTGTGACGCCTTCTCAGCTTACCTACTCCATATCAGTAGTATAGAATCACCTCATTAGTTGTTTTTGTTCTCTAAATATGCCCATTGACTCATGATATGAAGTGTCTGTGTTCTGTCCTTGTAGGTTGTGCGCAGTGTGTACACCAATAAGATCATTAGTAGTCACAGGGACCTGATGGCTTTGGTTTTCTACGGCACAGAGCAGAGCAAAAATCCGAGGAACTCATTCAAGCATGTCTATGTGTACCACGACCTCGATGAACCCGGTAACACGCTGCCCTTTGCAAACTAACGCATGATCACACTCCATCTGTAATGTTATTAGTTTTGCTGCAAACATCAATGTGGGCAAAATCCTTGTGCACAGGTTTCGTCCCTCAAACGTATTCAGATAACATGTATTCAACTTTGTAACTTGTCATTGCTATTAGGCCTGCACGGTTCTGGGAAAAATATGAATCACGATTTTTTTAGCTTAGAATTGATATCACGATTCTCTGCAACGATTTTTGTAGGCTTGCACATCGCCACAAGCCTACAAGTTTTCATCAATATCCATTAGGGGTGTAACAGATCACGACCCGCGGATTAATTGCGCTTTTTTTTTTAACTAGCGGATTAATCCAAACTGTTTAGCGATCGCAGAGTGAAAGAGAGTTTTTCTGCTGATATTGCTTTTTAAGTAATTGCGTTATTTTAAACTCGATGCTGAGTTTCAGTGAAACTACACACAACAGTCATGT
>CM022492.1:8464780-8532084 GCA_011952105.1 Coreoperca whiteheadi
TCTGAATCGACTGACATGCTGTGAAAATGATATCTAGGCGCTTTACTTTAGCTGTGCTAACAGACTGAATCCTGATATTATTCCTAATTTGAGCCGTTTGTATAATCACATCAACATTGTTAAACATTTGCTAACCCGGGTGTTATGTTGAACTTTTAGGGCTTTTATACTGTAAGTTCTGAACAGAAGTGCTGTCACATATTCTCGCTACCTTGACACTGGCTGTGGGTCTGTCAACTGCAGAGAAATGGAGTGTCAGTGTGAAAAGGAGGATGCTATTACAGGTGAGACGGATTTAAAAAAATAAAAACCATTTTAAAGATGTCTGCTCTACTTCCTAGAGAAAATACAGAGTATTCTTTGCATTTTAACTTCCATTGTATGACAATACAATTTAAATAGGGACTTTATGAAATGTTCATTACTCACTTACTGGGCCTTTTTTAATCTCGTTTTATAATTTTGTGTCTTCATGGCTGCAAAAACCAAGCCATTGTTAGATTTGTAAAGACTTGTAGACTGTGGAGTACATCTATGTTACGTTTGCAGCAACATCTTTTTGACTTTCAAGTTAGTTCTTTCCAATTCTGACAATTTAAGAAAATTAACTAAAAAAATGAAACACTTGTAATACACAAATCAATTTGAAAAGATTTTCTACGCAACTATGAACCGCCATATTTAAAACTGTGCCAAAGTTTTCTGCCATCAAAACAAACCTGTTATGAAAGAGATTGTGATGTCAGCCTTTACATAAAGATTAATGAGAGAGCGTTTACTTTGAATGTAAACCTGTTACGGTTAAGGTAGTTTGTTTGGTTGAACCCAGAATACAAGGCAGGACACAACGTCGGCGGTAGGGGAACAAATAAGGTTTATTTGTTATTCTTCCAGAGAGGTGAGAGCGGGAACGCCTGGAAGCCAGATAGACAGGTAGGTGGAGGTAGCGTGTCCGCATAACCAGGGGATGAAGGGTGTTGGCTGGTAGGCTGAGAGTTCCTGGAGGAGTTGCAGGAGCGGGGAGGAACGAGGCAGGCAGGCAAGAGGTGGTTGGAGGATCCACGGAGCGAGACAGGCAGACGGGAGGATCTCTGGATGTGGAGACAGAGGGAAACAATAAATTGCTGAGACAAAACACTAGAACAATCTTCATTTGTAGAGGGAAGAGCCCGACGTAAATACCACGGTAGGGATAGTACGATCTGGCGAAGACTGGGTGGTTGAACCGGTGTTTAAATACTGCAGGAGATGGTGATGAACCGGGATGAGTTGCAGGTGTGCAGGTAGGCGGGGCGCAGGTGAGTGATTGCAGGTGTGGAGGAGAGAGAGACTGGTCTGCTCCGTGGAAGGCTCCAGACAAACAAAACAAGACAGACAGGAAACACAAGGCAGGGAAAAACACTGGGAAACATGAGGAAGCAGAGGGAAGATACTCCCAAAACCCTGACAAAACCTTTATATGCCTCCACACACACACACACACAAACACACACAAAGCCCTGCATAGAACAATAGGGGTGTCCTGAGATTTAGAGAATTTAACAATTGGGTCAAAGGTTAACCCCATGATAAGTTGTGTACAGCGTTGCAATACTAATGTCATGCTTTCCTCCCTGTCTTCTCTGTATAGGCTGGTGGCAGAACAGCAACAGCGTCCAGATGGGAGCTTTCACTGTGGTGGGGTATCTTCTCTACAGATTCTCACAGAGTCAGTCGCTCACCGACACACAACTTCATATTCATTTGGAAAAACAGGAAGTTCCCCTGACCTATAAGCCATATTGTTTCTCTGATCGATTGACCTGCCCTCCTCAGAGATAGTGAGACTGGAAACTAGAAAGCACAGAAGAAGCTAAACAGATTACACTTGCTTGGATTTATCCAAAGGAGCTTTGATGAGAACAGACATCCCTGATGGCATTATGAGGAGTTTAGCCAGGAATTATGGAGCGGGTGACCCGAACCTCCCTCCGTTTTTAGTGACAAATAAAGACCAAAGCCAACAATGAATTCATCCCACTAACAAGTATTGCCTGCGTGGCCAGATTCCTCTCTGCCACAGACCTCCAATGTTGGACAGCAATTTAGAATGATGAAACATGTTTCATAGAGCCACGCCATGACAATTAACATGAGGTTTCTACATAGTTAATCCCACATACTGCATGTTGCTGCTGACCTAATGCACAAAATGTGTACTAATCCGCTGCTGAAAATAGTTCTCAACAAATGCACAATTAACTCCTGTTTCAGTAACATTTGCTTAAAACAGCAAAGCTCAGCATTTTTAGTCAATTACTGAGCCTTTTAATAAAATTAAACTACACACAGTATTTGTGACCTGTTTTATATAAATATATATATATATAATATAAATATATTAATCTTCAGTAGGAACGAATTGGCTTGGGGCTGAGTGCCACAGACTTGATAAGAAGTTTAAAAAAACACATTCAGAGAATAACTAACGGACTGTTGGTTTTGGTCTTTTCATGGGATTTGTTCATTTCAGGGTCCCCTGGTTATTTTTCTTTTTCTCAGTGAAGGGTACTTCACCCAAACACAGTCGCAACACTCCAGTAGTGTGAAATTATAGTATTGGTTTTTTATAGATACACACTAAGGACCAAAAAATGTAGTTAATTCAGCAGTCCTGTTATGCCAAATGCAGCCCGCCAGATTTTTTATGTTGGAGGAACAAGTTGGGTAATTTAGCATGGAAAGGTTCCATGTAATGGGTATTCAAATTGTCCCAACTTCAATTGATTCAAATTAGGGTCTACTTATGCTACACTTTAAAAAACAAATGCATGAAAACTGAACAATATGGGCCATATAATAATTTTAGATTTATCATGCCCCCCCTATTAAGAAATAGTTCAAGCAACGCTCAAATGGTGCACTTATAAACCACCAAATCACCCTATTATTATATTTCATGATACCTGCTGTTATACTGAAGGTAGTCTGTTTTCCCTGCAGCACTCCCAGCTCTGATCCGATGGCCGATTCGTCTGTTCTGCTCTCTAACTGGTGAGTTTAACTATGGGTAAGATTCATTTATCAGAGGTCAGAGGTCACGTTGCCCTCCCCCTCACAGCCTGATTTTAACTGACAGCACACAAAACTCTCGTCGCCATCAGTACAATAGAGGAAATAACAATAATGATCTTTCATGTTTGTGTTCGATGTGACATAAAATCACCCAGAACATTAATGTGTGTTGTTGTTTCTGCCTCAGGTCTGTCAAGTCTTTGGAGCTGGGTGAGCCACCTTGTGGGAACTCTTCGCGGTACAAAATATGAATCCCTCATTTCTGACCCAAAAAAATAAAACAAAACGGTCACATATGAATTTTAAAAACGCCCTTGCGCTGTCTGTTCTATTTATGTCTTGTGTCTCAGGCATCCAGAGCCTATTTAAATGGTTGTCTCGACTTTGGCGGTTTATCGCAGGTGAGTGCTGCCTGCATTTGTGTTGGGTGTTGTTTACTCTCCGCTGTGTGCTTCAAATTGACTTTTTAAGTGACAGTAAACAGGTCAGGAGAAGTTTACAGTTTGAATGGGTAAGTTTGGGTAGGAAGGAAGTGACTCCGAAACTCAGCAGACACATGACAGCAATTTAGTATCTGAAGGGAGTGGACCTATTTTAGTGATAGATCTACATTATAATTATAGGCCTATAATTAACAGTTAAACCAAATGACTTTCAATCTGCTCCTCCGTCAGGATTTTCCTCCAAGTTCAAGTGGCTGGTTGCTGTGAACAAAGCATTCACAGGTCAGTTCAAGTTAATCCTCCTTTAATACATTTTATGGGGTTTCTGAAGATGACAGAAAATCCACTCACTCAGGCCCACTTGGGTTAGGGCTGAGAATCACGACTTTTCTGCAAAGTGCTTTATTATTTATCTAATAAAAACTTGACAACTCTGCAGGGTCAGTGATCGATCCGATCAGCAGCAGTCCCAACGAACCGGGCCTGAGGCTGATCCTCCTGGGGCCCGCCGGTGGAGGACGGACCTCCCTGGCAGATACTTTGTTGGGCAATAATGAGATAAAGGCACCCGTGGGTCCCCTAATGGAGAGTACCAAGAGAAGGACAGTAATGGATGGTAGAGAGGTTACAGTGATCAACACCCCAGATCTTTTGGGGCTGTCGCTGGAGAACACCGAGAGAGCCAGGCAAGCTCTGAGGAGCCTTCAGCTGGCCAGTCCTGGACCACACGCCTTCCTGCTGGTGATCCAAGCTCCGGGCTCCAGCATGGGGATCATCTGGGATGCAGCTCAGGTGATCCGAGCCACCCTTGAACTGTTTGGAGACGGGGCAGTGGGGTACATCATCCCGGTGCTCACTCATGCAGACCGTCTGGGTCGAGGGTGTACTGTAGATCAGCTGCTGGATGTGGACGCTGGGGGTCTCAGAGAGGCTCTGTCTCTATGCGAGCAGAGGCCAGAGCTGGTGGACAACAGGCCGGGCTGCCCCCCGGAGGCGCAGAGTGTGATGAGCAGGCAGCTGGTGGGGCGTGTGATGGAGATGAAGACACTGAGGGGGCATTTCGTCCACGAGCTGCAGTGGAGGGAGGACCGCGTGAGGGAGGAGCTGCTGGCTGACATGGCCTCTGCACTGGCTAGAAAACTTGGACGCATGTAAATAAAAGAGGGAGAAGAGAGATGGTGTTGTTGTGTTAAACATGCAATTTTGAGTTTAAGTACAAGCGTGATTCTTTGCCTGAGGTATTTTTGGCAATCTACTGGTTTAACACTCCAAATGAATGGACTACCACTGGCCACCTTTTGGTTTTCAACATGCCGCAGATGCTTTTGGTTATCATGCTCACACATACTTAATATCCCCATTCTGGTGGGTTGTAATTCTTCGACATCTCTTTATTCCTTTGCATAGGCCTGTGCCGCATGTTTTCTTACTCTGCTCCAGTGCTCAGCCCTCCCCTAACTTTCATAATTTATGAGAGATATCAAACTTTAACGATGATCAGGGAAAATAAACTGAACAAGTCATAGTGGGACTAGAGTTCAGCAGTGCTGTACTGCTCAATGCGCCCTGTGCTTTCTCCAGAAGGAAAAACAGTTTGTTTGAGTTTGTCCGCCTGCACAACATTCGCAGGAGTTCACAGACCAAAGCAGAGCGAAAAATAAAGTGAATAATATTCGTCAAAAATCTCCAAATGTAGCTTTAAAGTCCCAGTCCTGGTTGATTTGGCAGCACCTGTGATTATTGGTGGTAAAGTGTGTTTTGATATTTTGAGTTACTCTCAAAATATCAGAAATTCAACAGATGAGGAGCAATTGTTGTATCTGTTTCCATCTTACCCAGACAAACCATGGCCTGAGGCGATTCGTTGTGTCACATTGTTTCAATAAAGGTGACTTAAGAAGACCATCAATAATGTCATTATTATGTTATTAAGTATATCCTGGTAGCAGCTTTTGTGTTCCACATCACGTCCAGTAAATAAATCCATTGTTTCCTGTGCATAGTATGCTATTTGTATTCTGCGTGAAAAATGCAGACTCCCCCAGTCACAATCAAAACTACTATATAAAGATGCAATGAAAGAATGCAAATACATTGAATTGCAATCGCTGAAGAAATATCAGCCACACATACCATCAAAAATGGGGATTCATGTGATTAATAAGTATTGGCACATGGTCAGATGACTTGTTCGCAAGAAACCTTGCTGTAAATGCAGAACTGAAGAATCACTTTGTGAAGTTGTTGCGGCACAAGTAAATGACAGTAAAGCTTAGCAAAAGTCAGCCATAATTATCTGTGGGTTCCTCACTACAAGCCACCCCTTAGTCATGTGATCCATTGTTAATATAATAAACACTGGTTATAGCCACTTTAAGCATTCAGCTCTCAGAAAAGCAAACTGAATTTGATCATGTTAATACATTTACACCTGGCCTAAGAGTCATGAAACAGTTCATTTATTACTTGTACATCACTGCTGCAAACAGGGTGTAACGCAGTATTGTGTTATTTATTGATTCAGTTATGTATTTTAAACGTGCCCACTCAGAATAAAGTGGAAATACTCGGGTTTCGCAGTCTCGGGGGAGGGACTGCTCCAGCGTCCACTGACGCAGGCGGTGACAGCAATATGGAGCCAGGGAGGCGCTACTGCGCATGCTCGCGTCTGCACGGACTGAGAGAGAAAGACACACACACAGCGAGAGAGAGAGTGAGAGAGAGGGAGGTTAACCAGGGAAATTGGCAAAGACAAAGGACTGAACAGACTTTAGGAAAACAGCAGGTATTCTATTCAGTTTTCTGACCGGTTTATGATAGTCCAGCTGTGACACCGCGGGCGGGAAGCGGCCAGGTACGTGGTCGGTTAGAGAAAATGAAGTTATTAGGCGTAAAGGAAGCGTTGTGGTTGTGTTTGCTGTAACGTTAGACACGGGAGTCACGTAGAGCAGCCAGGAGATTAACGCCAGATATCTGTTACTGTCATGGTTTAATTGCATCTGTACATGTATGGTTTGAGAGTATAACGTCGACTATCCCCCCTGAAGGGGCAGTAAGCTCTCTAATGTGTGTGTTTTGTTTTGTACAGGGCTGTTGTCAGATTCTGCTAGCTAACTGAACAGCCTGCTTCCTCTATCCAGTCCAAGCTGCTGGAAATGTTTACCTTCTTCTCTTTTTGGGGTCTGCTGACCCAGTGGAGATTGTAGCAGTTTATAATGTTATCCCAGCGATAAATCACCACCAACAACAAAATCTGCATGGCTTTAAGTGTTGTGTAAGGTGTTTGGCTGCTGTTCAGATAAAGTAAGCAGTTTTAAGATATCATTTCGGGCTCTGCTAACGTTTGCAGGGGGTGTGTGCCCCTATTTGTTATTTTAAATGAGCTTCTCTTTCTGTCTCCCTCTCTCAGGTGTTTTTTCGGGCATTCGTCACTGCTCGGCACCAAATCCCTGCTGTGTCTGTTCCAGTGGAAGTGACGCTTCGTGGTCAGCAGGCTGGCGATGGAAAGAACTGCAAAGCTATAGGCTTGATGACTGGATGGAAAGAGCTGTCGACACACTCGCAGGAGATGGAGGAAGTGGAAACACACAGAGAGCAGTGGCAGTTTGATTGACGACACCACTGTGGTGTTGTTGGAGGAGTAACCAGGAACATTTGGGAGCATCTGGAGTGTCTTTGTTTGCGATCTCCTCTTGACTTTTTAGTTTTTACCTCCTCCCTCCTTCTGACCTCTCTCCACATCTACCCTTTAGAGAGAGCAGGTGCTGCTGTGTTACACAGCCACAGGTCTCATTTACCCCGCCTCCGTCTCGAACACGACCAGAGACACACAAGCACCTCTCCTCCAAGCGGCTGAGAGGTTGCTATGGCAATGGTTGTCATGATGCTGATGTAGTGTCCTGAAGGTAGAAGTTGTGGAGGTAGTGGTGGAGCTGGAGGAGGCGGTGCCGGCGGCGGCAGCGGTGGTGGTGAACGTCCAGGGATGGGAAGCGCTCCGTATCCAGTCGGTGAGTGGAAGGGGAAGGGGCGAGGCAGCCTGCAGGAGCTGGGCTGCATGCGTTGGAAGGTCAGCAAGCAGAAAGGTGGAGGAGGAGGAGGAGGGGGGGGGGAGGTGGTGGTTGTGGGAGCGGAGGAGAGGAGGTGCAGGGATCCCACGGACTCTCAGCAGCAGCAGCAGCAGGATCTCTCATCCTCCTCTTCCTCCCTCACCCCCCCACTGCCTCCTCAGCCCTCTCTGACACCTCCAGCTATTTATCATGAGAAGCAGCGGAGGGAGCTGTGCGCCCTGCACGCGCTCAATAACGTCTTCCAGGACGGGACAGCCTTCAGTAGGGACGCCTTGCAGGAGATATTCCAGAGGTGGGAGCGCTGGAATACCAGTCTATATCAATATCTAGCCAGCGTACATGAAATGTTGTGGAAAATCTGTTCATCTCTCTTGTTGCAGGCTTTCGCCCAGCACTCTGGTGACACCTCACAAGAAGAGCATGCTGGGAAATGGGAATTATGATGTAAATGTCATTATGGCCGCCCTGCAGACCCGAGGGTTTGAGGCAGTTTGGTGGGATAAAAGAAGGTATGTAGGGTTTGGGCTGAAAACCTCCATTTATGTTGTCCTTATTCTTGCACTAGAAAATGTGAGGGCAGTTGAAGGACAGTTATGCTTTTGTTTATTTTTAGATTTTTTTTCTCCCCGCCCTTGTTCACGTCACAGTATATCTTTTGACTGCTGTCCTTGTTGTTTCCCTAAATGATCAATATGAGGGTCAGACGGACTGAGCCCAAAGGAAATTTGTCTTCGTCCCACATATCTTCTTTCTTTTGTTACTTTCTTATCTTCCATGAACACACATGGCAACAAGAAACGATTGTTAGCTGTGACATCTGCAGAAATAGGAGCACCCACTTCAATCCTAGAATGTAAATGTGAGGTAAATGTTGTAAAGAGGCTCCCTGTGTCCTCATCTGCACCTCAGCCACCTAATCAGCGGGGACTTGAGTGGCCTCTTTGATTAGTCAGCGGTTCTATCAATTGACAAAGCCAACGAGACGGTTTTATCAGCATTCCTGCTTCCCTCATTCGTCTTACATGACTGTTGACAACAACAGCAGCCGCGGACTTGCTTTTATCAGAGCGTTAATGTTATCAGAAAAGCCATATTCCTGTCTCTCTGTCTTGGCCAAAACTGGAACAAAATCATAGCTACTCTTAATCTAGTGACAAAAACAACAATACGCTCTGTTGCTAAGTGATGCAACACCGTGGCGATTCAATTTATAGCATGTGATTAAAGCTTTTACATTTTTGTCATTGTAAATGTTCAGTAGTCATATCTTTTACGTTTCCAACCAAAGACAAGAATACACAACTTACCGCTAAAACCTTACAGTACAAACAATAAGCCTTTATATGCAATGTACTGTACGTTTCCTATAATAGCGTAAGGAGGAAAGATAACATCTTTTTTTCGTCAAAGTTGTGTTTGTAATGTAGCTGTGACCTGGGACCGCTTTTATAACTCTCCTTCCTGGTGCATTCAAGTGCTTGTGGGAAACTCTCGGCTGCCAAGATTTCAGGATCAGCTTCCAAACAGCAACCTTGTTAATGCCTCAAACTACCAAATTCACGTCATCCTTTTCATAACGTCCATGTTTGCTTACTATGACAAAAAGGAAAGAAGTACGTGTCCATTAAGGAAGGGACAAATAAGTCATATAGCATGCAGTATATTAGGAAACACTGTTCCACTGTATTTTCATTATACTGGGAACATTATTGTGAAATGTTGTGTTGATGCTGAAGCCTAAGTGTGTCCGTCCTTTATAATAGACATTTTAATACTGAAACCTTTTAGATTTGATGGATGGAAAGTTTCTACATGTTGCTGCATTTGTCATTGTCTATCTATAGAAATTGGCAAAATTGAAAGCACTTCATAGTGCAGTAAACACAAATAGTGATTGCTCCCGCCACTTCAGTTTGCTTTCATTTCCAGCTACATCAAGGTCATCATGTATTGTAGATGGTTTTTTAATATATTGTGTATTGCAGAATTGCTAGCGTTGTGCTCCTATCGCTGCCATGGGCAATGTATCATACACACAGTGACCCTGTGATTCTTTGCCCTTATGATAACCAACTCAAGCAAGTTTGCGGCTTCAGTTTTAATTTAAAGTTAAAATTTTCATATCATACTGAATTGAAAGGCTGGCAGTAGTGTATATAATTAATAAAGAAAATGGCCAACAGTGATGTAAGGATTATACAATTTGTTTATAATGGGATAAGGAATTGCAAAAGCACTTGTATGATCAATTAAAACACATTGCATTATTACATATAGACAACATTTACTACTATAATAAGTTACAATATCATACAGTTGTTTTGTCGCTTATTTCTACATAATGTTTTCTGATGGTCTCAGCTCAAAAGAAACACACTGTAACTCGCCGCTGATCCTTTGTCTCCTTGCTCCAGCACAAAACGGAAGTTTACAAACAGTAAATGTTGCCTCTCTTCATCCAGGGATGTCGGCAGCATCGAGCTGTCCAACGTGACGGGCTTCATTCTGAACGTGCCATCCAACCTGCGCTGGGGGCCTCTCCGGCTGCCGCTCAAACGCCAGCACTGGATAGGAGTCAGAGAGGTGGGGGGAGTCTACTACAACTTGGACTCCAAGCTGCGTAGCCCTCAACCCATCGGCAACCCGGATGAGCTCAGGTGAGAGGAATGGGGTGTGTGTTTATGTGCATGTCTCCTTACTATGAAGAATAGAATAGAATAATTGTGCCATGGTGGGTTCATCTATCGCATGCACGAGCTGTGTTAAGGGAGTACACCAGGTTTGTCCCTCTTTAGCAGTAGGGTGGTGGTGATCTCAGGATGATTATGTTGGTCTGTCTATCTACAGCAATACTTTGGTCCAGAGTAAGATTTACTTACAACTATGACCAGATTTCCATTAAACTTGATATTCAGTCAGGTACTAACCTGACTTACTGCAGCTGTTTCACAGTACAGTTCACAGCTGAAAGGCTCTTTACTGTGAAGCAACCGCAGGAAGTGTTGAGTTTGCATTAACCGTAGATTAAAACAGATCTGACAACACGGAAAAGGTGAGCAGATCAGATATGAGGTTGCCTCCTATCTGTTAGGTATAGCTAGAACAACGAATGTTACAGTACACAGTAGAACAGAACTGAAAGTAGCAAATAAAAAATTTAAAAAAAGGGTGTGATCACACAAGGATTATTTTGTTGTCTAAGTTATAATTTTTAACAGGTATGTTTCCCAAAAACTTGACATTTTGAGTAGGGCTGCTCCCCAAAAGTCGACGATTCGAGTCACCACTTGACAGTCAAATCACTGCACTTTTTTAGTCACATTGTACACAGACCGGTGCAACAACATGGCAGGCTGTAAACTTTACAAACCAAGTCTTGTTTCAAAATAACCGAACCACAAAACTTAACTGGGATGGAAGTAGAGAAGGGTAATGGCAACAGAGGGCAGCAGCGAGGCAGTGAAGTCGGCTAAACTACCAGTGTAACTGAGTGTTTCGGTGGAGAGCGCTGTCCGTATCCCGATTTTATAACTGCACTATGACATGGATGCACACTTTTCTCTGACTGTGTTGAAATCTGATGTTTTCACATCACAGATGATGAACAAAGGCATTACAAGGTGGCTCTTACAGGTAAAACATGAGACAAATGTCGACTGAGTTTAATGTGGGGCGGCTGAACTGACACTAACTGGGCAGGGGGTGAAGTATATAGTTTTTTATATTTGTAGGTAAGGCGTATTGAAGTAAAAACTAATAATGTTGAGTTTTTAAAAACGAAAAAAAATCTATGGATAAGAAAAAGCATGAATCACAAGCAGACTCAGTGACAGCCCTAATTTTTGGGAAATACACTTATTTTTTGTAGCCGATTTTATTTGCCAAGTATGGGAGAGAATGCAGAATATTTTGTTGAAGACCGAGCTGTAAAATAACCAGTAATGAAATGAAATGTTTGACCACTGCAACTGTACTCTTGGTGTCTTGTAAACCAATGAGGGTTGGGCACTTTGATTTTCTTTTATTTTTTTGTGTCATGCACACAATTGATATGCTTATATGAAAACATGCTAAGCTAAGCTAACCGGCTGCTGGCATTGGCTTCATATTTACCGTACCGATGTGAGAGTCGTAGCAATCTTCCAAACCCATAGAGAATTATCAACAGACTCTATAGTTCCTCTCTGCTCTATGGGGCGTTTTAGCGTCTTTTAGCTCATTGCTTTGGTTTTTCAGCCCACAAACTCTCATTAATCTTGTTTCTAGTAGCAGTAGGCAGTTGGTTTCAGCAATGACGCTCTTAGAAACATACTGAATGCTACCTGCCCGCCAGACAGACAAAGTTGGCGACTAGCTTGTGTCCATAGTGGAGCATTAAACGGCTAATGAGCAAGATATGTCGCTCGGGAATCAATTGAGACCGAAACAGAGCTAAAAGAAGAGTTAAATTTTAGCCTTACATTTCTCAGGTAGCCAACGTGACTCTAAACAAGTGTCTGCTGGATGTCTAGAAAGGCAACTGTTTGCTAACATGTTTGCTATAACAACTTTAGAAAGCAAAATATGTTATATATGTGTTTCTGCTGCCCCTAAGTGGCCAAAAAATGAATTAGCAGCTTTAAAGCATGTCTACCCTTTAAAATTGAGACCGTGAGGATGGTCAGGTTTGCTTTTTTTTGTCTTACAAATTGACATAAAATAGTTGCTCATTTTTTTCCATCATCATAACTGGGGCTGTCCTTTTTTGCTGTTGATTTGACCACATCCCAGGAAGTTTCTCCGCCAGCAGCTGCGAGGGAAGAACTGTGAACTCCTATTGGTCGTCTCAGAGGAAGTGGAGGTGCACCAAACATGGCGGTCCGATGCCTGAGGGTTTAACCAGCCGATCACAGCTCCAACTGGGCCAAAGTAGAGTCGTGCACAGCCAGTCACATGGATGCACACTTGCAGATGTACCCCCCCCCTTTTTGGGTTTTGTTTACATAGCCATTGCTGGACTCTTATCTGATAAGATGCAAAGCAATGAAGGAGGCAAACACTTTACAGGGAGAATCAAAGAATCACAGTCCTTTACTCACAACACAGTTAATACTTATAAAAATAACTATTCTGTTTCTGCTATTCTTGTGTTTTTATATATATTGACTATTTTTCAATGTCAGTTTTGATCTGTTAAATTCGATTTCCTTTTTACTGTACAAGTTTCCAAAGTCATGGGAGTTCAGGCTTTATGAAAAATGCTGTGTTTATCTCCCTCAGCGATCCTCCCTGCTTCAGTCATAATGTTCACTGATGTGTTTCTGTCCCTCCCGTCACGTCGTGGTTCTGTCTCTGCCCGTGTCCTCCGTCCTTCACTTTCACCAAAGCGTGCCCTTCAGTGTGACTCCATATCTGTCCCCTTTTCATATCACATGTCAAAGTCAGTGATTTATCCCGTTGCCAACTTTGTATTTCAGCCACTTCACAAACACTTCTGGCACAGGCCGAGCCTATACTGTACAGAGGCTGTGCCGACAACAGTTTAAGATGCAACAAAGCAATGCAACACACAGGCCAAGCACTCCCTCTAGTGGATGTTTGCCCCAGTTTCCTTTCAAGGAAGAAGGATCATTCATCCAGTTTTTTTTGTTTTGTTTTGTTTTTTTATTGTTCACAATCAAATGGTTACTTTAAAGTAATGAAGAGTGCTTGTCATCAAGGAACTAATGCAATACTAAAAATTATCATCTTTCAGGAGAAATATACTGTATCATGGGAATAGGAAAATCAAACGGATTGAACTCTTTCAAATATATAAAATTACAGAAATTGGCCAAACTTTATATTACTGTGCGTAGTTACTGCATGACAATTTATTTTAACGCATTCAAAACTATCCTTATTCAAGGTCTACTTGCAAGTTTGTTCTGGAGCTTTCGACCACATCACACAGTCCTCATCAGTCTGCAGATTGAGTGTGGCTGTTCAAACTTTCCAGTAGCGCTAAAATAGTTAGTCAATTGATCAAGAAGTTGATCGACAGAAAATTCTTTAGCAACAATTTTGATCATTTAACAATCGTCTAAATCATTTTTGAAATAAAAATGCCAAATTGTGATGGACATTTTTCACAATTTCTGGCATTTGCCCAAAGGATTACTTGATAATGAAAACAGCCGTTAGTTGTAGCCCTAAGTTTTTTCAGCATTCGCTTCTATCCCAACTGAGTAACCGTAATCTGCGGATGAGGACTGTGCGATTTGGTCAAAAGTTCCAGAACAAGCAAATAAGTGATCTTCGCCTTTAGATTGTCAAGAATACTCTGAATGATTATTAGTTATTGTTACAAATCGTCATATCGATATAATGAAATATATTTTTATTGGTCCATATAAATGACTCTTGCGTAATTAGAGCCACAATCATTTCTTGCACAGTGGTAGAACGACGCCACACAGACAGATGACAAAATAAGGGACGCTACCTAATCATTGTTTTATTAAATTTTTTTCCCTTTGGCTCCACACTGGTCCAAAGGGTCACCACCACAGCAGCCCTCTGTAGCACAGGAGCTCAGCTGTTGCAGGGCTCCTTCTCTTGTCAAACCTGCCAAACACAGCTCTGAGGGGATGTCACAGATTGTCCCACCAAGTCATATACAGTCGGCAGGGGTCTCTAATGTGTGAGGTTTCAGTCTGAGGGGGGGTTTGGTGGTTTGTGGCGCGAAGGGAAGGGAAGTTGTCAGATGGAGCGCAGAGTGCCTGGGTAGAGAATAATGCAGAAAAAGAAAATGTGGAAAGAAAAGTGAAAGTTGACGGGCCGGCTAGCGAGCACGTGTCCAGCTAGACGTGTTGTGGTTGTTTATTGTGAAATGAGCCTTATGAGAGAGTTAAAATCTATCCGCTTAAGAGAAACTGTTCATACTATATGTGTATTGTCTGTTTATGACAATATTGGCCTTAAATTGTTTACATAAGAAAACTATTTTTTGCTCTGAAAGATTAAGAGGGACTGTGCAGTTTGACGCCATTTCAGGAGATTTATTCCAAAGCGCCAATTTATCGTAAATATGGAGCAGCCATGGGCTTTATGTTATTTACAGCTTTTTGAAATAGTATGATTTTTTGAAAGAGACGGTCACATGTTTTTCAGTGGTGCAGGTCTTATTTTGGAATGAGACTGTTCACTTCCAGCTCAGTCTGTAGACCACTAATGTCATATCCAAGTGAACCTGCGTCAAAACATCAGACAGGTTGCCATTCATTTGCGGAGATTTTTGAACCCAGTTCCATCATGATAATGTCTCACAATTGCATTCAACGTTTGCTTTTTTGCCATGACAATCCTTCATCCCTTCCTGCTTAAGGAATACTGATTGTCACTGTATTTTGTTTTGTTTTTTTATTTCTTTGCATAGAAATAAAATGCATATAATGGCACTTTATGTATTAGCTACAGTGTGGGTGTATTAAATGGGTCATTATTTGCTCTGAAAGGGTCATTGTTGAGTTATAGAGCAGGATGTCCCTCTTCTCGGGCTGGTTGGGGATCTTTTGGTCAATAATTAAGTACATTGACTCAAGTACTTCATTACAATTTCGAGGTGCTTTGTCACTTTATGCTACTTTATACTTCTACCCCACTAAATTCCAGTTGGAATATTGTACTTCAACTGTATTGATTTGACAGCTGTGGTTACTTGTTACTTTTCCAATTAAGATTTTACATTTAAAAAAAACATATGAAAAGCTCATGAAATATACTGCATTGTTAAAAAATAAACCACTGGCTACACTGGCTTTAGTTGGCCCTTGTAAAAAAAAAAACCACTATGTATGATGTTTGAGTTGTTTGCAGTTCCACCAATTGCTCCTCTGAACTTTTCATTTGGATTCATTCCAAAAAGTGAATACAAATTTGTGAAGCACAAGTTTGGGGTTTTTTCCCTACCCCATTAATCTCCCAAACCCCTTAGATTTATCTTGTGACCCTTTGTGGATCCCTAACACTGGACTTAACTACAGACTGTATGTACTTAAGTGGCTCCACCTTGACCAACTATAGAGCAAGATGCTACTTTTTCATTTATGCATCAGTATTACAAATCTCTTAATGTAATATTTAATATAAGGCACAGGTGCCACTGCAAAATGAGTAGCCTATTTTTCAAAGTCTACTTAAAGTACATTTTGACAGTGCTACTTTCACTTAGTATTTTAGTAGTGAAGTGAAGGATCCGAGTGCTTCACCCCACGCTGTTTTGGTATCCATCCATACACTGGATGAACGACGATGCAGCTGGTGGCGCGCGCGGACTCAATGTTAAAGGGAGCGCGCGCGTTTGGGAGACGGGCGCGCGCGAAGCGGTGTGCAGATGTGTCGCAGATTTTGTAAAGTCACTGGACGCTCGGAAACATAGACCTCGAGGAAGTCGCTCCGGACAAGCGGGCCCTTGAACTGTCCGGAAAACAAGGCTGCTGAGAGAGAGAGACGGGAGGAAGAGGACAGTACCGAAGCACCGCTGTCATAACCAGTTAACGTTAGCTTAGTTTGTAAAGGAGAGAGACGTTACTTTGACAGTTAAAAGCCAACGGACGGCGGCGTGCACGGAGATGGAGCTGTCAGCGATTGGAGAGCAAGTGTTTGCTGTGGAATCAATCGTCAAGAAAAGATTTCGAAAGGTAACGTTAACCGTTATACATTTTGCCAGAATGTCTCAGTCTGTTTAGCTGCGGGACGGTGTCAGCATTTGAAGGAGACACGTTTTTGGGTGGAAGGGAGGCTACTTTGGATGCTAATGAAAGCTTGAAAGCTTAAATTAACAGAATTGCGCGGCTAATCTGGTTATCTAATTGCAGGCTGTATAAAGGGGGCGAGTTAAAGGAGCATGTCCCTTTAATGTAACGTGGAGAGTGTTGTTGTCGTTGCAATGCAGCTTAACATGTCAGGTGTTCGGTTAAATAGGAGGGCAAGGGATGCTGTTATCAGCCGAACACCTTAATTTTGGGCCTGTTTGCCAGCTAATTAGATTTGGGTCTAAGTTACCATATGGTGTTGACAGGTGAGGTGCGCAGCTAGAAATCATGGGTCCCCCGGAGCGCAGGAGGGCCCCCTGAAACTCCTCTGTTTACTAGTGCCCCCCCACACACACACACACACTCACACACACTCTTATGGTATGACAGACATCTTATGGAACAATTTAACACTGACAAACTGTTTAAATCGACAGAGGTAGACGAAATAATTGAAACACTTTATGATAAAAGGAACTAGTTCTGAAGTAGGCCTATGCTATAAGCACAGAGGAAACAGGAAGGGCACATTAGCCATTATGCCAATTAACTGTCAGCTGCATTGTCTGTCAATTTGACATCAGCGTTTATAAAGTAGTATGAGACAACAATGCCCAAATTAAAAATGCAGCTTATTTAATCTGTAAAGGGCAATAGTCTTACAATTGTACATCTTCCAACATGCAGTGGGCCTGCAACTAAAGATTATTTTGATTATTGATTGTTCTGTTGACAGTTGTTTTTGATTAATCAATTTCCAGTTTAATCAACAACAACAAAAAAAGCCCATCACAAGTGTCCAGAGCCACAAGTGACTTGTTTTGCTTGTTTTTTCTTACCCTCAGTCCAAAACCCAAAACTGTTCAATTTACAATAATACAAAATAGAGAACATCTTTAAAATCTTCACATAGAGCAAATATTTGGCATTTTGCCTGGTTAAAGAGTTAAATGATTAATTGATTATCGGAGTTGCTGTCAATCAACTAATTGATTGATCAAGTAATAATTTCAGCACTAAATTACAGAATATACACATAAAGTGCACTACACTGACATGCCGCATGTGTAAAATATACAGTATAAGGCGTAGAAAGATACAACTAATTGGTGTGAAACCTAACTTGTTTGTAATGGCGATAAAGTAGATATTTTGTCTACACTCTATATAACTGGTTTGATGTTAAGCTTAAAGTGAGGCTTCATAGAGTACAAAGTGAAGGTTTGGTAGACACAGAATATACAGTACATAGGCCAATGTTAAAACCACATGTAGGCATAGCAATCTGTCCATCCACAACTAAAACGTGTCAAATTGTCAGATATATGTAAAATATTGGGTGATACCCTGATATTGCTGCTACCCGTAATTACCCTATGAGGGCATGATATATATGTGCTTTATAGGTCAAATTGATTATGTGATCTACATTGCAAGTTATGGAAGGTCTGGGCACTTGCTTTTAAGAACAAGCACATGTAATTCTGTTCATTTAGGTCTCGCCCAATACACGGTACATTCACGGCCTTTTTACTGTACATGGGGAACTGGATGAGTAAAAGTCAGGAAAAGTGGTGACTTCACCTGCTGAGAAGCTTTTGAGAGCTTGGCAATTATTACTGGATGATGTCACTGAGGATGACTAGCACTGAGGGGCTTGGCTCGCATGTGGAAAACAGACAGCAAATTTTACATTATCTGTTAATTATACTGTAGATATTGCCTGATGGCATGGTAACATCTTCCCACACATAAACTCCATATAACAGCAAGAATATAGACATTAAATAGGAAAGAAGATGGATGTAAATATTAACTAGAGCAAGTGTTCGTTGTCGCCAGGTGAGAAAACCACTCATTTACACAGTAATCAATTATGTTTTCAGAGAAAGAAGAGTTCTGATTTGTTTTACTTACATGACTGTATTTTGATATAATGTACTTGTATGATAATGAATTCATAAAGATTGCTTGGTGTGTTTTGTTTTATTCTGATTGTTCCTAGGTTGCCTTGTTCTCCTAGCGTCTTGTGTTAGTTCTGGCCTTATTTTGTATTTGTCTGTGTAGTTCATGTTTTTTACATTCAGTCTGGTTATTTCCTGTTTTATTTTGGTAAATGTCTGTTTCCCTCTGCCTTGGTCTACCTTACTTCCTGTCCCTGATTTCCTGATTGTGTTCACCTGTGTTTGTCCTGCACCTATGCCTCGTTGTCGTCACCTCCCCTGAGAGTATTTAGTTCCTGTGTTTCCCTGTCTTGTTGTTGGATCATTGCTTGCCTTTCCATGTGTGTCTTCCCACGGTTTCCTCATCTGTGTTTGCCCTCCTGTGGAATCTACCCTGCGTTTTCCTATCTGCATTACTTCTAATTCATCGTGGATTTTGTCATGCTCCTGGTCTTCTGTTTTCCTAAGTTTGCCTGTCTGCCAAGTGGTAAGCCAATAAAGACTCTACTCCCCAAGCGATGTCTGGGTTTGGGTCCTCCTTACCTCGTCCAAGTCGTAACACAAGGGTTGTGTCTGTTGATTGCAGCACCCCCAGTAGGCTGGTCTTTGCTAAGAAACACTTCAATATTGATCAAAATCAGACATGTTGCATCTCAGACATATGCAATGAAATCACATTTGATAGCTGTAGATGGGCCAATGATACATCACACACGTATTAAGGTAGTATTTCGAAAGGCTGTGAAAATCTACAGTATATTCTGTGATGTCCTTTATGAAATGAACGTCTTGGCTGATACTGCTCTTAAACGTTATGTCTCCACAGGGGAATGTGGAGTATCTGTTGAAGTGGAAAGGATGGCCTCCAAAGTAAGTATGTAAACTTAATGAGAAGGAAGGATGGATTATACAACACTCTGACACTCTTACACGCTGACATGTACAACAGATTGTACATATGCACGGAAGAGTACCATGGCCATATAAAAAAAATAAATACATCTAAAGTATATGCTCATTAACAAAGATAACATACCGTATGCATAGAATGCTGTTGGATGAGCTTAAATGAAAAGTTGTTAGACCTTAATTTATTAATAAACTTCTAAAAAGTATGAAAACATATGTTTCATAATTATCATTGCTTTTATAGAAACTGATGATTAAAAGTACTGTGAACATGTTTTTTCAAATTTGCCATATCGGCAACAGAAACACCACCGGTTCTGTCCCGCTTTGTGATTAAGAAGTCATGATTAGTTGACTCTGTAGATGATACCATGCACTCTGAGCATTCGCTCAGCGCATAGTTACTGTTCTAGTGGAGTTGAAGGAGATGGAGACGTTGTGTGAGCCCTTTTTCAGCCAACACATAGTGAATGTTTTACTGGAAATGTTACAAAAACTATGCAGTAACAGGCCGACAGACTGATTTAATTACTTGATTGAATTCAGTAACGAATGAAGGAAATAAATCCAAAAGTGAAGGAGGCTTGTATACTATTTTTTACGTCTTGTAGGTACAGTACATGGGAACCTGAGGAACACATTCTGGACCAGCGCTTAGTGCAGGCCTATGAAGAGAAGTAAGGCTCCAGTTTTCTTCTTACATGATGTTAATCATAAAGAGCTCATGACTCAGCAGAGCAAGACGCAGATCCAAGACTTTTCTCCAGCTGGCATTAGTGTATGTCCTGGGTTGTTGGATTGTAACTACATCTCCCAAAACACATAAAATACTCATCTAAAGGCACAAAATATGTAAAGAGGATGTTGCCTCCCAAATCATCTCCATAGGTGGTCAAACACACATCTGGCCACATTTATAATGGTGGCACAACATCTCTAATGTGGATGCTCATGCAAAATAAACAAGTGGTGGGTAGCGTCTTTACAAGGTGTCATTATTCTGGTGGACTTATAAGTGGTGCTAGGTGTTTACTTTCAGTTTCAAAAGATGTCTTTCATTTGAAAGGACGCTTCCTTTCATGCACTGAAGTCAGATTTTCTTTTAAGGTGCCCCGTTGGGATTTCTTGTAACCAAAGTTTCTGTTTGCATTCAGTGTAACTCACCAAAATGCATTGTGCGTATTTTTGAGGCCTAACAAGCATTTCATTTAACTATTCATAGGGACAACGCACATTAATCAACATTTCTGTGAATGCGCCAGTGTTAGCCAGCTGGCTAGGTTTCAACTCCAGTTCATTGGTGAGAGGTTTTGAAACCAATGAGGTGATATGATGCTGAATGCATTTCCCTCCTTTTTTCTTAACTGGACTGTAGGCTTGAAAGTTATAGAATCTTGATAGGCTGGTCTATGGGGGGGGGCTTCTATCTGTCTTTCTTGGGGGGGGGGGGGGTTTCACTTCTGTTTTTATGACTGATATCACTTGGCTGCAGACGCCTTAGGGACAATAAAGATTGATAGTTTGATTAATAATAAAACATTTGCAAAGCTGAAGTTTAAAGCCTGCATTGTTTACTTCCATGTCTACTTGCTAGCGGTCCTCATCTCTGCCTTTGCTGGTGCATTGTTGTGTATTGTGTCACCCACAGGCGCACGTATGTGTGTCATTGTAGCCATGCACGAAAACAAACAACACAGAGACCCACTAGTAAAATACTGCTCCATAGTGCTAGTAGTGGTCAAAAACGCTGCAGGTTACCTTTAAGGAACAGATGTTTTGTTGCTTAAACCCTGGATGTGTTTTTCTTATGTCATGTGAAAATTTAATCCAATGAAATGTCTAGACAAATAATTTTTCAAATAGAGCCTAACACAGGTGTTAAAATGGTGATCGAGACGACATTTTGCCATCAGCCTATTTTTAACAGTATGCTTGCTTTTTAGAGAGCAGAGAGACAGAGCTCTGGGTCACAGGAGAAAAGGATCTAAAGCCAAAAGAGTCCTGCAGGTAAGGTTAGGAGTTCAATAAAAAATAGTGTTGTTTTTTTCTAATCTACATAAATTATACATTACTTTATACTGGTTTATACAACTCTCTTTCTTTTCTCCTTGTTGGCCTTTTTCAGTGATTGTGCTCTATACCATAGTTCATTTGCAGTTTGAGCGTCACTCATGATTCTGAATGAATTTTCGAGTAATTCAGGTTTCAATTTTCACGTGTTCACTCTTTGCTCTTTATTCAGAATACTGTCTACACCATGGATCTCCGCAGTGCTCACAAGTCTCCAGAGAAACCTCCACCTCGCCTACGTCTCTCTCTGACGCGCTCTTTGGTCCCTGAGGACGAGGATCAGCCGTACAAACCCAGGAGGTCGCAGTTCAAGTGCCTTGACTCAAACCCTCCAAGTCCTACACAAGAGGACTGGGAAAGCCGGGGAGAGGAAGAAGAGGAGGAGGACACTGTAGAAGATGAAGAGGATAGAGTGGAGGAGGAAGGGGAGAAAGAGGAGGCACTAAAGGAGACAACAGAGAAGAAAGGAGGCATTTTAAATGGTAAGTGTGTCAGTTGGTCAGCCAGTAGATTCTAATCAGCATCATGACCCAGTTTGTGTGAACCTTCTAGTAGGCATGGCCATGCACAGGCCTTTTTTTTACTAGGCATGCAACCAGAAACATTAAACCTCCTCCATCCTGAGTGTCCCAGAAAACCTCCAAAGGAAAGGCGCCCAGGAGGCGTCAGATCCTCGAACCACATCAACTGGCTCCTTTCAACGTGAAGGAGCAACGGCTCTACTACGAGCTTCCTCCAGATGTCCGAGCTTCTTACCCTATCTCTAAGGGTGAGCCCAGCCACCCTACGAAGGAAAACTCATTTTGGCCGCTTGTATCCGCAATCTCGTTCTTTCGGTCACTACCCAAAGCTCATGATCACAGGTGAGTGTTGGACCATAGATGGACTGGTATATCGAAAGCTTTGGCTTCCGTCTTAGCTCCCTCTTCACCACAACGGTCTGGTACAACGGTGCCCCGTGAATCCACCACCCGCAGGGATAGGCATTGGGGTCGGGTGCATTGTCAGCCGGGCGGCAGGCAAAGGCGGGGACCTAGGCGTGCTGACTCCTGGCATCGCAGGCTGGTTCTAGGGACGTGGAAGACAGAGTAGTAGAATCCATTTTAACGATTTAAAGGTGAGACATTACAAAATCTTCTCAAAATAATGATGTGGAGTGCAGAATGGGGCACTTCTGTCCTCCCTATCACCTCAGAAGCACTCAGAGCTGTCTGTTCCTGCAGCCAAATGCACACTATCTGCCTTTGTCAGTTTAAAACATCTATCAGTGCAGAGATAATCTATCCAGGTCAGTCCAGGGAGGTTAACTCAATTACAGTACACATGTGATAGGTTTGATACAATGGTTGTCTGACTGCAACTCTCTCCATGTTCCTGTCTCGCTCAGGACAGGAAAGAACAGACGGGTGGAGCTTTGCTATCGGACCAGACGAGGTCACTGCATCAGAGAAGCCGCATGATGTCTGGAGACCCATTATCGGTCCGGGTGAGGTGACAGTCACAGATGTCACCCTCAACTCCCTCACAGTGACTTTCCGAGAGTCAAGAGTGGCCAAAGGCTTCTTCAGAGACTGGGGCCTGGAGGTCTGAAATGTGGTGAAGTCTGAGTAGGTTGGTGGGGAGAGCACTGCGAGAGGGAATTGGTGGCTCTGGCTTCATCAGTGTGTGAATGGTGGTTGAGGGCCTGAGTTGGTGTTTTCACTCCCTCTCTGTAACCTCTCACTCTGCTCTTCCTCTCGCCAGCTACTTCCAGCCTCGTCAGTGGTATGTTTACATGCACAGAGTCACCTGGATATAACTCCAGTTAACGTTATATTTAGGTTGAGCTGTTCACCTTTGATACGGTGGGACTGAGTTGCCTTGATTTAAAGGGGTATAACTGGTAGTGACAGGCTAAATGATGCGCAATCACGGGCACTGCAGGACCAAATGTGAGCAAGCTGTGGCTGCCAGATTTAGGTCGATTTTGGGGGTGCGCACGTTGGCTGAGAATCGGTTCCAGTCCCAATCTTGCACTGTCAGACAGTTGAAAATGAGACTAAGCAGGTCAGTCAGGCGGAGTGAGGGTACGGGTCATAAAGTGATTTTTGAAAGCCGAAGTCTCACACCTACCTAGGGAAACTTTGACTTGTTAGTATTGGTTAAAATGTGCCAATACAGGTTATTTTATTATCTTTTTTTTGTCATGGGTCTTGAACTTTTCCACCTTAAAGGTACCCTGTTGAGTTTTCTCCTAAACAAACAGTTACGTCAAAAGCATTGTCCGTATCCTTGAGATCTAACAAACCCATCTAATGCATCTCCTTCCTCAGAAAACATTTGCAAAGACGATTTTATAAAAAGAAAATTGGACCCTGTGTTTGTAGTCTTCTTCTTCCTTGCATCTTATTGGTGCATTGTGAAATTTTTTGGTGCATTGCTGCCACCTGTAGATCAGTGGAATGTATCACATCACCCAAGAACTAACAAAACGGGGACCCACTCATCAAAACATTGGTCCATAGCACTACTAGTGGTCAAAAACTCTACAGGGTACATTTTAAGCAGTTAACAGAATGGGCTTCATGGATGGAAATGTTCATGTTCTTGTATCCTCTCACACTTTTATCTTTTATTGTTATTTTGCAAAGTAAATAGTAATTACAGTCATCAGATAAACATAGTAGTATAAAGTAGCAGAGTTATGACATTTACATTTTGTTACCTAAAATCAAGTGACATGAGTAATCATGTGGAGAAACAAGAGTTCTCTGTGCATGTAAAAATGGCCGCTGTTTCTGTCTCTCTTCCACACTAAGCTAACGGTTCAGTACTGGACTCATACGTATTGTACATACTCTGAACTACAGTGAGGTGGGCTCAGCTGTCAGTCCCATACTAACATGCAGTGCTGTACCTGTAACCTGTGAACACATAGACTGTTACTACTCTAGAACATGTGGCTAAGTCTTGCCTGCGTTTCAAAATCCTCTGAGATGATTTGATCCGCCTGCATGCCTTTCTCCTCCAGTACAGTTATATCAATGCAAAGACACAGTGTAGTTTTCTCTGTCCACCCAGCTCTTCATCTCAAAAACATACCACATCATACCATACAAGTGATGACTGAGTATTGTTCCAACATTAGAAAACTAGGTGCAACTTGATAACAGAATGTACTATGGAATTGCACTGTATTTACTGTACATCATAAGGGTTTATGTAAACCCTTATGATCAAGAGCCTCCTTGTGGTGTTTGAGCGACAGGGTAAATCACACATAGTTCACATGACTGACAACAACTTTAGAAAAAGTACAAAATTTTCATTGATTTCCTACCTTCCAATTACCTTTCACAAAGGCACAAAAATCAACATGCACTCTTTAAATGTGTTTGAGACACTTACCTATCACAGCATGTGTCAACTTAATTGATTTATTAAGCTGTATTATAGTAATGTAATAATGCAGTTGCAAGTATATACTATTTGAGAAACTGTAACTGTAGTTGGCTGATAAAAAGCATTGTATTCAGAAGATGTACTGTAGTAAAATCAAACATTGAAGGAAGTGTAAGCAACGTGGTTATTAAGTTATGAAGTAAGAAAAATCTAAATTCGGACACACACAATTATGTTTGTTTTCAGACGATTCTCTAATCTTTGCTTTTATCTTGTGAAATGCTGTAGTTTTAACCTTTCAGGCCATTAAAAATAATTCAAATGAAACAATCCGCTTACAGCTTATAGACATGCAACCTATGACAAACAGCGCACACATGACATTGCATTATCATTTGTAGGCTAAAACAGTTCACTGGGATGGACTGCATATCTCAAGATATATCAAGTAATTATGGCATGAAAAACAAGTGAGAGTAGAAAAATACAATTTCATGTCAACCGAGCAAACTCCATCTGAAATAAACTGAAACCCGTTGGCCCCTGGAAGGTAGGAAATTCATCTAAAAACCTGCGGTACGCTTTAGAAAAATGGTCCAGTCGCCCAATATGGACCCAGCCTCCTCCATCAATCAGATGGTTAGAAAACTAAATAATTAAAATAAATATAAAACATATTTCACCAAAAATACTGGCAAATTATAAGAACACATAAAGTGAGAGGTTCCCCCACAGCTTTACAGACTTATTTTCTGGAACTGTGGTCAGGGATAAACACTGAAAATACAAACATGACTTGATTTAAAAATTATAAGCCCAACACTAAACCCAGAATATCGGTGGAACCCTGCAAGCTTCCTGCCCAGTGGACACAGGAGCTGATGGGATGTGTCCCGTCTGTGGAATCTCCCACAGTGGAGTCCCATTGCTCCGCCAGGTGTTTATCTTTATGAATGGAAGTGCCTGATATTGAATCATTTTGATGTTTTGTCTGTAGGGATAATGTCTCTCTCTATCCTTAATACACACACAAAATTACTGCCCCAGCTTATGTGGTTTCTGTATGTCTGAATGCACGATCGTCCACTGATGTGATTAAGACTTGACGTATGAGGAGACTTTAAAGGGGAGGAAGATGTGTCCCCTCCATCTTGGGAGGGCGAAACGTATTTTTTAAGTCGTTATTTTTCTACATTGACCTGAATGTATATTTATTCTTTAAAGATACCTGTGTATTTGTCACGCAGATGACTGAACAGAATAGTTTTTATACAGTTTGATAACCACCAAGCTGATGCCATATTTAAATGTACCGACATGACAAAACAAGCACCGGAATTTGACGTTGCCTAATGTGGTCGCTTGTGCTGCTTTCGTCCACCACCGAGCGAAGAACCTTGCACTTTATTGTGATGTAAACCTGCACATTACCTGCTCCAGTCTATTAAGTATCATTGTGTATAGAATATTTCTATGGTAATAGTAAAATAAATGTTGCTCATGTTTAATATCATTTTAACCGAACTTATTCAGTTGCTTGTAGACATACCAAAGATACTTGTTACTAGTTACTCATTGATGCAGTTTAAATTGTGTTCAGATATTATTACGATTTTCCGCCGTGTCTGCAACGGCCATGTGTTTAACACTGTGACCGAAGGCTTTAAAGCCCAGGAACTGTCACAAATGGTGACTTTAGTGTATGCCACGGATAATCAAGGGGCGCTTTCCCATATGCAGAGGACAACAATCCTGTTACTGTTTCCCATCACAGTCAACTAGCTAATAGCACCAATATGTCAGTTATGCGAAACACAAATACATGTGGATCTGATATTAGAGATTCAATTGTATCTCTACCAACCGCCATTTCTTCCTTGAATCATCATCATCATCAAAGGAAAGTGAAATGTGTCATATAAAGTTGCCTTATGTTATACTTGTAGTTTAGCCTTTTATAGTATATCTTAGTCTAAAATAGTGTAGATGGAATACTTTAAATTTTATGTTTGCCGGAAATGTGGCCATTTCTAATTCCACTTCTAAAGTGCGCATTAGTGGCTGTAGTAAAAAGGATCATTTCATCAATATATTTAGGTTTAATTTAGATTACAGTATCTTAAATTCTTTATGCTTTGCCTCTTTTACTTACTAATAGGGAAATGAAGGGTGTTGTATTTTTTTTTTCTAAGTCACAGGGAGGGGTTCCGAAGAAAATAATAAGAAAATTAATGCTGGAGAGGGTTGTCTTGTCAGAAAGTGAAATATAAGATTCGATCCATCTCCTCACCACAATAATTTTCGTACAGTCCCTTATTTAGCCCAACTAATACTGGGCATTTGAGGCCTATAACGATTCTTTTTTCGATATTAAAAATCCAATAAATATATATCAGCGGATCATTTTTTTAAACAAAATTTTGGTGGTGATCGCTCAGATTTCTTAGAATTGTGTTCAAGATAAATTCTGAGTGGGACATTTCACAGTTGAAAAATCAACTTGTCAGCGTTCGTGTTCTCTGGTAGACAATCTATGTAATGGTGAGACTCAATGACCCCGAAGTCATCATGGTTTGCCATTTCTGCACTGCAATTTCTTGTTACTTAGCGGCCGACAAATACACTGATACTAATATATCTCCAATAGGCCAATATCAGCAGATATGTTGGCCTGGCCGCTTTGTCAGTCTTGCTCTAATTAAAACCCATTTCATAATTAAGAAAATGTTGAACATTGCTACTTTTCCTGAATCTACAAATACCATGAATTTCCATTGAGTGATGCTTGTATACATAAAACAAAGAGAGGTCACACTTAGGAATTTGTCATTCAATTAAGTTCACTAAATCAACTGTCTGGTAAAATACAAAACATTTTCGGCCATCCGGATTGAGTGATGCTCAAATGTTTCTTAAATAATCATTTATTCACCTGCAGAAAATATCTTACATAAATGTGAGGAAAGAGGAAACAATTGAGCATTTTTCCAATGGTACAAACATACTTTATTGTACAATTAATTTATTGGCAAAAAACAATCAGACCACCAAAATAACTTAAAAAAAAAAAACTAATGAAAACAGTTATTTTGCTTTCTCTCAGCAAGCACCAAAATTGTTAACAATAGGAACGAAAAAGTGGTCAAAGATTCCATTTGAATACTAAACAAATATTTAAATAGTCTTATTTCCAGTCTCTTTTTGGAGAAATGATTAAAACAAAACTATTTGTTCAGTTGCCATCAGTTTGTACAGTGATTCAGTATGTTTACAACTATATTCATGTACATGAAACATTTCTTAAAAAGGATGGTATAATATACTCCACGGGCAGCCTCCCCAGGGCAAACTGAATGACTGTCTGCAGTGTCTTTTTGCATCACCATAACATCTTTAATAAAAAACAGAACATGTTTTATCTAATAATTCCTGTAGCTTCAAGTTTTATTTCCAAAAAATAAAATTAAATAATATATCTATATATAAAAGACAGTTTTTTCTTATAAAATAAGTCTCAAGATATATTGCCACCTGGTTCTGATGCTTCCCCTCCCCATACCCAGCAAGCCCAACCTTTTGAGAAAAATAGTGAGCATGTGAATATTGTGTCTTCAGTCCTCTCCATAAAAAGCTAAATGACCAAATTTAAACTCTTTCAGATCACACCTTTAACCAACGCCTGCCTCGGCTCTACTTTGTGAGGGATTCACATCTAAGTTTTGAGATTGTTCAGGTGTGAGACTTGTTACAATAGCCCCACCCTCCCTAAAACCTTGTCAAAAATACACAGAAAAAGGCGCATTGGTGCTTGTGACCTACTACACCCCATACTGTACCTTTTAGAAAAAAATCTCAATACTGTACAGTAGCTCAGGAGTACTTTTTACAGATACAGCAAATATCCAATCAAACAAGTCGGGAAACAAGCAGCAGAAAATAACGTCTCTGCTCATATGGTTTTAAAGTATGTACAGTTGAGTTTTTTTTTTTTTGTTTTTTTTTTACATCTTTCAATTTCATTACAAAACAGTATCTAAGTCAGACCATTTCTTACTTTGTACAGTACTAACATTGAATTAAATCTTGTGGCTGAGCGGCAGCCATAAGGTTGAGGAACAAAGGGGAAATAGAGAAAAGACTACCGAAAGGGAAACCGTTGGAGGTTGATTATACAGACAGGATTTTCTTAAACCTCTGCAGCCCAAAAAACAGACATTATCAGCCTCTTCTCCATGTCACAGCCCACAAACAAGGTTGTAATATATGTACACGCACAACCTTTTAACATCAGCCATCTTGAAACAGGAGCACAATATGCCTCATTACAGCGAGACGATCGGCCATCAACAGTTCATCCCTCTATTCTTTGCAGGGGTGGGGGTTAGGGAATGGAAGGTGTGCACAGTCGTAACTGAAGATGGAGAGTGGAGAGGTGGCCCATGGGTGCAATGATTTCTTCTGCGGATCTGGCCATTGTTAACAGAAAAATACAACTAAACCCACTGTCAGTGTCACCCACTCCCCAAAACACTGTTGAGGTTTAATTCCAACCTACAAAACCCGTAAAAAAACAAACAAACTAGGAAACCTGTCAAAACCAAACTGCATTTAACGCACCCACCTAATTAAAAAAATAAATTCTATGTATGTGAATTGTTGCAGTTTCTGTAAAATGTACATTGCTGTGAAAACTGTCCAGAAGACGACTCCTGTAACAGAAGATATGTTGATGCTTGATTTATGATTCATTGGAGGGAAAGAAAATAATTCAGAAATAAAATATACTTACTCTCTGCAAAATAGATAAAAGTATAACGAGGGTATTTGACGAGGAAAACAAAACAATAAAAAAGGTACATCGTGTCAACTCACTTTAATTTTTAGCCACATTTAAAATCTTAAAAATATTCATAAAAAGGCAAAATTCTCAGTCCCCAAAAATATTGTGTCTTAGACTAAGGAAGAAATATCTTCAACCTGAAACACTGCCCTTCCACCTTTTTGTACACAATTGGCAAAAATATATAGATATATATTAACAGCAATAACTTACCATTGTTTTAATTTATTCATTTATTGACTTCTAAGATTTATGTTGCATCTCCCATAGGAAGGAAGCTTCAGTTCTTATTTGTACATCACAAAAATATTTAAATAAAAAATAAAAACTTCTAAAACCCCAAAGCCATTGTCCCGCCTCGCTCTCTCTTTCCTGGCAGTTTGTCATTTGGGGCAACTGATCAGAGCATCAAGACAGAGAGACAGTATGGAGTCAAGGCTACATATGGTCTAAACTGTGGTTAATGTTCGTTCCCAGCTCCTGGTTGTTGTTGCTGCTATTATTATTCCCACCCAACATGTCCGACTGCCCACCCTGCCCACCATGCATACCTGTCATGCCACTTAGTTGGGACATGATGGAGTTCTGGTCTGAGCTGAACTGACCAGGATCTACAGAACTACCTGGCTGCTGCTGCTGCTGAGATAACGCTTGCTGCTGGGGTTGCGGCGGTTGGGGCGGTGCCATACTGGGGTGATGTTGGCTTAGGTGGCCTGGGTGCGGTGAGCCAGTTTGGGTCTGCGGGGAGATGCGATGAGGTGAGGGCTGAGGTTGGGAGGAGGGCTGCATGCGTGGGGACGGGCTGGAGTGCGGAGGCTGCGACTGCGGCCTTGGAGAGGGCTGAGGTGACCTGACCTGACTGCTGAGTGATCCTGCTGGACCAAGTCCCCCCTGTCCTTGGAGATGGGGGTGGGGGGACTGCACCATCTGCTGGGGACTCATGGGACTGCTGTGGTGGGCTGGGGAGCCCCCACCAAGGTGCTGCTGCTGCAGAATCCTCTGGTGGATGTTCTGGTGAAGCATGCCTTGGGACGTCTGCGGCAGCGGGGGCCCACCACCTCCTCCGCCCACTCCACCTTGCTGTTGTTGTCCCTGCCCTGGTCCGCCTTGTCCAGGCTGGAGCGGAGGTCCTCCAGTGCCTCCACCGGATCCTCCGTCTTGTCCTTGAAGACCACCCATTGAACTTTGTTGCTGCTGCTGCTGCTGCTGCTGCATCTGCATCTGATGCTGGAGCCTTTGATGGAGCGCTGCAGCTACTTGCGACATGGGGTTGGGGTAGCTCTGCTGCTGGGCTAGCTGTCCTGGCCCACCCTGTGGTCCTCCTTGCTGCTGCTGGGGAGCCCCTACGCTACCGACCCCTGGCTGGGGTTGGGAAGAGGGGGGCATCCCTGGCTGTCCCTGGCCAGGCTGCATGAAGCCTTGCTGGCCTTGCTGCTGCTGGAGTCCTTGAGACTGCTGGAACTGCCCATGGTTTCCCATCTGCTGCTGCTGTTGTTGCTGTTGTTGTTGTTGCTGCAGGTGTCTTCTCATCAGCAGCTCTCTGAACTGTGGAGTCATATTAGTTATGTTGCCTTGTTGCCCTGGCTGCATTGCTCCCTGTTGTTGTTGTTGTTGTTGTTGTTGTTGTTGTTGTTGTTGTTGTTGCTGCTGCTGTAATGCAGCAATTTGCTGTTGCTGTAGATTCCCAGGCAACATTGGGCGCTGCTGTTGCTGCTGTTGTAACTGCTGAAGCTGAGCCATGGTGGGCATATTCCCTCCCCCACCCTGAGCCATGTTCATCCCCGGTTGGCCTGCCTGGTTCACATTAACCTGCTGTTGCCCATCCATGTTAGCAAGCTGGTTAGCCCCGGGCCCTCCTACACCAGGCAGCCCTCCAGCAGCCCCTTGGAACCTTACACCTCCAGGGCCCCCTTGGGGAGGCCCTCCCACTCCTCCAGCAGGGCCACCCTGACCACTTTGATATCTGGCTGCTCTCTGCCTGATAAAAGCAGCCATGAGGGTTGGATTGGAACGAAGGATGTTGAGGACTTGCTGCTGTTGAAGGGGTGAACTTGGGGAGCGCAGTGTTCTCAGGAGGTCTTGTAGTGCTGCCTGGGGTAGGTTTCCTGATGCAGCTGCACCTGCTATTGAAGTAGGTGCCCCTGCAGCCCCTCCCGATACACCCATTACCTGCATCAGTCCGCGGTTTCCTGGTTGCAGTTGTTGCTGATTCATCGGCTGCTGCTGTTGCTGAGCAACTGCTGGCTGCTGCTGTGGTGCCATGTGACCCATCATGCCAGGTCTTTGCTGTGGGTTCATGGCTGGTCCCCCCGCACCCCACTGCTGGTTTGCTGACTGAAGTTGTCCACCACCTCCCTGCTGGACTTGCTGAAGCTGCTGCTGAACTTGAGGTGACAACTGCGACTGAGGGCTGCCTTGCTGCATCCCTGTTAGCATTCCCTGTTGCTGTGGGTCTAACATAGTCCTGCCAACAACTCCCTGAGCCTGGGGGGGCATGCCTTGGGCCCCAATGTGGGGCATGCCTATCTGGGCCTGGGTGTTCTGGTGATGAGGATGTGGGGGTATCATGCCCCCTTGTCCCAAGCCACGTATCTGTGCTTGGGCCTGGGCCATCTGTCTCTGGGTCTCTGCGAGGCGCTGGATTTTTAGGGCTGTCTCTACAGCAGCCAGTGGGGGCCCTTGCTGCTGGCCTTGTACAGGCATGGACCCCTGGCCCTGGCTGGGTTGTTGCTGCTGCTGCTGGGGTGGGGTGGCTGGACCCAGTCCCGGTTTGCCCAGGGACTGGTGGAGAGGAGAGGCTCCAGGTGGTCTGGGGTTGTACGGAGGCAAACCACCAGGGTGCTGCTGCTGCTGCTGCTGCTGCTGGACATTGGGAGGCTGCTGCTGAAGCTGAGACACCATCTGGTGCTGAGGAGAGTTCATCATCCCCCCTCCACCTCCTCCACCCACTGGCTGAAACTGATGGAGATGGTGTTGTGGAGGCATGGTACCACCTTGCTGCTGAACCTGCTGTTGCTGGCCTGGAGTTCCCATTCCACCCATCCCAACTCCCTGCTGCTGAGGAAGTGCAGGCATGTTCCCCTGGGTGGGTGTCTGTGGAGTAGGAGGCTGCGTCCCCACAGATGTAGGTGTACCAGGACCAGTTGCTCCATTGTTGGCTCCTGGAGAGGGCAGGCCATTGCCCCCAGGAGCTCCTCCAGGAGTGGGCTGGCCCACTCTCTGCATGCTGGCCATTCTCCTTCTTAGCATCTGTGCTTGCTGGAGCCGGTGCTGCAGCTGCTGCTGGCGGAGCTTGTGCTTGATGTTTAGGCAGAACGGAACTGGGCATTTGTTCTCCTGACAGTGCTTCGCATGGTAGCAACACAACGCGATAAGCTGCTTGCAAATGGGGCAGCCACCATTGGTTTTTCTCTTGCAGCCTTTTGTGTGCTGAACAACACGTTTCATCTTCTGGCAGGACGGCAGAGAACAGTTTGCGTTTCGACACTGGCACGCATGGACGAGGGACTGGATACAGCGCTGGATACTGAGGCGACGAGAGTCTCCAGGGCTCTGAGTGGTAGCGGCAGCCTGGTTGCTGCTCTCATCATCCAAACCAAGGCCTAACTTCTCCATCTTGTGCTCGTGGCTCTTAGTGTTGTAACATGTGATGCAGAGGTCATAATCCTGTGAGGGATGGCATGAATGACAGTAAAAATGTTTAGAAGTAATACCTAGCAGGTTTTACAGTAACTTACTAAATCCTACAAGCTTATTTTATTACCACAAAACCAGACCCACCAAAACAACCCTTCCCCAACTCACCTCACAGACGGTACAGTGGAAACGAGTCTCCACGTGGTGCTTGCACTCATTACAAGTGTAGACGAAGCGGTCCTGGCTTTGGTTATGTAACTCCACCAACATGCACATGGAGCTCCACTTGGAACGCCTCAAAGAGCTGAACTCCAGGTGCTTGTCCCGGGCCATTGTCAGGAAAGCATCACGGCCGTCCATGAGGTCACATGCCATCAGGGGATCCGGGTCTACAATAGGGGGCAAGGCATTTGCCATGGGGCCTGCGATCAGCCGGATCACAAAGAATACCTAAGACAGGAAAAAGAGGGGATAAGTGTAGGCACAGGTGAAATGTGGTCTTTAAAACTAATGCAACTTTGTGCCAGCACTGGTGCCAGAAATCGAAGTAAAATCTGGAAAATCTAGTCAATAATTGATCTGCCAGTCTACTCATCCATCTCCTTCAGTAAGTTGCTTGAAAATGATTAGATGCATGCAATTAAATAAATATGAGCGATATATAATTTCTTATACCTCTTTGTGTTTTTCCATAGTGGCATAGAGTTTCTGTGAAAGGTCATTGGAGACATTGGGCATCCCTGGCTTCTTCTTATTGGCTCGGCTCAGGCTGCTCTTGTTCTTACTCGTCTTCTTGTTGTTCTTCTTCTTTGCGTTTTTACTGTCACCTTTCGTGTCCTGCACAAGAAAGAAGGGGGAATATAGCAGTGTTCACATACTGATGAGAAACCTCTTTTTCAGAATCCGAATTAGAAATACTTTATTGAGCCCTGAGGGGAAACTCTTTGTAACAGCAGCTCACTATCACGTCAGTGCACAAGAATTGAAGTACTAAGCAAAAAGTATAATACACTATAATACAGGGCAGATAAAGTAAGTACCAAGTGGGTATAGGTATAAGATTTTAAAATTTAAATAAGTGTAAAGTACAAAGTGGGTTTACCGGTTGATGATAATATTACAGTATAAAGTAATAGTGCATTAACTCTAAAGTTAAGTGTAGCTTATTAACAATATAATGAGATGGAGAATTTTGCACAGCAGTACTAAAAGTATAAATAAATATCAACTTAAACTAAAAACAGGGTATATTGCACAGTAGTATTAACACAGAATATTGCACATTTATGTCAAGTATTGCAGAGATGTTAATGATCTATGTCCAGTTTAATGACTTAGGGTCATAAAGAGTAACACTTAGAGGGAGGAATTAAAGAGTTTGATGGCCACAGGCAGGAATGACTTCCTCTGGTGCTTTTCGGGAGGATGAAGGTACTCCTTTGTTTGACCAATTTGTTTCACCCCTCTCTCACACAGCAATTTATTTTTAAATCATATTATATGGATTAAACAAAGCCTTGATGCCAATTATTTGCATTATTTAGTAATTGAGTTAGTCGAGGAATTGTTTCAGCCCTGATGGATGGATGGATAGATGAATAGGCATTCTTACATCAATACTCTCATTGGAAGTGCTGTTCTCCTCCCTTTTCCTCTCCTCCTCCTCCTGCTCCAGCTCTTTGATGCTCTCCTCCAGCACATTGGGCCAAAAGTCACCCTCAAAGTAAGGCAACTCCTTGGCACTGGTCAAACGATCCTCCGTTGCCTGCTTGAAGATATCCTTTTGGGGTGAATTGAAAATAAAGTTAGCATGGGTAGTATCCAAATCTGTCATTACTATGGGCTTTACCATTATAGGTACACTGATGTTAGTCTTCATTGCTGGCGGGGTTTAGACATGTATCCTTGTCTAAAAATTCAAAAATGATTATGCCTCTAACACATAAGAATACATTTGAATACTGCCTCTCTACCTTGTAATCGTGCACGATCCGCTCTGCCACAGCTTTGTCTAACATCTTCTTGTACCACTCCTGGAGGCGTTTGGGCTTTGGGATCTTCTGATCTGCAGGGTGACAGTGGAAGATGTAGTCGTCTCCTTCACTAGGTGGGCAGGCCCAGATGTGGCCAGTGGTGTAGCTGAGGAGGACACACAAGACCGTACACAAGAAGCAGAACGCATTTACAGACTAGCAAAAGTAAGTTTTGCGATGGGAATTGCATCAAAATGCATAAGCATTCAAATGCTCATGACCAAAATAAATGTTTTCTTTGAGCAGCAGCACTCACCCCAACTTCTTGACATACTCCAAGTAGCCGATGAGGACTTCATGGTAGACTGCTGTTCTTAGACCACGAGGCCGGAAGAAGTGTACACTGTCCAGGTAGGAGATGTATACTCGCCTGAGTGAATTCACAGAGGAAATGTTAATATATCATATATGATCTCGTATAACAGCTGAAATTTTATTTAAAATGAATCTTTTTTTTTTTTTTTTTAAATCAATACATTTTCAAGAGAAAAAAGGATGAACTTAAACTTAACTTAAAACAATGTTTCTAATATGGTGATGTCCTTACCTCTGGTTGGGCTGAGGGCAGTCGGATCCATACTCTTGAACATGCATACCAAAGAAGCAGACTTCTGCTCCGTCAATGTCCTCAAATGCAAATAGGGCCTTTGTCCTGTATGGGAAAGACTCCGACATCTCTCCGCTGTCCACAAATCTGTAGAGAAAAACATGAGTCTAAACCTACTGACTGTAAAACAGAAAATATATCTACATTAATAAAATATTAGCCAATTAGCTAGCTAAATTAAAGAACCCTACTACATGTATCCATGTTCTCACATGCTGGCAGACATTTTTTAATAATTCAAACTAAATATTTTACTTGAATCTGATTACTAACACATTTCTTCCATATTTACATACAATTCTCACATTGAATGGGAGGTTGAATGTAGAGTTTTGACTTTGCTGTGAGGTTCCATTCAATTGCAATTTGCAAAATCGGTTTATTTGACACACAAACGCAGTTGTAAGCAAACCAGGGTGGCATCTCCCAACTCTGGATAGATAACTCCGACAGTGTGTCTTGTTCTTTTACCTGGACTTCATGCCTGGTTTAACCTCCACCACTTTGTCAGAGACGTGGACGACGCGAATGGTGACTTCTCCAGCTTCCGGGTGGCTCTGACGCTTCAGGAAGTCATTCACCCTTATCTCTAGGTAACTGCCCAACTTTGTCTGGGGCAACCCTGTGTGGGGGAGAGGCGGGCAAAGCATTTCATTTAAGTTTAACTTACAACTGCTACAGACAAAAATAAGCTATGAGAAACCTTATTTAGAATTCTGTTTGATCCATAGGTGTACTGTGACAAAGCCAAAGAAAGCATAGAGCAACAGAGAAAGTGACCATGTTACAGAGGAAAACTAAACTCAAGCATAATTCTATGTAATTCTTTGGTTAAGCAGCAATGCATAGGAAACTACAGTTTCAGACTAGAGTCTCGAGTCAGTAAATGGTGACAGCAGTCTCATGAATAGGTCAAATGAGGCTTGACAGCACGTTCAATACACCAGTTTCCTGTATGAATGGGGTATACAAGTATAACAAAGCATTGGCATAAAATGGGATAGAACCACAAGAAGCACTGCCACTTACTTTTGGCAGAATACTTGTTCTCTTTCCTTGTCTTATTTGCCTTCTTTAAGCAGCCGTCACATACAAAACTACAGAAAAAAAAAAAAAGAGTCAGTTGATTTATATAAAAAAATGATATTTAGCAAATGACATCAGGACTTTCGCATGAACCTTGAGAACTACTGGAAACAGAAATTACTATTTACCCCAATGGCCAGATTGTGTCATTGTGCAAGACACAAATCTGATGCATCCTGCGCCCACAGTCCATACATTCAACAAGCCTGAAAAGAGGGACAGAGATGAAGATACAAATTACGTTCTTAAGTCCTAGAAAGTAAATTGCTTTAATCTTCTTTCCCAATGCTAAGATTTGACATGTGGTGAGGAGTTACTTACAATTCAGGGTCCAGTGTGTCATTCTTCTTCTTCTCAAACTGCTCCTTGTTAATTGATCTGAAAAGAATTAATGAATTAATTGTCATTATTGTGACAATATGTAGGACAGAGGAAATTGTCCAGATACAGCAATAAAAACAACTATTGAGTACAGGCTACATCTGCCCCTGCTGTAAAAGTTTAAACTCTCAAATATGATTTTAAGAATAGGTAGAAAATGTATAAAAGGACGTAGCTAATACTATCAGGAATGTGGCTGGAATAAATATGATGAAATACTTTGTTTCAAAAAGCCAGAATGATCAAGTTTCAAATAGCTACTAGAATTATTAACTGGAGTTATCGTGCTCATTAAACGGACTAATACTCACGTCTGTGGCTGGGTGGGGTCGTCGCCCAGGGAAACCGTCTCTCCCTGGATCTCGTTGAAACACTTCTCGCAGAAGTGGTACCTGTTAGCAAGAAGCCCAAATTTTGGTGAACTACACCGTTCCCCACAGCACAGTCAATCACAGACAGCGCATGGGGGGGCAGTCACCAATTGGTACAGGACATGGGCATGGCAGGGTGCCACAAGCGGAGCAAGCAGGAAGTAGGAGCGCAGGACAGCAGGAAGTCGTCATCGCAACAGCCAGTCATGATTTTGAGGGGTGAGGGTGAGGGGATGGGTTTGGAGGTGCATGGTTGGTCAAGGCAAAAGCAAGCCAATGTTGATATCACAGCCATTGGAAGGGAGGACAGACAAGCCATATGGACCAGAAACAAGACGAGACCAACAGGACAACACGCAGCAGAGAGCCGAGGCAAAGCACAGATTAGCAATTTGGACATGAGAGGATGAGCAACAACCACCATCACAGACAGCAGAGCAGGAGCAGAATCAGTGGGAGCTAAACGTGAGGAGGGAACTGGAGCAGGAAGTTGTTGCAAAGGACATAATACAGACACTGAACAAATATGAACAAGTAAGCACAGACAGCTGCTCAGCTGTTCATTCATTCAAGCAGTTCATTTTAAAGTCGGTCCTTTCACATTCCAGTAAGGTTAAAAAACTGAAGACAGGAAGAATCAAAAAAGATGTAGTGTGGGCAAATCTACAAGAAATGGACCACCATGTTGGAAGAGCAGTAACAAAAAAAACTTAAGGTTGTTGCATTATTGCTGCTTTTTCCTAAAAGAAAAAGCCTATTTACTGTGCGGTAATGGAGTGTTTATAAGATAATTTGATGCAAAAGCACAAATAGCACTAGAGAAACAAGACGTTTTCTTCGTTTTGTCTGTGCAGCCTTTTCTGTAAACACAGACAAATACTTTTTTAAGCATTCTGTGCTGAGGTGTTATTTATAAATTAATTTAATGACACTAACTTAAAACTTAAAGAATGTGAGGAGAGAGGGCCGACTGTTAAAATGCCAGTGCATTAGGCACCACACGAAGGTATAAAAACGTGGGAATATGAAGTGAGAGGAAGCGTTTAGGGAAACAAAATTAATCAGATGCAGACTTTGAGAAAAACACTTCTATCTTATCTACCTCATTTTCAGTACATTTCAACGCATTCTTTTAAACAGACAGTCTGTTTCAATCTTTTCCAGTTAATCTCTACTATAATCCCTTCTTCTTTTACTGACCCATTCATCCACCTAGTTGCCCCTTCACCCTTTATTACACGGGTGTTTCCCTCCCTCCATACCTGTTCTGGTAGCTGAAGTAAGCAGCGTCTCGGGGAATAGTGCACAGCTGCTTTCCGTAGCAGCACAGTGTCTGAGGAGAGAACTCCAGCTGATGGACAGAAACAAAAAGAACATGTTCATCTCTTGACCATCAACAATGGGAACTTTCACAGCCACCTTGGCTAATCACGGTCAACCCACTCTCGATACAAAAAGGTGCTCTCTGTGCTTCCACTGGTACTTAAGTGGTACTGCATATAAGGGGGTTCACGATTGTCCAAATCCAAGATTCGATTTGACTTTCGATTTTAAGGTCACGATTCGATCCGGGGCAGTGCAAGTCTGTGTGAGATGAACCTACATCCATATTCCAACTGTTAAGATTCCCCCAGTGGAGCGGAGCCGATTTCTGTTTGGATTAGTTTTGTAAAAAAGTAATTACAGCTAATGCCAAGCACTACTTTGCTTTGTCTCATTGTCAGAAGTAACCCTTCAGCCAGCCTCTCATAATAAGGGCCAATTGGTTTTTTTATTTGTCTGCAAAACCAAAAATAGCAGAGTCTAATGAGAGCTGAAATGTGATATGGCGGTGGTATGCCCAAGGCCAAATTTAGCCATGAACCACTTCACTGCTTCCATTTTCAGATGTGAATGATGGGAGTTAATTTATGCATCTGAAACATACACAAAACATTCACACACACCAGCTTATCCAGACATATTCCCGGTACAGACACATACAACATACATAACTTTATACTCTCTATATCTCATAGAAAGGCTCTGCTCACCTGCTGATAAGTTTACACTGCCAAAATATTACCAAAAATAACTGAAGCTAGTTTCAAAACTGAAAGTTTGAAACCTGGAAAATGAAAACTTTTTTGGTGTAACCGTTTGCCATGTAACTTCGTTAAATAAAGATTTATTCCGGTAATTAGAGCATTTCTAGAAAAATACAGAGACTAGTGACAAGGGTAATGGCATTTAATATATGTCAAATACTAAGATAACATTAAAAACAAACGAAAGTCATCCTACAACTTCATCCAACGTTCCTTCTTACCCTTGAACATCTTAACGTCAAGACTTTCTCCTTGATTTTTACAGTAATAATCACCCCTCACGTACATTCCCAATTCCACCCATCTAGCGCTCTGTCTCACCTTCCTCCCACAACAGTAGCCAAGGCTCTGCATGACAGGATCAATCTCTTGCTCAAAAACCTCGGCCAGCTTGGAGCAGTACTTGTAGACTCGGGATGTTTTGCGGTTGTACAGCCAGGCGTTGTTGAACATCAGCCAGATGTCATCTACATACTGCCAGGGATCCTGGTACTGACCTACAACCAAAACACAAAGCATGGGATGATGGAATGAGAAAACTTTCCAAACTAAAGAAAGTTGTCTCATTGGTGCATGTCTTATAAGCAGGGTAGAGCCCAGTTGTACTGGTTTCCAACCAAGAGTAAAAAAAACAAAAATCATTTTAAATATGCACATCATGACAAAAGTCCGAACACGCTTCTTAGTAACACAGCATGACAAAAGCTGCATTGTGATGGAAAAAAATGAATTCTGTCTTTATATTCCTTACTTGTACACATATTCACTTATAACTTCACCAAATCTATCCACAATTGGACTCATCTTGGAAAGAACCAAAGAACAGTTTGTGGTCCATTAAGTTTCCCAGAAATGACCGAACCTTGTAATATTTAGAAGCAAGTACTAACCTGTGTCCAGCTTTCGCTTGATCGTAGACAAGTCCATGGGGTTCTTCACAATGTCAAAGTAGTCCTGCGAGAACATAATGAGCATGTATTAAAGTTGAGCAGTTAAAACCTTTGTATGTTATATACAAAGCAAAGCAAGACATATGGAAACTACATCCTGGTAAATATACCAGAATCAATTGCAGTCAAGAGATCTTGGATTTCCACCCAAGTTCTCAAAAAGTGAGGGAACTACACCAAAGACAGTACAGACTGTGGCAGTTTCAATTAAGCAAGTGAGGATAGGAATACACAGTGACATGGGGAACACTGACATGGACAGTGAGTTTATACAAGGCACAGGAACAAATACAACCTCAGCATGGATACATACCGGTATGCACAGCAGGTGTGGGTCTACAGGCATTCTGAAGGGCAGAGACTCTGGATCTTGTCTGTAGAGAGATTCGAGTGTGGGCATTAGGGCCTGACGAAGCTCCTCTGGCTTGAAAACTGGGAGGAAATAGGGATCAGAGGGGAGAATGTGATGAAAGAGTAATCAAGTAAAAAAAACGTCTATTTTACACTCGTTCAATTACCCCTTTGGATTCCATGACAAATTACGTCATGTACATGAAATAAGCGAATTGAAAAATGCATATCTGATCAGAAGTTCCCCATACTCTTCTTTTTCACTGAGGCCTGTGGTGCCTCTGACGTCTCCTCTTCCTCTTTCAACTCCTTCTTTATCTCCGGTTTCCTGTCTTCTGTCTTCACGGTCGCCATCTGCATTGTTGTCGATGTATCCATGGGAACCCCTTTACCTCCCTCTCCAGAACAATCTTCCTTTTTCAGCTCTGATTTCACAGGCTTTTCCTCTGTTTTCAGGTTGCTGAGCTTCCCTCCTTTGGAGCAGCTGCCGGTGTCGCTCTCCTCCTCCTCATCCTGCTGCTTGACCTCCATCTTAGGGTCAAGGTTGCCGACTGAAGTGTCCGACTGTGGCTGCTGGGAGGAAGTGTCCAGGCTGCTGACAGAGGCTGGAGTTAGGGCCTGACTGTCTGCTGGGAATGAACCCTTTTGGGACAGCTAGAGAGAGAAATATAAACAAACTCAGGTGCATGGATAAAGTGAATATGACATTGTGATGCATGAAAGTGAACAAACAATTAGATAACAGGATAAAGAGATGAAGGTTTGACACCCACGATGCACAGTTTAATCATAACTGAGACAACAGTAAAATATTTGTTCTCATGGTAAAAGACCCACGCGATATACAGGGGAAGCAGGATATTAAAATAAACCTTAAAAAAAGGTCACGTGTTACTGCTACAGGATCAATGGAATAAGGTGAACTGGTCTCAACGTTAAAATGTGTCAGTATGTCAGAGGTTAACCCACACTGACCGGAGTGCGTGGCAGCTGAGCACCATGTGGCGTTGAGCTCGAGCCCAGTCCAGGATGAGATGGAGTGGTCGAACCAGCTGGCCCCATGTGCTGCTGCTGGAGGGACTTGTTGGAGCCGGGGCCCTGGCCAAGCTGGTTCTGCTGGGGGGCTGAAGGTGGCGCCAGCTGTGGTGCGTTGGGGGTGTGCGGCTGTGGGGTCTGGGACCCAGCTAGTCTGGGGGGTGTTTGGTGAGGCGTTGGAGATCGGCTGTGAGCAGGGGAGGGCGAGCTGCCACGCATGGCTGCCAAATGGGGGATGGAGTTGGGCTGCTGGTTTGTGTTAGATGGAGTCATTGAGGAAGCCGGGGCTCCAACAGCTGAGTTGGGACCTCCACCACCCACACTCTGAGGACCCATGGGTCCCACCGTGGAGACGCTACTGGGACCGGTGGCTGAACCTGTCTGTGCTAGAGGACTAGCAACTGGAAGCGAGGGAGGAGTGCCCATCTGCGTCTTAGGATAGAAGAGGAAGAAAGTAAGTAGAGGGGTGACAGATGGGAAGGGTGCACAGGAAGAGGGTCATTAAAAAAGGTACCGTTCAAGAAGAACATTAAACATGTATGACATGAGATCACTCTTAGGATCGTCTCTATAATCATTATTTGCACTTTAGAAAATTGGGATGCTACAACTTTCTAACAAGATTGGCCAAGCAGAAGTTGTTGTTTATCAAGTTCTCTGCAGTTGAATTTTATGCATTTTTTTTTGCATTAACCTTTCTTTTAACTCTAACATTTTTAAGAACCCAAGGCAAAGCTTCTGTCCCCAGAAGTCCCTGCTGGGTCTCTGGTAGTGTTCTCTGATGGCACAGCAACTATTGGGGTGTCATTTGCTGTACTGGGTTTTACTGATTGGTCAAACACTTGCATTTTACACTAGCATCTACAATCCACTTTCCAACAGTTCAGTGAATATTTGTGCTCGGTCCTTGGTAAAGACTGTGACAGGAAAATAGAACTTCAGGCCACCTTACCTGTGCTCCAGGTTGGGCCATCGCAGCCTGAGTTGTTCCAACTCCTGGTCCTGACCCAGGAAACTGTCCCTGGGACAGATACTGGTTCTGAAGCTGGTTGACATTGGGTTGCCCCATCCTGGATCCGACCATTCCCATCTAGAGGTGTTAAACGGTGGCGTTTAGTAAAAAAAAAAAATGTTCAATCCGTACGCAGCTTTTTCTTCCTAGCCTTTTGACTGGTTCAAGTAGCATTTTTGTAAGTTAGTTTGTAACAATTATTTTTCTTCTCATTTAAATTGTGCTTTGATATGTATGCTTCCGGCCTAATAAAAATTTCAACAATACACTCTGGTAGCCACTGTATAAAAAGACACGGTACACTTAGTTGCGTTTTATAGGCACATTAAAAACAAAAACTATGTGATACATCATGTAGGGCTGCTCGATTATCTTGTTTTCATAATCATTGGAAGCCAAAATCGTAATTGAAAGTAAAATTTGATTAATCGCCCATCCCTAACATCATGTGTTCAGTTCTGACCTGGTTGCCAGATGCTCCAATTGGGAGAGGAGGCGTGGACCTCTGGCCCATAGACTGCATCCCCATCTGATTGAACTGGTTCATACCTGACAAAACACAGGGACTGTAATGATACCACAATACATATTGTATTTTGTTCTTGAATTGTTCCCATGCATGTGCAGTGGTGAGGTTTCTATTTTGTTGTGTAAAAGTGTGAAGTGTCCTACACATAATGCAGGGCAAAAAATATCACAAGCCTTAATACTAGTTAACCATTCCTGCGAAAACAGGTTTCAGTCTCGCTGACTTGAATTAACATTTCGGCTGATACAACAAATACAATGTGTCGAATGTTGGTCCTACCATAAAGTGATGAATCTAAATAAAAGGGTCCCGGTTCCCAGTTGTTATTTACCTGGGCCTTGCATCCTGTTGACCATCTGATTTGGTCCAGCTGGTCGCACCATTGGTGGGTCAGGGAGGGGTCCGTCTATAAAAACACATTCAGGAGATAGAAATCAAGCGGTTATCTGTGCACAGGAGAAGGAGAGGAAAAAATTCCCTAACAAAGCATGTGTGGAGAGGTTTATACAAACTGGAATGTTTCATCCTTTTGTTTCTGTTTGGTCAGGAAAGATCAGTGGCATTAGGACTCATGTGGCAACAAATGACTGAACAGAAACACCTAGAAATGAAGTTTGATCCTCTTTCAAAAGATCTGTGGGATGGTTGATGACCGTGGATAGTGGACAAGGTATAATGCATGGCAAAAGTAACAGAGGAATGGAATAAATCTGATTTACGATAACTCCCCTTCTGTCTGAGCTGTAACATTATGAAAGCAAGTAGAATGACAGATTACTAAAATGGTCCAATTAACAAGCTACAGGCAAGTCTATTCTCTCACTTTTAAAACCTGATTGCATCCTTGGTCCAATAAACCTAACCTACATCTTGAAAATTTAGCCCATAGTAAATTTCTTCCAAATGCAGCAAAAAGAAAAACATCATGGCTGGCTTTAAATCTCAACGCATAAGGTGAGAGATACAAAACAATGCTAAAATGTCACAATCCGCTGGATTAAATTATCATTCACATGAATGTGTGCAGCTCAGCGTAACATTAGCTCATCCAGGTCTACATATGCTGCATGTCCACTCACTTGGAGGCAGTCCAGTGGGAGGCTGACCCATGCCGGCAGGCCCGAGGCCCAAACCTTGCTTCTGGAGCCGGGTCCTCCTCTTCTCCTCCAGCTCCTTCTGGATCTTATAGATCTTCTCCGCTAGCAGGTGATAATACTCGGCCTGTCAAAAAGAGGTTTACAAAATAAGGAAAACCTGGCAAGGGGGTAAACTTCTCAAACATGGAAGAGCATTAGAAAGGTTTTTTGCTGACATCTAATAAATAAGAAAAGTTTGCAACAGTATAACACACAGGAAGGGCTTTACCAGCTACAGTAAACGTAAGGTAATTCACCAGTCAAGCTCATACAATCTAGGTTTTCTCACCTACGTCCCAGAATGGCACGTGAAATATGATTTTTTTTTTTTTTTTTTTTTTTTTTTTAAGATTTATTTATTTTGTGTTTCTGGTGACAGCCGCAAAATGACTTACTTCTCAGCAGTTTCCCTTTCTTTTCTGAGTAACACAGTGAACTAAAGGAGAGGGCAACTTACTCTACTGTTAGCTGACTCATACATGTCTCCCTCAACTTTTCTGGCATAGGCCACCAGGTTCTCCATTCGACGGTCCTTGAGGGCAGCAGGGTCTGGAGTCGGAAAGATGGCCTGAACGCTGTGGGTGGGAGAACAAGCAGAGAAGGAAAGGAGGAGAAAAGGGGGATGGAGGTGAAAAATAATATTAAATAATTAATTAAATGTACAGTGCAATAAAATGTAGCGTGGGGTTCTTCTTTAATACTCACAGTTTGTGTACCAAGTGGTTTCGTAGGTCCTGCGTGATGTCCTCATGCCAGCTTTTCCTCATGCCTGAGGCAGAGGGAGGGCCTGCTGTGGGCATGGAGCCTACCCCAGAGGCATCATTCATCAGACTGGAAGAGGTAAGAAGGCATCATTTTAATGATTAACTTCTTTTAAAAAAAAAAACACAGATGTGTGTGCGCCCTGGTCTGGTGTAGACCCGAGTTAAATGCTGAAAATCTGAAGCCCTTTGCTGTGATATGTGCTTCTAATCAATATATCTGCCAAATGGCTTGTTACGGTGTTTGTTTTCCTTCTTACCCTTGGCTGTTCACATTGAGGTGCATCATGGTATCCTGCAGCAGGTTGGCTTGTTGGCTCTGAGAGGAAGCTCCCAAACCTCCATTGACACCCATAGAATTTGCACCTACACAGAAAAAACACAACTTTATAAGTTGACATTCCTTCCTATTATTAATAATGCAGTTATATACCTTGCTCTTGGACATGTTGTAATATCTTCAACGACACATGGCCTCAAAAGCACACGCGGAGCGGACTATCTATGGGGCTCATTTATTCTTTTACCTGGAGCCCTTTGAAAGACACTTCTTTTCTGGCACTACTGAAATGCCATGTGAAGCATCTAACTCTACATAACTCCCTTACTCAAAAAAATGTAATTTTCCCACATTAAGTGGAACTTTTTAAACTCTGGAAAGACGCTAAGCTATTGTGAACAGGGAAAAGTATATCTTTCTGCTGAAAATACCTGGAGAGTGAAGCAAGTGAACATGCAACCTAACTTACCCATTTGGTTCAGAGGTCTCATGCCAGCCTGGCCTTGCAGGCCTTGGTTGGGCATATTGGGCTGGGCAGTCGGAGACTGGATCTGGTTGCCCTGGTAGGTGAGGCCCAGGGCTGCGTAGGCTCTTTCTATGGAGCTGGGGTCAATCTGGCTCGGTGGGTTGAGGTTGGGAGCACTTGGTTGGCCACCAGGTACTGCCCCAAGAGAGCTGCCCAGACCTGCACCGGCCGCACCAAGTAAAGCTGTGAGGACATAAGAAGAAGAGAGGAGAGGGTTAATAATAAATCTGATCTGTTCGCCAGAATATAAAAGAACTAAGCTTAAGAAAACCCTGTGACAGCAAATTCACGATTATCATTTAATACACTGCAGATTATGGTTAGCTTACTAATAATGCCGGGGTTGTGGGTTCCAATGCAGCACAAAGTAAGGCTAGGCAATATAGGCATCACAATATTAATACCAATATCTTTCCATATTAATATATTTGCCAAATCACATTAAATAAGTACAATTGATGATGATATAACAACACAATGTGATGATATCATTAAGTCATACAGTGTAATGTGAACAAAAGTAATGTGTAGCGTTGTTTGGTCAGATACAGACACTCACACTGTGGGTTCCTCTTGTCCCCGGCATTCTTCAGTGGCAGGCAGACAGGACAGTCATGTCGCGTGCAGTTCTTCCAATGGGAGATGATCTGCCTTGATGATGCACAGTGAGCAACTGAGGATGAAAAAGAGCAGAAAGACCAGAAGAGTTAGTAAACACAAAAAGGTATATGTGGGAGGGGAAAGAGGCCGAAGAACAAGAATGAAACAAAATCGGGTCAACGGAAAAAAAAAAAAAATTAAATCAAATTAAAAATGCCTGCCTGTTACTTAAAAAGAGCTGCTGAATCAACAAGAAACAGAAAATCGTTATGAAGTTAACCCAATACTGGTGTTACTTTATCTTTTTGTTATTACCCTAAACAAACTAACAATCTACTAACAAGTATTGTCTTGCTTATAAGGCTCATGCCTCCTGCGCCGTTTGCTTAAGAGTTATAAGGTTTCATCAGGAGACTTATACCTTCATTAGAAGGAACACACCCGCTGTAGTTCATTTCTTTCAGCTCATCAACCTAGCAAATCAGTATGAACACTGAAAATCACCCCTGAACATGCACGGTGGCATCTGCCCAACACAGAGCTACTCTATAGAAAGTAAATCGCAATAATCAAGAGTGTTTTTTAGGATAAACTATGCTTGCCATGTCCATTGTAATGAAGGAATATGTCAACTGATTCGATATGGCTTCCTTGTGTCTGAATAATAACAGTGGAGTCACACAGTGAGGTACAAGCAATATAAAAGTGGGTCAACACAGACAATATTTGTTAACTGGATAAATACAGTTTGATTGTGATCTCACTAGATTTATTGATTATAATATAAAAGATAAAATCATTCTGCGTTACCCTTGATAATACCTGAATTTCTCTAACAAGCCTGCTTTTCAAACACAGGGACACATCAAAGCTATCCTGAGTGCCGGAGCATGCAGCATCCCTTCTACTCACCCTGACAGGACTTGCCAGCTTGGCAGTGAGTCATGTGGTTGAGGACGTTCTTCATAGTGCGGCAGTGGGGAAGGTTGCATTGCCGGACTTCACCGTTGGCCTGCTCCCGTCGCTGGCACTTGTGTGCATGAAGCAGGAGCACCAGTTGCTGCTGGATTAGCTTGCGCTTCTCAGGGTCAGCTGTGGGTGGTGCTCCAGCTGCAGCAGATGCTGCAGAAACCTGGGTACCAGGACCCACCAGACCTGGCTGTGCATTGGGCACCATCCCTGGGGGTCCTCCCACAGGTGCACCAGAGGGACCGCCCACACCTGTTTGTGACTGTTGGGAGCCCTGGTATGTGAAGTGGGAGGGAATAAGAAGAGGTGATGTGGATGAGACAAGAGTAGTAAATAAATAGGAAACAGGGAGAGGTAACAGGGAGTAGGGAGGGGAGAGGAAAAAGAAAACAGGAAGAGAGTAGGTGGTGTTAAATATACAAAGAAATGCGAGTGAGATAAGTGAAAATAAACAGGGAATACAGAGCAGTAAAACAGTTGTGCATTGGGAAGAAAGGTAGAAGGGAAAGGGTGAGAGATAAGGAAATCACTTAAATACGCCAATTTGCTAAAAGAATTCTAATACAACTCATCCTTGCATATGACTCACAGACATTGTTTTCAGTTGGTTTGTATTTGTTCCCTACCATGGCGCCCAATCCTTGCATGGGCTTCTTGTCTACATTGAACTGGGCCAGGCTATTGGCCATGGGACCTTTGTTCTGGAGTTGAGGGCCCAGCCCTGCACCTCCCAGACTTTGATTTCCCTGCCCTGCATATGGGCCTCCAAAAGGGCCCCCTGGGTTCCCCATCATCCCCATCTAGGAGGAAAAAAGGAAAACAAGGAGCGACAGAAGTTAGTGAGAATGATGAGAAAATATGAAGCGTAGAAGACAGTGATGTAGGATGCATCAGGCAAAGTAAGACAACAATTAACTATGCAGTTGCAACCACATTTCACTGATGTCATCTGTAATAGCATTTGAACTGTACATGTAACAGTATTTTGTGTTTCTTGCAGTTTGCTACATAATCTTCCAGTTTCTCCCCAAGATCTCAAATTCTCACTGTTAAATGAGCAGGACCTGAGGCTATTTCCTCACAACATGAACTCCATCAAAGCCAAAGTTAAAGAGACGTTTACATTTCCCAAAAGAAATGTCTGTTTTTACCACTTGCACATTTTATTAGAAAGAGAGACTTCTAAATCAGTTAACCAGGTTACAGAATACATACGCAAAGCAAAATGTAACATCACCAGCAGTAACAGTAGCCAGCAGGGTGTGCAACGGCAACCTCACATAAATAGTTCCTCTTTTCTCTCTGCACACTGAGGGGCTTATTTGGAAAAAAAGAAAAGAAAAAAAAAATCACTGATCTATTCCTCATAAGTACCCCTGTTTCTTTCATCTCATTATTCCATCAATCGCTTTCACAAGCTCCATTGCATTTTTCTTTTACTGCTTCCTATACCTAACCCAGAGACCCTCTCACTGCTTTTGATCTCTATAGCTAAATCAAACATCAGTGCAGGCTTGGAATGAAGTCATTTTTAGGGCAAGGCCAATTTGGCCTTTGATAAATACAAATTTATTGGGGCATCACGGCCAAAATGTAGGGAACCAAGGCCAAAACCAATGGTGCAATAACAATAAGTGATAATGGCATTGTATGAAGACAAAACAGGATACTAATCAACAATTAGGAATCAGTGTATTGAAACAGAGTACTGAGTTTATTTAAACTGTACACTGAATGTTTGACTTTTCCACAAAATTCTGTCTGATTGATTTTGTAAAATGTGCACAATTCACTATATTAATTGTTCATTGTTATATTTTAATGATAAAATAAAGTCTATAAATAGGCTAGGGGTGATCAAAATTAATCTGAACAAGTTTCAACACCCATGCAATTATTAGCATTTGAGCTTGAGATCACAGGAGCAGTCACAAAAATGACTCCACTTGCTATGAGCATCAGCTGCGCTATTTTAGTGGGAGAAGACCGAGGGAATGAGGTGCGAACCGAAACAAACACTAACTCATAACACTGTTAATTCAGATCTCTGTTTGTGCTTATCACATAACGTTAATTGTTAGCTAATGTTAGCTAGCGGGTTAGCGGTGAATGTTTATGGTTTACGTTAACACAGCTATTTCTGTGGGAGTCACCATGTCCAGCGTGATGAGGAAAACACTGGGAAACGTGACTTTATTTGCTACGTCACATGTACTTCTAAATGACGAAATCCGCTACTTTCGTTTAAGGGCACAATGACCAGTTCAAAACAGGGCATGCCAAAGTGGCTGTGGGGGTAGTTCATTTTAGAAGGGGCATTACGGCCACACTCAGCCAGGGCATCCACGGCACTGGCCATTTGGCCGTGGTATAACTCCTGCCTTGTCAGTGTCTCCACCACATTCATTTAGCAGCAGCAGCCTGCTGCTGCAACATTTTTACTCCTGTCACTCCTGTGGGACTGTCAGTCACACAAGCAGAGCAGTTTGCTGCCACTTCAAGTCCAAGCAAAATATGCTGTGCATTAGGGATGCTCCGATCCGATATTTCTATCGGGTATCGGCTCCGATATGGAATAAAATTCTCGATCGGGTATCGGTGACAATGGGCCCGATCCGTAGGGGCATTAAATTACCGCAAGAGCGATTCGAAAGCTTACAAAGCAGTCGGCTTTCTAAACGCTCTCGCGGAAACAGAAGGTGGCGGTAATGCGCCATTAAGCTGGATGCCAACTGCCGTTAAAAAAAGAAGAAGAAGACGACGCTCTCGCGGTAATTCTATACTGCGCGCAAGTAACGGTAAACAATTCTAAGTTAATTCAAACAAGCAAACGTGCACGGAGCAGCTAACAGCATGGAGCGATCACATATTTGGAGTTATTTCACACTAGCTATGCCAAAAAGTTTGACAGCTGTTTGCAATATATGCAATGTCAATGTTCCGAGGGGTGGTGATAAAGTTTCCAATTATAACACAACTAACTCAATCAGACATCTCCAGAGATTTCATCCTAAAGAGCACACCGAGTTCAACGAGCTGAAAAGGCAAAAACTAGGAGGTACGAGGCAGGAGACACAGGAAAGAACCCAAAGATTCCCACCTGATAGTAAGAAAGCAGCAGATATCACTGAGAAGGTGAGCTAAGCTGTGAAGCTTTTTTGTCCGTTTCAGCTTCAGTTGATTGTACTGCACATTTGATTTTGTTTTAACAAAATTGTTAGTTTTTTTATTCTTTTTACATTTTACAAAGCTTATGAAGCTTTTGGTTTATTCAGCTGCTTTTGTATTGGATGTATAATTTTAAAAAAAAATGTCAGTAAACAATTACAAAGACCTACTGTACTTACTCCTGTTTTGTACCAAGATAGTGACGCTATTGGTATACTTGCACTCATTGGACAATTAGCTATTTCATAAAATAATTCACTACATTTGTCTTAATTTGTATTACAAAGTTAAGAGAGTAATGTTTAAGGCAAGCCTGCCTGATGCCTTTCTCAAAAGAATGATCCAAGTCTCTTCCACACAGTAAGGCATACAGTTTATTTGGTAATTTAGCACTGTTTTCATTTTAGTATCGGATCGGTGATCGGTATCGGCCGATACTGAATCCCAGATATCGGTATCGGTATCGGTGGCAAAATATGCTGATCGGAGCATCCCTACTGTGCATAGCTCATTGTTGTTAGCATACAAAGATATGGTCATGGATCCAAAGCATCTGGTTTCGTTTCTATTTAAAAAGTTAAGGTTTTGGGTAGTAGGTACTTCGGGAAGAACAACATTTAGTGAGTACTTGAAATACAGGATTTTATTTTCACCCTATATGGCATTTACAGCCTTCTTGTTCCATAAATTGCATCGAATTTGTTCAAATGCAATGTTCAATAACTTTTCTATAATTGAAGGAGTCACTACCTTGTTCATTGCTCCAGGTTGCTGGCCTCTCATCCCAGCCTGGCCCCCAGCTCCCTGCTGCTGTAGGGTCTCAGCCAACAGGTTGCTGTTGCCACCCATCCCTTGATTCCCGAAGCCCATCCTGGGGGAGCCATTCATCACCTGGCTCCCAATCATGCCTGGCTGCTGCTGTCCATTATTGCCTTTCTGCTGTGCTCCCATCATGGCCCTGTTCATGCCACCCATCATTCCAGCTGCAGCATTCTGTTGCTGCTGCATCATGTTTGCCTGCTGCTGAGGGGAGAGGTGCTGCTGCTGCCCCTGGCCCATCATCTGTGGTGGCCCCTGGCCAGGGGATGCCTTCATGTTCGCCAAGTGTTGCCCCAGGACAGTGGGGCCTCCTGGGCTGCCCATGGCTCCTTGGTGCCCTTGTTGGGTTGAGGTGGGTGCCCCTGACCGCAAAAGTTCGGACAGCTGTTTGTGCTTGGCCACTGCATCCTGGCCTCCGCCAACACCCCCAGGAACCCCTCCAGGTCCAAGCCCAAGACCCATTCCTCCTGCCCCTCCACTGCCTCCTCCAGGACCCAGCCCTGCAGGTCCACCTCCCAGAGTGGTGTGCAACTGGCTGAGGTCCCCACCATTGGCCAGGCCTTGTTCATTAGAGCTGATGAGCTCATCTGGGAGATCATGCTCCAAGTCAAACAGTGAGCCGAAATCTAAAATGGGGAAGAAATGCAAAGTTTAGGAGGGTGGGGGGTGGATGGGGGGCACAATGAGATAGGAGACAAAGCAGGAAAAGGGTGAGGACAAAAACGGCCATAGCCATGTTAAGCTGGTATAATCCTTTATTTTTCAGCATGACTGAGTGAAAATGCAATTGCATGCTTGACATTAAAAACTGATAAAAGCTGTTTACAGGAGTATGACCAATTTACTCCCATCAGAAATTACTAACATGCCATCAAGCACAACACAACTTAGCACTAACTACAGGTGAGATCCAGAGGAACTTCAGTGTGTCTGGTGCTGCCTGCACAAACATATATGCAAACATAAACGCACAGAGATTCCCTGACCAGTAAAGTGATTCAACATGTTGCAAAGACAGGTTTGTACAGACAAGTGACGAGTGGACCATTTCCTAGAAGTAATGCAACAAAATGGAGCCAAGTCCGTCAGTATCCACTGAGTTCAGCAGCACACAGCTTAGGCAATCAAGAAAGATACATGATGGACATCACGCATCTTTCTGTATCTTTAAGATGGACATCAAGACCAAAAAGCCCACACCCCCAAATTTCTCAAAGGATCTAATTAAGTCCTGAAATCTGTTCTTACATAAATCAATGCTTTTTCCTAACACTGTAAGGTACCACATATTGTCTAACTGACCCAACCAACATTCAATTAGTTGTTCAAGTTATTTTTATAGCTACAATTCAAGACATTTACTCATTACAGAACCCAAAAGTGAAGTGTGTTCTTTATCTGTTTCAGATAACTACAAACTCAATACTTTGGATTTGTGGTTACAGGTCCGATTAAGTAAGCGATGAAGACATCACTTTCAGCTCAGGTCACTTGTGATGGTCATTTGCCATTGTTGTTGGGGTTTTTTCATTTTGATGAAATGTGATATGACAAATGTTTGATGTACAATCAAAATAATTTACAATTGTAGCCTTAACTTTTAATGAACCAAATCTGAGAATTAACAAATTGTCATAAGCAGCAAACATTACTTACAAACTGCTTTTTGAAAGTACAAGCACAGAAACAAGTAACAGTATGCAAGAACTTGTACCAATTTCTCATCATGTGCATTTATTTCTCACATTCACTATAAACACGGTGCATGGCAGGGTTACAAATAATCGTTGAAGACGTGCAATTAATTGCATCCCTTATGTACAGATCCTTCTCTTGACCACACTGCACTGATCCTGAAAAAATGTATCATGCAAGGTAACGTAAACGTGTACAACGTCTGGATGATTTAACCGTAAAGCAGATGCTGACTGCCACTCACAATCTTAGCTGAGTGGACTGCCTAAGAAGATGCAGCTGTTCGTGGTAGATTGATTGATTGAATGATTACTTGCTGAAATATGTCGTGCTAGGAGCAGTAGCGTTATTTGCTTGCTAACTTGTCTCGCTGGTTAAAATCGCAGTGGCTGGTCATGGCGCTGCCCATGCTCCACCGTTTTGTTCGCAGGCCACTATTCCAGCTGCTGTCACACGCCATCCACAAAAAAACACACCAACAATGGCAAACTGAACGATCAGTCGGACCCGTGGGCCTAAATTTAGCTCTCCCACAAGGCTATCCCCACCACCATCGGCAACCTCTGCTTTCACGAACATTATCAACGGTAACGTTAGCTACCGTTAACGTTGGTTGGGAAAGGGTCCGAGTTATGATGGGGTGACAACAGATTGGTTTAACGTTAGAAGCCTTAAAAACTCAAATGACAGGAGGGGGTAACGTTAGTTGACTGTCAATTCGGCACAACTGTAAGACGCCAAAAACTTTACCATAAGTTGGCTTGGCATTGGACTGATTATCAGCCCGGCTAAAGTAGCCATTAGAGACGGGACCGTCAGTTGAGGACCCACATTCAGTTAGCTAACCTAGCAATAGCCGAATGGCTAACAGAGCTACCCCCGGCTAAAATGGCTGTTAGCATTCGAGCTAGCAGGGGGAGCTCCTCTTCACGTCCGCCACACACACTCACTCACTACTAGCAAGCTAACATTAGCACGCTACGACAAAAACAGAGGAGTAATCCCGCGTCGCCTTCCTCTTTCAAGTAAGCCCAAGCCGCCGAAAATGAACAAACTCAACGAATAACACCATAACAAATGATATCATGAAACAATACTTACCATTTCCATCGCTGGCGGAGGCGGAAAGTGCCGGAGAGGAGAGTTTAGGCCTCTTGGCTGAAGGCGGGCCAGAGTCCAGAACGTTCTCGGCCATATTTTTTTCGAAATAAAAATATATAAAGTATCCACAATTGCGGACGTTTTCACGCCCTTAGATACGCATTCCTTTTCGTTTCCAATATTGCGACTTTTCCCCCTCCTTTTGGGGGACTAAGAGGGGGAAAGTCCCGTGTACAAATAACTCCTCTTTCCCTGGGTTCGCCTCTCGATTTCAGCCTCGGCGTATATCAACCCCCCTCCCTCCCTCGTCGGATTTTTTGTTCTTTATAAATTTCTGCCAGCGGAGGAGGAGGGGGTCGGTGAAAGTAAAGAGGGAGACACACGCAGCGGCTTCCCTCTAAACTTACACATCCTCTTCGGATGTAAATAAACTGTCCCCGCGTCTCTCTTCCATGGTTGCATCAGTCATTTCAACCTCCTTTCCAGCGGAGTCTGGATGGAGATAATGTCGGGCAGAAACGGCTTGTTTGCCTGCGAAGTGATGGTGGTGGTGCTGCTGGTGGCAGCGGGTAAGAATGAGGGGATGCAAATAAAAAAATAAAGCCGACAAATATGCAGCTGCAATGGTGGATAAAGTATAATGCTTATTCGTTGTGCATGTTTAACAAAAATTAGAAAAGTTGTTCATTTTGACATTCATCTATGCAGCCACCTGAACATGCACCGTCTTTTGGTGAGGTTTAGTTGCAAAGATTAAAGTTGGATTATGTTAAACAGTTATTTTAAATGCAAGCAATATACTTGCTAATCAGTTCTGCAGCTGGGACTTTTAAAAGAGTGCTGCAGACCAAGGTGGATTCACAAGCACTGAAAGCTGCATGCATATCTGGTAAGACTTGGTGGAACTTGTATTCTCAATAATAGAAATTCACTAAGTTAAAAACCCAATCCTGCCATCCTTATTTTGGTTTGTTTTCTTTCTCATAGACAGAATGGCGGCTCAATCCTCCATCATACAGCACAGAGGCATGCAATTGTCTCAGCCCATTCTTGTGTTGTCCACTCATTAAGCCCCCAATCAAAAGAAATAGTTTTCCGGTCTTGTTCTTGCACCAAAACAGTCACTATCCTTTACTGTGTCACTGTCAGCCAGTAAATTTGCTGCTCAAGTCTTGATTTTTTTTCTCTTAAGGAACACACTAAATAATTCACTCCAGGAAAAGTGTTCAAAATCATCCCATAGTCTTTAAGGTTTCCTACTGCACAGCAAGACCAGTTTGAAAAGCCAACATTTTCTTCTCAACCTACACCTACAGCAGCACAAGAGCTCTTACAGTGTACATGCTCAATATAGGTATAACTGCTTTACAACCATTAATTCACGGTCTTATTCACACAGGTTAATTTTATCCTATGAACACTCAGTGTGTTCAAATCCACAGTGTCACATTTACTGTATATTCTTTATCTGCTTGTTCCACAAGTCCTTTGGAGTAATATGAAACCATGTAGATGTCCTGAGAATACATATACTCTCTTAAATGTTTCCATGTAACACAGGATGATTTAATATTTTTAAATGTCATGGTCTGTACTGGAATTTAAAATAAGGTTTTGTGAATCCGAAATGAGTTTGGCCACTTTGTATTTCTAATGACTGGCCAGTGGGACAAAAGCAGCTTGTAAAAGAAGAAAACAAATGTGTTTGCTGTGAGCAGTGGGAAAGAGTGGGATGTAACAGGTAGAGATGTAGGATGAGGAGTAAAGTACTTTAAACTGTTTGTCTTTCTAAACCTGTTTGATTCAGCCCATTTGGGGATGCATAATGTATTTATATAAGTGACCTTTCTGGAGTATAAAAATATAGACTGCATGTGATCATTATTTGAGAAAACATGAGCTTCTATCACTGTGGGGGGGGGGGTTCTCTCCATTTTTGGTTACCACACCAAATCCTTCCTCTTAATACAGGTGACCCCAGCAGTCTATAGGTATCATGCCCAGTCATAGGACCAGGACCATGACTGGATTAACCCACTAGTGGGCCAGAGGGCAAAAATCTACTCTGGCCCCAGTTCTGTCAGTAATCAGCATTGCCTACTTTGATCATGTATCATACTGTATACATAAATGTTGAAGCAAAGTTATCAGAGTCTGTTTGTACAGGATCTGAATTTAAAATAATATTTACTCACAACTTAATTATGTGTCTCTGACTTTGACTAAACTTTACATGCCAGGGTCTCAACTGGGCATGGGCATTTATTATTAACATTTATTAAGCTCCCCACCATTAATGGTAATATTGTGCTTACATCAAAAAGGATAGGAACAAGGACTTTCAGTGTGGCACAAAAAGAAACAAGATGAAGACAACTGAAAGCTCCTTGAATGCAAAGGGTGGAAACATTTATTAAAGCATTAAATCTCCAAAGATACAGAACGGACGACAAACATTCCTCAAGAGTAGCTTCAATACAAGAGTTAATAGGTGCGTCCAAATTTATAAAGTGTTTCAATGGTGCACATTCCCAAACCAATGTGCATACAAGCAAATTATGACAAACCAATGGACGCACTGTGAACCTGTGGCCTTCAGGGTCCTGTGGTAGTTGTCACCTGCCAGGTCAGTAATCTGGCCTGAACCAGGAAGCACATATACAGTTTTGGTTCAAATACAAACATAAAGACTTAGTTTTATTTACATGTATTGCTTCACTCCATGACACCTGGACCCACAGAGCCAAAGTGTTTAGCTTTTGAAGGGGTAAAGAGCAGACATTATAACATGACACCTGCATACTATATTGTTATCCTATCTACCTTTGCCAACCTTATGATTTTCAATTGGTGTTGAGACCATAGAAGAGCACATGGAGTCCCAGAAGTAAAAAAAAATAATCAACAATAGGCTAATCTGACAAGTCAGCAGTATAATTAGATGAATGAAGAAATAGTTAAAATAGTTAATTTAAGTGGATTGTAAAAATGCAAAAAGCTGTAAATAATGAAGAGCAAAAACAAGGAGTGTGTTGATGAACATTAGGTTAGTTTATGAACAGTGGGTGTTGGTACTGCACCATTACAAGAGAAACAATTAACTTAAAGAGGAAGGCCGGACGAATTTCAGATTTCTCTGAAAGAATGGGAAGGCTGACACATCCATCTTTGGTCTATTGTAATATCACTGTAGTCTGAGTCTGATTACTACCACCAGGCTATAATCAATTGGCCCATGCATGACATAGTTAGCCAACAATGTATAAGATAGTGCCTAATGGTTCTTCTCAATATCAAAATACAAAAATAATATATTGTGAGGAAAATAATAATAATAATAATACATAAAATGAGAATAAGGTCAAAGAACATGAACAAAGAGGAAGTGAAAGCAATCAAATTAATAAGATCAAATAAAAGCGAATAAAAACAGTAAAAACAATAAAGACATACCAAACATTTCCAAAAGCTTTCACAAAATGAGAAGTTTTAAGAAGAGATTTAATAGTGGCTAGAGACTTAGTTTGTTTGAGTTCAGTAGGCAGAGAGTTGCATAGTGTGGGGGCTCTAATGGCGAACGCCCGATCATCCTTTAGCAGGGCCCTATCTGTGGATCTCAACAATAGAGAGGGCATATACCAAGTCAGAAAGTCAGATATGTAGTTAGGAGCAAGGCAATTGTTTGACAGACTGCCAATATTAGTAGCAAGAGAGCTGATGGATTGTGGGGGGACCGAACAGAATGACCTCAGATTTATCATCATTCGATTTAAGGAAGTTTTGGGACATCCAGGATTTGATATCCGAGGGGCATGTTGTGAGGTCAGCAAGGCTGCTAGGATCCATGGGTTTCAATGGCATGTATAGCTGTCAGTCACTGCAAAGTACAGGTATACTATATATCATAAAGACAATTGAGAGGTTTTACTTGCTGATGAAAATAATCTCAGTTTCTCAGCTGATCTTAATAAAAAAAACCTGTTTTGCTTCTATTTTGACAAACATTACTGCTGTTAACAAGCATTGAACAATATATGGGTACATCATTAGATTATATTTAGTTGTTGTCTAACGTTGGCCCCTGTATTGAAAGACCTGTCAAGCAATTTGGGAGGGATGGCAGTTTCCATTTCTGTGTTTTGGATTTACATTTCGATCACAATCAGAAACTGGCACCACAGACAACAACACTAAAATGCTTGACCTGAGGATGCTGCAAAAGGAAACGTCATCGGGTATCCAAAATCACAGGCATTAAACAATACCCTGAAAGCCCTACAAATCTCAGAGCAATTTTACCTGTAGGTGTCAAATTATCTTTCCTCCACATTCAAGTTGTGGATGGACCAACTGACAAACATTTCTTTCCTTAGGGCTGGCTACCAGCAGGACAAAAAGAGCAAAGGCAGTTCAGCAGTCCATAATTATCAAACTGCACTGCTAAAATCCTCTGAGAATACGCTGCTGTGGTGTTGACACAGACAAGAGAATGCTGGGCAGCAAGCGAAGAAAACCACAGATAGCTAACTGAAGACCTACATGTACTTGTATGCCCACAAAAACTCCACCTGAATATGTGAATAGCTCCTTTCCTGTTGCAGACTTTGCTATAAGTACCATTTGTTTTTCATGACAGTGTTCAGGCTAGGCTTTACTTCTAACTTCTACTAATTTAATTACTAAGCCAAGATCTTAACACTTTTATACCTGTACATTAATTCATTTGCGATTAGGGGAATTATGGACTTTGCTGCGCTTCCAATTCTGCTTAAACCTCAACTCCCATGATGCCTTGTCTGCGCGTAAGAAGTAACTACGATGACGCCAAATGTAAGTGACCACCATACAAGAGACGCTTTGCTGGGGGGGCATCGAAGATAGTTAAACAACTTATATCCAAATAGTTTAGCAGTTGTGTGAAGCATTTCATTGGGTGCATACAAAGTATTAGCTTATGTAAGTAGCCACTGAAAGTAATAACATGCGAATTTCTGCTTCATAGTTGGACAAACGTGCTGTTAGCAATTAGCTTGCGTGTGCAGTAGCATGTGAGCTAGTCATACTTTTGTTTATGTTTTGACTAGGCCACTTATAAACCTGTTAGCTGTAACACTTAGCTCATAACAGTGGGTTAAACAGCTAAATTAACCTTAAAGTAAACTTAATTCGCAGGTTGAGCCTGGTAATGACGTTTACTTTGTGTTCACTAAGAAATTGTAAATTCTGGTTGATAGAAGTTTGTCCTCCTAAGTAATGACCGCTTCATTGTCTATTTTACGTTTTGTTTGTTAGACTCTGCGTTTAGGGCTTGTTATTTTCGACAAAATCAAATATCAAGATTCTTAACCAATCACTACAATGTAAATTCATGTTGGTTATTTCAGACAATATGTACGGGTGAGAAGATGTAGAGAAACTATTATTTATAATGTGAATATAATAGTCAGGCAGCAAGAGACATTAGTTATGATTCATTGCAGTCAGATATTACTGTACCACTTAACTGTAATGCAGTTTTTAAGACTAAAAAATATTGGACCAAGAAACAGCATAGATATTATATAAATCAGTCCAGCTCTGCCTGTGTCAGCCTCTGCTGACCAGCTGCTTTCTCATCTCTAGTGTGTAGAAACCAGTGTAAATCTAAAAGTAAATGTTACAGAATGTAGTTTCTGTGGTAGAATTAGAAAATTGGCTGCAATTTAACAAGTTATTGTTAAATACAATAATCAGTTTCCTCTGCAGAGCTCATAGAACAACACCCTGCAACACAAAAGAAGAAAGGATGCTGATTGGCTGTCGATCCTACTTTGAACTCTGAGGCATTGATGATTCTCTCGTGAGCAGAAAACAGGATGCCCTACCACTGTGTTGCCTATGGATGCGGCAAAACTGCAGAAGATGGCGTGATACTGTTTAAATTCCCCAAGGACCCTGAGGAGTTTTACAAATGGGAGAAGCAGGTCCAGCGCACCCGCACCCAGTGGGTGGCCACACCTAACTCTCACCTCTGCTGCGAGCATTTTGGCAAGGAGTACTTTGAGCCCAGATCACCCACGGGGGCTCTGAAGCTGAGGCCGGGAGCTGCTCCTACGGTGTTCGTCCGTCTGCACTGTTTCTCCTGCACTGGAGTGGGCTGTAGTAAGTGCCTGCCTGCTATCCAACGCCGGGGCATTACTGCTGAGCCGAGAGAGTGTACCATTAATGTGAGTTGATATCATCGTAGCTAAGGAAAATGTCACTGTAGAGTGAAGGAGAGAGTTTGTGGTTTGTGTCATTTGGAGAGCTTTAAACAAGCCTTTTGGCTGTTAACATGTGTGATGTCACAGTCATGCTTTCTGTTTAGCACTCAGTTTTTTTTTTTCTCTTCACAGACAGAATACAATGAAATGGCGCTCACTCAGTTTGATGATACTGATGGAGGAGGTGGCAAAGAACATCCGATGGGAGGAGGGGTGAAGCCAGGGGAAAAAAACAGAGAAGAACGACCAGGTGAGGGGCAAACACCGAGACAAAATGTCCATTTTCTGTCTGTTCATTTAAATGCCATTTTAACATTGTTAAAGGGAGGTATGGAGTTTGATGATGTTTTATACAAAATATATTTATTTATTTATCTTTACAGTGGTGTGTGAGATGTGTGGCACTACCGGCAATATTAGCACCTTCTTTTCGAAGACCAAGCGTTTCTGCAGTATATCCTGTTCACGTTCTTATTCATCAAACTCCAAGAAGTCCTCCATATTGGCACGTCTGCAGGTGAGAAAAAGATGCGATGCTGTTGCCTACAAACCATACTGAATAATGAGTTTGTTTGCTGCCATGTAACATTTTGGAGTGGAGCTCTTTATACATACCTGCTGGGGTTTGTTCTTATGACTTTACAATATTTCAAGGAGAGCTTTATTTTTTACCCCAAAACTTCCCAAAAGCAAAAGTGTGTACTCTTTTGCATCATGCACATCACAATGTAAAACCATTATTTTCTTCTACTGGCAAGATTTGCTGAGCATGCATCTGTTATTGCAGCAACTCGCAGCTTCATTCATGTGTTGAGTTAAACACACATGGACAGATCGATCACACTCTTGTACAGTTGATCACTAGGCAGCCTAATGGGTCACTTGTAGTTAATTGCTTGGCTTAACCAAATAATTACACAAACTTTTTGGGACTTTGGCACTTTGGTCACCTTACTGACAATCTCGGAAACCATCGGCCATCGTCTGATGACTATTTAGCCTCTGGGGGAAACGGTCAATGTTCCGGGGCTTCTGGTGTACCCAGCAGATATCATGAATGTATAAAAAGAACAGCGGATATCCAGATAACAGATATCCGGGCCAAGACTTCTCTTCTGCGCGCCGGTAAATTATTTACAGTCTGACAATCTCGGAACCCATCGCCATTTTGAATGCAGATACATGTTTAAAGAGCTAATAAAAAGCTCATCTCTACGGTTCCGAGATTGATAAAATAGCTAAATTGTCGTCAGCCAATGGGTTCTGAGCTTGCATCTCGGCCAATGCGTTCTGCCGCTTTTGCTTTCCAAACGGACTGTTTACCAGCATGCAACCAAACCTGCTTAAACATGATTGGTCAATACTACTCAGACTGCAAATGGACTACAAACGGAAACCAGAACGCTTCCAATACGAAAATCTTGCCCCTTGCCTACAGATTCTGCATTCATATGCAGGTATCTGTTTAGAGGTTACTTTTCTCATCATGTACTAAGCGTTTTTTTTTGCCCAAAAAGTCCTTTGTGTCTGTGGCTGAGTCAGTTCTGTCTGCTGTGTATACTAATGCTGTATCGGTAAGTAAGTTAGTATCCAGAATTAGTGTTGTTTTCCAATTCCATAGCTTCATAAGTAATTTCTTATACAGAAAGGGGGTATATTTCCGCATTACCATTTCTCTCTGCTGCACCTCCACCTCTGCTTGTAGACCATTGACAGAATCATTAGTTGGGTACCACTTATGGATAAGCAGTGACAGTTTTGTCTCTGTGACATCTCCCTTCACTGGCCTTCGTCCAGCTGCTCTTTAATTTCCCAACTTATATCCTTCCTCTTGAGGCCCACTTAGAAGCTTCCCTTCTCATCTTTTTCTTCAAGCTCCTTCACTGTTCTCTTGACTACTAGCACTACTGCCGTGTTTTTTGACAGATTTTACGATTTCAATATCATTCACGATTTGTGGGAATGATCATTTTTGCATCACAGTTTTAATTTTCACTGAAGAAATGATTAAAATCATGATGATGTGACATTTGTTGGGGTCTGTACCAAACAAACATGTATTCTTACATCTGGAGAATAAGATTTTTAGGCCAGGGCATCTCTGAAGCACCACAGTGCTTTATTATAATCATACATTTTACCTTTAGAAAAAATGGCAGCTTCTGCGATTTGGATATTGCACTTGGCCATATTGTGATTCTGATATTATTTCGATTAATTGTGCAGCCCTAATTCTATCCAGATTGTGTTGCTGATTTGTTGAGATTTAAAATTTCAGATGTACCTCATCAAGTTACAGGATTCTGTGTGCTGTTCAAAGCCCCACAAAATTTTAATTCTTAACACCTTAACATCCAGTTTGCGCCTTTTGTTTCCCCTTAAGAAGCTTTATTCAAGTCAAGTCAAGTCTGCTTTATTGTCAATTCTTCCACATGTACATTACATACATACAGAGAATCGAAATTGCGTTACTCTCAGACCCCCGGTGCATACAGATTACACTAACAGTAGAGCCTAAAATCTAGATCAAATATAAAATATAAGCTAAAACTATACAATAAGGGAATATTAAAAAAAAATAATAATAATTATGGTTGGAAAAAAATCACCTTATTCCACACATTCAATACAGGATCATATATTTCCTATAGGCTGCAACTAGCAATTATTTTTTATTATTGGTTAACCAATTCTTTTCTCGATTAATCTTAATTGTCAGAAAATTGTGAAAAATTGTCAAACACCCAAAGATATTTAGTTGACTATCACATTAAAGGTCCAGTGTGTAGGACTGAGTGGCATCTAGCGTTGAATTTGCAGTTTGCAACCATTTGATTACCGCTCCCATCACCCTGCCCTTTCAGGCGTGTAGGAGCAATTACGGTGGCCGCGAAACTCGCGATGAACCCGAAAGGCCCTATCTCGAGCCATTGCTTGGTTTGTCCGTTCTGGGCTACTGTAGAAACATGGTAGTGCAACATGGCGGCCTTTGTGGAAGGGGACCCGCTCTCTCTGTAGAAAAAAAATGGCTTATTCTGAGGAAATAAAAACACAACGATTCTTATTTTCAGGTGATTATACACTAATGAAAACATACTTAATGAATATTATATTCCATTTCTGCCAATAGCTCCTCCTGAATGTTACATGCTGGACCTTGGAAAAGCAGCAAATCTGCACAATTGAGAAGCTGGAACTGGAAAAATAACTAAATGTTATTTGATTTATAAATATGTCTGTCATTTGACTAGTTGTTCCAGCTGTAGTTGACTCTAAATGATGTAGTACGCTGAGTGAAATATTCTAATCCAAGACTCCATGTTTTTATGGCTGCACCACTACATTGTTTTATGCAATTTCCCCCAGAAATTCTTACCTGACATAACTGGTATCTTTGGAAACCAAGAGACGTCGATGTTGAGTATATTGCATTTATTGTATTATTTTTTTGGGCGTATAGTTATATTTCGATCATTTATAATTACAACAAATAGTGGCAGTATTTCGCAAAAAGCTGTCAACCGGTCGCCATTGCAGAAAAAAAGGGGGAAGAAGAAGACGACAAAGAAGTAGAAGAAGAAGAAGACGACGACGACGAACGCGCTGGACTTGAAATCATTGCATCGACCGGCGAAGCTGTCTGCGGGCGTCTCTAACTCGTTTCACCTATTAATTCAACGTCCGTATATCTAAACAAATGGTTCACACGTGTTGCGTGCATGCATGCTGGAGCACGAAACGTCCGAACCTCGTCTTTCATCGCTTTCCTCTCGGCGACCCAGAGAGACTGAGGCAATGGCTGTTTGCTCTCGACATGGATGTAAGCACTCCGCTCCACATTCTCAGCAAGCTGTTCGTCTGCCAGAAGCACTTCCAGACGGACGACTACTTCGACTCCTCGGGTCTGCCGAGCCGCCGGGCCCGGCTCCTCAAGACCACCGCCGTGCCCACCCAGTTCAGAGGCGCACACCCCTCTGAGACAGGTGACCCCACCGCCAGTGTCATTTACCTGGATCGACTGGTAAGTTGCGGTAATGAGGAGATACAGTTTGTTCTTCTGTGACTTAGAGGCAGGACAGAACCTGCAACCAATAATATAAAAAATAAAGCAGAATTCCTTCGATTTTGGATGGAAATTAATGTTAAAAGCCTGTTACAACAAGCTGAATCGCAGGAGCATTAAATATGGTTTTTAGATTTTGTTCTCTCATTTCATTATTTATCTGAACTTCTATGACTATTAACTTTTAGCTGACTTTTCTCTGAATTGACTGAATGACTTGTCATTAAATGCAACATTTTTAGACTATGATCATTTTCTTGCACAAGCAATTGTACAAAACCTAAGGATTGTTCAAACCAGAGCTGAAACAATAAGTTAATTTAATCGTTTAGACAATTGCTAGAAATGTATTGGCAACTATTTTGGTAATTGATTAATTGTTAAAGTAATTTTAAGCGATGTTGCCAACATTCACTGGTTTTGACTTTTTAAATGTGAATGTTAGTTCTCTTTAATTCCTGCATGATAGTAAACTGAATGTCTCGGTTTTGAGAGCTAATAAAAACATCATCTTTGGCTCTGAGAAAATGTAATGGGTGTTTGTTTGTTTGTTTTTTCTGACATGTCATATACCTAATGATAAACTGATTAATAGAGAAGGTCATCAGCAAATTTTTTGATAATGAAAACATTTCTTAGTTGCAGCCTGAGTCTAAACCTTTTGTCATAGCTGTAGTTATATGTAACTATAGCTGTAATTTGTGTGTTTTGTTCATGTTCAGAGTGGAAATATGTGATGGTTTAGTCCCAAAGAGTTTGGACAAATGTTATATCCGTCTGTTTTGCCATTTTAAAGCTGCTACCGCTTTTCTCTTTCAGTCTTCTCTTTCAAATGGAAATGTAACCACGACTTGTAAAATTTCTAAAATGTTTTCACCTTTCACAGCAGTTACTGGTTTCTAAATCATTGTTCTCCTCCCCTGCAGTCCATGCCAACAGTTTGAAACAGTCATATGGCTAAATGTGTTACAATTGGTAAAATGGCCAGAGAGATAAGGTCAATGAGACGACTTTACACAATCTTTCTTTGTGCTTCTCTCTCCAGGGAAAACCCCCCACGAAAAAAGCCACAGTGTTGAACAAAGTGAACAAAGCCCCTCCAGCCCCAACAGGACAGGATGGTGAGGGCACTGAATACGCACAGAAGTACACGGGGGATCTAAATCACTTTATTGCGGTAGAAAATCAGATGTCATGTGGTCACTTATGGTATACTTGTAGTATAGGTCTTAAAGGTGGGGTATGAAATCCAATACCATGACCAATACCATGCTATAGACAGAACAACAACAAAGCAAGTAATGTAACTAACATTAGCTAGGTTGTGGGTCAGCAAACTGTCCCTACCGTTGCTGCTGCGAAGCTAACAGCCAGAGAGGACGAGACGGTTTCGCAGAGCAGCACAGCAGCTCCAGACAGCGATGCTCACAACTCTCCTGCTGCTGTAGCTAACATCACAACAACAGCACATCTTGGCAAACTAGAAAGTCAGCTGAATGTCTGTGGGCAAGTAAATTTAACCTTACCTGACAGACAAATCATGGCCGGAATAGCGTTGTGTGGCTCGGTCCGAGCCACTTTGTTTGTTCAGCATTTACAGAGCCAGAGCTGTGTACAAACACCAGAGTTTTTTTCAGCGCACACACTGAACAGGCAGCTAGCAGACCTTTGGAGGAGATCTTAGCAGAATTTGACAAAAAGACATGTATCGGATTAGAATTGCAAACTCCACCTTTAACAGGGCCGTACATTTTGTGTTTGACCATTGATTAATTAATCCTGCAAAGAAAAACATTTCTGGTATTTGGTGCTTGTTGGGGGTCATTAGAAGCTGCATATAGTACATGTACACAAACGTTGCACAAAGTCTTACTTCAGCTGTATGATTTCTGTAGCATCTACTGCAAGTTTTGAGTGGGGCACCTACTTGGAGAAGGAAACATCTCTGGCTGCATCAGTGTCCTGCTTCCCACATGTGAGTCCTATCTGCGAAGTGTATTTAGAAAAACGTTTTCTCTCAGATAATAAAAGTTCTGGGATTTATGATTTAATACTGTTGTAGGGACAATTAAAGGTTTATACTTGCACACATAGAGCATGAAAAACTCCAGTCAATGAATGTGAGGTGACCAACATTTGTCGGTAGCTAAGGCAACAGTGTGATACTACATTTATCAAGAAATAATTCACAGAAAATGTCAAAGCTGAACAAGTCAGATGTGAAAAGGGGGAAAATTCAGGATTTACAAAATAGCTGTGGTCAGGAGAATGTCCATCATATTTACATTTAGAATTTAGTCATTTAGCAGACGCTTTTATCCAAAGCGACTTACATACGAGGAAGACAATGGAAGCAATATAACAACACAAGGTAACAAAAAGCAC